>CAWUFW010001572.1:0-600000 GCA_963921515.1 Calotriton arnoldi | reverse complement strand
ACTGTGCTGACATTCATCAAGGCCTGCAATGCTTTACCAAACATGTAAAAAAGTGACTACACAGCTGATTAAGATTTGTGGTATACATGCCATTGTATCTGTACCCTGCTAGGAAGACTGCCAATTGGAGCTATCTCTGTAAGTCCATGGAATGTGTCATGACTGGGCCCCTTGATTGTATGCGGTGGGCATGAATGTTTGGGTAAAAGAACAGTGGGACGTGCATAAGTGGGGTCCCCTATGTATTCTGTCCCCAAGGTTTTAGTAATCTCCATATGGTTTAGTGGTAGTCAGGGCTGCTGTCTTTCCTCTACACTGCTTGCGCCCCTGTGGTGCTCTCTCGCCCACCCTTTCTCCTCCAGCACTCAACAAAAACCCATTTGAACATAAATCTACGTTTGAAATCACATCTACTGTAAGGTGCAAGGAGATCCTTTTGTGTTTGCCTGCTTTTGACTCAGTTATTTCCAGTAGGTAAGCCTGAGACCTCAGAGGAGCAACACTTGAATACAGAATGTAGCCAAAGCTGCATGACTTAAAGAAATGTCCCAACTACCCATCCCCACCATATCCTATATAGGCCCTGTTCTGGGCCTTGGGTAAAATTCCCATTGTGCAGGAGTGGGATGCCCTCATGTGTGAGCTACAACTCAACTCTGAGAGATCGGAGGAGCGAGCTGTGACTTTCCTTCCCCGCCTTGCCTTGCGTATGAAGACATGCTAGAGAGGCCCCTGCCCTCACCGAATCTAGCTCTTCCTACTGTGTGTAAATGGAGTGGTACTAGATCGCTGTGTGTGTATCTGATGTGGGCTGCGGTGGGATGGGGGAGCTCGATGCCCGCTCCATACCATTGATGCACATCCCGTCCAGGAGCTATAGATACCAGTACTGGAACTGCTCGTGCCCTGCTTGTTGTTACAGTTAACCATGTCTATTGTTGTAATTAAGCTGAGGAATGCACATATGCTCCCTATGGTTGTCATCGCAATCCTGTGAAAGGCATGACTATATTGGGACACTAGATATGTATCACCTGTGCCAATTTGTGTCACTGTACTCAATATGCCATTGTCTGCTTATACATGCAAATACTTAATCAAAGTGTTTTAAAAAAAATCCTAGATAGGCCCTGTTCCACCAGAGACGCCAGAACCGACTAACAATATTTGATTGGACAGGCATCCAATCCACAACCTCCGGGCGACTGTGCATCTGGCTGGTTGCCATGGAGCAGGGAAAAGGCTTTATGATGTCATTTGAAGTGGCGAAAGGAAAGACACTACCTCGCAGCATAGAATTTGCCTAACTTCAGACAGGAGCTGACCCAGTGCATTTCCGTGAGGAGTTTGGCTGGACTATGAATGTTGCCCAGCTTGATCCTTTATCCCATGAGTGGATCTGATGCCAGGAGGGCTGTCTACCTCTTTCTATCAACGTACCTGAAATCAACACAAGTGAGGCTGATGAGTAAATGAGGACATGTGTGCCTTCCCTCGTTTTTATACCTAAAATAAAATTTTGTTAATCTGGGAGTGAAAGCCCAATTTCCTCTTCACCTGCAATCACCTCTGAGTAATGCTGCCTTGTAGTAACATCAAAGTAGTCAAAGTGATGTAAATAGCCTTTATTGGCAGCAACCACGTAAACACGTCTGTATCTAGGCACCGGTTCAGTACGAGTGCCAACATTCTCTATCAACCGTACAAATCCCCGAACATGGAATACAGAACGATGGGGGATCATAGTTCTACACAAAGAAATAAATAATTAAGTAACAGACTCACCTACTATGTAGATGCTACACATCTTCCCCTTTTATAAAACAAAATAACAACAAAAAAATCTTAATAACAAATAAATTCATTGTACCTTTCAGGTCTCTTAACAGTTCTTCCAAAGGAAGTTTGAACATTTGTTAAAGGTCTAGTAAGATCAGGCAATTCATTAGAAACATCACTAGAATTATTGACAGGTTCACTGGACACAATGGAAGGAACTGTAGGGAAGGAATCGAAATCACAACGAGAATTCTCAAAACACCAAAATGGAGAACGAGAAGATGAACAATGGTAAGAAGAGGAAGCTAAATCTCCAACCTCAGCAGAACGAGCTAAGGCTAAACGACTCATATGCCAAGTCTCACCATTGTCCAAAACTACAGTGTTGTGGTGAATTTTCGAAATCTTTTTTTGGTTGGCTAAACTTACTAAACCCTTTAGGTACTTTTCTGGCATTTTTAACACAAACACACTGACCAACTTGTAAATCGACTGGTTTGGTACCACGTTTAGCATCATAATATACTTTGTTCCTAGTCTGAGAATTGGTTAAAGTGTTCTTAACATCATCAAAATCACAAAATGACATACTGTTCCGCTTCATCCAAGCAGGATTAGTTTTGGAGAAAGGAATTCTACATCTCATAAGACAAAAGGGACTTTTGCCAAGAGAAGGATGAGGAGTAATTCTGTAAGCCCATAGCATCTTCTTTAATTCCTCATCCCAAGATAGTCTGGAATTCCTACATAACTGCAAAGTGTCTTTGATAATTCTGTTCAGTCTCTCAACCGTACCATTGCAGGAAGGATGATATAGAGGAGTGAAATTTTGCTTGATGCCATTAACAGAAAGAAAATTTAACATTTCCTTAGACTTGAATTGTACACCGTTGTCAGTAAGTATGGAAGCTGGGAAGCCTTCTTGCAGGAAAATTGATTTTAGAAAATCAATCACAGCTTTAGTATCCACTTTATCAATAACTTTGAGTTCAAACCACTTGGAGAATAAATCAACGAGGGCAAGAACGTATTTAGTTGTACCATCCATCCAGGTGACAGGGCCAATAATATCTAAAGCAATCTCTTCCCAGGGAAGATTTGGAGAGCGGATTACACCTAGAGGAGGATTAAATGTTTTTTTTTAGATTTGTCAGCAGTTTCGCAACTAATACATGATCTTACAATTTTTTCTGTACAACTGTCAACACCAGGCCACCAATAGAGATCTCTCACCCTAGACTTTGTGCGAGAAATCCCTGGATGACCTTCATGTGAAAGATGAATGATGTGCTCCCTCAGTGACGTAGGGGGAATTACTTTGTCACCTCTTAACAAAAGGTGGTCAAAGACAGTAAGCTCATCTCTGACCTCCCAAAAGGGTCTTAAATTATCGTGAAGGTCCTTTTTGTTTGCAATGTTCCATCCATCAATCACCCTTGATTTAACATCAGATAAAAGAATGTCTTGAGCATCAGCTTCTAACCATTGTTCTTGCGAGATACTATTTTCAAAACTACAGTTCAAAAGAATATTGGCAACAGAGAAATCATTCCAAGAGTTGGAATCAAATTCGATTAAAGGTAACGAAAGTCTGCTTAAACAGTCAGCAATTACATTTTTCGCTCCAGGAACGTACTGAATATCAAACAAATAATCTTGGAGACGCATAGAAACTCTGGAGATTCTAGCAGTGGCTCTGTAAAGACCATCAGTGGTGAGAAGCTTGGTAAGTGGTTTGTGATCACTTCTTACAACAAATCTTTTGCCCCATAAACATTTTCTAAAATGTTCTAAACTCCACACAACAGCCAAAGTCTCCCTTTCTATTACAGAATACTTTTCCTCATTAGGAGAAAGAGACCTTGACGCAAAAGCTATGACTACTTCTTGTTTGGATTCCGAAATTTGGGTCAAAACAGCACCAAGGCCTTTTGAACTAGCATCAGTAGTTACAAAAGTGGGAGCATGTGGGTCAAAACCTTGGAGGTTGGGAGCACAACAAACAGCTTTTTTTATTAGAAGAAATGCCTGTTGACATTCTTCAGACCATGAGAAAGCAACTTTATTCTTGAGTAAATTCCTCATGGCATGAGTCTTCTCCGAAAAATTGTTGACAAATTTCGAATAAAACTCAGCCAAACCCAAGAATGATCTCAAATCATCCCTGGATTTGGGTGCAGGGGCATCCAAAATCGCTCTGATAAGTTTAGTTTTAGGCCTGATGCCCTGTTCACTGATTTCATGACCAAGATAAATCACTTTATTTTCCGAAAATCTACATTTCGAAATCTCTGCAGTAGGACCTTGCTTATTAAGGACATTAAATACTTGTCTTAATCTGGAATCATGTTGTGGATCATGACCCATAATGAGAATGTCGTCCTGAAAAAAAAGTAATGCCTGGCATATCACCAAAAAGTTGCGACATCAACCTTTGAAAGACCGCAGCCGCGGAAGCTAACCCAAAAGGCATGCGGCGAAAGCAAAAACAACCAAAGGGAGTGCAAAAAGTAGTTAAGTTACGGCTGGAATGATGCAATGAGACTTGGTGATAAGCCGAAGACAAATCGATGGTAGAAAAACAATTATAACCACGAGTAAGTGACAACATTTCATCTATCCTGGGCAAGGGAAATTGGTCTACAATTATATTATCGTTGAGACTTCTTAGATCAACACACAGGCGGATTTTTCCATTGGCACGTCTTGCAACAACCAATGGAGAAATCCATTCAGAAGCCTCTACGGGTTCAATGATGCCACATTCTTGAAGTTTAAACAACTCTTTCTTTACTTCGTCCCGTACAATCATGGGAATATTTCTTACTTTGTGTATTTTAGGTATAGCATTAGCTTTTAGCCTAATACGATGGGAAAATCATTTAAGTTTACCAATTTTACCAGAGAAAACATCGGGAAATTCTTTGAGAACCCAGTTCTTAGTACTCTCGCTTTCACAGGCTACAAGGACTTGTTCTGGGCTGTTAGGATCTAAGATAATATGTAAAGCTCTCTGATCCTTCCACCCCAAAACAGATGGGCCATCAGAAGCAATGTAAAGTTTGCAAACAGCACTGCGATTTTTAAAATCAAAAACCAAAGAGCGATAACCTAGGAGATCAATCTTATCGCCAGTAAAACTTTCAGGAAGTACATCAGGGGGCTCCAAGTGTGAACCTAAAACATTAACTAAATTAGTATCCCATACATTTTTAGCAATGATGGTGAAAGGTGAACCAGAATCCGCGGCAACCTGCAAAGGAATACCTCCAAATTTAACAATACACAAAGGTTTACTTCTATCATTGCCACTGACATTAAGAACATAGTTACATTTTTTTTCTCTCAGAAGCATTTTGTTCGTACTGATTGTCAGAGTCATAAACAGAGGAATCGGAATCCGTTTCATTTAGACATGTGACTTTGGGCTTTTGTGAAACATTTCTTCTGCAGGCCTTGGTAAAATGCCCCACAATACCACAGTTAGAACACTTGGCTGACCTAGCTGGGCATTTATCAAAACTGGCGTTATGAGACTTGTTTCCACAACGATAACAAGCAAAGGATGAAGAATCTGCTTGATTAAATTTAGGTTTAAAATTTTTTCCTGAATTAAAAGTTTTATTATGGTTGAAACCAGACTTCCTTACATATTCTTTTCTTGGATTCTGTAATTTTGTTGACAGAAGTGGACGATTTATTTTGATCCGATAAGGCTTTAGCACTCCTTTCTGAAAGTTCTGCTTTTTTTACCAAAGCAATAACATCTTTTAAACAGGAGTCGCCTTCGATCCACAACCTATCTTGTATACCTTTGTTTTTTGTACACACAACAACTTGGTCCCTTATAAAATCGTCATGTAAAATGCCAAATTTACAAGGCGCAGCTAAAGTCTTTAAAGATGAAACATATTCCTCCACAGATTCGTGCTGTAGCTGTTTTCTTTTAAAGAAAGCACGTCTGGTTACTCCAATGCACACTGTGGGGGAATAATGATCTGAAAGGTCTAAAATTGCTGCTTTAAAAACATCAACATCACCAGCTCTTTCTGGTTTTTGCATCTGGTTATAAACTCTCAAACCTTCAGGTCCCAAACAATGTAATAAAATTCTTTTTTTCTTTCTGGAGATAAAATACCAGCATTGTCCTCAAGAGTGGCTATGTAGTTTAAAAAATACTCCTTCCACTCTACCCATTTAACTATTGGTTCACCAGGTGCAATTAAAAAAATTTCAGGAGTACTCAGATTTATATTAATGCTGGCATTTGAAACAGAAGAAGTGGTTGCTCTGTCACTAGTATCCATAGTGACTATACACTCGTACCCATAAATTGATTAAAAAAAAATTAGAAGAAAGCTTACTTATGAACCAGTGAAGAATCGGAAGCAAGCGGTACCTTTAACGTAGGAAAAGCGCACGAAGAAAAGCTTGCTGTGGAGAAATGCGATGCATATGAAGCATTAACGATGAAGAAGAAAAAAAACAAAGATGGCGGCACGTAGAGTGCGTCGGGTCGCGTTACGTGACCTTGAACGTCACGATGGTGCCCACAATGCTTTGCGGTAAGGGTGCGCAGAATGGAGTTGTGCATGGAGGCAGGAACGTTGGAGCTGAGGCGTTCGATTTTTCCCAAAAAACGTTGGTGAGTGGCGCAAGCGCTTGAAGGACAGGATTTTAATGTAAAAATCACTGAAACCCCCCCCCAAAAAAACTCACGCAGACTCACATAAAGTAATACAGTGAAAAGAGAACTCACCCGGGAGTAAGCGTGTAAGTGCAGTACACGAACTGTCCCCTAATCAGCTCATAAAAGTAAAAATAAAATGTCTTGACTCTCAACGAATGGTAACCGGATAAAACAAATACTTCTCTAGGATTGGACTAGAGAGGATAGCTTAATGTAAATCCGGGGAAGAAGATGAGTTCAATAAGATCCGGTGAAGAATTCAACGATCTTCGGTGTTTTCATCTGTCTTGAGTTTTCTTTTTAAAAAAATCAAAAAAATCCCTAGTCGTCGCCAAAACGATGTAGTAACATCGAAGTAGTCAAAGTAATGTAAATAGCCTTTATTGGCAGCAACCACGTAGACACGTCTGTATCTAGGCACCGGTTCAGTACGAGTGCCAACATTCTCTATCAACCGTACAAATCCCCGAACATGGAATACAGAACAATGGGGGATCATAGTTCTACACAAAGAAATAAATAATTAAGTAACAGACTCACCTACTATGTAGATGCTACATGCCTCTTCTTGGCGTGAGGGCGCCAGTGTTTCTACACTTCATTGTTGTCCCAATTATGCCCCATGGAGTGACACTGACCCCGGGGTAAGAAATCCTCACCTGTGGAGACTAGCCTGTGCACCATCCTACCACCAATGGCCACTGACTGGAGTTAGAAACTTCCTGGACCGCTGCCAGTAAAGTGAGAAGCCTGTGGAAATGGTAGGTACTGGCAAGCATGAACCTACCTGCCTTACACTTCTCTGCCTCCCTGACAACCCTAAGCACAACTCCAAGTCTGCAGTGACACAAATGCAGTAGCACTTGCATAACTCCCTATGTCCCTCCTGTAAATCACACTGCAAGCATTCTAACAACCATGTACTCAGGCAGGGCACCTCCTTGTGCGGCCTATCATTCTCACAGCCCTCTACTTCATTGGCATGCCTAAAGAGAAGCACCATGTTTGCAGAGACCCAACTGACCCCTTCCTCCAACTCTCACACAAGACACCCTATGGTTCCACCATAGTTCAGACTACAAGCATATTTTCCCAATCATACATACTAGGCAGTGTTGCCCAATACCTCGCTTCTACCAATGCTTCTTGGTCTTGCTAAATATATGGACCTGCTACTACACTACAGTAAAGTACGCAAAGATACACAGACCTAGTAGCCATGCCAGAGGGTGAGATTATGAAGAGGTGTAATACACGGGGATTCAGTAAGTGCAACAGCAATGTTCAAGATTTTGAAGCTCCTGATAGATCCTACAGGGATGTGGGTTTTAGTTCTTGGTGAGCACCAGGAGTGATAGATGTTTGCGTAAGGCCAGGTAGAATCAGATGTGGTCCAGGCTAACTCTTCTATGTATGTATGTATGTGTACATGTATGTATATGTTGTTTCTGTGATGGGAATCTAGTCAAAAGGCAGCGGGGCACTGTACATGGTCAAAGACAATCTTAAAGTCAAGGAAGGAGAGAAAGCTGGGTTGTGGGTGGTTAATGCATTGTGATGTAGCGTTCTTTAAACAGGCAAGTCTTCAACTCTTTCCTAAATTTGAGCAGTGCTGGGGCACTATAAGGTCACTTGACAAAAGGCATTACGATGTTATACCCTTGGGCCATATTTTAAAAAACACAAACTGATATGAAAGTGAAGCAAATAGTCCTCTTCGACCCGAGGTCTCAACCAGACTGGGACGTACAATGATGGGGGTGTGTAGTGTGTCCACGTGCTAAAATGGAAGGAGGGTAAGAATGTTTTGTGGGCCACTTAGCCATAGGTCAGCCTAATGAGGTGTAATGTCAGCTCCTTCGGGAAGCCACCAGCATGTCTCAGGCTCACAGGGAGGGTGCTCCAGAGTCAGGAAAATGCATCCAATTTTTTTAAATCGGTTAGTGTGGCTCCTCTCAGTGGCCAAAAACAAAGTTATTCTGGGCTGCAACCGTGAAGAGGTTTTCGGGTGAGGATCAGGCGTTTACGCTGCACACTTCCCTCAAAGGGAAGCCAGAGAAGATTTTTCAGTTTGCGTCTGTGGTTTTCAGGATTGTGCCGCAGATCAAAGGGAAGCTGAGTAGTCTGGTTCTGCTGCTGGGAGCAAAAGGAGGGCCCAGAAAGGACTTGTCTCGACCTGTGTTAGAGCTTTGCTAGTGATGAGTACCGGCAAGACCCAGCTCACTTACTGCATGATTCTAAATCATTGGATGCACCATGCCCGAGTCCAGGACTTTGATTTTACATAATGCCAAATGGAATGAACCAAGACTACAACTTCCAAGAATGTAGGATGATCAACAAAAAGGCTATGGCTAGGGTACCAGTGCAACAACAGAGAAAAGAAATGGAATGTAGGATGATAAACACAATGGCTAGGGTTAGGGTTCACACACTACAACAGAGAAAAGGAATGGAATATAAGGCATGTGAAAAGCAGGAGATGCACACGGGCAAACTCTTCAGTGTTTATGTGACTGTCTAATGGGATATGTTTTCAATTTATGAATCTTCAGCTTTCTTGACATTAAATGGTGTGAAATATTGGTCACTGAAAGCTTCCTCCATCCAAGATGGCTGCCTACCTCTTCTCACTATGACCTACTGGCGCTGGCTCATCTTATCCAAGGCCACCCCTCGTCTCCGTTTGATTGGAAATATATTTATATAAGATCGCTGCTCTCTTATACAGGGCTGGCTTTAGGGCACTGTAACTAGTACAGCCGCACCTGGCTCTGACCTCGGGGAGGTGGGCTCTGTGTTTAGAAATAACTTTTCTAGTTTAAAAACACATGCTGCAGAGTTCCTTGTGTGTCCAGCAGTTTTCAGGTAAACCTAAACATTTCAAGATAACTGCTAATTGATGTTCCTGCTGGAGAGAGATGGAGTTTTGTCTAGTGGCAGTTTGACTCATCTTAAATAAGCGCAGAGTGTTGATATGCCTGCTGCAAAGAACTTGAACCGTGCAGATCACAGAACTATTTTATGTGAATAGGTCAATGTGTTACTGCTTTTGTCTCAGAGATCCCTTTGTTTCTAGGTGTTCATAAGTTACAGTACTAATAAAGCACAGTGAGAATAGTTAGAATGGTATGTTTTTTTCTCCAGTCTTTCATCATCTATTCCTAATGTTGCTAAAAAGGGTTAGATTGGGTAGAAATACATTCTTATTTGTAAAGCCAACCCCAACCACTGTGGTATGTTTTAAATCCTGAGTGTGTGCTTCTCCAGACCACTCTTAAAAAATACTGCCTACTAGTATGGATGACATGTGATTCCTACACCTTGTAATCTTCATAGGTTTATGTAATATTTCCTAGAGACTAGAGGGTGGTGGGTGGGGGTGGGGGGTGTGTGGGTGTGTGTGTGTATGTGTGTGTGTGTGTGTGTGTGTCAAATTGCCTTTTGCTCGATGCATTAAAATAAAACTTTAATGAAATGAAGCTATTGAATTTAGACTTTTTGCATCTAATTTTTTTTACTGTTTTTATAAACATTGCTAAAAGCAATTTGGGTCGGTTTTGAATCCCAGAATACTTCATTATTGCCATTTGATCCTTATCTGCAATTAAAGAATGATGGTGCAATACAATTTAAAAGGAATTGATCATTTTTGGCAAGTAGCCTAGAGGCACCAATGCCTATTGTTACATTTTAATGCTTGTACCAGAATTCTTAATATCGCTTTGGCTTTGTTTAAATATTAACATGCACCATAGAATATATTTTTCTAGATGATGGCTAGATGAGTGAGAGACTAACCTTATATTGCGGTAAGGCCTTCATTCTCACAAGCAGTGAACTGAAACAATGTTATGCCCACAACATGGGGAAGTTTATTTTTATAAGAAATTCATGTTCTTATAATAATAGTGAACTTCTTAGAAGGTATATTGAAATATCGCCATAATATGTAAGTACATTGAAAGCATTTGAACTGCTTCATGTAAAAACTGTTCATAAAGCTTTCCAAATTAAAATAGTTTGTTGACATTCCCAAGGGTGGGTGAAGAACAATCACAACAAGCATTGAAAAGCCAATAGGTCTTGCCTATGCAAGAGCTATTGGCTTTGCCAATGTGTTTTAGCCATGTTGTACAGCAGCATGACTGCTGTTCAGTATGGCTAAAAGTTAGTGGCGTGGAGTGTCATACAGTGGCGTGGCGTACAGTGAAGTACAGTGTGATAGAGTGGAGTGGCGTAGATGGTTGTAGAGTGGAGTAGAGAGCTGTGGAGTGGGACAGAGTGGAGTAGAGAGCTGTGGAGTGGGACAGAGTGGAGTAGAGAGCTATGGAGTGGGACAGAGGAGTGGGGTGGAGTGGAGGAGAGTGGCATAGAGTAGAGGAGAGTGGCGTACAGTGGAGGAGAGTGGCGTGCAATGGCGTACAGTGGGGTATAGAGGGGTAAGAATGGCGTACAATGACGTACAGTGGAGTAGCGTAGAGTGAGGTAGAGTGGCGTGCAATGGAGTAGAGTAGGGTAGAGTGGCGTGGAGTGGCATAGGGTAGAGTGGCGTAGCGTAGACAGGGTAGAGTGGCTTAGAGACACGTAGAGTGGGGTAGAGTGGCGTAGCGTGGCGTTGCATCGAGTGGGGTAGAGTGGCATAGCGTGGTGTAGAATGGCGTAGCGTAGAGTGGGGTAGAGTGACGTAGCATGGTGTAGAATTGCGTACATTGGAGTAGCGTAGAGTGGCATAGAAAGGCGTATAGTGGAGTGGCAAAGAGTGGGGTAGAGTAGAGTGGCATAGCTTTAAGTGTATTAAAGTGCCCTAGAGTAGAGTAGGGTGGTGTAGAGCTGAGTAGAGTGTCATGGATTATCATAGAGTGGTGTAGAGTGGAGTGGCCTATAGTGGTGCGGAGGCGCATGAAGAGGCATAGTGTGGCGGGGCATAGAGTGGAAAGGCATAGAGTGGAGTAGAGTGGCTTAGAGTGGAGTGGTTTAGAATGTTGTAGAGTGTCGTAGAGTAGCATGGACTGGCATGGAGGGTCCTGTCATGGAGGGTCGTAGAGTGCACGGTCGTAGAGTGCAGGGCGGTTGAGTAGAGGGTCATAGAGTGGAAGGGCGTAGAGTGGAGGGGCATAAAGTGTAGTGGAATATAGGGTGTCATAAAGTAGAGGGGTGTAGAGTGGAGGAGTGTTTAAGTGACGTGACGTGGCATAGAGCGGAGGGTCATAGAGCGGAGGGTCATAGAGCATAGGGTCGTAGAGCAGAGGGACGTAGAGCAGAGGGACATAGAGCAGAGGGACATAGAGCAGAAGGACATAGAGCAGAGGGACATAGAGCAGAGGGACATAGAGCAGAAGGACATGGAGCAGAAGGACATGGAGCAGAAGGACATGGAGCAGAAGGACATGGAGCAGAGGGACATGAAGGACATGGAGCAGAAGGACATGAAGGACATGGACCAGAAGGACATAGAGCAGAGCGGCATAGAGCAGAGCGGCATAGAGCGGAGGGGCATAGAGCGGAGGGGCATAGAGCGGAGGGGCATAGAGCGGTGGGGTGGAGAGTGGAGGGGCGAAGAGTGGAGGGGTGTAGAGTAAAGTGTTGTGGAGTGGCATAGAGTGGAGTAGAGTAGAGTGGCATAGAGTGGGGTAGAGTAGCATAGAATGGCATAGAGTGGCATGTCATAGAGTGGAGTACAGTAACTTAGAGAGAAGAAGATTAGAGTGGCATAGAGTGGGCTAGAATGTCTTTGAGTAGAGAGGTGTAGAGTGTCGTAGAGTGTAGTGACATAGAGTGGTGTGGAGTAGAGGGTTGTAGAGTGTTATAAAGTGTTGTAAAGTGGAGCAGAGTAGTGTCTCATAGAGTGGCAAAGAGTGGAAGGGCATAGAATGTTGTGGCCTAGAGTGTCATAAGGTGGAGTGGCATAGAGCGGAGTGGAGTTGCGTAGAGTGGAACACAGTCCTCTCTTCACTAGCCAAAGGAGCAACAGATACAGTCCAGTGGTTGGTGTAGCCTCTCTTGCAAGGTCCAGGGGTCAGCAGGGCAGTCCTTCTTTGGTCCTTTCTCCAGTCTAGATGTGATCTGAGGTTCAGGGTGCCAGGCGTGTCATATTTAAGCCCAGAACATGCCCTGGGGGATGATGTGGTCACTAGCCAATGGGCTACCAGGACTTCTCCCGCCCTATGTTGACTTCCGTCTATGTTTGGCATCTAAGCAATTGCAGAGTGCGTTATTGTGCCCACCCTCAAGATGTCTGAACCCTTCTTCTGGTTGTCACAAGCTTGGTAGCCCACCCTAGAGATGTGGCTAACAGTGGGCTACATGCCCACGGAAAAACCTGTTTGGCAACTGGTATCCCCTCTCTGTTCCTAACCCCAGCCCTTCTACCTTAACAAAGGGGCAGCTCTATTCAATTGTGATCACCATTTGACCACCAAAGGTGACTTCCCCTTTGAAGCTTGCCTTTTGGGCCAACACCCTGTGAGGCTTCCTGCATGGTGGATGGGACACCTCCCTTTGTAACAGGCCTTCATTGTTCCTGAACCTGGAAGTTAATTGCATTACTTCCCCGAAGGGCAGAAGGCTGTCTGGTGGCCAGCAACTGCGAACGGCCACTGGATAAACTAGCCTTTAGAGGGACAATTTTCAAAAAGTTGTTCTTCCTAAAAAGTGACATTAAATTTGAATTGGGCATTAAGTTGGGTTTCAATCAATCAATTAGGATTTATAAAGCGCAGCTAATCAGCCGATTTGGTATCCAGGCGCTTGGTTTAATGCCACAATTAATTGGTCAGCTTGTAACTCTGTACTAGCCAATGGGGTCACTAGCTTTTTCACAGTGGGACGACAATTTGTACGTTTTACTGTTAAAACATATAAAGTACATGTCCCACTTAATAATATACTTCTCACTGCCTTGGGGATCTGTAGGCCTTCCTTAGGGGAGACTCCTATATATTGTTAAGGGAACTGGAGGCTTTGCCATTGGGTTAAATGGCAAAGTCGAACTAGCAGTTTTAAAACTGCCCTTCAAGGCTCTTGTGGCAGGCTGGGGGCCATTTTGTATTTTGTCACACTCAGGGTGAAACAATCAGTGCTGCAGCTCTGGGTTGACTCTATAACTTACATGCCCTGGGTACCCCTGGTACCATATACTAGGAACCTTTAAGTAAGTTAGCTGATGCCAATTGTGGATAGCCAATTTAACATGCATTTTGCAAGGGGTTAGAACAATGGCTCTGAGGGCTGGTTAGCAGGCCTCAGTGCACTCTCAGAGTGGAAAAACCAGCAGCATCAGTTCAAAACTTATGGAGTGATCATGCAAAAAGCGGCATTTCTTTACAGTTTGCAATTAAACAATGTTTTCCTTGTGTCTGGGTGGCAGCTGTACAGTGAAAAGGCACTTAGTGAAAGAGATATATGTATCTTAGAGTCTATTGTCTTTTCCCTCTGTTCCCAAAGATAATCTGCAAATACATTTACCATAATTTCACAAACTTTTAACAAATTGCTAAGCAACTCGTTTCATTAATCAAGCATCCCTTTTTGAAATAGGATGGCGGTTGCAAAACAAAATTGTATTGTGTGCTGTATTTACTCTAAAATAATATGATAATACCGCATGGCAAAACGAGTTTTCAGGGAACAGTCAGGGTTTGATTTGATTTTGCTTTGCAAATACAAATGATGTGTAAGCGCCTTCTGTGACACTTCATGTCCAGAAAGGAGCTTCTCCATCAGTGCAGTATTAGGCAGGACTGCTGGCTAAATTAATGACCACAGTGAAAAGAGCATGCACTCAGGGCCACTGCCGTGACAGTGTAGTGGAGGAAAAAATGGTTAGAGTCCAACAAATTATGTGCCATGAAAAGGCAAAGAAAACAAAAAATAAGAGGCTTGTTATGAAATTAAGTCAAACACACAGGGGCCTATTCCGATCTCGGCCGGTAGGGCTCCGAATCGGATTCGGATTTACCGGATCCGATTCGGAGCCCTGTTTCCCGACCGAATCGTACGCGGGTCCGGCCGAGTGAGTACGATGCAGGCACCCGCGAAATCTCCGACCGACTCGAACGCGGCATCAACACGCTCCGACCGACTCGCATGGACACGACTCGCACCGCGCTATGGAGACGTTTCCGGCCGGGTAAGTACGATCGCGCGCCGCGAGCAGTCCGATCGACTTCGCGCCGTCCGGCTCGAAAAAGCTGTCGGAGCCGGACTTTGGGGGTCCGCGTTGGACCCCCCTGTACGCGTAGGCACGCGAGTCGCACTCAGGGGGGACCCATGGGTCCCCCCTACCTGTGCATGTACGCCGCGATGCACATCGACGCGTACCTGCTGTAGGGGGCGCCCTTGTCCGCCTCGCACCCATTGAGTCAATGGGAGCCCGCGTACGCGTTGTACGACCGGCTCCCATTGACTTCAATGGGAGTCCGACCGACTCGAGTCCGATGGCATGCGTGCGCATCGTACTCGTTCGGTCGGACTGCCAGAGTCCGAGTCGGTCGGAAATCTCTCCGGGTCCGGCTCGGTCGGAGAGATTTACGGCCCGAATCGGAATCGGCCCCACAGTGTTTACTAGCAATGTTTGCCTTTGTGACGCATGTTACAATTTTTATAGAAAGTGCACGTTTAAGGAATATTCTGCAAATTCTGTCAAAATATTATTCACCAGCAACATAATGGGTTTCCTTGCTTGGAGAAAAATGAAGAACATTTTTAATGCTGTTCTTTCCACCTTCCAGAGTAAAACGGGTTGCCTTTGACAAATATATTGCACTCGTTTATATCATTCCACACATCCCATTTATGTTTTAAAACGTGTCTTCCATGTTGGGCTTAAGCTGCATTCACACTGTAGAGCCTCTGGGCGCACCTGTTTCCATTAAGACACATTAAGAAACTTCACATAGAAGCCCTGAATCTTTAAAAAGAGATGAGATATTTTAGATATTATTTTAGTGGCCTCTTTAACCAATTATCAATTTCAGATGAATCTGTAAAATAAATCACTGTAATACAAACGTGAACGCACATCAAATGAAAGGCAGAATTTAACAGAAGGAATCCTTCTTCACATCGCATTTGAACGGTAGTTAAAGCATGCAAGCCGTTTTTGCTCCATCGTCTAAACAGTCCTTCCCTCGGTCTGCCATTGGAGATGCTGATATTATCTGCCTTGAGAGGAAGTTCAAGGCAGGACTTCCGGATGGGCAGCTGCCCCCATGCAAACACACACCTGTGCATAACAAAAGGCCCATTATTAGGTCGAGCCTCGAGTAGCGCGCAAGCGCTGCTTAGAGGCGAAGACTTAATGTAAGCGAGTTTTCAAAGCAGTCCAAGAAACGCTCGTGCGTCGTGGCTGGCCTTTTTGAGATGGGTACGCGCGGCAAACATGTGTTTCCAATTATCGTGCCCAGACGCGGGCGCGATAAGTGGAAACACATGTCTGCCGCGCGTACTCATCCAAAGGCCAGCCACGACGCACGAGCGTTTCTTGGGACTGCTTTGCAGGCTGCCGCGCTCGCTCGCCCCCGCTCCATGTCCCCCGATGCGCCCCGTAGTTTCCGGCTTCGCTCACCTTCTGCGGCTCACCGCTCGCGGCCCCGCTCCCCACATGATTTCCGTCGCTCGTTTTGTTCAGTTAATGGTTTGGGGAATAAATACCATGCTTCGCATACAATGATAAATTGTATAGTGCGATCATAGCTGAGGAAAAAGTGGAGTACTGTACAACACCAGGTACATCAAAGGGGGTGGCATGTTTATTCAAATGTATACTACTACATGTCCATCTTTAGTTGTAGATAAATTAATTGACTTGTAAATAATCAGACTAGCGTCTGTCACGTGGCAGCCAGGGGTTCGAACGCAGATCCTCGGGTTGATAAATTGGCACCTTAACCACTAGACACAAATTCCCTTTGAACGTCAATCACTATTACATGTCCTCCCTTTAAAGTGCTCGTTTTTCGGTAGCATGCATATTTTGTTTAGAATTGAATCGCAACACCTTAACCCCCTACAGCGTGGTAAATCCAGAGCCTCAACTTTATTTTACTGAAACATCCTACATATGACCTCACTAGCACCTTACAAACAAGAATGCACCGCAGAGCTGACTTCAATACGTAAACACGATTCGTGTTGACCTTGTAAGGTGTTGACAGCTGGCAGAGGGTTAATTCTATTGTATCTCCTGCGGTTCTAGCCATTGCTTTCGAAATTAATCCATTAACACAATCCGTTCTCATTACCAGATTAGCTTTACTTAATCCACTTGCTGAGTTAAAAAAATAATCAGAATTACTCACTTAGTCTTTCTGTTGCATTAACCGCTGGAGAAGCAAACATTCGCGGCAACGTCAGGCTGCAACCATAAATAAAAGGGGAACTAGCCCCTGTACTGCCATGCCACCTGTGGAGCTGTAATTTAACGCTACAGGCTCACACACCCCGAGCTCCAAAGTGACTCTGAGTCGCAAACGGCGCAGCCAATCGGTTCACTCCTCGTAACAAGTCTGAGTGTCCGCGAGGAGGTGGAGGTGCAGGTGCTGCACGAGAACAGAGGTGAGATGTGCCGCTCAGGAATCTGCTTATATCCGGAAGCCCTTCTGCGGGGTATCCGGAGAGACCTCACCTCGTCACTGTTCGTAGGGTGTAGAAGCAGGCAGGTAATGGGCACAGGCAAGTTAGCGTTCCGTCGGACTTCTCTCCCTCTGGTATGTAGGTCACAAGCGTGCTCCTCGAGCAGGCTCTGCCCTAAAAGCCACGCACGCGTCTGAACCGGATCTCTGCTTATCTGTTTCCTTTAAAAATAATTATTCCATTTAAAGTTGTTCTAGTTAACAATTATCGGTGTTTTGCAGGCAGTCCATTACACAGCACTTGTTGGCGTGGCTGTGCAAATATTTACTAAATGGCCACGCGCTGCCTGTCGTTTTTTGCAGACTTTTCCGTACCTTTATCCTCGTTCATGTCAGTAACACCTTACTTCCAAATACTTCTAATAAAAACCCCTATTTAAACTTCAGCCTGCACACAATTCAGTGACTGTAAATATTTGCTTTGTAAATGCTGGATCGAAACACAGTCTAGCCGGTTTTCAGCATTAAAACATGTCATCTTTCCAAGTTTTAACTCATTACATTTCGGCTGGTCTATTTTAGTATTTAAGAAAGCTTTGAAACCCGTTTGGATTTCTCTCAGAGCAAAGATGCTTGCGTCACGTGCCTGGTATTTTGGAGAATCATCGGGGTTCGGGCGTCAGTGCAAAGAGGCTGCGCAGCTTAACCCTATCACTGCCCCAACCAGAGCAAGGGCGTGGCTACACTCCTCTCATTAATAGACAGCCGCAGATCTCCCATCCCTTTCCAGCAAAGGTACCAAGAACATTCACTGGGTACAAAGACACACCTGGTGCTTTAATTACATGTTGGGAAAATGCCTTTCAAAGGGAAAAATACCATACGAGTATTCCGAGAGTGCGGGCCTTACTGTGTTATCCACAGAAGAGGAATTGTTGGACAGCATTGGGTGTGTTCAGGGCTTTAAGTGGGATGAAAAAACTGGGGGGTCTCTCGAAGGGGCGTGGCCAATGTAATTAAGGGCGTGGCTTAAAAACACGTAAGCTAAAAACCTGTGCTTAGCCATAGTGTGCCGCCCGACTTGTATTTTGCTGTTTCTGTCATTACATCCGGATATATTATACAACAAGTAACATCATACCTACAACCAGTCAGGACTATTGGCTTTGTCAATGGTTGTTAGTTGCATATGATAAATAAGCAGCAACTATGGCTTGTATATAATATTGAAAAAGCTTCCACTTAAAGCCCTGGTGACACCACGACAATGTTGCTGCTCCTGCGTTTCAAAAAGAGAAGGGAAATCCAGAGAAACAAGCATTGGCATAGCCAATAGGTCTCGCTTTGGGACCTTATAAGTGTTTACCCATGCAACAGTTGATGTTGTTGCACCAAGGATATTGTGCTGCATAACTAAATACTTATAAGGTCCCAAAAGCGAGACCTATTGGCTATGCCAATGCTTGGCATTGGAAGAGGCCAGTGCGCCGCCGGAATCCTTTACGCTGCAGACTGGGGGTTGGGCCCCCCTGTGCATAGCAAACACCTTTGAGAACCAAGGAGCATCAGGTGTCACTGATCTGAGAGCCTGGCTGCAGCAAGGATGGGGGAAAGGTGTTCAAAAAGAGACTGACTGTAACCTCCAGCTAGCAGCGAATTGCTTTAAAAGCCATAAAGCAACATATGCAAGTTTAAGGAGCACAGTACATTTAAATGTATCTGTGCTCTTCTAGTACATGTCCATTCGCAAGGAATTCCTTCTGTCCATGCCAACAGCTGCTTCAGGCGTTTGCATTAAGTAAAAGGGACAAATGCCTCTGTAATCCCTTCAAACCCTGAACACTGACATATTTTGTATCATTGTCATAAGGTTCTCACTCTGAGACTATGTGCACTGCAAATGGACCGATGCAGAGAAAGGCAGATTGAAAGGGATGGAGACTGGGACGTATAAGGGTGAGAAGGGGAGAAGGGAGGGGCTGCAAACAGAGAGCATGGAAGGTTTTCGAGAGTATAATATGAGGAAGATAAACAAATAGGGAGCCTGTCAAATGAAGGAACACGAAGGAGAAAATGGAAAGAGCTGAGGTGGAAACTAGAGAAAGGAAGGAATTTGAGGTCTGGTATGTGGAATATACGAGGAAGTAGAAATGGTGAGAAAAACATATTTGAGATTTAAGAGGGTGAAGAGTCTATTGTACCCAGGGATGTAAAGACAGAAGGCAGTAATAAAAAAAGACTCATTTCAACCTGCAAAGCCAGCTGCAATAAATAACGTGCAGAGTACCAAAACATTTATAATTTGACCAACATAATAAGAAAGGCCTAGGAAAGGGAGAAAGAGAAAGAAAGAGACAGGGAGAGAGAGAAACAAGACAAAGATAAAGAGAGACATACAAAGCCAGGGAAGAAGAAGAAGGGGATAGAGAAAAATCAGAGGGAGTGAGAGAGAAAGACCAGGATAAAATGACAGGGGGCGACAGAGAAAGACAAAAGGAGAGAGGCACAGAAGAGAGATGTGAAAAGAGATAAAGAGAAAGACATGGGCAGACATGGAAAGACAGAGAATTTCAGAAAGAGAGGCAGAAACACAAGATAGATAGAGAGATAGGGAAAAAAATAAAGAGAGAGAAGTAAAGGCATGGAAAGCCTGGAAAAACAGAGAGAGAGACATGGATATGCACAGAAAAACCGAGAAACAGAGAAAGATTGAAAAGACTGGCAGAGAGACACACAGAGATAGTGGAAGAGAAAGACAGGAAGAAAACTGGAAAAGAGAGACCAGTAGGGTGGGAAAAAGTGAGGGAAAGTCTGAGAAAGCAGGCAAATACAGAATGATAACCACAGAGCGATGTAGACGGAGGTAGTAAGAAAAGAGGAAAACACCTAGAGAAAGGGGGAAAACACGAGGAGGGGCAGAGACACAGAAGGATGATCGAGAAACACAAAAAAGATAGGATGCAAGGGAAAGAAAAGGCGAGGCAGGCACCCTCGCAATTCACTAAGTCCACCATTCATTCTATTTGCCTGTCTCTGTTCATGGCTATCTGTCTATTCATTGCTACCCCTCTATTGTCTTTCACCTCTATCTGTCTATTCATCACTAGCTGTCTCTCTGCCTCTCTCCCTGTTTGTGCCTTATCTCTCTTTATCTTTGTCTCTGCTCCCCTCATACTACTCAGGCTCTGTCTCTCTAAATCTTAGGGGCTAATTTAGAGTTTGGCGAAGAGGATACTCAGTCTCAATGGAGCGAGAGTACCCTCTCTTCCAAACTGAAGGTGCGCCCGCCTCATTTAGAGTTCAGTGCACCTTCAGTATGCCAGCAACTGAGACTACTTCGTCTCCATCACTGACAAACTCCTCTGATGGCCCGACGGAACCAACTGCCTATGGTCCCTATGGCTGCATTATGTGGCCTGAGGAGTATAAAAGAAAGGCTCGGACACATGTTTGTGGTTGTTTTGAATATACATACTTTGTTGGTAATATTGTTGATGAATGCTGCAATGCTTATGATAATTACCTTTGAATGTCTTTATTGTCCCCCTTGATTTAATGGTGACATCTTGACACGTGGCTTAATTTATTAATGTGGAGACGCAATAACAAAGCCAGTAGGTCTGTCTTATTTAAAATGACATCCCCTTATATTGAGATATTGCAGCTGGCAAAGTTGGGGTATTGCAATTATCAGGTTCAGGACCCATTAGGGTGGGATATGATATGAGGATGTCACCAATGGGCTTTCCATCTAATTTATGCATATATTTGTGATTTAATGGATAGTATTTAGTAGTGTGTGTGCAATAAATGCTCCTTTTTAAAAGAAAAGGAAATGACTGGAAAATATTTTGAGTGCTGGTATTGTTACTAGTCTGCACCACCTCCCCCAAATAGACCTTTGAGTGTTCCCCTTCACTACCCTGATAGAGCCTAGTGCTTCAATGAATGGGGTACTTGGTTCTCAGTTAACAGGTAATTGCGGAATTATTACTTGTGCAGGACCCACATCCTTCACAACTAATAACCTAATTTCTTACTTTGGATAGGATCAACCGCCCAGGTATCACTATAGCTTTAGCCCCTTCACGACCACGCTGATCACCTCTTTTAACTCGAGTTGCTATAAAATGGCTGACCTGATTTATACTAAATAAATAAAAGTAAGCTTTCACTGTAAAGTTCTAACTTTTTGCCAAATTTGGTGTAATTCAATTCACCCTTTTTTCTCGGTATCACTTCCTAAAACATCCTATAGGAATTTACATGTTTTAGGACACCTCGTTTCTTGGCCAAATGTTTGTGATGATTTATCAGCAAAGGACAAAGTTAATCTCAAAACAAGCAAGCATTAGCAAAGACAATAGGCTGCTAGCCTTTTGGATTTTGCAGTTCTTGCTATGTTCTGTCATGGTTTGTGCTAAACTTTATTATTGGGGAAGAAGCCGGGCTCTCATCAATAAACATCATTTGATAAAAGCAACAATTTTTGGAGGTTTAAAAAAACACAAATTACCATAATAGCCCCTGACACAGAAGGGGATTGCTTTGTGTGTTCACGTGTTTCTTGTGAAAGGGCATCATGCCGTTTCTCACAGTAAAGTCAGCCCAGCCAATGGCTGAAGTGTGGGACTAATTGCAACATGATGTATAATTTAGTAGCTGGATGAAAAATGTAAATGGCACAACAACAGACTAATGGATGAAGTCTGGTTGAAACCTCCTATAAGTAACTATGTTATACATAAACTTTTAGAAAGCTCAAAAGGTTTTGTAAAACTTTCTTCAAATAGAGAAGCTTATAAAGACAGACAGATAAGGAAGCATGCAAAGACAAATATATAGACAGGCTTGCAAAGACAGATATATAACTTTGATAGATAGATATATAGAGTTGTACTGATAGATTGGTACAGATAGAGTTGTGTCGATTTGTATAGATAGAGTTGTGTATATACAGTTGTATAGAGGGATAGAGTTGTTTAGATAGAGTTATATGGATAGAGGTGTACAGATAGAGCTAAATATATAGAGAGATAGATAGATAGATAGATAGAAGGAGTTGTATAGATTGATAGATATAGTTGCATAGATAGATAGATGGACAGAGATGTATACATACAGTTTTATAGATAGAAAGAGTTATAAAGATAGAGTTGTATAGGTAGATAGAGTTGTATAGCTAGAAAGAGTTGTATAGATAGAGTTGTATAGATAAATAGATAGAAAGAAAGAGTTGTATAGATAGATTGAATTGTATATATATTTATTGAGTTGTAGAGATAGATAGATAGATAGATAGATAGATAGATAGATAGATAGGGTTGTATAGTTAGATAGATCAATATATAGATAGAGCTGCATAGATAGATAGGGTTATATGATTAGATAGGGTTATACAGGTAGATAGGGTTCTACAGATAGATTGATAGATAGATAGATAGAGTTGTATAGATTTGTATAGAGTTACATGGATAGAGTTGTGATAGAGTTGTATAGATAGAGTTGTATACATAGAGTTGTATATATAGATAAGGTTGTATATATAGATATGGTTGTATAGATAGTTGTATAGAAAGAGTTTTATTGGTAAATAGACTTGTACAGATAGAGTTGTATAGATAGATAAAGTTGTGTACATAGTTGTATAGATAGATAGATGGATAGATAGATAGATAGATAGATTTGCATTGATTTGCATAGATAGAGTTGTGATAGTGTTGTATATATAAATAGGATTGTATAGATAAATAGACTTGTAAAGATAGGGTTGTATAGATAGAGTTGTGCATATACAGATAGTGTTGTATAGATAGATAGATTTGTATACATAAAGTTGTATAGATAGATAAAGTTGTATAGATAGAGTTGTATAGATAGAGGTATACAGATAGAGTTATATAGAAAGATATAATTGTATAGATAGAGCACCATAGATAGAGGTTGATAGATAAATAGAAAGATACATTTGTATATATAGATGGATAGAGTTGTACAGATAGAGTTGTATAAATGGAAAGCTTTTTAAAGATAGGGTTGTATAGGTAGATAGAGTTGTATAGATAGAAGGAGTTGTATAGATAGATAGAGTTACATAGATAGATAGAAAGAGTTGCATAGATAGATTGAGTTGTATAGACAGATAGCTAGATAGGGCTGTATAGATAGATCAATATATAGAGTTGTATAGGTAGATAGGTTTATATAATCAGATAGGGTTATACAGGTAAATAGCCATGGTTGTGCAGATAGATAGATAGATAGATAGATAGATAGGTAGATAGATAGGTCAGGAAATTGGTATAAATAGCAGAGATTCAATTCGTAATATAGTAAGTTAAATGTCTATAGAAGCATGGCATACAAGAGAAATGAAAGCACACAAGAAAACCATATAAGCAGGACATACAGATTGAATTTGTTTACAAATATAATAACATAAATGGGCACTGAAAGCAAACTAGAAAGCCATACAAGCAGGACCTACAGATTGGTTTAAAAATATAACTGTAGACCTCAATTAAAATACATACCAACATGATATAATGGAGTGCAGTTAACATGCACTTCATTGTGCACATACTAAAAAACATACAACCAGCCCTGCTCCCAGTACTCTGTGTGCAGCTAACACCAGCTGCACATGTCCTTCAGCCAGGCCCTGTACCCAACCCCCACCATGCGTGGCCAACCCCCCAAACCAGCACGCTCCCAACCGTTTATGCGCAACCCTTGCTGCACACAGTCTTTGGCTATGCTCAACGAGGGTTAGCCTTAGGGCCGGCACTGCATCCAGTTACCCGCATTTGCTTACTTCTTCTGCCATTTGATGCCTGGGATACCAACAAGCTTGGCATTCAGCCAGGCCCTGCACCAATTCCTCCACAAACTTCCACCCCACATTCCTCATCCTTTTAAAAATAAAAAATAAAGTCATAAGTGATGTAATATATGAGGTTATAAGCAGTGCATTGTGGGGGCACAAGTTGTAGTCAATTGACTGAACAATAACATATATTTTATAGTTTTTTGAGGTTTTAACTTTAGCTCATGTCTCATTTGGACACCATTCTATAATGTTACTATAACATTTGTTTTTTCAGGGAATTTCTATTTTTTTTTTAATGTATGTTAACGTCTTACAACCTAACTAAATGTCGCTTTAATCTTTGTTTTTGTATGTGAATTTATGAGTTTTTTTTTATCATATTCTAAACTGGCCCAACAGACAACCCTTCACATGCAGCCAACTGCCTCTGTGTATGACCTTCACCCAGGCACAGCAGAGGTTGGCCACTTTGCTCTGCCCCACATATAACGCCAACCCTTGCTACATGCGTCCTGTGACTGTGCACACACAACCTGCATTGTGGTCTTCTTTTTTTTACTTCTGTACTGCAGGACTCCTGCCGTACCCAAGATGCAACCTTCCCTGCCATGATACCACAATAGCATGGAAGATTCCTTTGCTGCTACCAGTACTGCAGTAGAGGTACCAGTACCATGTTTCTGGTACTAGCCAAGGAAGATTGCACACTACTGTCGTACCATGGCAGAGAAGCTTGCTTCTCGGGGACTGTGGAAGTACACTGGTGCCTCACCGGTGGGTCTTGCCAGATAATCTTGGTACCTACAACACAAATTATTTGTTTCTATACCACAAAAGTACAGCTGTACATAATGGTACAGATATCAGTAAACTTTCCTGGAGATTAACACCTTTCTGACCATCCAATCACTTTTTCAAACTTATATTCCTTGGAAATTACTGAACAGATTTACATCAAATAATAAAAAGAACAATTTACTAGTAAAATTCTAACTTTCTGCCAAATTTGGCATAATTCCTTACAGCCATTTTATCTGTATATGAGATCAAAAATTCCTATGGTAATTAAAATGGTAAATCAATCTTTGGGACCCCACTTTTCTTGGTTCCTGCTTGACGGAGCAGCACAAAACTTTCCATCAAGAAGTCCAAGTGAGGGAACTTTTCTTTTGGAAAGTTCCGTGCAGATTCGTTAAACGTCGCCAGAGTTATTAATTAAACAAAAAATGCTTTCACTATGGAAAGTCAAACCTAGCTATAACTACACTGGTGCTAGTGCTGCCAAAGTAATATATATTTTACTCAGTGGCGGCAGCTACTGAGTAGTTAAAGTTAGCACCAAATTTGGCAGAAAGCTAGATTTTGGTCCAGAAAGAGTGTTTTTGTGATTTGGTGCAAATATGTTCAGTAGGTTTTGAGCACCCTGCATCAGTTTACTTATGCTTGCCCCAGGGAGGTGGCAGTCCACGGGCACAGGGGTGTCTCATGGGCACCCCTGCATCATTATAAAACACTGCCCCGGGATTTGGCCCACCTGGGAGCTTCAGAAAAAGACGTGCTGGAGCCCGTGCGTCTTTTTTTTAATACATTGTGACACAGAACCGTGGGTCCACCTGCACATTTGTGGCAAAATTCAATAAAAAATGCTTTTGACCCCCGGTGGGTCCCACCCCACCACCATATCTGGGGGGTCACGGTATTCCTACCCTGGCCCCTTTTCTTTTTTTTTTTAAACATTTTTGTGGGACTCGACTTCATGCCGAGTCCCAAGATGGCTGCCAACACTTTCTGGTTGAAGTGTTGGCAGCCAATCAAATTTCAGCATGAACCACATGTCCACTACAAGGACTCGCGTCCCCAGATATCCATATTTATTAAACTTAACTATCTCAAAAACTACTGAACGGATTTACACCAAATCACAAAATGTACGTTTTCTGGACCAACATCTAGCTTTTTGCCAAATTTGGTGTAATTCCGTTCAGTGGTTCGGGTGGTAGTCGTGTTCAAAAAATGAAAAATCCCCATAGACATAACATGGGGAAAACACATTTTGGGACCCCATTTTTTCTCTGCTTCCACTTGCCAGATCACCCCGAAACTTTTAACACAGCAGCTGAACTACAAAAAGGGAGTTTTTGGGAAATTCCGTTAAGATTTATCACGCGGTGCCAACGTTATTGGCAAAACAAACGCTTTCACTATGGAAACTTTGTTCCTAACTATAACTACCTACTGGCCTAAGTGTTTGTGTAAGTTAGGAGAAAATGCAAAACACACAAGATGATGGACGGAATGCTGCACATTGGCAAACATTCACCCCCAGTCACAGATCTGGGTTTAATCCATCGTTATTTTGCTTCACCACGCCACCCCAGTTCAGACATAGCCATATGCAAATCAGTCTTGACCATGTGCCTCATGGGAACAGTCCAGACCGAACTGGGGGTGAATGTTTGCCAATGTGCAGCATTCCGTCCATCATCTTGTGTGTTTTGCATTTTGCCCTAAGTGGGAAGGGTATGCCCAGACGTGGGTCCCGTGCTCACTACGCCACTGGAGTCAAGCTATCCTGGCTGATGAAGGCTGATAGCCTGAAACCGGTCCTAGGATGCTTGATTCCGGTCCAGGGAAGACATGGCTTGGCAGTTCGGGCTGGACTGTTCCCATGAGGCACAGGGTCAAGACTGATTTGCATATGGCTATGTCTGAACTGGGGTGGCGTGGTGAAGCAAAATAACGATGGATTAAACCCAGATCTGTGACTGGGGGTGAATGTTTGCCAATGTGCAGCATTCCGTCCATCATCTTGTGTGTTTTGCATTTTGCCCTAAGTGGGAAGGGTATGCCCAGATGTGGGTCCCGTGCTCACAACGCCACTGGAGTCAAGCTATCCTGGCTGATGAAGGCTGATAGCCTGAAACCGGTCCTAGGATGCTTGATTCCGGTCCAGGGAAGACATGGCTTGGCAGTTCGGGCTGGACTGTTCCCATGAGGCACAGGGTCAAGACTGATTTGCATATGGCTATGTCTGAACTGGGGTGGCGTGGTGAAGCAAAATAACGATGGATTAAACCCAGATCTGTGACTGGGGGTGAATGTTTGCCAATGTGCAGCATTCCGTCCATCATCTTGTGTGTTTTGCATTTTGCCCGAAGTGGGAAGGGTATGCCCAGACGTGGGTCCCGTGCTCACTACGCCACTGGAGTCAAGCTATCCTGGCTGATGAAGGCTGATAGCCTGAAACCGGTCCTAGGATGCTTGATTCCGGTCCAGGGAAGACATGGCTTGGCAGTTCGGGCTGGACTGTTCCCATGAGGCACAGGGTCAAGACTGATTTGCATATGGCTATGTCTGAACTGGGGTGGCGTGGTGAAGCAAAATAACGATGGATTAAACCCAGATCTGTGACTGGGGGTGAATGTTTGCCAATGTGCAGCATTCCGTCCATCATCTTGTGTGTTTTGCAGTTAGGAGAAAATGCCAGTGACAATGCCAGTTAAAACAAAATATTTTAAACTAACAAAACCACTGAAATCCACCTGTTATAGTTATCTCAAGTTACTATAACTCATGCACTAAAGTAACTATGACTTGCACCCTCGTCATGCACAGTTTTGTAATCAATGATGTCATTTCAGATATCATTAGGAACGTTATCAATGCAATCATTGAAAATGTAATCAGTGATGGAATATGCGAGGGTAGAAGAAGTGTATGACGGTGTCATGAGTTATAGTTAGTTTAGGGTATGAGTTACAGTTACTTGAGATAACTGTAACTAATGGATTACGGTATCCACTTTGTAGTTATAGGAAGGGCTACTAGAGATATGAATTTCTTGGATTTTGAACATTAATAATTGCACCCATTTGATGAATCCCCATGAAAACATGCAGACCTTTCTCAATTGGCGGAGTATGAAAAGTTTTGCAGAGATTCATCAATCGGGTGCGAAGAAAAAAGGAGGGTCTTAAAACATGTTTGTGCACCAATGCATTTTCCATAGACTTTGTACTTGTGAGTGTCGTGAAGATGGCTGGACGGATTTGAATTAAATTTGCCAGGATTACACATTATTGTGCACAGATGATTCTTTTGGGGACTAGAGGTATGTAGGGTAAGTACTTTTTAAGCTGTTAGCTATTTTACCTCAGTGATATCTGTAGTTGTGGTATTTTTGCAAACTTTTGCCGAGGTATATAGTGATGGCAAATCATTATGTGATTGGCTAATGATTGCCTTTACAAAAGTTAAAAGCAGCCATGTTGTTTTTAGGTACACTTTGGCTGTGGTCTGTGTTACGCCTTCAGATATAGGTAAGTATTAGGTTTGAAATTTTTCCCCTACCTATTACCATTTTATGAAAGTGGCCATAGGTAGGGAAAAATATTTATACATTTCTATATATTTAAAAAAATGTTTACGGGGTACCATGGTACTGCCTCAGGAGTGAAGCAGTACTTAAAATAATTTTTTTAAATGTTAACAAATATAAAATACACTGTAATATACTATTTAGTGTATAGTGTATTTTATATTGTTGAAATATTTAAATATGTGCAAAAAAGTCTAAGCAAGTACGGTGGTAATACCTACAAATTACTGCGCTGTAATAAAAAATGTAAACCAATACGCAGTGCTCCCTAAACTGCTGGAAAAATATATAGAAATGTATAAATACATTTCTCTACCTATTACCACTCTAACAAAGTGGTAATAGGTAGAGAACAACAAAAAACCTACTACTTACCTATATCTAAGACCGTAACCCAGAACACAGTGAAACAAGGAATGCAGCCAAACTGTGCTAAAATCAACATAGCTGCCTTTTACCTTTGTTAAACACAGGCATTAGCCAATCACATACTGACTTCTCATCTGTATGCATCGTGGTATGCCTCAAACTTACTGCAGAATACCACAAACTTACCACAGTGTACCCCGGTAAATATATAACTAATTTTTAATAAAAGTTATAACTTTAACACTTCTTACACTATTCATGCATACTACCAAAAATTAACATTTACACCTCACGAAGTGTATTCCAGACACATTACATCTACATCTGTTTGCACTTTCATGCTATGTCTGTTTCAATTACCACACTCCACTCTATGCCACTCCACTCTGCCACTCCACTCTATGTCACTCTATGTCACTCCACTCTATGTCACTCCACTCTATGTCACTCCAATCTGCACTCTACACTAATCCATTGTACACCACTTTACTCTACTCCACTCTATGCCACTCCACTCTACACCACTCCACTGTATGCTCTTATACTCCACTCTACACCACTCCATTCTATCACACTCCAGTCTACATCACTCTACTGTATGCATCTCCACTCTACACTACTCCACTGTACTCTACTCCACTATACATATTGCAACTCTACAATACTACAGTCTATGCTGTTGTATTCAATGCCACGTCACTGTACACCACTGCACTGTACACCACTGTGCTATATGCTATTCCAGTGCACGGCACTCCACTTTATGCCACTCCACTGTACGCCACTCCACTATACGCCACTCCACTCTATGGCAATCCACTATATGCTATAACATTGTACAGTACTCCATTCTAGATCACTCTACTCTATGCCAGTCCACTCTGTCACTCTACGCTACTGCACTCTACGCTATTCCACTGTATGACACTCCACTCTATGCCACTCTACTCTATGCTTCTTCACTATATGCCACTCCACTCTGTCACTACACTGTATGCCAGCAAACGCTGTTATTCTACTCTACATCCCTCCACTGCACACTTCTCCATTGTATGTCACTCCATGCTACTGTTCTCTACGCCACTACACTATAGCTATTCTATTGTACAACACTCCACACTACAACACTTCACTCTACGCCACTGCACAGTACGCAATAGCACTGTATGCCACTACAGTCTACCCCACTCCACTCCACTCAACAGATTTCCACTCTACAACACTGCACTCTGTCACTCATATATATGGCTGTGCCCACTGGCAGGAACCCTGGTCCAAACACCTCCCGCAGCTACACTGCTGGCAATCTCCACCTGCTCAGCTCTGGATGCCGGTACAAACGCTGCTGCCAAGCCACACCCCAGCCCACAGTGGGGACATTTGCCTGCTCGCATTGCCACTTCACCTGCCTCCACACACCCGCTCCCACCGCCACACACATACTGCAACCTTCACCTAGTGAGAACAAAACAAAGTTAGGTAAGTCCTAATTGGGGCGTGGATCGGGAGAATAAGCACCATAGATGAGAGGGTAGCCCACGCTCTTGATGGTGAGCAGAAGTGGAAAGGTGTGAGTGTGACCTGGAGGGTGTATCGAGCTTCTGAAGTCATGGCCCTATAGGCGGGAGCCCGCGATCCCACCTGGGACCCAGGGGTGGTGAGGATAAGCACCGAGGGAGTAGTACCACCACAGCCTGTCAGTTACAGGAGGTCGTCTACTGTTTTGGGTGTAACTCTGGGAGGTGACCACATCTCCTATAGGGGCATATTTACAAGCCTCTATCGCCACCAGAATGTCACTTGTGACGTTGTGGTGGCAATACGGGCTTCGCCTTATTTACAAGGCAGAGTTAAGCCACTTAACGTGGCTTAACACTGCCTTGTAAATAAGGCACCCTTTCACGTTATAATTAGCGTGAAAGGAGCGGGCAATGGGTGTTGTGGTGTGCATTCCACCGCAACACCCATTAATTTTGACACTGCCCCATATTTACAAGGGTGGCGTAAATATGGGGCAGCGCCAAACTTAAGACAGAAAAAAATCTGGTCTTACCCTGGTGAAACGAGGAGAAATGCTTTATTTCTCCTCGTTTTTGCTGTTTCCATATGTGCTGCGTTGTGCAGGACACATAGAATCAGCAAAACGCCATTGATTGTTTATGTGCAGGAAGGTGTCCCTTCCTGCACATAAACAATCATAAAAAAATTACGAGTTGCAACTTCTATGTGTGCTGCATTAAGCAGTACACATAGAAGTTACAAAATGCATTTAAAGATTGTTTATGTGCAGGAAGGGACACCTTCCTGCACATAAACAATAATTTCCCTCAACGCACGCACCCTTGCACTATGGTGCAAGAGTGCCTGCATTGGCGCTAGGCAGCTAAATTAGCACCAGCGCAGAGGGAAACGCAAGGCTGCACCTTATTCTTCTAAATACGGTGCAGCCCTACGTTTCAGAAGTGGCAGAGTATGGCGTTAAGCCAAGCATGCTGACGCTGCGCTCCGCCACTTCCTTGTAAATATGCCCCATAGCACTCTAGAGGAAGTGTCTCCATTTTCCAAGGCCTCAGAGGAGGAGCCCGGAGCGTTTGTGGAATGTAGCTGCTGGCGCCTGGGCCCATCTGCCTTGTAATGGAGTATTCGGGCCACTGTGGAGCATGGAGACCTGCCCGTGGGGGATTAAGGGAGAGGCCAGCCCTTGGGTGGCCCTCTTAATGAAAAAGTTGGATGTGAAGCTGTGGTGGGGGACCAGGTCTTACAACCAGGTAGTTGATCATATTGCGGCTACACAAATATTGTTGAGGCAAGAGCGGTCATACGCATCCTCTGCTCTGTGTTCCAGAGTACGGACCGTGTCCTGTAAGTCCTGTACCTGAGTATGAAGGATGAACGTTTGTGGCTGTAGCTCAGCCAATGTTCCCTATGAGTGGGTGATGTGTTCCGCCAGGCACTTGTGATTGTTCTGCAGGAGTTTCACATTGGTTGCCACAAAATCTACCATCACTTCGAAGAAGATGTCAGAAGACTCTATGGGCTTCAGTATAGTGTCCAGTTTGTTTAATTCAGTGGCTGCCAGGCTGGGGGGGGGGGGTAGTCCAGGCAGAGACTGGGACCCGTTCTTTGCTGCTTTGGTGCATCACATAATATAGGCAGGTGGTGGGGAGGGCAAAGAAGGAGAGATTGGGGGTTGAGTGGACCCACTTGCAGCCACCAGCATGGGAGCTCCACATCAGGCCAGTGGTGCAGCCGACGTCACAGGGTTCCCCTGTTAGATAGCTGTGTTATGTAGGAGCAGCCACAAAGTGGAGGTCGCAGACGAATCCCCAGATTCTAGTCTTGGAGAGCACCTCCTGTTAAGTCTCTTGGTATGCACCTGCTCTGCACCTATAAAACTCGTCCCGGCCACCAGGGTCCCATGCCACCATCATACTTCTAGACCAGTGTCAGACAATGAGTCCAGGGTGCACCAATTTGCAGTGGGGGTGCTGGGCAGGCAGCTACTGTGGTAAAAGTGGGGGCAGCTACAGGGCTGCCCAGGATGGTTCACTGTCAGCTGCTTCCGATCAGGCACCATAGGTCAACTGTGAGGGCTTGCCAGCCCCCACGTCATGGCTGGTCTCTCTGAGCTGTGGCTCTGCTGACTCGCTTTGTGGGTCCTCCGACTCTCCACCGTGATCAGCAGTAGGGGACTGCAGAGTACCATTGGCTGCCCGAGGCCAATTGATTTCCTCCAGGAGGAACTCCGCAGGTCACTTTATCTAGCCAACAGTGGCATTCCTGGGCCGAGGTGTCCCCGCGGCCCTGCGGCAGGGTCCAGACACTGGCTCAAAGCAGGACCCGGAAACAGGGTGTGTGTCCCCCAGCCCCTCCAGCATTGGGCCACAGATTCGGAGTGAAATTTCCACTGGATGGACGGATAATATCCTGGAGACTTGCCTGCCATGTTGTCCACGAAGGCCACGCCCCACAAAATGAACATCGCAGTAATCACATGCAATCTTTATGGGGACTTTAACTTCACTATACCAATACACTATCTGTGTGGGTACTTGATCATGATTTCCTTCACACACTGTCTCTAAGGGAACTTGAACATTCTTATCATTACACACAAATTTGTTTGGACTTGAGCATCATTATCTTCACACTCTCCGTGTGGGGATTTAAGCACACACTATTTCAGTGGAGACTTGAACACAATCATCTTCATACACTATCTCTGTGGGAACTTGAACATCACTATAATAACACACTATCACTGGGGAGACTTGAACATCATTATAATAACACATTATCTTTGTAGGGACTTTCACATCACTATAATATACCATATCTGTGGGTCCTTCCTATGATTACACCTCTGTTTGGACTTTATCATCATTAGTTTAACACTCCTTGGGGAAATAAGCTTTATCTTTACACATTATTTCAGTGAAGACTTGAATACAATAATCTTCCCACACTATCTCTGTGGGGACTTGAACATCACAAAGATAACACACTATCTCTTTGCGGACTTGAAACTTCATTATAATAACACTATCTTTGTGGGGACTTAAACAACACTATCATAACCCACTATCTCTGTGGGGACATGAATATCACTATAAAAGCATACCATCTTTGTGGGAACTTTAACATTCCTATAATTACACACAACCTGTGTGTGGACTTGAACACCATTACTTTCATACTCTCTGTAATGAGATTTAAGCTTTGACTTTACACACTATTTCAGTGGGGACTTAAAAACAATCATCTTCACACACTATCTCGGTGGGGCCTTGAACAGCACTATAATAACACACTATCTTTGTGGGAACATGAACATCACTATAATAGCTTACCATCTCTGTGGGAACTTGAGGATTCCTGTAATTACACACAAACTGTTTGGACTTGAAAATCATTAGCTTCACACTTTCTGTAAGGGGATTTAAGCTTTCTTTACACAATATTTCACTGGAGACTTGAATACAATCATCTTCGCACACTGTTCATGTGGGGACTTGAACATCACTATGCTACCACAATATCTCTGTGGGGACATGAGCATCACTATAATAACACACTATCATTGTGGGGACTTGAACATCACTATAATAACACACTATATCTGTGGGGACTTGAACATCAATATAATAACATACAATCTCTCTAGGGACTTGAGCTCTCCTCTAATTACACACAACCTCTGTGTGGACTTGAAAATCATTAGCTTCACATTCTTTATAATGGGATTTAAGCTTTGAATTTACACACTATTTAAGTGGGGACTTCACACAATCATCTTCACACACTATCCCTGTGGGGACCTGAACATTAGTATAATAACACACTATCTTTGTGGGGACTTGAACAACACTATAATAACACACTATCTCTGTGGGGACATGAATATCACTATAAAAGCATACCATCTTTGTGGGAACTTTAACATTCCTATAATTACACACAACCTGTGTGTGGACTTGAACACCATTACTTTCATACTCTCTGTAATGAGATTTAAGCTTTGACTTTACACACTATTTCAGTGGGGACTTAAAAACAATCATCTTCACACACTATCTCGGTGGGGCCTTGAACAGCACTATAATAACACACTATCTTTGTGGGAACATGAACATCACTATAATAGCTTACCATCTCTGTGGGAACTTGAGGATTCCTGTAATTACACACAAACTGTTTGGACTTGAAAATCATTAGCTTCACACTTTCTGTAAGGGGATTTAAGCTTTCTTTACACAATATTTCACTGGAGACTTGAATACAATCATCTTCGCACACTGTTCATGTGGGGACTTGAACATCACTATGCTACCACAATATCTCTGTGGGGACATGAGCATCACTATAATAACACACTATCATTGTGGGGACTTGAACATCACTATAATAACACACTATATCTGTGGGGACTTGAACATCAATATAATAACATACAATCTCTCTAGGGACTTGAGCTCTCCTCTAATTACACACAACCTCTGTGTGGACTTGAAAATCATTAGCTTCACATTCTTTATAATGGGATTTAAGCTTTGAATTTACACACTATTTAAGTGGGGACTTCACACAATCATCTTCACACACTATCCCTGTGGGGACCTGAACATTAGTATAATAACACACTATCTTTGTGGGGACTTGAACAACACTATAATAACACACTATCTTTGTGGGGACTTGAACATCACTATAATAACACACTATCTCTGTGGGGACTTGAACATTGCTATAGTAACATTCCATCTCTTTGTGGACTTGAGCACTCCTCTAATTACACACAACCTCTGTGGGGACTTGAACATCATTAGCTTCACATTCTTTATAATGGAATTTAAACTTTGAATTTACACACTATTACAGTGGGGTCTTAAACACAATCATCTTCACACACTATCTCTGTGGGGACTTGAACATCACTATAATAACACACTATATCTGTGGAGATTTGAACATCACTATAATAACATACTATCATTGTGGGGACTTGAACATCACTATAATAACACACTATATCTGTGGTGATTTGAACATCACTATAATAACACACTATCTTTGTGTGGACTTGAACATCACTATAATAACATACAATCTCTGTGGGGATTTCAGCTCTCCTCTAATTACACACAACCTCTGTGTGGACTTGAAAATCATTAGCTTCACACTCTTTATAATGAGATATAAGCTTTGAATTTACATACTATTTAAGTGGGGACTTAGCACAATCATCTTCACACACTATCCCTGTGGGGACCTGAACATTAGTATAATAACACACTATCTTTGTGGGGACTTGAACATCACTATAATAACACACTATCTCTGTGGGGACTTGAACAACACTATAATAACACACCATCTCTGTGGGGACTTGAACATCACTATAGTAACATTCCATCTCTGTGGGGACTTGAGCACTCCTCTAATTACACACAACCTCTGTATGGACTTGAACATCATTAGCTTCACACTCTTTATAATGGGATTTAAGCTGTGAATTTACACACTATTTTAGTGGGGACTTAAACACAATCATCTCCACACACTATCTCTGTGGTGACTTGAGCACTACTATAATAACACACTATCTTTGGGGGGACTTGAACAACACTATAATAACACACTATCTTTGTGGGGACTTCAACATCAGTATAATAACACACTATCTCTGTGGGGACTTGAACATCATATTCCTTGGTTCCATATGTTAAATTAGCTTTGTGTTAGTTCCCTTATCTCCTAAGATTTTAAGCACTAATAAATGAGTTAAATACAGTTTTAAGTGTCTTTCTAAAATCATGATATGATATCTTCTGACACACTAACTTAATCTGTATTTTGTGTATACCCCTAGTATATATGCAGCAATTCATATATGACTAAAGTATAATGTTGATAAATTAAACATTTAGCCATGCGCCATTGACTGTATTCAATCATAAATGGTGGTATGGACTAGGTCCTCACAAGGATGGTAGCACCTGTTCAGGTCCCCACAAGGATGGTTCTGTGCGCGTGATGAAATAACAATATATTTGCAAATTTGAAGCAGGATCCTATGTCATGAATTTTTCCTTAACATCTTTCTGTTATTGGTATGTTTTTAAAACATTAGGAAAGGTTAGTCCCCACAAGGCAGGTGTTCACACATAGTACCCACAAGGATGGTAACACGTGTGTGTGTGTGTGAGTGTGTGTGTGTGTGTGTGTGTGTGTGAGTGTGTGTGTGTGTGTTTTTTTTTTTTTTTTTTTAAAGCGCTCTGACACCCTACACCGGTATGAGTAGATATTTAAAGCAAATGAGATACATTTGAGGGAAGGGCTGTGGAGAGATGAAGGGCACTGTTGGGGGGGTGAAGGAAGTGACCCGATCAGGGCCACCCGGGTCAATCGCGACCTCCTCTCAGCCTTCCAAGAAATGAAGAGTCGGTAACGCAGTAGAGAATACAAACCAAAGTTCTTTATTGTAAATTGTGCTGCAGCGGAGTCCAGTCTGACCAGCCTCCTAAGATGGTACCGAGGGACTGACTTCCAAACATTTGGTATCATAGAATAAACCTTCCAACACCTATCGAAAACCCCGCCCCTCATGGAAAAGTACTGCTTGGGCACAGAGGCTGACGAAGGAGGCACTTAGAGATGAGCTAACACCTGCAGTATGGGTACATGTTATTAGACTTCCAAGGCCGTCTTACTCGATCTCAGCTCTCTCTAGTGTGGGAGCATAGCTATGTCCGATGATAGGAATGCAGGGCTGAATAGACTATTCTCTTCGTACATCTGGGTTCCGACCTTGGAGGAGATATGAGAACCTTTCTGAACAGCAGCTTCTGCTGAGGCAAGCAGAGAGCGGGGGCACAGAGGCTGGGGACTGCTCACAGCGTAACATGGAGAGTAAAAGGAAAGAAAATGGCGTCTCAGATGCTAACTTAGGCCTACCCTATAGTAGCCGGGCACATGCGCAATGGAAATCACGATTATAAGACATAGCTACATGAATGCTAACACAGCATAGCATATATCATGGAAGACGGGGAAAAACAGGTCAATTCTAACAGACCCTCCTTTTAGCATTCATTGCTAAGTCTTTATTGGTGCTATCAGGTCAGGGTCTTTACAATTCTAATGGAAGGGAAGGCAAAATAGCATATATATATATATATATATATATATCAGTGGATCGTTGGGGCAGTCATTAACAATATAGAACAGACACATATATCAATATTCAAAAATGCCTTAATCGATCGCCATTAAATCCTGAACAGCCTGTACCATCATGACAGAATTTTTATTCTTTTGTCCTTGAACTCTAGGCGTGGGTGTTAGCTTCTGCGTACAATAAAAGCAACAGGCAGGAAGACATTGGATGCACAGGCAACAGGTGAATATCACACCAGCAATGGCCACTAAAAATAGGAGTATCTTCCAGCCCCATGTCGTTAACAGCCCCCAGAACCACCCAGATAAGGACCATGTACCATTCTCCTGATGGATGTCAGATGCTAATCTATGTAACTTTTGTTTAGCTGCATATACATTCGGGCGTGATCTGGTATGTATACACAGCAACTACTTCCAATGACGCAACAGGCCCCACCCCGGTCAGCAAAGATGACGTCTAACACCATCCTGTTTTGAAGGGCAACAAGTCTCGTGACCTGAAGCTCAGCTGTGATGTTGGTCAGTATTCCTGCAGTAGTGTTAATGACTCCCTCTACCACCCTTGTGAGTCAGCGTATGCTTCGGCTGTTGTGCATGGGGCCCCAAAAGGTCAAAATACCCTTCATGGCGTCTGTAAATTGCTGCAAGGTAGTGTCAGTCTGATCAAAATCCTGTGTCAAGAACCCTCTTTACGCGAGTCAAGTACACACTCCTGCGTTGTAATCTGTGGTCTCTGTGGTAATTGGAAGGTGCAATATACACAGGGGGCAAGATGAAGGACACATAGCACACCCCAGACCACCCCCTAGGAAGCCATATGTAGGCCTAAGACCCGCAAACATCCCACCCTCAGGTACCCATCGAGCTGGCCCTGCCACGAACATCCTCTTCATCTTGGACATAGCTGTCTCTTTAGCGGTTTGGTCTGCAAACACATTCCCCCTCCCCACATCATCAGTGATCGCTTTATGGGCGCTACACTTCACTATCGCCAGTCTTTTGGGAAGCACTAGGGCTGACAGGAGACTTTGTATCAGAGGGCCATGCTGTATCCTTGCGCTGTGTGAGGTCAGGAATCCCCTCTCCGCCCAGAATTATGGCCGACTCCGAACGCATATTGACTGTCAGTATAAATATTGACAGTCAATCCCTCACTTAGCTCACACGCTCGCAAGAGGGCAACAAGCTCCGCAGCTTGTGCCGATTGGTAAGGAACACGTGATGTCTCAACTACAGTGCGCAGCGTAGTAATGGCATACGCTGCAGTGGTGGTGCCAGCTGACAGCTTGAAACAAGAGCCATTGACATATAGTTCCCCTTGTGGGTCAGGTAAGGGAATGTCAGTCAGGTCTACCCGTCCCTTCGTCTCTTCTTCCGTCCGTTATAGACAATCATGGACGTCGGTGTCCCCATTGTCCGAAGGGAGGGGTAGTAACGTGGCTGGATTCAGAGTGGCACATCGTTTAATTGTAATGTGTGGTGCGAACAATGTCATTTCAAAACCAGTCAGACGAGCACTGGTGAGGTGCTGCGTCTTTGTCTTATTCAAAAGCATGTCCCCAGCATGGGGTACCATTACTGTGAGGTCAGTATTGAGGTCGAGCCCTGCCGATTGTCGGATAGAGACAGCCACGGCCGCGGCAGCAAAAAACCCACGCCACTCTTCGCTTGTGTTGAGTCCCTGATCGATAGACTTGGTCAGTTCTATCCACTGGCATTCTAGTCTTTGTAATATGTGGGTCAGATCACCTCCTCTATCTGGTATGTAAGCTCTTTCAACTACTTGCCACTTTAAATCATCTCCTGTGTGATTTTTTTCATTATAGTGGGCTATCAGAGGGGCATTAGCAATGGAACACCTTATTCTACTCCGGTGTTGGCTTATTCGTGCCTTGATGGGTTGGTATGTTTGTCCTATGTAGGGTAAATGGCAGGGGCACCATATACAATATACTACGTTTCGTGTATTGCAGTTGGAGAAAAATTTGAGTGAATGTTTGATGTTCCCATGTTCGAAGGTTTGAATGCAAACATGGGTACTTCCATAATTGGGTCTATATTTTGAATGAGATGCCAGTTCTTTTTGATTAATTTCTGGATTTTATTGGTGTGTATCCCAAAAGTGGTGACACAAATTAGTTTCTCAAGAGTAGTTTTCTTTCTTGGGGTCAGTAGTTCCTCTCTAGGACAAAACCATGCTCGTTTAAGGGCGTTCCTCACAATTTTATTAGGGTACCCCCTCGCTTGAAGTTTGGCTTTCAATATTTCTGCTTCTTTCATATAGTCCTGTTTGCGAGAACAGTTTCTCCTGAGGTGGAGAAACTGACCAAATGGAAGTCCATCTCTTAGTGCACGAGGGTGGTTGCTGTTATAAGAGAGGAGAGTGTTTCTTTCAGTAGGTTTTCTGTGCAGACTAGTGTACAGTGTTCCCTCATTATGCTTAATAGCGAGGTCCAGAAAAGCGATTTCTGTTTCGTGTATAGTGGATGTAAATGTCAGGTGTTTTTGGATATTGTTCAAATATTTTATGAAATCGTGAAAGGCAATCTCAGTGCCAGACCAAATTAGGAAAATATCGTAGATGTAGCGTTTCCAACAATTTATGTTGGTACGAAATGTGTTTTGTGCAGACAGGGCATATGTTTGTTCGATGTCGTCCATGTAAATATTTGCCAGATTTGGGGCAAAAACAGCTCCCATTGATGTCCCAGAGCACTGTTGATAGTACTTCCCGTCAGAAAGGAAGTAGTTGTATTGTAATGCAATGCGTAAAAGGGAGATGATAAAAGTGGTAGGGACTTGTATGGGCCGTGTTCGTGTTTCTAGTAGTTTCTCAACTAGTTGGATGCTCTCTTCCTGAGGTATGTTTGTGTATAGTGATTTTATGTCTAGGGTGGCCAACCAGTCTGTTTCAGCATTGAAGGGCCTATTGTCCACTAGGTTTATCATAAACATACTGTCTCTCACGTACGTTTCTTGTATAGGGACAAAGTCTTTTAGGAAGAAGTCGATATATCTCCCAATGGGTTCCAAAGCTGAACCACAGCCCGACAGAATGGGGCGTCCTGGAGGATTCGTAGTGCTCTTATGGATTTTAGGTAGGGTATACAACACCGGAGTACGGGGGCTCTCAGTGTTAAGATACTTAAATTCTTTTTTATTAATATATCCTAGTTCTCTGGCTTCTGTGGTCACCTTGAGAATCTCAATTTTATTATTCGACAAAGGGTTGGCCGGCAATGCTTTGTAGTGCCTTTTGTCTGAGATTTGTTTGGTCATTTCTACATCATATTCATTCTTATCCTGAATCACGATGCCTCCATCCTTATCAGCAGGTTTAAGGATTATAGATTTGTCATTTTTTAACGTTTGTAATGCCTTTCTCTCTGCTAGACTGATGTTGTAAGGTATAAAACAATGAGATGATTTAATGTTTTCTAATCCACTTAAAGTCAGTTTTTCAAAAGTCAATAGTTCTGGTGGCATCATGGAGTTTGGAGGATAGAAAGTAGAAGGTGGTCGTAGGCCTGTCACTGATTCTTGCACAGTGAAGTCTTTATCTTTGAAAAATATGTTCAATCTTATTTTTCTCAAAAATTTGAATAGCTCGGTTTTTAAATCAAAGAAATTGTTTTTTTCCGTGATTACAAAGGATAAACCTCTGCTTAGTAGTAAGATCTCTGCGGAGGATAGTAGATGTTGTGATAAATTGAATATGGGTATTCTTTCCATATTTTTTTCAGGGGACTCTAGTATGGTTGTGGGCCCCACTGATAATGTTTCCTCCTGGACTGGCGTTCCCCTGGGTACTGGTACCACGTTTTGCCTTTGCCTCGTGGACCTCTTTCTAAAAAAGGCTGACCTGGGTGATTGTCAGAACGACTGGGACCAGGTTGTACGTCCGAGTCCTCTGAGCCCCCAGAGGATTCTGAGAATGTGATTGGTTGGTTCCTTTTGAACCTCCCCCAGGTGTTCTGTCTATTCTGGGTTAAGATAGTAGTGTAATAATCTTCTCTTAGGTAAGGATAGGTTTTTTCTTTAGTAAAATTTTGTATGTCTTTGGTGACTTTGTACGCCTTTTTCTTTAATTCATGTGTGTTAAACTCATCGATGGTTTTATTGAGTTTATCGAAGAGTGCTTTGGCGTCTGCTACACTGTCACCTCCTAGAAGTTCTCGTTCTAAGTCTTCTATTTCTTTTAGCTCTGCTTTGGCGTGCTGAATGGCTGTCTCTACTCTAAGCACCATCCAATGGCGGGAGCAGGTTGTTGAGATATGGCTAAACCCTCCCTTGAATTTTGGGTCTTCTCTGAAAATGCCTGGAACATTCCTTACTTGTAAACCTCGGGGTATAATTCCAGCCTTCAAATACTCAGTCAACATGCGCGCCTGAAGCTCAGTCCTTACATGCTTCTTCTTAGCTTTCTCAAGTTTCTCTAGGATAATCTGTTTGGGGCTCACTGTTCTATTAGGTTGTGCAGAGAAAAGTGAAGGGCCACTGATGATTTTGGCTATGTACTCATCTATGTATAAGGGCGCTTCTCTCTCAGACATCTTACCCCCAAGAATTTGTGTAACACCCTGTGTTTAGACAGGGTAAGAGGGCAATCCGGCTACGGATCAACCCCTTGCGGTGCAGCCACCGCACTAGAAGTCGTGTATGGAGACACAAGGGACACCCTACTCACAAGGAACCAGGGTACTTACAATTAAACAAAAAGACAGAGGTTCCTGTGGACACTCAATTATTGATATTGAAATACAGATATACACAATCGCAATGAAACTGGAGGTAAGGGCGATGTCAGAGAGAAAAAAGACATATAACACAGAGTATGTAGAGAAACAAGATATTTTATACAATGCGTTCACATTATTATTGCATTCAATGTGAAGTGTCCCAAGTGAAAGTGAAACCTATCAATATTAATTGTGATTTTTTGTGACATAAAAACAAGGTTTCAATGTTTGTACAGAAACGACCATTCAATTGATACACAATAAATATCAACAGTATCCTAGTATAATAGTAGGAACTGGGGATTTGGTTCGCTTCAAATTGTCGACGACGTTTCGACCCAGCTATCAATACCGGGTCTCATCAAGACCTATCAATGATGGGACACCTGGAAGAGTGATAATCAATGTATCAGTACGAAGAAGAGTAAGGAGTGGACAGACAGTGACTGAATTCAACTTTAAGGTCGATGTCCTACCTGGGAATGACTGACAATAGGTGTGGTGAGCACCAGTGGGAGTGAAAAGTAGTGAAGGGTACTCACATAGGGCCCGTCCGGGCACTGTATGGGCAGAAGGTTAAAAGTTGGTTACATTGGGAATGCATTCCAGACAAATATAGTGACCACTGTAAATGTGGCGTGTACCACTAACCCTATGGGAGGGAGGGAGGGTACTGGCAGTCAAGGTACTCGGTGATGGGCTGGTAAAATAGTTATCCAGGTTCTTTGCATCTTGACGGGCGAGATTTCTTTCCGCAGGATTGTATACTGAATCCCTTCATTGGATCGTCCTCCCCTTAACAAATACCGGTAAGAGACTCAACTGAGCCCGCACTTCACTTCCTTAATACATGCCTGACTAAGTCCGTAATTCTGACAATGCTGTTATTTTAGGAATACACACTGGAAACGGACTCAGTTTAATCCAAGACGGCATGAGGCCTCTACCCTAGGCTGTACTTTAACTAGCACCACGCGGTAAGAGAGCCATCAAACAATTAACCCCTACTCTGCCTTTCTCAGATTATTATTCGTTTGTGACAAGGTGTTATAATATTATTTCAGACACCTTCTTCTGGATAACTATTTTACCAGTCCATCACCGAGTACCTTGACTGCCAGTACCCTCCCTCCCTCCCTCCCATAGGGTAAGTGGTACACGCCACATTTACAGTGGTCACTATACTTCTCTTGAATGCATTCCCAATGTAGCCAACTTTTAACCTTATGCCCATACAGTGCCCGGACGGGCCCTATGTGAGTACCCTTCACTACTTTTCACTCCCACTGGTGCTCACCACACCTATTGTCAGTCATTCCCAGGTAGGACATCGACCTTAAAGTTGAATTCGGTCACTGTCTGTCCACTCCTTACTCTTCTTCGTACTGATACATTGATTATCACTCTTCCAGGTGTCCCATCATTAATAGGTCCTGATGAGACCCCGTATTGATAGCTGGGTCGAAACGTCGTCGACAATTTGAAGCGAACCAAATCCCCAGTTCCTACTATTTTACTAGGATACTGTTGATATTTATTGTGTATCAATTGAATGGTCGTTTCTGTACAAACATTGAAACCTTGTTTTTATGTCACAAAAAATCACAATTAATATTGATAGGTTTCACTTTCACTTGGGACACTTCACATTGAATGCAATAATAATGTGAACGCATTGTATAAAATATCTTGTTTCTCTACATACTCTGTGTTATATGTCTTTTTTCTCTCTGACATCGCCCTTACCTCCCCTTTCATTGCGATTGTGCATGTATGTATTTCAATATCAATCATTGAGTGTCCACAGGAACCTCTGTATTTTTGTTTAATTGTAAGTACCCTGGTTCCTTGTGAGTAGGGTGTCCCTTGTGTCTCCATACACGACCTCTCTCTTACAATACGCGCACTGATTCGGCCCCACGGAACTACTGCCTCTGCCTGCGCCACGTGATCGCTGAGCCGGACCACTACCACGTCCTCTACCGGACCCTCTGGCTGCCTGTTGCATCAGTACTTTTGTCTTCAACTCATTCTTCTTCTTTACCTTCTCCTCCTCTTCATTCTCCCTAAGCTCGTAGTACTGGGCCATACTCAGTATCACTGAAGGGGAGGATGTAGTCCAGGTGCTTTCAGAGGCCTGCAACCGAGCAGCTATCTCAGGAAGCAAATTGGTTACAAATCTATTAACAAACAACCTGACGCTGCCCTCCACTGACAAATCCTGTCCACTAAAATCCCCAAACACCCCTTAAAACCGAGTGAAAAAATCTGACACACTTTCATCCTTCTTCTGTCGACATGCCGCTAACTTGTCCCAATCTACTCGTCTGGGTGGGATGAGAGAATGCATGTAAGTAATGATACGGCCCGGCAAAGCCAATATCTCAGCCCTAGGCTTTTCGCCAGGCTTTCGCTCATTATCCCACGCCCTAATCGCATTCCAAGTGCCACCTAACTCCGAAACGTGATCCTGCGTGTGTACCTGCTGCCATATATCCACGGGTACCAACAACCCGAAAAACATCTCAACATCGGCCAGGGTCATCACCGTCGATGAAGCGGCCTCTGTTAATTCTTTATAATATGCTGTGGGATTTTTCCTCGGGTCTGGTAGCTGACTTTTAAGGGCAAGTACCTCACTCCTTTTCCATGGAGTGTAAACCCATTGCTCCTGAAAGTGAGCCTCTACCCATGACTGGACTATAATAACGTGCACATCACGCCGTTCTGGAATCTCGGGATGAAAAATAGGATGGACCTCCCTCATTGGAAATTGGGATACTGTCGTCGGCGTTTTCTGTTGCAACCTGCCCCTGTACCCAATCATTGTCGCCACATTGCTGAAAACATCGTTAGGGGCCATATCAGCAGCATATACACGATCTTGAATGTCGTAAATTATCTGGGGTGCTACACCACCAAAACACTGCTCCCACAACCCTATCAATGTAGCCGACATGTGCTTGAGGGCATGTTGCTGCACAAACGGCTCGAAATCCTTCAACACACTCCACACATTCTCTGCACTGTAAATCGGACTCCGCGCCCACTGCGCAGCCTGATTAGCGACCATCTGCTTTTCCTCATTCCCCACATCAGATCGAATCAGCACCCGCCCCATTCGTTCCCGTGCCGCAGCCCAACTCCCCTCATCCATTCCACGCACCGGTGTCCCAGCTCCTAACAAAGCCGGGGACGAGATGTCCGGGAAGGACACAATAGACGAAGGAGCAGGCACCAATGTGAGTAAAGACTGCGTTGAAGGTGTGAGAAATAGGAGCGGGGACAGCAGATACGGCGGGAGGGCCCACAGCAACTGCACTCGCAGCTTGCGGAGGGGGAAACAGGCGGGCTGTAGCAGTAGCAGCGGGATCAGAGGCAGCAGAGCCAGATAGAGAAACAAGAGGAGCAGCAGGCTGAGATGCTGGAACAACAGGGTATATCCTTTGTGGGGCATAGGGAGGCGGGGGCCTAGCGTCCAAAAGTTCATCCACAAATGTATCCCCCTCCTCCCGAGCAACATAGAACTTATCACATTGTAGTCGGAACTTCCTATTAGCACTCTCAATACCCTTTTCTACTTTATCCCTATCATAGGCTACCGCTTTCTGAGTAATCGTTTGCATTTTCACTCTCCGGGCCTCCTTCTCCGACCGCATACGTCGCTGCCTAGCTTCCTTTTGCCATACCTGAAGAGAATCAAACATCGACTGCCTACTTCTCCTGGCAAATAATTTATCTTGCAGATAATTCAATTTATGTTCGTCAAAAGTACCTGTCGGTGGCCACTGAAGCTCAGCATTGTCCCTTGTATATTTGTGCCATAATGTACTAAACATAATAGGGCCAAGGCCGTGCTTCACATACATGTCAAAATTCGGGGTGCCTTCCGGAGGCGCAGGTTGCCTCTCTTCCAACTGAGCCTCCGCCGAGCAACAGCGGCACCCCACACACCACAATTTACTTAAACAAGGCATCTTAGCAACAGACACATACACCACTCGCACAAACTGAACGACACACCAAACAAGGGCAAGACAATACCAGACAGTCCGTAGACTGTACCAAAACAAGACAGTCCGTAGACTGTACCAAAACAAGACAGTCCGTAGACTGTCCCAAAACAAGAAGGCAGGCTCTAGCCCCAGGCCTTTTCAAGAGTAAACCAAATTCAACAGGTGGACCGGCAGAGCGTTTGCAACACTCTGTACCTCAAGGGTCCACAGACCCACCAAGTTCGAACAAGCCAAGAATTGTCCTCAGACCATATTCAAAGTACCAAGAGGTAAGACAAACTCACCTGGTGCACACAGGTCGAGCAAAGTTATTCTCCACTGCCGACTCTTCGGACCAAACGGTCAGATCCAAGGGTTTCACCTTTTCAGGACCCCAGCCGAGATGACCACTAGACGAGGAGCCGCCCGATCAGACAGGCGGGGCAGCCGCGAGAACCAAGCTCGGTCATGTGGGGATCCCCGATCCGCCCACCCGACCGGACGCAACCCCGACCTCTACAACCCGACTACGGGCAAGATGGGTCACCTGGTGGAGTCCCTGTTCGGGCGCCAACTGAAGGAAGTGACCCGATTAGGGCCACCCGGGTCACTCGCGACCTCCTCTCAGCCTTCCAAGAAATGAAGAGTCGGTAACGCAGTAGAGAATACAAACCAAAGTTCTTTATTGTAAATTGCGCTGCAGCGGAGTCCAGTCTGACCAGCCTCCTAAGATGCTACCGAGGGACGGACTTCCAAACATTTGGTATCATAGAATAAACATTCCAACACCTATCAAAAACCCCGCCCCCTCATGGAAAAGTACTGCTTGGGCACAGAGGCTGACAAAGGAGGCACTGAGAGATGAGCTAACACCTGCAGTATGGGTACATGTTATCAGACTTCCAAGGCCGTCTTACTCGATCTCAGCTCTCTCTAGTGTGGGAGCATAGCTATGTCCGATGATGGGAATGCAGGGCTGAATAGACTACTCTCTTCGTACATCTGGGTTCCGACCTTGGATGAGATATGAGAACCTTTCTGAACAGCAGCTTCTGCTGAGGCAAGCAGAGAGCGGGGGCACAGAGGCTGGGGACTGCTCACAGCGTAACATGGAGAGTAAAAGGAAAGAAAATGGCGTCTCAGATGCTAACTTAGGCCTACCCTACTCTATAGTAGCAGGGCACATGCGCAATAGAAATCACGATTATAAGACATAGCTACATGAATGCTAACACAGCATAGCATATATCATGGAAGACGGGGAAAAACAGGTCAATTCTAACAGTGGTGAGGGAAACCGTGAAGAAAGAGGTCATTGGGGGCACTAGAAAAGATTGTCACACCAGGCGCCACCAGCTCTAAAGCCGGCCCTGCTCGAATGCGTAGAGGGGATTTAGCTATTGGAAGCTCTGTTTCAATGGCTGATTGCAGTGTACACACCCAATTCACAAAACTTTTCTTTTATTCTCTCCAAGTGTACTGATTTCACTGGTACAATGTGGTTTTTGAGGTAACCTGTAAGGGGGAATAAAGCATGCACGACTGCACCTCTGTATTTATTTATTTGCTCAATTTTATGGCTTAAGCCACCGAAAAAAAGTTATTTTATATTGAAATTGTACACATGTAGTCCCAGTATCAGGGCTGTTGATTAATATCCATCCAGTATTGATGAGTTCAATACTCATTAAAATCGACAGGACATAGATAGGAGCAATCATTCTGCATTGTATTTATTTATATTTTTTTTACAGTAACATTTAACTGTGACCTCAGGCAACACAATCTCCCTCTAGAGACTAAATAACTTGCTGTTGCAGAGGGGGCTGAGCACTAAGGACGAAAAAAGTGACAATAAGGTGACAAATAATGAAAAGTAAAAATCAAACAGAATATGGAGATCGGGAGGATACAGAAGGGAAAAAAAGAAGCGAAATGAAGGGAAAATAAAGTAATAGGCACAATGGAAAAATGAAAGAGGGATAGAAAGAGGTGAACACAAAAAGAATACAAGCAAGCAGAAGAGAAAGAAGGGTAAAAGGAAAAACAGTGGGAATGGATGGGAAAAGAAGAAAGCAAAAAGGGTGCTTTAGAGAATGACAAAGGGAACTAAACGAATGAGACAAAGAAAGAGAGGAAAATAGAGTGAGTGAAAGAAAGAGCAACAACAAAAGAGTAAGAAAGAATGTAACCGAGGGATACGGAGCGCTGTATTGTTCCAAAGGCCAAATTCCACTGGCCAGAAGGAAGGCTTCAGATGGTGTCTTGTGTCATGTTCTGGAGGGTTCAGCTAGAATTGGATACCGTTCTGGAGTAAACATCCGACAAAATGAGTTTAGTTTTGAGGCAGCATCTCGCGTGTTGTGTTTATATTGGTATCCTCATCTGGATTACTTTGCCCAGTTCTGAAGGCCATATATTGCATTGTTTCCAGTATAGATCGCAGTTGGACTATTGCATTTAGCTCTGGATGCAACATCGGAAGAGGAATGTCCAGTTCTGGCGGATATCTACATCTCATTGTGACCAGCTAACAGGTGTCAAGTTCTAGAGATGAACTCTGGTGTAGGATGTCCAATTCAAAAACCCATGTCTGGCTCAAAACTCCCAGTTCAGAAGACCATATCTTAAGTGTTTTGTCCAGTTCTATAGGATTCATCTGGAGTACTGTGTCAGGTGCATAAAATCACATTTGTAATAATGATGCCACACCAGAGTTTTGCTTTTACGGACACAGGCCACATTTGGCATATTAAGCCCCGTTCCAGATGCTGCATCTGGAGTGCTGTGTCCACTTTTGGGGACTGCCTTAGGGCAATTGTGTGCAATTCTGGGGATGCAGGTCTGTAAGCAAGTGTCTGTGATGATGAGTAGGTGAATCCCAGCACCCCACAACAACTCACAAACAATAAAACAAATTAAATATGGGGGAGTTGGAATCTCACCTAATCTCAAACACTTAATTAGAGACACAAAATACAGTAGGACAACTCTGTGATTATATAACCACAGCCTTTGACAAAATAACCCCTCCCCCCCCAAAAAAAACCTTCAAAACAAGGCAAGAAATCTCCTTGGATGAATAAAGAGTTGAAAAAGACAGCATGATAAATCTCAACATTTCAACAGAGATGGCTCAAATCCAAGGCCTTCACACACAAAAGTAACCAATGTTACCAGAAGGGTCAAGAGGAAATGTTAAGTGGAGAGTACATCCCCCGTGTTAGAACACTCAAGTCACATAAAGTACTCCCCTATTGCCTTATGCATATATAATTATAGATGGAACCTAAATCAAATAACTATAGACCCTAAATGAAGACAACAGAGTACACCACCGGGAGGTGGGCAAGGAAGCAAGTCCTTCTTGTTTTATATACCCTCACACACCCTAGTGGTGTCATGCTTCATCACCGGGTCACCCTGACGCCTAGAAGTCAGGGTGGGCTCAACCAATCTTTCAGGGAGCTCTTAGAAATATGTTTTTGGCCAGGGGGAAGAAAGATTTAAAAATCTCAGAGAGATCCCGGTATCCCTTTATTTTGGATCTCACTGAAATATTAAAAGAAAGTAAAATAGGGTCTTTGGGATATTATGGTCCAAGGCCCTCAAGGTATTGAAGATTACATACACAACAACGGACCCAAATACCTCAACGACAGAATCAACTTCCACGTACCCAAAAGAAACCTCCGATCTTCCAACCTCGCACTGGCCGAAACCCCGCGCATCCACAGAGCCAGAGCAGGCGGAAGATCCTTCTCTCACATTGCAGCCAAGACCTGGAACGAGCTACCGGCAGACATCAGACGCGCCCCCTCCCTGAACACCTTCAGGAAGACCCTCAAGACCTGGCTCTTCGGCTAAACAGATCTGCGGACCCCCCCCCCTCAGCGCCTTGAGACCCTCACGGGTGAGTAGCGCGCTTAGAATTCCCTGATTGATTGATTGATTGAAGGCAAAATAAGTGTATGCTGACACAAACAAAGATAGAAATCATACAAATCAAAGGAAAATAAAGACGGCCAAAAATCCACTTCTCATGTAGGATCGATAATGCCAAATGCCAAGCCAAGGAACTCCATACAATTTATCAGAAAGCTATCAAATCTTCACCTCACCTTCACAAGACTTCTGCAATACACCAGCAACACATTATTTAACCAAAGCAGATACGCTGGATTTTCATCTAACACCCACGACTATAACTACTCCTGGAAGAGTGCCAAAGAGACTGAACATTAAGGGACTTCTTGCGCGGGATGGCTAGGCTGGTGAAAGAAATAGGTGAACTGTACTAGGTCATGTGCTGTCATTTGCATAGATACATTTGTGTGAAGGGCTGGGCCGCAGTCCCTCTGGTGATGCAGGGAAGTGGTTCTGCTACAATGGATACTGTCATTCGACTGCTATGCCTCAATTTTGTTGGTGGACGCTGTGCCACTAGTTTGAAGTAAAAGTCAATAAAAAAGATTATTAAAAAAAGAAATAACTGCTCCCCTAACACACGACCAAAAGCAATCACAACAGAAAAACATACGTGGCTCATATATATCATCGCGATACAAAAGGGGATGATGGACGGAACGTTTGAGCCAATCAAACACTCACCCCCAGTCAACTGATCTGGGTTTAATCCATCATCATTCTTTAGCTCACTCCACCACCCCAGTTCAGACATGGCCATATGCAAATCAGTCTGACCCTGTGCCTCATGGGAACAGTCCAGCCCGAACTGCCAAGCCATGTCTTCCCTGGACCGGAAACAAGCATCCTAGGACCGGTTTCTGGCATTTCAGCCGTCATCAGCCAGGCTTGCTTGAATCCAATGGCAAAGTGAGCAAGGGACCCACGTCTGGGCATACCCTCGCCAACTTAGGGCGACCAAGCGATACAAAAGGGGATGATGGACGGAACGTTTGAGCCAATCAAACACTCACCCCCAGTCAACTGATCTGGGTTTAATCCATCATCATTCTTTAGCTCACTCCACCACCCCAGTTCAGACATGGCCATAGGCAAATCAGTCTGACCCTGTGCCTCATGGGAACAGTCCAGCCCGAACTGCCAAGCCATGTCTTCCCTGGACCGGAAACAAGCATCCTAGGACCGGTTTCTGGCATTTCAGCCGTCATCAGCCAGGCTTGCTTGAATCCAATGGCAAAGTGAGCAAGGGACCCACTTCTGGGCATACCCTCGCCAACTTAGGGCGACCAAAGCGATACAAAAGGGGGGATGATGGACGGAACGTTTGAGCCAATCAAACACTCACCCCCAGTCAACTGATCTGGGTTTAATCCATCATCATTCTTTAGCTCACTCCACCACCCCAGTTCAGACATGGCCATATGCAAATCAGTCTGACCCTGTGCCTCATGGGAACAGTCCAGCCCGAACTGCCAAGCCATGTCTTCCCTGGACCGGAAACAAGCATCCTAGGACCGGTTTCTGGCATTTCAGCCGTCATCAGCCAGGCTTGCTTGAATCCAATGGCAAAGTGAGCAAGGGACCCACGTCTGGGCATACCCTTGCCAACTTAGGGCGACCAAAGCGATACAAAGGGGATGATGGACGGAACGTTTGAGCCAATCAAACACTCACTCCCAGTCAACTGATCTGGGTTTAATCCATCATCATTCTTTAGCTCACTCCACCACCCCAGTTCAGACATGGCCATATGCAAATCAGTCTGACCCTGTGCCTCATGGGAACAGTCCAGCCCGAACTGCCAAGCCATGTCTTCCCTGGACCGGAAACAAGCATCCTAGGACCGGTTTCTGGCATTTCAGCCGTCATCAGCCAGGCTTGCTTGAATCCAATGGCAAAGTGAGCAAGGGACCCACGTCTGGGCATACCCTCGCCAACTTAGGGCGACCAATGCGATACAAAGGGGATGATGGACGGAACGTTTGAGCCAATCAAACACTCACCCCCAGTCAACTGATCTGGGTTTAATCCATCATCATTCTTTAGCTCACTCCACCACCCCAGTTCAGACATGGCCATATGCAAATCAGTCTGACCCTGTGCCTCATGGGAACAGTCCAGCCCGAACTGCCAAGCCATGTCTTCCTGGACCGGAAACAAGCATCCTAGGACCGGTTTCTGGCATTTCAGCCGTCATCAGCCAGGCTTGCTTGAATCCAATGGCAAAGTGAGCAAGGGACCCACGTCTGGGTATACCCTCGCCAACTTAGGGCGACCAAAGCGATACAAAGGGGATGATGGACGGAACGTTTGAGCCAATCAAACACTCACCCCCAGTCAACTGATCTGGGTTTAATCCATCATCATTCTTTAGCTCACTCCACCACCCCAGTTCAGACATGGCCATATGCAAATCAGTCTGACCCTGTGCCTCATGGGAACAGTCCAGCCCGAACTGCCAAGCCATGTCTTCCCTGGACCGGAAACAAGCATCCTAGGACCGGTTTCTGGCATTTCAGCCGTCATCAGCCAGGCTTACTTGAATCCAATGGCAAAGTGAGCAAGGGACCCACGTCTGGGCATACCCTCGCCAACTTAGGGCGACCAAGCGATACAAAAGGGGATGATGGACGGAGCGTTTGAGCCAATCAAACACTCACCCCCAGTCAACTGATCTGGGTTTAATCCATCATCATTCTTTAGCTCACTCCACCACCCCAGTTCAGACATGGCCATATGCAAATCAGTCTGACCCTGTGCCTCATGGGAACAGTCCAGCCCGAACTGCCAAGCCATGTCTTCCCTGGACCGGAAACAAGCATCCTAGGACCGGATGCTTGTTTCCGGTCCAGGGAAGACATGGCTTGGCAGTTCGGGCTGGACTGTTCCCATGAGGCACAGGGTCAGACTGATTTGCATATGGCCATGTCTGAACTGGGGTGGTGGAGTGAGCTAAAGAATGATGATGGATTAAACCCAGATCAGTTGACTGGGGGTGAGTGTTTGATTGGCTCAAACGTTCCGTCCATCATCCCCTTTTGTATCGCTTTGTTCGCCCTAAGTTGGCGGGGGTATACCCAGACGTGGGTCCCTTGCTCACTTTGCCACTGGATTCAAGCAAGCCTGGCTGATGACGGCTGGAATGCCAGAAACCGGTCCTAGGATGCTTGTTTCCGGTCCAGGGAAGACATGGCTTGGCAGTTCGGGCTGGACTGTTCCCATGACGCACAGGGTCAGACTGATTTGCATATGGCCATGTCTGAACTGGGGTGGTGGAGTGAGCTAAAGAATGATGATGGATTAAACCCAGATCAGTTGACTGGGGTGAGTGTTTGATTGGCTCAAACGTTCCGTCCATCATCCCCTTTGTATCGCTTTGTTCGCCCTAAGTTGGCGGGGTATACCCAGACGTGGGTCCCTTGCTCACTTTGCCACTGGATTCAAGCAAGCCTGGCTGATGACGGCTGGAATGCCAGAAACCGGTCCTAGGATGCTTGTTTCCGGTCCAGGGAAGACATGGCTTGGCAGTTCGGGCTGGACTGTTCCCATGAGGCACAGGGTCAGACTGATTTGCATATGGCCATGTCTGAACTGGGGTGGTGGAGTGAGCTAAAGAATGATGATGGATTAAACCCAGATCAGTTGACTGGGGGTGAGTGTTTGATTGGCTCAAACGTTCCGTCCATCATCCCCTTTGTATCGCTTTGTTCGCCCTAAGTTGGCGGGGGTATACCCAGACGTGGGTCCCTTGCTCACTTTGCCACTGGATTCAAGCAAGCCTGGCTGATGACGGCTGGAATGCCAGAAACCGGTCCTAGGATGCTTGTTTCCGGTCCAGGGAAGACATGGCTTGGCAGTTCGGGCTGGACTGTTCCCATGAGGCACAGGGTCAGACTGATTTGCATATGGCCATGTCTGAACTGGGGTGGTGGAGTGAGCTAAAGAATGATGATGGATTAAACCCAGATCAGTTGACTGGGGGTGAGTGTTTGATTGTCTCAAACGTTCCGTCCATCATCCCCTTTTGTATCGCTTGTTCGCCCTAAGTTGGCGGGGGTATACCCAGACGTGGGTCCCTTGCTCACTTTGCCACTGGATTCAAGCAAGCCTGGCTGATGACGGCTGGAATGCCAGAAACCGGTCCTAGGATGCTTGTTTCCGGTCCAGGGAAGACATGGCTTGGCAGTTCGGGCTGGACTGTTCCCATAACGCACAGGGTCAGACTGATTTGCATATGGCCATGTCTGAACTGGGGTGGTGGAGTGAGCTAAAGAATGATGATGGATTAAACCCAGATCAGTTGACTGGGGGTGAGTGTTTGATTGGCTCAAACGTTCCGTCCATCATCCCCTTTTGTATCGCTTTGTTCGCCCTAAGTTGGCGGGGGTATACCCAGACGTGGGTCCCTTGCTCACTTTGCCACTGGATTCAAGCAAGCCTGGCTGATGACGGCTGGAATGCCAGAAACCGGTCCTAGGATGCTTGTTTCCGGTCCAGGGAAGACATGGCTTGGCAGTTCGGGCTGGACTGTTCCCATGAGGCACAGGGTCAGACTGATTTGCATATGGCCATGTCTGAACTGGGGTGGTGGAGTGAGCTAAAGAATGATGATGGATTAAACCCAGATCAGTTGACTGGGGTGAGTGTTTGATTGGCTCAAACGTTCCGTCCATCATCCCCTTTGTATCGCTTTGTTCGCCCTAAGTTGGCGGGGTATACCCAGACGTGGGTCCCTTGCTCACTTTGCCACTGGATTCAAGCAAGCCTGGCTGATGACGGCTGGAATGCCAGAAACCGGTCCTAGGATGCTTGTTTCCGGTCCAGGGAAGACATGGCTTGGCAGTTCGGGCTGGACTGTTCCCATGAGGCACAGGGTCAGACTGATTTGCATATGGCCATGTCTGAACTGGGGTGGTGGAGTGAGCTAAAGAATGATGATGGATTAAACCCAGATCAGTTGACTGGGGGTGAGTGTTTGATTGGCTCAAACGTTCCGTCCATCATCCCCTTTGTATCGCTTGTTCGCCCTAAGTTGGCGGGGGTATACCCAGACGTGGGTCCCTTGCTCACTTTGCCACTGGATTCAAGCAAGCCTGGCTGATGACGGCTGGAATGCCAGAAACCGGTCCTAGGATGCTTGTTTCCGGTCCAGGGAAGACATGGCTTGGCAGTTCGGGCTGGACTGTTCCCATGAGGCACAGGGTCAGACTGATTTGCATATGGCCATGTCTGAACTGGGGTGGTGGAGTGAGCTAAAGAATGATGATGGATTAAACCCAGATCAGTTGACTGGGGGTGAGTGTTTGATTGGCTCAAACGTTCCGTCCATCATCCCCTTTTGTATCGCTTTGTTCGCCCTAAGTTGGCGGGGGTATACCCAGACGTGGGTCCCTTGCTCACTTTGCCACTGGATTCAAGCAAGCCTGGCTGATGACGGCTGGAATGCCAGAAACCGGTCCTAGGATGCTTGTTTCCGGTCCAGGGAAGACATGGCTTGGCAGTTCGGGCTGGACTGTTCCCATGAGGCACAGGGTCAGACTGATTTGCATATGGCCATGTCTGAACTGGGGTGGTGGAGTGAGCTAAAGAATGATGATGGATTAAACCCAGATCAGTTGACTGGGGGTGAGTGTTTGATTGGCTCAAACGTTCCGTCCATCATCCCCTTTTGTATCGCTTTGTTCGCCCTAAGTTGGCGGGGGTATACCCAGACGTGGGTCCCTTGCTCACTTTGCCACTGGATTCAAGCAAGCCTGGCTGATGACGGCTGGAATGCCAGAAACCGGTCCTAGGATGCTTGTTTCCGGTCCAGGGAAGACATGGCTTGGCAGTTCGGGCTGGACTGTTCCCATGAGGCACAGGGTCAGACTGATTTGCATATGGCCATGTCTGAACTGGGGTGGTGGAGTGAGCTAAAGAATGATGATGGATTAAACCCAGATCAGTTGACTGGGGGTGAGTGTTTGATTGGCTCAAACGTTCCGTCCATCATCCCCTTTTGTATCGCTTTGTTCGCCCTAAGTTGGCGGGGGTATACCCAGACGTGGGTCCCTTGCTCACTTTGCCACTGGATTCAAGCAAGCCTGGCTGATGACGGCTGGAATGCCAGAAACCGGTCCTAGGATGCTTGTTTCCGGTCCAGGGAAGACATGGCTTGGCAGTTCGGGCTGGACTGTTCCCATGAGGCACAGGGTCAGACTGATTTGCATATGGCCATGTCTGAACTGGGGTGGTGGAGTGAGCTAAAGAATGATGATGGATTAAACCCAGATCAGTTGACTGGGGGTGAGTGTTTGATTGGCTCAAACGTTCCGTCCATCATCCCCTTTTGTATCGCTTTGTTCGCCCCTAAGTTGGCGGGGGTATACCCAGACGTGGGTCCCTTGCTCACTTTGCCACTGGATTCAAGCAAGCCTGGCTGATGACGGCTGGAATGCCAGAAACCGGTCCTAGGATGCTTGTTTCCGGTCCAGGGAAGACATGGCTTGGCAGTTCGGGCTGGACTGTTCCCATGAGGCACAGGGTCAGACCGATTTGCATATGGCCATGTCTGAACTGGGGTGGTGGAGTGAGCTAAAGAATGATGATGGATTAAACCCAGATCAGTTGACTGGGGGTGAGTGTTTGATTGGCTCAAACGTTCCGTCCATCATCCCCTTTTGTATCGCTTTGTTCGCCCTAAGTTGGCGGGGGTATACCCAGACGTGGGTCCCTTGCTCACTTTGCCACTGGATTCAAGCAAGCCTGGCTGATGACGGCTGGAATGCCAGAAACCGGTCCTAGGATGCTTGTTTCCGGTCCAGGGAAGACATGGCTTGGCAGTTCGGGCTGGACTGTTCCCATGAGGCACAGGGTCAGACTGATTTGCATATGGCCATGTCTGAACTGGGGTGGTGGAGTGAGCTAAAGAATGATGATGGATTAAACCCAGATCAGTTGACTGGGGGTGAGTGTTTGATTGGCTCAAACGTTCCGTCCATCATCCCCTTTGTATCGCTTTGTTCGCCCTAAGTTGGCGGGGGTATACCCAGACGTGGGTCCCTTGCTCACTTTGCCACTGGATTCAAGCAAGCCTGGCTGATGACGGCTGGAATGCCAGAAACCGGTCCTAGGATGCTTGTTTCCGGTCCAGGGAAGACATGGCTTGGCAGTTCGGGCTGGACTGTTCCCATGAGGCACAGGGTCAGACTGATTTGCATATGGCCATGTCTGAACTGGGGTGGTGGAGTGAGCTAAAGAATGATGATGGATTAAACCCAGATCAGTTGACTGGGGGTGAGTGTTTGATTGGCTCAAACGTTCCGTCCATCATCCCCTTTTGTATCGCTTTGTTCGCCCTAAGTTGGCGGGGGTATACCCAGACGTGGGTCCCTTGCTCACTTTGCCACTGAATTCAAGCAAGCCTGGCTGATGACGGCTGGAATGCCAGAAACCGGTCCTAGGATGCTTGTTTCCGGTCCAGGGAAGACATGGCTTGGCAGTTCGGGCTGGACTGTTCCCATGAGGCACAGGGTCAGACTGATTTGCATATGGCCATGTCTGAACTGGGGTGGTGGAGTGAGCTAAAGAATGATGATGGATTAAACCCAGATCAGTTGACTGGGGGTGAGTGTTTGATTGGCTCAAACGTTCCGTCCATCATCCCCTTTTGTATCGCTTTGTTCGCCCCTAAGTTGGCGGGGGTATACCCAGACGTGGGTCCCTTGCTCACTTTGCCACTGGATTCAAGCAAGCCTGGCTGATGACGGCTGGAATGCCAGAAACCGGTCCTAGGATGCTTGTTTCCGGTCCAGGGAAGACATGGCTTGGCAGTTCGGGCTGGACTGTTCCCATGAGGCACAGGGTCAGACTGATTTGCATATGGCCATGTCTGAACTGGGGTGGTGGAGTGAGCTAAAGAATGATGATGGATTAAACCCAGATCAGTTGACTGGGGGTGAGTGTTTGATTGGCTCAAACGTTCCGTCCATCATCCCCTTTTGTATCGCTTTGTTCGCCCTAAGTTGGCGGGGGTATACCCAGACGTGGGTCCCTTGCTCACTTTGCCACTGGATTCAAGCAAGCCTGGCTGATGACGGCTGGAATGCCAGAAACCGGTCCTAGGATGCTTGTTTCCGGTCCAGGGAAGACATGGCTTGGCAGTTCGGGCTGGACTGTTCCCATGAGGCACAGGGTCAGACCGATTTGCATATGGCCATGTCTGAACTGGGGTGGTGGAGTGAGCTAAAGAATGATGATGGATTAAACCCAGATCAGTTGACTGGGGGTGAGTGTTTGATTGGCTCAAACGTTCCGTCCATCATCCCCTTTTGTATCGCTTTGTTCGCCCTAAGTTGGCGGGGGTATACCCAGACGTGGGTCCCTTGCTCACTTTGCCACTGGATTCAAGCAAGCCTGGCTGATGACGGCTGGAATGCCAGAAACCGGTCCTAGGATGCTTGTTTCCGGTCCAGGGAAGACATGGCTTGGCAGTTCGGGCTGGACTGTTTCCATGAGGCACAGGGTCAGACTGATTTGCATATGGCCATGTCTGAACTGGGGTGGTGGAGTGAGCTAAAGAATGATGATGGATTAAACCCAGATCAGTTGACTGGGGGTGAGTGTTTGATTGGCTCAAACGTTCCGTCCATCATCCCCTTTTGTATCGCTTTGTTCGCCCTAAGTTGGCGGGGGTATACCCAGACGTGGGTCCCTTGCTCACTTTGCCACTGGATTCAAGCAAGCCTGGCTGATGACGGCTGGAATGCCAGAAACCGGTCCTAGGATGCTTGTTTCCGGTCCAGGGAAGACATGGCTTGGCAGTTCGGGCTGGACTGTTCCCATGAGGCACAGGGTCAGGCTGATTTGCATATGGCCATGTCTGAACTGGGGTGGTGGAGTGAGCTAAAGAATGATGATGGATTAAACCCAGATCAGTTGACTGGGGGTGAGTGTTTGATTGGCTCAAACGTTCCGTCCATCATCCCCTTTTGTATCGCTTTGTTCGCCCTAAGTTGGCGGGGGTATACCCAGACGTGGGTCCCTTGCTCACTTTGCCACTGGATTCAAGCAAGCCTGGCTGATGACGGCTGGAATGCCAGAAACCGGTCCTAGGATGCTTGTTTCCGGTCCAGGGAAGACATGGCTTGGCAGTTCGGGCTGGACTGTTCCCATGAGGCACAGGGTCAGACTGATTTGCATATGGCCATGTCTGAACTGGGGTGGTGGAGTGAGCTAAAGAATGATGATGGATTAAACCCAGATCAGTTGACTGGGGGTGAGTGTTTGATTGGCTCAAACGTTCCGTCCATCATCCCCTTTTGTATCGTCATATATATCATCATCATTACACTTCAGTTTTTGAAGACCTGGTAAAAGACAGCAGCCCATCAGACCACTGCCCTGCCCACAGACTCTAAAAAGGTTTCTTCTACTTCCAACACCTACAGCTATTCCAGTTAAAAGTATTATCAGTACCTTCTCAAACACAGGAATATTCAGAGGTATTGAAGATTACATAAACAACACATCCTACCTGATTCATATACCCCATTTCCGATCAAATCCTTCCTGCATAACAAAAGGAGTAACAGGAGAATCTATCATCTCACCTCTACTTTTTAAGATGTACCTGTTACCACTACTGGACGTTATCAGCAGATTTGCACTCGCCTGCTACAACTACACTGATGACAAATAGATAATTCTCAAATTGGAAAACCTTAAGCACATAGGAAAATCAAAGCTCACACCTGCCTCTAAGCCATAGACTACTTTTTTTTATAAATTGCTTTTTATTTTCATTTTCATAACAAAAACAACCAGAAAAGAAAACCAGACATTGCAGTGCTGTACAGTAATAATTTGATCCAATACATCTAGCTGACACATATTCACACCCGTTGAAGGGTCTGCAAAGTATTATCCACAATTTAAAACACCAAGAAATACAAATCCACGATAGAGAAGTTCGACCCCACTTCACCACGGCAAATCTATGCAATTCACTCTAAGGGATGTCTCATCAGGACCACAGAGCATGATATCAGTACCTTAACCGTCCACAGTTTTGGAATTTAGCCACGTAACAAATGGTTCCCAGATATCCTTGGGTCGGGATCTGGTTGGCTGCAATTCCCAGTAAGTGGAAAGCTGTGTTCTACAGTAAGTGACTTGTGTGACCCAATCTTTAGCTAACGGGGGTTTTGTTGCCCCCCAGTGTAAAGCTATCTGCCGTTTAGCCATCAATAGGAGCAGTGCGGGTAGCTTGCGCGATTTAAGGGGCACTGTCTCTAGCACTCCAAGCAGGGCCGTGAGGGGAAGATCCAAGCCAGTTATGTCTTTAATGTGTTTATAGATCTCGAGCCAAAAGTTTGCTATGGGCCTGCAGCTCCAGGCTAAGTGTGTAAAGGATGCGAGTGGGGAGCCGCACTTCCAACAACAGTCATCTTCACGTAGTCCCATTTTGTGCAGGTGTATGGGAGTCCGATAGAGGCGATGCAGGTATTTAAAGTGTATGAGCCTGAGGCGGTAATTGGGCGACAAGCGCTCCAGCTGTTGGCAGCTTAACCGCCACTGTACGTCTGTGAGGGGTATATCTAACTCCTCAACCCAAGCCGCTTGGGAGGGGGGAACCAGTACTGGAGAGGTCTTTTGAGTATGTCTGTAGATGCGGGATATAAGTTTCCGTCCCGACTCCACCGCCAACAGGTTCTCAAGCGCCGGCAAGGTAGGCGGAGGTGCAGGGAATGTGGGAAGTCTACCCCTACAGGATGCGCGGAGCTGGTAGTACAGCAGGATGTCAAATGCAGACGGCTCTGCAGGGGAACACATTTGTTGAAGTGTGATGAAAGTGTCATTAGGGGATAGATCACCACCTACTTCTATGTTATGTGTTTTCGCACGCTCCCGAGCCTTCCGGTCCATAAGAGGGGGAAACATGGGGTTGTTGAGAAGTGGTATGGAGGGTGCGTATAATATCGCGAGGCGCGCTCTCTTACGAATACCTTCCCATGCCCATCTCATAACTTGTACAGTGTCTACTTCTCCACGTGGGCGCTTGTATGGCCGGAATAGTACTGTCGATATTGGCAAGGGAGCGGCACGGTCTATTTCTATAGCCACATGTGGTTGGTAAGGTGTGGGGTGGGCCCAAAAATGTAAAAATTGCGCCTGCGCACTGTAAGCATACAACGCAAAATCCGGGGCAGCCAGCCCCCCTTGTTCCTGCGGTAGTGTCAAAATTTCCCATGTTATCCTTGGTTGACCCCCCGCCCATACCAGCTCGATCATGAGCGATCGTAATCGTCTAAAGAAGTGCAATGGGAGTGGGAGTGGCAGATTCACAAAGAGATAAAGTAGTTTGGGCAATATTATCATTTTTGCTACTGCTATTCGGCCCGCCAGCGAGAGGGGGAGTGTTTTCCATCTCTTAACCCGATCTTCGATCCATGCCACCACTTTCCCGTAGTTAGCTGACCATAGTTCTTGTAGGTCATTGGTTAGCCACACCCCTAGGTATCTGATGGGTTCTGTAGCCCACGACACCGGATATTCAGTGTCGAATTTCTGTGTACCAGACGTAAGTGGGAAAATCACAGATTTACTCCAGTTAATGTTTACTCCGGAGAGCCCACCAAAAGGTACCACCTTCCTTGTCATGGGGGCCAGATTGTCTTTGGGATGTATCATATATAGCGTAATGTCGTCCGCATACATGGACACTGTGAGGGCCCTTGTAGTAAATCCAATTCCCCTGTTTACGTGGTGCTGGCGCAATCGCGCGGCTAGGGGTTCCGTTGCGATCGCAAACAGTAGCGGTGACAAAGGGCACCCCTGCCTAGTGCCTCGAGTTATGGCTATCGGTTCCGATATCAGCCCGTTCACCCTTAGACGAGCTGTTGGTTGTGTGTAAAGGAGTTGTATTTGCTTTATGAAGATTGGGCTCAATCCTAGCCTTTTAAGCAGTGGGAAGAGAAATCCCCACTCCAACGAATCAAACGCCTTAGTGGCATCTAAAAGCGCTGCAGCCGCAGGTAAGGTGGGCGCTAAGGAGTGCAGCAGTCCAAGTAAGGTCCTGATATTATGCGACGTTGCTCTACCCGGTATGAAACCAGATTGGTCCGGTAGGACTATCGTCGGGAGCAGTGGTTGGAGTCTGGTAGCCAAGAGCTTTGCGAAGATCTTAGCATCCAGATTAATCAATGAGAGCGGACGATAAGACTTACTACGCTGGGGGTCCTTGTCGGGTTTGAGGAGGGTAATAATAATGGCCTCCCTCATTGATCCAGGGAGAACTCCGCTCTGTAGCGCCTCCTGATAAACCGCTAGTAGGTGGGGGGAAAGCTCCTCCGAATATTCTTTATAAAATTGCGCAGTGAGGCCATCTGCCCCCGGCGCTCTGTCTGCCCTCATGCCGCCAATAACCCGCCTCACGTCCTCAACCGTAAACGGTATATCGAGATATTCCCGGTGTGCATTATTGAACCATACAAGCGCAATGGAGTCAAAGTACTCCTCTAGTGCCGAGGGTGTGGGTGTCACGTGGGATGCATACAGCTGTGAATAAAAGTCGCGCATAGAGTTTAAAATAGCTGGGGGGGAGTGTACTAGTTCATTGGTTGTGGTTGTGAGTGCAGTGATAAATGCGGCCCCCCTTGGTGGCTTCAGTAGGTTCGCAAGTGTCTCTCCGGGCCTGTCACCCTCCCCATATTTCCTCGCAGTCGCATACTTGTGAAGAAACTTTATCTCCCTATCCGCCTCCTCCTGATAGGCAGTCAGTTTACCTCGAAGCCTCCCCAGTATCTCCGCTGATGGCGTAATGTAATATTGTCGTTCGAGAGCGTGCAGCTCCGATTCCAGGCGTTCAAGGTGGCCTCTGATGTCCCTGAGCACCCTGTTTTGCCCCGCTATGCAATGTCCACGAACCACCACCTTAAAGGCCTCCCACAGAGTCCCAACCAAGTCCACGGAGCCTGTGTTTTTTTCAAAGTATTCCTTAATGTGTGTGTGTAGGTCTTCTTTGAAAGCAGAATCTAGCAAGGCGTTCGGCGGCAGGCGCCATGCAAAGGGTTGTCGATATGGCCGAGGAATCTGAATGGTCAGAGTGACTGGAGAGTGGTCAGAGAGTGTTCGGGCGTGATGAGAGAAGTCCGACACCCAGGAGTGCAAGTCAGGGGAGGTGAGCCAAAAGTCTAGTCGTGACCATGCATTATGTTGCTGTGTGATGCAAGTGCCCTCCCGGGCGTGAGGGTGAAGGCTCCGCCAAGTATCCACCAGACCATAGTCCTCCACTAATTGTTTTAAAACTGCAGCTGCTTGCGGGTGGTGTGTTCGTGAGATTCCCACCCTGTCATCCCTGAGGGACATTACCGTGTTAAAATCTCCCCCCCAGATCAGTGCCACATCTCCCATTGATTGTATAGCATGCCACAATTGTTGGAAGAAGGAAGGGTCATCCACGTTTGGCCCGTAGACATTAGCAATTAGGACCTTTTTGTGAAACAGTATCCCCAGAGCCAGCGCATACCGCCCCTCCGTATCATTAATTACTTTCAGGGTTCTCCAGGGAGTACCTTTTTTAATTAACGTAGCCACCCCACGGGAGTAGCTGGAGTAGCATGAGGCAAATACTTCGCTCCATCTGTTAGACCGTAGCCTATCACAGGCTGTGGCTATGAGGTGGGTCTGCTGGAGGAGGCATATCGCAGCCGAATGTCTCGAAAGGTGGGAGTGTATTAGGCGTGTCTTTCTGTGGTCGTTTAAACCGCGTACGTTCCATGTAATACACATTAGATGAGTCAGAGGGACGTGATGGCATATCTGTCCCCCGTTATTAACGATTTCGTCACCTGATGCACCCCCAGCGGCGCGCCGTGGTGTAGCTCCCAGTATGTAAGAGGAATCGTGGGGTAATGGGTTATATGTCTAGTGCTGGTCGTGTCAGATAGGAAATGTGAGGCACATTGCAATGAACAACAAACAATTAAAAACAATCCTTTCCCACCCCCCACCCACTCCAACCCCCCAATCAGGTTGAGTTTCCAAACCCACCCCCCAACAAAGTCTAACAACCCAGCAATTGCACAAGTGTGGGAATTATCCCAGAAGGGGCGTGAGGTTGCCGGCATACTGCCCCGTCACAACGTAACAGGGTGGCCGAGCGTCGTAAAACCACCATCAAAATACTCTTCCCGCCTATATTATAAAACAGGTAATACATATTATTAGATCTACGCTGCCTTATAAAAGCAGAAATGGAGACACCACCGCTTATAACTCTATAGCAGGGCAGGTATTTTAGTCATTGTCACTTAGCTGACACTGGGACTTGATCTCGCTCCTTGTCTCTGTGCTGCCGTGCCTGTTGTTTAGCAAATTTCAGTGCAGCGCTAGCTTCCGTAAAGAAAGAGGGCTTGCCATTTGTCTGGACACGAAGTTTGGCCGGGTATAGCATGGCATATTTAATTCCGGCTTTTTGTAGCAGTTTCTTTGCCGGTATAAACTCCCTCCTCGCAGCCTGTACCGCCTGCGTAAAGTCAGGGTACAAGGAGATGGCATTGTTCTGGTATTGCAGCTCTCCACGTTCACGGGCCAGACGGAGGACTGTGTCTCTGTCCCTATAATTGAGTAGTCGGGCCAGTATCGGTCTCGGGGGGCGCCCGGCGGCGGCCGGGGTCCTAAGGTGCGGTGGGCACGCTCTACCAAGAACATGGCTGAGAGGTCGGTCCCGAATAGGTCCTGGAAAAGCCCCTCCACATATTTCTCCATGTTAGATATGCTTGTGGATTCTGGCACTCCCGTTATGTGAACGTTGTTTCTTCTCGAGCAGGCTTCGAGATCTTCGTTCCGTGGCTTGATGACCTCCAGCACCTTGTCCATTCGCAGAAGGTGTTCGTGTGTCTCGACTTGGCGATCGTCTGTATCCGAGACTCGTGTCTCCAGCTCATGTAGCCTCACCTCGTGTTTGTCGACTTTGTGCGAGACTTGGTCCATGCGGACCGCTAGCGAGTCAATTTTGGCATCGATCTCTTTGAGGCAGCCTTTCACTTCGCGTAGTAGCGTTTTTAATGTCTTCATCTTGGTCTTGTTCCAGTTGAGTTTCCGGTACCACCGTTTGCGGCGTCAGATCCCCATCATCCTGTCTGGTAGTACGTTTGTCGAAAGTGAGTTTTGGCTGTTTATTATCTCCCTTACCCATGGTGGCTCTGCGCTGTGGTAATACCATCTATGTTGAGCAGGAGGACAAGATATAGGCGCAGACAGGGGCCGAGTTGTAGCGGCGTAGTTTAGAGCCTCACCGTCACCGCAGGTCTGGCAATCAGAATGGAGCACCGAGACCGACACAGGGGGGGGCTATCCGGGCCCTGCCTGCAGCAATGCGATGGCTAAGGGCTTGTCTTTGCCTCGGATATATGCTCCAGCGATCCGCGACTGCCAAGTTCGTAATTGCAAAGCGGGCCAGTTTCCGGGCAGGTTCGATGTGAGGCAAGCGGAGTTGGAACCCCCAGCGTCTGTCGTCTGACGCGAGATAGCGCGTATACAGCAGGAGTGCCGGCCGCCGGTACCATATGTCTGGGACCCCCTCCACACCAAGGCATCGGCCGGCACGCGCCGAAATCGCTCCGGGACCTCTATTCAGCCTTCACCAAAGTCGATGTTAGGGGAGGGCCTACCTCGCAAGTACTCCAGTGTCTCCTTCGCAGCAATATCAGCGGCTGGCAGGGGGGGAGGCAGTTCAAAGTATCCAACAAGCAGCGGGGGATGTCAGGAACGGTGCAGTGAGTGCGCCTATTCTCAGTTCCACTTCGGGTCAGCGCGCCACCGCTTTCCCGTTCCCGCGCCTGCCTCTCCGCTTACGTGTCGCGCTCAGGCCTACCTCCTCCGCCGCAATTCTCCTGGCGCTATCTGTGCCCCGGCCTCGGCACGCACCATCGGCGCCTCCCCGGTCCGGCCAAATCTCAAGATCAACGCCTCTGATCACGGCGGTGGTGCGCCAGTTCTCCGGACACTCTGTATTTTAGGGGCGCATCCGTCTGGTGGCGAACGCGCCTCCGCTGCGCCTAGCTCTCGCCAGGTCCGATGTCGCTGCAGCTCCGCGCCCGGCCACTCACCGCTCCCAGCTAGGCCTCCAGCGCCCGGTCACAGATTTGTCACTCCCTCGTCGAGTTTTGTGCCGGGAGGCATACGATTTTAAGCAGCTAGGTATCATACGCCCAGATTCAGCTCAGCACATCCAGGATAGGCGGTTTTTAGCAGGATATATGCCGGATTGTGTGCTCGGCCGGCAGAGCCCCTTTACCAAGCGGCCATTTTGCAGCTCGGCTTGGCCACGCCCTCAGCCATAGACTACTTAATGACATGAAATCACTTCACGTTAAATGCCCAAAAACTGAAATACTGACTTGCAGTGAATGGAATATGATCCTCTATCTGACCAGGTTAATTTTGAAATCAGCAAAAAATCGCTATAGAATTACGAAACCTTGGAATTATCTTTGACTCAATACTTTCTGTGAATGCTCATGAGGACAATCAACTTTCAGCACAATGCAAACACTTAGAAGCATATTCACACATGTTGGATTTCCTCAAAAAATACAAGCAACATCACGTGTCCTCTCTAAACTTGATTTTTCTAAAGAACTATACCACAGCATTCCGCTCTCAACCAGGAGACTACTGCAAAGAATCCAGAATTCAACAGCAAGACTAATTCTAAATGTAAAAATACAAACATGCATCTCTCCTTTCCTGAAGGCTCTACTGTCAGTATCCCTTTCAGAGGGCCACGGTGCACGCAGGGGTTACAGGGCCCAACCCTAGTTGTTAAGGCCTTTCACTCCTGACGTTCCAGGGCCCAACCTACTATGGTTCCTGAGCATCTGGGCTAAGTAACCCTTCTGCACTTGACTCTCAGTGGTAGCTGTGGACGAGAAGTCAAAGGCTCCCTCAGTGGCAAAGTATAGATACAGATAAGTGAACACAACTCATAACTCAAAGTGCAAACAGTACTAACAATAAATCAATGTCCAGTCAAATACTAGCTTTTATAAAGAAAATAAGTATTTTATTTCTAACCCTACACCTACAAAGGAATAATGATATGCATAATCAATTACACAGTACCCTTGAGGTCGGGGCTCTAGGAGTCATGAGGCACATCCCTATCCCACCAACTTCTTTCGTGCAACTGCTTGGGGTTCTTCCCCATTCACTGGTGGCCGCATCCAGGGAATGATCACTATTAGGCCATACTGAATAGTTCCTCTTTGACTCTTCAAAAGTTAGTCAAAAGTGTCTATGGTGCAGTAGCAGCAAGTCCCCTGGGGCCCAATAGGCCCAGTTCACGTCATACCTGTTCCTGCAGTACGGGAACATTCAGCGTTGCAGCGGGTCTTCTTAGTGCCAGCACTCATAAGTTCTGATCCTGCTTAGAGAAGTTGAACTGCTCGCAGTCCACGCGGCAGCACCCAGCGGCGCAGGCTCTCTATCTTGAGCAGCGCTGCCAGCTCCTCCAGTTGTCAGAGCAGCTCCCAGCTCGTGAAGATGCAGTAAATCAGCCTTCCCCAGCCTGAGGGGTGGAGGAATCCTTTCTTCAGCCCCCGACTGGAGCCCAGCGATGATGCGGCATCATCCACAGCATCCTCTACAGTCTTTGAGGGTCGGTCAGCGGCAGTTCTCTCGCTGTGCGGGTTCGACCCGCCACATGCAGCCTCAATCTTTTCCTCGGGCAACAGCCTAAATTTCTTGGCAATGTAGGTACCGGCAGCCCCTCCCGGCATATGAGGTTGCTGAGGTACTTAGAAAATCGGGCAGACTCCCCGGTATAAACACCGCCACCGCTGCAGTTACGAGCCTCAGTGCTCTTTCAGAAGCAACTTTAAATGTGGCCCCCCTGGCATTGGGGTCACCACATCGTAGCGATACGGGCTTAGCAAGACCCGCACAGCGCTTAACACACAGCTAAGTCCATGGCGGCCGTCTCCCGGCATGGTGGATGTCGGCCACAGTGATATGTGCATCAAAAGCTTAATCCCAGGCTCCCAGCCCTACTCTTTATGATTCCCTTATCAGCCTCATCTTCTTCATGAGACGTGTCCAGCCCCTTCCTTGTGATCTATCACTGAATCGAAGAACAACCTTTTGAAATGTAAAAGGAGAGTTTCTTCCTCCCTTCCTCCAGCTCGAAAGAATGCAGCAATACACACATCTGTCAGGGGGATTCCTCTCCTTCTGTCTTCAAATGACAGACCTGTGCTTCCCAAAATGGAACCCACGGTCCTCCACATAATGTATCAATGCAGGCACACTTACTCAGTGTACATTCACAGCACACTCACTCTCCAGCACTGTTAACCTCCATGCATTGCACCATTACAAATATACATACATTAAATACACACACTGTTCAGCACTGATGCCTTTCTATACTGTACCAGGGTGTGCTTCTTGCAAACACCGTCACATTGCCACACACACACTCACCATGTGCGCGCTGCACAACACTTCACCCTTCATGTATTGTACGTCACGCAAGCACACATACACCCAGCACATGCTTCCATTGCGCATACTACATCTCCCATGTAACACTAATAACTTCTGGCAAAAAAGCTTTGACTCAATAACTCAAACTTTTAAAGAGAAGCCTTCTGAGCAGCACCTCCTTTTATGAACACTACTGGTTTCCCTATGCTACTGCTGAAACCGTCACCGGGACCACAGCTTGAAGGCCATCTGCTGCAACATCAGCTCGACCCACAATCCTCTTTGTCTTTTGTAGTCTGGACTAGATAATGGAAATCCTCCGGCAATGATTGTGTTGTATAGTCAGCATAAGTCTCTGAACGCAAGGTAAACATAGATTGTAATTGTAATTGCATTTATATAGCACTAACTACCCCTGACGAGGCGCTGATGCACTTTTCAGCAAGTAGCGCGCTACTCAAGGATCCAAAAAGGATTAGTGGTGAATTAGTGTAGGGAAATATGAAATTCATTTGAGCGGTGGACATGAGTCTTATAGTTGGATTGAAATATATAGCAGAGGGATAGAAGAGGGAAGGGTCTAGAAAGTGTTTATTTGGAGATCATAGCAGTAGGAGGAGGTTTGGGATGAGTAAAGGAGAGATGGAGGGGGGAAGAGTCTCTAGAAGTGGATTAGGGAGAAAGATGAGGTATTGGATGAGTCTAGGAGGGATACATGAGGGAAGGGTTTAGAAAGGCTTGTTTGGAAGCTCTGAATAGTAAAAGTGGTTTGAGATGATGCAAGGAGGAGCAGAGGAGGGAAGAATCTAGAAAGGGTTATTTTGGTGATCATAGTAGTAGAATGGTGTTTGGGATGAGTCAGAAAGTGGAGATAGAGGATAAATTGAGCAAGGTTTAGGGTGAGAAATAGGGTAGTGCATTGGGGAGAGTAGTAGAATGAGGATGGGATGAGTCAGAGAGTGTAGGTAGAGGATATATTGAGAGAGGTATAGGGTGAGATATAGGGTAGTGCATTGGGGAGAGTAGTAGAATGAGGATGGGATGAGTCAGAGAGTGTAGGTAGAGGATATATTGAGAGAGGTATAGGGTGAGATATAGGGTAGTGCATTGGGGAGAGTAGTAGAATGAGGATGGGATGAGTCAGAGAGTGTAGGTAGAGGATATATTGAGAGAGGTATAGGGTGAGATATAGGGTAGTGCATTGGGGAGAGTAGTAGAATGAGGATGGGATGAGTCAGAGAGTGTAGGTAGAGGATATATTGAGAGAGGTATAGGGTGAGATATAGGGTAGTGCATTGGGGAGAGTAGTAGAATGAGGATGGGATGAGTCAGAGAGTGTAGGTAGAGGATATATTGAGAGAGGTATAGGGTGAGATATAGGGTAGTGCATTGGGGAGAGTAGTAGAATGAGGATGGGATGAGTCAGAGAGTGTAGGTAGAGGATATATTGAGAGAGGTATAGGGTGAGATATAGGGTAGTGCATTGGGGAGAGTAGTAGAATGAGGATGGGATGAGTCAGAGAGTGTAGGTAGAGGATATATTGAGAGAGGTATAGGGTGAGATATAGGGTAGTGCATTGGGGAGAGTAGTAGAATGAGGATGGGATGAGTCAGAGAGTGTAGGTAGAGGATATATTGAGAGAGGTATAGGGTGAGATATAGGGTAGTGCATTGGGGAGAGTAGTAGAATGAGGATGGGATGAGTCAGAGAGTGTAGGTAGAGGATATATTGAGAGAGGTATAGGGTGAGATATAGGGTAGTGCATTGGGGAGAGTAGTAGAATGAGGATGGGATGAGTCAGAGAGTGTAGGTAGAGGATATATTGAGAGAGGTATAGGGTGAGATATAGGGTAGTGCATTGGGGAGAGTAGTAGAATGAGGATGGGATGAGTCAGAGAGTGTAGGTAGAGGATATATTGAGAGAGGTATAGGGTGAGATATAGGGTAGTGCATTGGGGAGAGTAGTAGAATGAGGATGGGATGAGTCAGAGAGTGTAGGTAGAGGATATATTGAGAGAGGTATAGGGTGAGATATAGGGTAGTGCATTGGGGAGAGTAGTAGAATGAGGATGGGATGAGTCAGAGAGTGTAGGTAGAGGATATATTGAGAGAGGTATAGGGTGAGATATAGGGTAGTGCATTGGGGAGAGTAGTAGAATGAGGATGGGATGAGTCAGAGAGTGTAGGTAGAGGATATATTGAGAGAGGTATAGGGTGAGATATAGGGTAGTGCATTGGGGAGAGTAGTAGAATGAGGATGGGATGAGTCAGAGAGTGTAGGTAGAGGATATATTGAGAGAGGTATAGGGTGAGATATAGGGTAGTGCATTGGGGAGAGTAGTAGAATGAGGATGGGATGAGTCAGAGAGTGTAGGTAGAGGATATATTGAGAGAGGTATAGGGTGAGATATAGGGTAGTGCATTGGAGATGCTGAATTAGGAGTAAAGTAATAAATATAAATAAGTACATGGAGGGTTTATATGTATAAAAAGGTAATATATCTAGATTTAAGCTGTATTTAATGCTAAGTGAAACTGTTTGTCAGCATTTTGTGCCTCTTTAATGACATAAACCTTTGCACAGCACAATAACCCAAGATGTAATAATGGAAATCTTATGCTTCTGTAATTTTGTGAAAAATGGTGATCATGTGGGGCCAGGTTTGCATACCTGTAACGTTCCAGACTGTTTTAGAAACAGTAAAGAGACATGAACTTTAGCACTTTGAGATGACTGTGTGACACGGCAAACTGTAAGGTTCAGTCGAAGGCTGCTTGCCAAAACGTGTCAGCCACAATTTGCACAGTTGTGATGAATTTGTAAATGAATAAACTCGCTGACAGCACGGATTGTAGTACAGCCTCACCATTCTTCTTGCTGAGGTGAGTATGACAGAGTTTGTTATATATATATATATATATATATGTTCCACCAATTGCCCGAAGCATTTCAGGAGGGCACTCGACAGAATTCCCACCATCCGGTTTTCGCGTTGGACTTGCCTTCGTGTCACGCTGCTTAAACCTTTTGCCCAACGCGTTTCAAGGAAGTGATCCTCTTCGTCAGGGGCTTGCTTATTCAAACAAAAGGAACGGCCAATCCTTCTTTTATTTTCATGGCATGAGCATGTGATTTGTTAACAACCAATAGTTGGCCCGCATTCTGTGGAGCGGCACGCTGGGACATGAAGTCCATTATTCCCTAAGTGGGTTCAGTTCCCTTTGTCCTCTTTAAAAGCATCATTATTTTCCTTAGTAGGACTCGTGGCACTCAGGCAGGTCTGTAATATTCTTGGAACTCTGTGCTGTATCCAGCTTGAAAATCGTTTTCAGCAACAGCCTCTCTGTCTTTATGTAGATGGTGCTCCTCCCCAGGACAGGACTGCCCTGCTGTAATTTGTTCCACCAATTGCCCGAAGCATTTCAGGAGGGCACTCGACAGAATTCCCACCATCCGGTTTTCGCGTTGGACTTGCCTTCGTGTCACGCTGCTTAAACCTTTTGCCCAACGCGTTTCAAGGAAGTGATCCTCTTCGTCAGGGGCTTGCTTATTCAAACAAAAGGAACGGCCAATCCTTCTTTTATTTTCATGGCATGAGCATGTGATTTGTTAACAACCAATAGTTGGCCCGCATTCTGTGGAGCGGCACGCTGGGACATGAAGTCCATTATTCCCTAAGTGGGTTCAGTTCCCTTTGTCCTCTTTAAAAGCATCATTATTTTCCTTAGTAGGACTCGTGGCACTCAGGCAGGTCTGTAATATTCTTGGAACTCTGTGCTGTATCCAGCTTGAAAATCGTTTTCAGCAACAGCCTCTCTGTCTTTATGTAGATGGTGCTCCTCCCCAGGACAGGACTGCCCTGCTGTAATTTGTTCCACCAATTGCCCGAAGCATTTCAGGAGGGCACTCGACAGAATTCCCACCATCCGGTTTTCGCGTTGGACTTGCCTTCGTGTCACGCTGCTTAAACCTTTTGCCCAACGCGTTTCAAGGAAGTGATCCTCTTCGTCAGGGGCTTGCTTATTCAAACAAAAGGAACGGCCAATCCTTCTTTTATTTTCATGGCATGAGCATGTGATTTGTTAACAACCAATAGTTGGCCCGCATTCTGTGGAGCGGCACGCTGGGACATGAAGTCCATTATTCCCTAAGTGGGTTCAGTTCCCTTTGTCCTCTTTAAAAGCATCATTATTTTCCTTAGTAGGACTCGTGGCACTCAGGCAGGTCTGTAATATTCTTGGAACTCTGTGCTGTATCCAGCTTGAAAATCGTTTTCAGCAACAGCCTCTCTGTCTTTATGTAGATGGTGCTCCTCCCCAGGACAGGACTGCTCTGCTGTAATTTGTTCCACCAATTGCCCGAAGCATTTCAGGAGGGCACTCGACAGAATTCCCACCATCCGGTTTTCGCGTTGGACTTGCCTTCGTGTCACGCTGCTTAAACCTTTTGCCCAACGCGTTTCAAGGAAGTGATCCTCTTCGTCAGGGGCTTGCTTATTCAAACAAAAGGAATGGCCAATCCTTCTTTTATTTTCATGGCATGAGCATGTGATTTGTTAACAACCAATAGTTGGCCCGCATTCTGTGGAGCGGCACGCTGGGACATGAAGTCCATTATTCCCTAAGTGGGTTCAGTTCCCTTTGTCCTCTTTAAAAGCATCATTATTTTCCTTAGTAGGACTCGTGGCACTCAGGCAGGTCTGTAAAATTCTTGGAACTCTGTGCTGTATCCAGCTTGAAAATCGTTTTCAGCAACAGCCTCTCTGTCTTTATGTAGATGGTGCTCCTCCCCAGGACAGGACTGCCCTGCTGTAATTTGTTCCACCAATTGCCCGAAGCATTTCAGGAGGGCACTCGACAGAATTCCCACCATCCGGGACAGCAGGGCAGTCCTGTCCTGGGGAGGAGCACCATCTACATAAAGACAGAGAGGCTGTTGCTGAAAACGAATATTACAGACCTGCCTGAGTGCCACGAGTCCTACTAAGGAAAATAATGATGCTTTTAAAGAGGACAAAGGGAACTGAACCCACTTAGGGAATAATGGACTTCTTGTCCCAGCGTGCCGCTCCACAGAATGCGGGCCAACTATTGGTTGTTAACAAATCACATGCTCATGCCATGAAAATAAAAGAAGGATTGGCCGTTCCTTTTGTTTGAATAAGCAAGCCCCTGACGAAGAGGATCACTTCCTTGAAACGCGTTGGGCAAAAGGTTTAAGCAGCGTGACACGAAGGCAAGTCCAACGCGAAACCGGATGGTGGGAATTCTGTCGAGTGCCCTCCTGAAATGCTTCGGGCAATTGGTGGAACAAATTACAGCAGGGCAGTCCTGTCCTGGGGAGGAGCACCATCTACATAAAGACAGAGAGGCTGTTGCTGAAAACGATTTTCAAGCTGGATACAGCACAGAGTTCCAAGAATATTACAGACCTGCCTGAGTGCCACGAGTCCTACTAAGGAAAATAATGATGCTTTTAAAGAGGACAAAGGGAACTGAACCCACTTAGGGAATAATGGACTTCATGTCCCAGCGTGCCGCTCCACAGAATGCGGGCCAACTATTGGTTGTTAACAAATCACATGCTCATGCCATGAAAATAAAAGAAGGATTGGCCGTTCCTTTTGTTTGAATAAGCAAGCCCCTGACGAAGAGGATCACTTCCTTGAAACGCGTTGGGCAAAAGGTTTAAGCAGCGTGACACGAAGGCAAGTCCAACGCGAAAACCGGATGGTGGGAATTCTGTCGAGTGCCCTCCTGAAATGCTTCGGGCAATTGGTGGAACAAATTACAGCAGGGCAGTCCTGTCCTGGGGAGGAGCACCATCTACATAAAGACAGAGAGGCTGTTGCTGAAAACGATTTTCAAGCTGGATACAGCACAGAGTTCCAAGAATATTACAGACCTGCCTGAGTGCCACGAGTCCTACTAAGGAAAATAATGATGCTTTTAAAGAGGACAAAGGGAACTGAACCCACTTAGGGAATAATGGACTTCATGTCCCAGCGTGCCGCTCCACAGAATGCGGGCCAACTATTGGTTGTTAACAAATCACATGCTCATGCCATGAAAATAAAAGAAGGATTGGCCGTTCCTTTTGTTTGAATAAGCAAGCCCCTGACGAAGAGGATCACTTCCTTGAAACGCGTTGGGCAAAAGGTTTAAGCAGCGTGACACGAAGGCAAGTCCAACGCGAAACCGGATGGTGGGAATTCTGTCGAGTGCCCTCCTGAAATGCTTCGGGCAATTGGTGGAACAAATTACAGCAGGGCAGTCCTGTCCTGGGGAGGAGCACCATCTACATAAAGACAGAGAGGCTGTTGCTGAAAACGATTTTCAAGCTGGATACAGCACAGAGTTCCAAGAATATTACAGACCTGCCTGAGTGCCACGAGTCCTACTAAGGAAAATAATGATGCTTTTAAAGAGGACAAAGGGAACTGAACCCACTTAGGGAATAATGGACTTCATGTCCCAGCGTGCCGCTCCACAGAATGCGGGCCAACTATTGGTTGTTAACAAATCACATGCTCATGCCATGAAAATAAAAGAAGGATTGGCCGTTCCTTTTGTTTGAATAAGCAAGCCCCTGACGAAGAGGATCACTTCCTTGAAACGCGTTGGGCAAAAGGTTTAAGCAGCGTGACACGAAGGCAAGTCCAACGCGAAAACCGGATGGTGGGAATTCTGTCGAGTGCCCTCCTGAAATGCTTCGGGCAATTGGTGGAACAAATTACAGCAGGGCAGTCCTGTCCTGGGGAGGAGCACCATCTACATAAAGACAGAGAGGCTGTTGCTGAAAACGATTTTCAAGCTGGATACAGCACAGAGTTCCAAGAATATTACAGACCTGCCTGAGTGCCACGAGTCCTACTAAGGAAAATAATGATGCTTTTAAAGAGGACAAAGGGAACTGAACCCACTTAGGGAATAATGGACTTCATGTCCCAGCGTGCCGCTCCACAGAATGCGGGCCAACTATTGGTTGTTAACAAATCACATGCTCATGCCATGAAAATAAAAGAAGGATTGGCCGTTCCTTTTGTTTGAATAAGCAAGCCCCTGACGAAGAGGATCACTTCCTTGAAACGCGTTGGGCAAAAGGTTTAAGCAGCGTGACACGAAGGCAAGTCCAACGCGAAAACCGGATGGTGGGAATTCTGTCGAGTGCCCTCCTGAAATGCTTCGGGCAATTGGTGGAACAAATTACAGCAGGGCAGTCCTGTCCTGGGGAGGAGCACCATCTACATAAAGACAGAGAGGCTGTTGCTGAAAACGATTTTCAAGCTGGATACAGCACAGAGTTCCAAGAATATTACAGACCTGCCTGAGTGCCACGAGTCCTACTAAGGAAAATAATGATGCTTTTAAAGAGGACAAAGGGAACTGAACCCACTTAGGGAATAATGGACTTCATGTCCCAGCGTGCCGCTCCACAGAATGCGGGCCAACTATTGGTTGTTAACAAATCACATGCTCATGCCATGAAAATAAAAGAAGGATTGGCCGTTCCTTTTGTTTGAATAAGCAAGCCCCTGACGAAGAGGATCACTTCCTTGAAACGCGTTGGGCAAAAGGTTTAAGCAGCGTGACACGAAGGCAAGTCCAACGCGAAAACCGGATGGTGGGAATTCTGTCGAGTGCCCTCCTGAAATGCTTCGGGCAATTGGTGGAACAAATTACAGCAGGGCAGTCCTGTCCTGGGGAGGAGCACCATCTACATAAAGACAGAGAGGCTGTTGCTGAAAACGATTTTCAAGCTGGATACAGCACAGAGTTCCAAGAATATTACAGACCTGCCTGAGTGCCACGAGTCCTACTAAGGAAAATAATGATGCTTTTAAAGAGGACAAAGGGAACTGAACCCACTTAGGGAATAATGGACTTCATGTCCCAGCGTGCCGCTCCACAGAATGCGGGCCAACTATTGGTTGTTAACAAATCACATGCTCATGCCATGAAAATAAAAGAAGGATTGGCCGTTCCTTTTGTTTGAATAAGCAAGCCCCTGACGAAGAGGATCACTTCCTTGAAACGCGTTGGGCAAAAGGTTTAAGCAGCGTGACACGAAGGCAAGTCCAACGCGAAAACCGGTTGGTGGGAATTCTGTCGAGTGCCCTCCTGAAATGCTTCGGGCAATTGGTGGAACACACATATATATATATATATATATATATATATATGTAAAAATTGCATAGGGAAAACGTGATTTGGGACCCCCCCCTTTTTCTTGGCCCTGCTCACCACAAAACTTTCCAGGAAGGAGATATATATATATATATATATATATATATACACACACACATTCTTGACAGAACTACATCACTACTACCAAAGTGGTAATGGCCTACTCCATTGATACTGAAAGTACGGCCCTCCTGACCTTTAGATGCGGCCCCTTGGTCAACAGCAGCACTGGGCTGCTGTTTAATCAAACCAGCCCTAACATTAAAAAGATGTTAAATAAACGGGAAAACATTTGTTTTCAGGTTAATTGAAGTTATAGAAAGGAAGTAACTAAGCTTTCCAACACCATTTAAATTTAGGAACGCGTTCATTTTAAAGACATCTTGCAACACACGTATGAAAATATGATAAAGTCTCTTCCAAATTCAAAAAGTGTATTTCGTTAACATACAGAACTGTTTCACTTTAGTACATCAAATCATATCAGTGCATTGAAAAGTGCTTTTTTAAAGTTATATTTTTCAAACATATATTTAAGAAACATTCATGCTTCCTTCCACCTACACTGACAACAATCGCAATAGTGAACTAAGAGGCAAGTCACTTGTTATTTGCACTCTCTGGGTGGCCTGCGTTGTTATTATGCATAGATAACATTATAGTTTATTAAATCATACACAGGAGAAGGTTTTATATAGTGCACATCCCGAAGTCATGTATATCAAGGTCCTCATATATGTGATAATGAAGAAAAAGGAGGGAAAGTGAAATAAAACAAATGCCTAGAATCACACAATTTGGTCAAGTAGGGAAGCTGGGATTTCTGGTTTCACATTATGCAATTCAGCCACTAGATGTACATGCTTCACTTTCCCTACACCCACCTTACAGTTCAATCCTCTCCCCGGACTGCCACCCTGCTGGCATCAATGCAGCCTCGGTCATACCACAGACAAAACGTTTTGGCCCTTGGTAACATTTTTTGCGAGTACCCATGGCCTAGTCTAACGCTTTAAGAGTTGAATGTGGCATTCAATTAGCTACAAGAACCCGATTGGATTGGGAACTACAATTATACAAAACTGTGTGGTGCTATAAGACGAATGCAATGGCCGTCACTGGATACTCTCCTTTTGCGATTATGAGGGTAGGCAGGCGGCGGGCCACATCAAATTTAAATCCTGGTTGGTTGGTTTCAGGGTACCTAATTGGTCTAAAAAGAATGTGAGGGAGAAGATGATTAACACACATGATGGGTATAAAAAGTACTTTGATCGGAAACATTACGTGCGGCCTACGGTGATTGAGGAAACTCAGTGGGTGTGCATTAAGGAACCGTATAGAGTACTAAAAGGAGAATATTTATGTGTTGTTCAGGTGCTTGAAAATGCGGTAGGGCTGAAGGATGGTGGGTGCTGATATTAAAGTAGAGTACATTGTGTTGTCAATGGATGTGTGTGGTCCAAAGGAAACCGACGAGAACGTTCAGAGGTGTCAAACTAGAAAATAAACACCCTAAGAAATGCGATTATTTTTGTTTGTGTAGTTAATGAATAAGTTTGTTTATCATTAAATTTTACGTTAAATTGCCTGGACATTACCTTGTGTGAGAAATGATCTGCACACATGTATTTGTATTCTCAGTGTTTGTTTTCTAGGTAGGGTAGGGTGGCTTTATCTTACACAGGAAAGTATAGAATGTCTAGCGCATCACTGTGGAATGTGACCACGGACAAGGTGAGTCGATTATATTGCTGCTCTGTCGCTAACTAATTGTATCACGAGTGTCGTTACTACAGGGGCTGTGTGTAAACAATTACATGGGCATAGCATAGAGTTATTTGCCACGGACAGGGCGCTTTGCTGCAGCGCGGGGACACACTAGTGAGTGTAACCAGGCGCTTTATAAGCTCACTTATTATTATTAAGTACAGGACGGTGGCTCTGTACGAGGATCGTGAAAGAGAGCCTGCTACTGGGGAGAGTCGGTGTCCGGTCATACGAACCTCAACCTCTGGAAGTTTGATCTTTTTTGTGCTGTTTTAGCGCGAACTCGACTAGTTTACGTAAGATCACATTCGTTTTTAGGCACGGGGAGACTGATTTTCTCAGCATCACAAGATGTTGAACCAACGCTGACAGTAACTGCACCCAGGTTCCCGAGTTCCAAAGACGGCAGCTCCGGCTGCCCGTAACTCAGTTCATTTGACGCAGACTAGAGAAGAAAGCCATCCAATGAGGATCCAGTATCCCTCCCTATTTGACGTCATGGAGCCCGCCCACTGATAGAAGCCAGATATGTGCAGCAGCTAAACTGTGTGAGGCACACCTCTGCCTTCCTGGTCCTGCAGCCAACGACGTGCAAGTGTCAGAGTTTCCTCAGCCAATCTTAACCCACGGTAGAGCCTCGGAGGCACTACAACCAATGAACAACTGACTAACAAGACTCAACCACCCAATTAAGGATTACTATACTTTTCCCAAGTACTGGGATATGTTTTCCCCCACTTGATTGGTTTTGAACTCTTGTTCATCCACATGGTTTGACCCTGCTCACCGCGTAATACAAGAGAAAACGTCCTTTACAGGAGTAGCAGCTCAGCTAACCAAGGATTTTCGTTTTAATTATTGGTTTGTCTGTGACGATACAGGACAACAGGCCTGTTCTAGATACGACCCAAGGGCATTTAACGCTTCGGCGTCCTTACATTCTAGGAATATCTCCAGTCTTCCTGCACCCTTGAATACAACCACAAAGATCCCTACAGAGGGCCGGCTCGTGTCTCATCGGCTGTGCCATGCTGCCCGTCTGCCACTGGGGTCGCTTTTGTCGGAGACTCAGGATAATACCCATCTTCCTACACAGGTAACGCTGCTGTGGGGATCCAGTCTTCAGCTACCCTCCATGTAGGCTTCCTATTAATAAGTTCTCTTAACTGTTTTATCTTCTGAATTTTCACCCGATCTCTCAAAAAAGTGTTCCTGATGCTATTAAACGAGGCAAGGTTAGTGATAGTATTGTGCCGTATGTGGGACACTTCTGAATGCGAGGACAGGGCAAAAGGAGGTTTTGTGGGATACAGGGACAGCTAATTTACCTTTCTAACTTAAGCCCTAGAATATTTGAAAAAAGTGCAACTTTACCCAAAATAAAACAGGAGTCTTATTTGCTGTTCTAACTCCAGTCCCAGGCTATTTTGTGGATACTTTTAGATCTAGTTTAAAATGTCCCAGGTATTTTAAAGCTTAGTTGAAGTGCTGTTATTAAGTATCTTAGCTCAGTCCTGTACACTGCTGCCCTGCGTGTGTAGCTGAAAGAAAACCACCTATAAATACCGCTCTGATATTGAGATAAGCCAGACTGGGGGAAGGAAATTAGTAGTTGAAAGTGGGTGGCTACAGAGAGAAGACATTGTGTCAGGGAGGGAGAGGGCCATTACAGTGTCATAATCACATTGTCTGTGACGTCAAGCTAAGGGGAACTGAAGTAGGATCAGCTTTACAGAATGGAGCAAAGTGCCAGCACATGGATGTACTACGTCTTGTCTTGAAAAATGGGTGCCAGGTTCAGCTTTTCATTGGTAGATTCGATGCATATGACCCGCTCTATCCAGGGGAGATCCCAAGCCTCACCAATTGAATGTCCTCAGTTGTTGCTTGGAATAACTCATGAATGTGTGCACACCCCAGGCATCAGAACCATGCATAAGCCAAATTATTTTTTTTGTAGCACCAACCAAACTACTGGATACCGAAGTTTCGTTTTTTTCCCATTGAACTTGGAGAGCAAGTCCTAGAAGTATATTTGGGACACTTGCGTGGAAATTGTCACTTCATTATGGGAATCGCTGTCACAACCATATTGTATCTTCCTTTGCAGGCATTGCTGATGTTCAAATGGTGCTACTTATAAAATGTATTTATATAATGAGATGTAATTAATATGTTTAAATATATTAAACACATGGTTATGGCTGCCTGTCTGTCACTGCAAAGCCAAGGGTGTGGAATTCTAGTCGCACAACACTCAGAACATATTGTTTGGGGTCAAGTTCAAAAAGTTTACATGTTTTTGTCCACCGGACAAGTACACTCAGTACCCTGCAGTGCACATAATTTGGATGCCAGTTTACAGTACCACCGTATGGTTGTGGGATAGAGTATTGGCTGCTATTAAGGCAAGACGTGCACCCGCAAGTATTGGATATTCAGGGTGGTATGCAAGGTTCATTAATGCAAAGCCTTTACTTTTAGGGTGAGCGCCATGAGGAAGTATAGTAAGCTCAGCTTGCATTAATAAAGGGGTCCCAGTATAAAAATGTGTAATGATGGCAAAATTCAACAATTTGTGGCTGTTTATAATGCTCCCAGAATGTCCCTTTATTTTATGCATATGCATTCAGAAGAATAGTAGATTGATTTTATTTTTAAAGCAGTGTACCCATAACATTACCTCCACGTCCCTCTCGCTTCTCTCCATTACGCAATGAGGCCCCTGCGCCTCGTAGACACACCCCCTATAAAAATGCACCGCCCCTCGTAGACACACCCCCTATAAAAATGCACCGCCCCCGCCACGATACCTGTTCTTTTGTGTCTGTAGACACGGTACGGGTGGGTGCGGTGCGCTCACTCCAGCGTAGGTTCCTTGGAGCTGGTTCTTCTCTCTTCCTGGCTCCTTTTCTTCGGCGGCGTTTCTTCTGGCCTGGATTCTTTCCTCTTCTGCCTGGATGCTTCCCTTCTCGGTGAGTTTTTTGGGACGGGCGGTGATTCGGGTTGTGGCTCGGCTTCCTCGTGGCCGGTCTGCACGTATCAGCGCTGTGCTCTGATTCTGGTGCGGAGAAGTGGCGCGAGATTAGGCCTGGCCGTGCGGCCTGACTCGACGGGACTCCTTGGGCTATTGTGCTCCTGGGGCGTGTCAGGGCTTTTCAGAGCGGTGCTCTGTCTGTCGCTCTGTCCGGATGGCGCGGAGGCAGCTTGGTGCTGCATGCTTTTGGCCCTTGCTTGTGGATTTTGGGAGTGCTGTGCCTCTCAGTGTCTGCGGTGCATGTCTGCCTGTTGGAATGTGGTGCTACTTTCTGCTGGTGTTGCATTCTCAGCGGGTGGGTCACTCTGCTCCTCCCTCGTTCTTGTCTTGCAGGGCCGGTGGTCTGCGCTGCTTCCCTCTGGTCGGCTTGTGGGCAATTTCGGGTTGCTGGGTCTCCTCCTCGCTGCTGGGAGTCGTTGCCAGTGTTGTTGGCACGTTCTCCCTTGTTTTTGTTGCCGCCATTCCCGGTGGTCGGCGGTGCCTTCCTCTGGTCTGGGTGGGCGTGGCCTGTTGTGTGGCCTGCTTTCCGCCGGCCGGAGATTTGCTGTGCCTTTCTCCGGCTGGGGTGTGTGATTGCCTGTGTGCTGGTCGCACGGTGGGCAGTTAGGGGCTCTGCCGCAGCACGAGCCTGGGTCCTTTGGTGCTTCTGCCACTTTGCGGGGCCCACGGCCTTGGTGCATTTTTCTCTTATGCGGTGTGTGCGCTTGTTGGTCTGTGGCACCTCTCGGTTCCTGCTGGCAATGCTGTGGGGGGTGACTGCGCAGTTTTGGCGTATCCCAGCCTGCTGGTTCCCTGTTGGGATCTGGGGGGGTGCCTGTCCCCCTTTCTTTTCTTTCTTTATCTGTTTATGGCCAGGGGTGCTGTTTTGTGTATCCTGTGGTCCACGTGGGGGGGGGGGGACTGCATCTGCTCGCGGTGCGACAGACTTGTCCCTACCTTTGTGCTGGTTTTGTTCTCCCGGCCGGAGGTCTGCGGTGCCTTTTCTCCGGTGGGGCGTTGTTGCTGGCACTTGGCTTCCCTGTCAGTGGTGCTCTGGGGAGTGTTTCTGGCTGGCGCTGGTCAGGCCCGCTTGCGTCCCTCGGCGGTGGTTCCCTGTCTCTGGCTCCTGTTTCTTGCTGGGGCTGGGCTTTCATGCCGGGTGTCCGTGTCCTGCCACAGGGGTTTGTGCTGGCTTGCTCCTACGATGGTTTGTCGACGTCTGGTCTTTGGTGTCGGTTGCCTCTGGGGGTGGGTGCCAGGGCCTACGGCTGGTCCGCCCTGGGTCCCCTGCTCTCGTCTGTTCTCAGAGGTTACGTAGGGTTGGGCTTGGTTATTGCCCGCATGAGGGTCCTCGGGGTGTACCTGGTGCTGTAAGCTGCATCGGTGGGGGTTGCTTTGCGGCTTTTGGCCTTGGGTCTTGCCGGGTTGTCTTTCTGGTTTTCCCTGTCCGCCTGGCCTTTTCTTCTGGGTTTTGGCTCTTTCCTTCTTTATGGGGACTTGTCCTCTGGTGGTTGCTGCGGGGGTTTCCCGTCCTGGTGGTCCTGGTACCCGTGTCTGGCGTTGTTCTGCTCCACGTGCGGGTTCGGCTCTGTCATGGTTCCTGGGTTTTGGGGCCTCCTTCCCCTGCGGCTGTCCCTGGGCTTGTCGCTGCGCTTCGGTGTGGTGCTCTGGCTGTCGTGGTGGCTTGTTGGGCCCCTCGGTACGGGTGCTGCTCCCTTTTTGGCCCTTTTGTTTCGGGTGCTGGGCCTCTCGGCCTCTGTGGTGGGGGTCTGTTGATGGTGGGTGCGGTGCTCCTTTCCCTTTGCCCCTCCGTCCGGGTTGGACGTCCTTTTTAGGTCGAGCCTCGAGTAGCGCGCAAGCGCTGCTAGGCGAAGACTTTAAGTAAGGGGGTTTCAGAAGCAGTCCAAACGCTCGTGCGTCGTGGCTGGCCTTTTTCGGATGGTTACGCGCGGCAGACATGTGTTTCCAATTATCGTGCCCAGACGCGTGCGCGATAATTGGAAAAACATGCCGGCAAAAGGCCATGACGCACGAGCGTCTGGTCAGCTGAGCAGGCTGCCGCGCTCGCTCGCCCTCGCCCCCGCTCCTCTCGTCCCCGCTCCTCTCTTGTTCTATGTCCATGTGCCTACGTTACACTGCTGAATAACATCTGTTTGTCATTTCTATTTCCGTGTGTGTGTGTGTGTGTGTGTGTGTGTGTGTGTGTGCGCGCGCGTGTGCGTGGAGCAGGCTGCCGCGCTCGCTCGCCCTCGCCCCCGCTCCTCTCGTCCCCGCTCCTCTCTTGTTCTATGTCCATGTGCCTACGTTACACTGCTGAATAACATCTGTTTGTCATTTCTGTGTGTGTGTGTGCGCGCGCGTGTTTCATAGAAGCGGATCCTATTTATATTCCTGTGCAGTGCAACTAACTACTGTCTCCATTGGTCTGTTCCTGTGCAAGAAATGCTGTTGCCGCTCAGTCGAGTGTTTTGCGTTTCTGTGTATGTTTTCAGGCTCGGTCGTCAGAATGCTTGAATGCAGTTTTTTTCGAAAGCACAAACAACAGTTTCAATAATACAGTTTTAAAAATAGTCAGCTGGCGACAGTGCCTTTACACACTTTCTCTAGTTCTTTAAACTGAACAGGTGGGCGGGGCTACTCACAAAGTGTCTCCAATTTAGTTGCGTTTTCATAAATCTTGTCAGGAACATGAGTTTGTTTGCTGATACTTAAGAGAGGCACACAGTGTTCTTCTAACCATACTCGTAGGTTTATCTAGAAATGTGACAGCAGATTTTTCCTGTGTGAAACCCGCGCTCTTTTTAGGTCTGCTTGAGGGCACAGCTGTCTGCATGATCTATTGTTATCAATTCTTTGACATATAAACAGAGCGGACTTTGGTTCATTCCAGAAGAGTAAACTAACTGTCTCTTGCCCCTCGTACTATTGGCTGTTTGATGTATCTTTCCACCTCCTTGGAAGTGGAAGAGGTGTGGTGCAGCGGCCAGGGTGCCTGACTCCAGACCACGTGGTTCACGGTTCGATCCCCAATGCCGACGGCAGGTTAGCCTAGCACCATGTGACTTTGGGCAAAAGCTCCTTAATCTTCCTGAGGGCCCCCAGCGCTGGGACACCTCTCCGGAGCTTTACAAATGCTGGTATTTCATTTTAAGTGGTTCCATTGGAATGCATGTGGGATTATTTTACATCTGGAAAGTAGACTCTGCCATTAAACTATTTACGTCTTTATCTGTCACATGCATTCTAGGCAGAAAGCAATACTTTTTGCTACTTTTTCTCAGGATAGGCAAAGGAAATATATCTGCTTTTATCGTGCTTCAACAGCATTTGTGCACGCCATGCAGACAACAGCATTTCTGCAAACCTATGTTTGCTTGCATTAACAAATTCAAGCCAGACGTATTTGCTTTGCCAATGCTTGTTTATGGTAACACTCATGTTTGGATAGTGTGAATTAATTTGTTTCTTCAACTTTTCCAAACATCATTTTACATTGATCTCTAGTCGTCATTTTTAATAGCTTTCTAAACTTTTTTAGGAGGTCTCATGTCCTTTCAGCATACTACTATGATAGCTTAGTTGGTTAATGTGCCCATAGCAGAAATGTGCAGGTTAATTGCAAACCAGAGATTCTAAACCTTGTTGGGTGGCTCAGCCATTCACACTTCTGAGGTTGATAACATAAGTATCATTAAGATGGGCGATAGTAGCCTCTGATGCTACAGCTCTTGGATGCCAGTAGGTGTAAAGTAAGCACTCTGTAAAAAAAAACAAGATGGTCGAGTACTCGTCCAGGAAAGCTGCAGGTTGCAAGTTGATAAGCCTTCCGTTAATTTGAAGTTGACATAATAAGTGCCATTGAGTATGATAACAATTATGCCCATTATTGAAATATCTACAGACAACCATTTGTGGTGCGCACTATATAGAAAATCATTATTATGAAGTAGGGCCATTATTACCAGTGCACCCAGTTCAGGTCGTGCAGAAGTATGCCTTGGGATTACCTTTCACGCACATTTTGCTGCTTAGGCGCCATAAAGGCTCTTAAGGCATCTCAGTATTAAGAGAGGGGATTAAAAATCTTACATGTGTGTGGTGGACCTTTGGGCTGGATGGAATCCATAAATAAGGAGAATTGTTCATTCTGCGCCCAATTAGCAGTACACTTACCAAAAGGCAGGGGCGCAGATTGATTGTGAGTCTGTCAGCACACCAAGGCTCTCGTTCGGATCAAACTGCAAACCAAAGGGCAGACTCCTAATCAACAGAGGTAGAATTGTTGTGTATGGGGAAAACGGACGCTTACGTGATGGTAAGCTGCATCTTAGCTACGTGGGTGTATAATACGTCACTTTGAGCATGCCTTCCCAACTTTCCTACAGCACCCGTTCGCAGTTACAGGCCCCATTTACCTGTAGACCAGTCCGCCATAGTCAATAACTGTCGCTCAGTGCTAGCCACAGTAGAAGGTAGCCCCATTGTGTTGCATGGCAAAGTGTGAAACGCCATTCAGTGTGCTGATGGGAAAGTAACCATAGGGCAGCGATTTTCTGTTAAGTGTTCACCACTTGGAAAACACCCATTTATAAAACTGCAGTAAGGCAATCAAAGCTTCGAATGTGACAGAACACACATCGGTTCCTGTAAATAGGGACCCTGGTGCATTGCTAACAAGCATTGGCATAGCCAATAGGTCTCGCCTTTGGGACCTTATAAGTGTTTAGCCATGCAACACTTGATGTTGTTGCACCAAGGATATTGTGCTGCAAAACTAAATACTTATAAGGTCCCAAAAGCGAGACCTATTGGCTATGCCAATGCTTGTTTGTTTTATGCATTGCGGTGCTATGCCTGTTGTTGTTTCCTGACAAAGTGGACTGTCCTTTTCCCATTTCTTGTGGGTTCTCCTGTGTTCTGCCTCTGTGTCTGAGTTGCGGTGCTTGCAGGCCTGGCGCTGTTTTTGCTGGGGGCGTCCCCCGGCTGCTGGGCATCCGGGTTGGGTGCTGGGCAGGGCTTCGGGCCGGCCTTCCCCTGCGTTTCTGTGCTTCCTCTGTTTTCAGCTTCCTGTGGCGATGGGGGGCCTTCGGGGAGGAGTGCACTCCTGCCGGGGTCCCTGTTTTCGGCTTCGGTGTCTGTTTGGGCTGTTGCTCGTCACTCTGGGGGCTTCTCTGTGTGCAGTTTCTCCCCCTTGAGTATGGCTGTGGTCTTTTCTCTTTGGCTTCCCCTGTGTGCTGTTTGGTGGGGTGCCTTGGTGGCTTCTTTCTGCCTAGTGGTTCCGTCTTGGTTCCGCCTGTTGGCGGTTTCTTGTACTGGGCCTCTTTGCCTGCTGTTCCGATGGTTTGCCGGCCTCTACTGGCTTTTCGGTCTGTTGGCTGGCCTCTGGTTTTGGCCTTGCCTGCCTTATTGTACCGGTGGGGCATGTGTACCGGTTTCGTGGGTGCTGTTGTCCCGTCCTGAGGTCTTCCAGGGTGTTCCGTCTGCAGTTCTGGTTGGGGGCGTCTGTGTCCTGCGGCCTTTAGGCCCTGGTGGTTCCTGCCTGCGTCTGTTCTCAGGCGTTCGGCATTGTCGGCCCTGGTTCGTTCCTGGTTGTGTGGCTGTCTGAGCTTGCCGGGTGCTGTGGGCTTCGCTGTCTCCTCTTCCTGTGGCCCTGCCGCCGTGGGTTGCCTGTTCTCGTCTGCTCCCGGGGATTGGGCTGGGTCGGGCCTGATTCATGCCTGGATGGGTGCCTGCCTGGGTGTGCCTGGTGCTGTTGGCTTGGCTCTCCTGGCTTGTGGTCTGTGTTTTGTGGCTTTCCGTGGTCCGGTTTGGGCTTTGCCCTCTTCGGTTCCGTGGTTGGGCGGTGTTCTCTGGCTCCTGCTTCTCCCATTTCTGGGTGGTTGGGGGTGGCGCTGTGCGTTCTGCTTTGTTCCTTTTTGTGCTCCTCTTGTGGCCACGGCTTCTTTCGCTCCTTGGGGCGCTGGTTGCGGCCTCCTCTGCTGTACTGGACTGGGGTTCTTTTGGCGGCTGGTGGGCTGTTGTGGCTGCCCCTTGTTCCTGCCTGGGTCCCCTGGTTTTCCGGTGGGCTGTTCCCCATTCCTTTTCCTTCTGTGGGCCTTTTGGCCTGGAGGGGGTTGGCGTCTGCCTTCCGCCGTGCTGCCGGTTCCTCGGGCTGTGCTCCTGGCTTGGGTTGTCCGGTGTGCGCCTGTCCTGTGGCTGGTTGGTTGATGTGGGGTGTTTGCCTTTTGGCTCTGGGGCGTTCTTGCCTGCTTTCTTTTTGCGGGTTGCGTACCTGCGCGTCCCCGTTTGTCCGCGTCTTCTGTGGTTTTTTTGGGGTTCGCTGTTCTGTCTGGGCCCTTCCAGTTCCTGCCGTTTGGGCTCTGGGCTGTTTGCTGAGGGGTCTGGGCGTGGGTTGCCCTGGTGTCTGTTCGTGGTCCTCCTTCCGCTGCTCCCCGGTTCGGTTTGGGGATGTTGGGGGAGGGGGGTGGGTGTCGTTTTGGGGTTGGTTCCCCTGCGGTTTCCTTGGTCAGCGGGCCTCTTGCTGGTTTTCCTCTGTTGACCTTGTTCCGGGGTCCTGGTTCAGTGGGTTGGGGGTCCGGTTTTTCTGGGGCCTCCTGCCGGTCTTCTTCCTTTGTTTCCTCTGTTGTTGGCGCTGATGGGGGTCTGGCTTCTCCGGTTCTGTGGCCCTGTGGTTGCGTTTTCTCCTTGTGCCTTCTCGGACATTTCCGGTGTTGGCGTCTTCCGGTTGGGGCTGGGTGGCTGTCGCTGCCTTGGTCTCTCGGCTTTGGTCGCCTCTTCTGTGCAGGTGCCTTTTGGGGGTCTGCCTGGTCTCCTTTGGCTCTGCATTGGCTCTTGGTTCGGGGCTTGGTGTGCTCGTGCGCACAGGGTTCCTTTTTCTGTTTCTCTGCCGCTGGTGCCCTGGGCTAGCCTTTCTGGGCTTGGCGGTCCCGTATCTGAGGTCTGTTGGTCGGTCTGGTCTCCTGTTTCGTTGTGGGGTGGTCCTTCCCTCGGATGTGTCCCTCTTCGGGCTTTCCCTCCTGTTTGGCGGGCTCTCTGGTGTTCCCCTTTTGTCTGTGGAGGGTTGCGCCTTCTGGCTCTGCTGTTTTTCGCCCTGTGGTGTTTGCTTGCTGGCTTGGGGGGTCCTCGGCTCCTTGTTTTCTGGGTCTTCTTCTTGCCCGTGTTTGGGGGCTGTGCTTGCCTCTGGGTTTTGGTCAGCTGTGTTGCGTCTGGCTTGCCTTTCCTGTTTGTTTGCCCTTCTTTGGTGCGTTTTGTTCCGATGTTCTGGGCTTGTGCTTGGACAGTTGGCCTGGTTTTTTAGGTCTCGCCTGAGCCAGCGCATGCGCTTCTCTGGCGAGAGTTTTAGTAAGCGGGTTTTGGAAGTGCAAACAGCAGTTTGGTGGCGACCAGCTTGCGTTCACGCGAGCGTGCACGCGCCATTCCTCGCATCGCTGGCGAGGCGCCATCTGCTTTTCCTCACCCCTCCTCCCCCTCCCTCACCAGAGAGCGCGTTTCTTGGCCGCGCGTCTTGTTCCTTTGGGTGAGGGCTTGTTTATTTATTGCATATTTCCTGAACGGCATATGTTGTTGTTGACTTCTCCTTAGCGTTCTGAGACTTGACTGTGCCCCAACCCTATTGCTGTCTTGCATAAGCTCAGTATTTCATATCGGGCCTGTCTTAAATCGTTTGTTTTGCTGCTTCTAATCGTGCTGAGCAGGTTTTTTTTGGGTTGGGGGGGGGGAGAGAATCTTCAGATTTCATCGCAGTATTTTAAATGCATCTTGTGCGTCTGGAAAGGGACTGCAAGCGGCACTTTGGTACATTTCTGACTCGCCTCGCTCACTTGTGATCACAAGTTGTTGCTGTGAATGAACATTCACACCGCCTTCCATTTCGGCATCGCAAGTGCGTTATGTCTTTCCGGTGTTAATTTTTGCATTCGTGCATATCACCAAAATGTTTTTTCTCTCTGACGTTCTAACTGGTTGCTTAAAATGTTTAATTCCTCTTAAGCGCAGTTTTCCTTTTGCTATAATGCCGTTCCTTTGGAGAAAAGGCTGAGATGAAGTGACTTGACCAAGAGATGCGGTGTGCCTTAACAATTGTCCTTTGCACGCCTGGCTTTGAACTAGAGATTTTAGTAGTCAGGGTGCTACTCCGTGCTCCCTTTTAAACGATCTCCCTCAGTGATTGTTCTGCTCCTTTGTATTCTGTGGTACCCCAAGAAGGGCATGCCAAGTTACTTTTTTAAATCATTAGTTTTGGGGGGCCATATTTTATGTAGTTTATATGTGTGCACGATTTGCATTGTTATTGTATGTCAGTGGCTTGAAACTTGATTTCTCTCTTATGGTTTGCCGATATAATTCAATGAACAAAAGCATAAAACCCTGCCCGTGTTTTCCTGCTGGACACACTGGAGGCCGCAGGCGTGGAGATAACTCAGTCACAGCTCGCTGTTGAGCTCTGTGTGCAGGTTTTAATGTTCAGTCGTGGCGTGGCCAACCTTCTTTTCTTTGGCTGTTGACAACATGATTTGCCTGTAGTTTTTCCACAGTGACTCCGTTTTTTCACTACTCTCTCTTGATGCAGTGGTAAACTCCATAGAATCAGAAGTTACCATTGACAACATTCTTCATTTTAGAGTATCTGCACCTTAGGACAGTGCCCATCAAATGAAGGGAGCCAAAAAGTTCTCAATCTGTTACAACTGGTAAATCATTTTTCTTCATGTTCAACTCCACCCTCTCCACTCTTCTTGTATATACATAGCCACAACCAGTTATCTGTATTGAACAGGTTGATTTGAATCTAAATTTGGAGGCTTTTTTCAAATAGTCTGGTTGGCATGGTCTCCGATGCACCTTATTGGCTCTGGAGAGAAGCTGCGTCTCTTAGAAGAGCGCTCAGTTAAAGAGGAGCTCAGATGCTATGCTAGTGATGAAGCCTAAGTAACTCTGTGCAGCAGGGCCACATGCTTCTGGTTTGTTCCCCTGAACATGGGTTCCGGAGGGATTGCCCGAGAGCTAGCTCCCCAGCTTGGTGGCGCAGTCTTTAAGCGCCCACAGATGACCTGCCTAGCTAGATCTTGGGTGTGGGTGCATTATAACCCGAACTGTAAATTCAAAGGTTTGGGACCGCCATTAGCGGACAACCAGATGCAGGGCTGGCCTGCTTGATGGTCCTTTGGCTTTCAATAGGCATGAAATAAGGCTATGTCGGATTACAGTCCTGCACTAATTGAGGACCGTTAAAGTAGAGGTATGAATACACAAGAGACAATCCTAATGACTGATGAGCATGCTATCAGTACCTTAAAGGACAGTACAGCATTGTTTTCCTTCAAGTAAACTGGACGCTAAGTTCCTTTTTGTTCAGTATCGCCATCTCACTGTCCTGCACAGGAGCATACCTATGAGGACACTCCGCTACACAATGAATTTGTCAGTGTTATCAAAGCTTGCTTTCCTGAGGTGCCTCCTTTTGTAACCCTCAGATGAACGTTTTTCACCAAGAACAACAAGCATTGGCATAGCCAATAGGTCTCGCCTTTGGGACCTTATAAGTGTTTAGTTATCCAGCACAATATCCTTGGTGCAACAACATCAAGTGTTGCATGGCTAAAAACTTATAAGGTCCCAAAGGCGAGACCTATTGGCTATGCCAATGCTTGTCTTGGCTTGGTATGTCTCAATGCGTAATGGAGAGAAGCGAGAGGGACGTGGAGGTGATGTTTCTATTACTTACCTGTAATCACATTACTCCTAGTCCTACTCTCGCTTCTCTCCATTACGGCTCGGCCAACTGTGTCTACGGTGGCTTGGTACGTACAGGTATTGTGGAGGGGGCGGTGCATTTTTATAGGGGGTGTGTTTACGAGGCGCAGGGGCCTCATTGCGTAATGGAGAGAAGCGAGAGTAGGACTAGGAGTAATGTGAAACATTTTTGCTGCTTGAGGAAAAAATGGACAATTTGCAGTTAAACTTTCAAGCAATCTACTTTCAAAATAAAATGTACCCCGAAAATATTTGCACTTTGGAAAAAGAAGCTGCACTTTTCTTTTAATCTTGAATGGTGATACTCCCAAGAGAAAGGACAGTGTAGTTTGCTGCAGTGCAAATCTACACTATCCTTAAACATTTTTTCTAGTTTCCCCCAATAAATGTCTATCTTCTGGCAAGACCTATATTTTCCCCCTCCTTCTCTTCCCGCAAAATGCTCAAAAATGTTGAAAAATTTCACCCACCTCCCCCACAATCTTCAAATCATTGTCAGCAGACTGAGACACGCAGATTGCTTTAAGAGTTGCTACCTTTCAGAATCATCAAGGATACCTACTCTCTATTCTTTAACTACTGGCACTTCTTGATCAATGTCTCTCTAAACCAGGAGACTCCTCCATCCTCAAAGTCGTGTCGGATAACTCCTATGCTCATAAAACATGGCTTTGATCTGTGCACCCTTCCTTAACTCCCTTCCAGTTCCAAATCTGCTATGGCTAGGCAAGGCAAGGCCAATTAAAAGGTTGTAGAATGTACAACTCATCTTACATTTATAAGAACCAACCCCTGTACAAACACTAGTCGGGGTTCAGAGCCGCATACAGTATTGAAATGGCCACCCTAAAATCCTGAATGAGGGTCACCACATCTTGGACATCACAGATGGCTGTCTGATGGTCTTCATTGATTATTCTTCTGCTTTCAATAAAATGGACCACCATTGATTGATAGCCACATTAGAACAGTGCATAGACATGAAAGAAAATGCCCTGAAGTAGTTTCCCTCTCACTACGCCATCTCATGGTAAAAATTGGAGGCTATGTTTCTTCATTGACCATACTAACCTTTGGGCTCCTCCAGCCCCCAATGGTGTGTATTCTTGCACCAGTCCTCTATTTGGAGCCACTCGACTTAATAATGAGAGACCCTGGAGTAAACCTGCATCAGTACACCCATGACACTGACCTGTACCTAACACAACAACTTTCGCAAAATCAACAACCTGTGAAGCTATCTTTGCTGGCTTCATTTTTGAATGAAAGACCGCTCCCTTCTTAACTCATTAAACAGAATTTCTTATTTTATCCTTTTCTGCGAAGAAGTTTGATCCATTCCTTTTTAGGTCGAGCTCTGCGAGGCATGCTGTAATGTCTCTGGGAAGTTAGAAGACACCCACCACACGTCCACCGCTTGTGATTGGTTACATAGTCTGCCTTTCTAAATGCCATTGTTTTGGTTTGTGGATAGAGTACATTTGTCCCGCCTTGTGGCTGTTTTGTTTCCGCCATGGTGTTTGCCCCTACTGCATGGATCCTTTCGATACGGGCCATATGTTTTAGTACCCGCACTACTTTTTCTTTTGCCTGGCTTGTTTTTTAATTTCCTGTTGAGTTTTACTTTGCTCCCGCCCCCCTCCCATTGTCCATGTTCACCATGCTCCCGCCCCCTCCCGTTGTCCGCATTCCCTTTGTTCCCGCCCCGGCATGCCACTGTTTGTTAAAATGCTGAACAGAGTCAGTGCAAAGCATTGGCACAGCCAAAAGGCGAGACCTATTGGCTTTGCCAATGCTTGTCTGCCAAGCTGATACACGAGGGGGGCTCTGCTTACTATAGCTTGTGAATTTCTGTGGTTTTTTTAGTTAGTGTTAGTTTGGCACTGGAATTTTAACCTTTCGTTTTTTCCCCAGTGAATTTCTAAGTTTAAAAAAAAAAAAAAAGCAAAGACAGATGTTATCACACCTAACCATAATGTCACTTCAATCTTTGTTTTTTTAAGGGAATTTCTAGGGTTTTTATAGCATAAAGGTATATTTTTTTTACCGTACTTAAAACAACCACCACCCATACACAACCTTTGGCCGCGTTGGGCAGGGGGTTGGTTGCAGGGCTGGCAGCCAATCTGCCCTCCACCACCCCCACTGCATACAGCCTTTGGCCGTCCATGGTAGGGGGTTGCACAGGCTAGGCCCTGCACCCAACTCCCCTCGGGTAGCCAACCCCCTATGCAAGGCATGGGGTTGGCTGCCTTCTACAACACCAAAATATAAAAAATGAGCCAACTGGCTTTATTAAAGTGTGAGCATACCAATATATATAGAAAACATCATATTTTCCCTAAAATCGCCAACATTTTAGGTCGAATGCATATTTCAATAATTCACACAGTGCAATCTTTATCAATATTAATTACTTTAAAAATGTTTAATAAAACAGAACTGTGACTTTCTTTTTTTACATAGTTTTTATTGTTACATTTTCTGGGAGAAAAATGTCAAAATAAATAGTTAGACATATTCTTTTTATATATTTAAAAAAACAAACATGTCTATTAATGTTTCTTTTAACATTTTTCATACCAGAAAAATGCAATCATAAAAACAACCGCAAATGGCCTTGCACTCCAGCTGAAGAGCATATTGCTCCAGCTATGAGTGTTATAAATATAGTAAGTTTTCCTGGGGTCATGGATTTAATGACCCCCGGAGACTTCGTTTTTTACCTCCTTATTCTAAGGGCACCACCACGCTCCTAAAAATATAAAAAAATAAAGCCCTTGCATGGCATTCTGGGGCACTCCTTCAAAGAGCAGTAAATAATAAATGAGCGGCTCCTGCCACTAATTTATTATTCACTTTGAAAACAAAAAAGTTACTATCTGTGTCCTGGTGCCCATTCGGGACACCTACACATTATTTAAATAAGGGAAAGGGACGTGCGACCCCTTTCCCATAGCCTTTCACAGCCCTGGGGATCTCATCCGTCGAGCCGTGTTTAAAAAGAAAAAAATATTTATTAAATAAAGGGGTAGTTGCGCTGCCCCTCTTCCTGAGCCTTCAAAGCCCCATCCCCATTTCTTCTGGTGGGTGCCCAAGGCAACCCACAAAACACAATATGTGGGGGTAGGGCAAGTCCCAGGCCCCCCGCAGCCCCAGCCGCTGATAAAGTGTGTGCTGTCACTTCTGTTTGCTCCCGCCTGGGGTGAGCAGCATTTTTCTACTGCTCCAGCCAGGCTGGAGAACATTATAGCTCAGGAAAGGAGGGCAGGGAACTAGAGTTTCCCAGGAATAGGCTCCCTGGGACACAGCAAAGGGATGGGGTCCCCGGGGCAGATTGACGTTAGGAGGGGCGTGTGACCCCACACACCCTCTCCCCCTCCCCCCACCAGCCCCCTTCCCAGACCCATTGCCTGCTCGGGGATTGAAAAATCTGCGATCCTGCAGGAGTTTTTTTTTATTAAAGTTATGCAGATCACAATAAAAAAAACTATTTTGCCCTCCACAGGGCATGGCGGGGCAGGGTATCCTTACCCTACCCCCTTATATTATTGCTAGTATTTATCTTCAGGACAGGAGACTAAGTCCCTGAGTCCTGTAATGGCTGCCACAACATTTCTCTTCCCCTGCTTGATGGATCACCCTAAAACATTCCATGCACAAACTAGGGAAAAAATGAAACTTCTTTGGAACTTTTTGTGAAGGTTCGTCAAACGTTTCCCAAGTTATTAGCAAAACAAAAAAGGCATTTCCTATTGAAACGCTGACCTAACTAAAACTAACAAGTGGCAACCGCCACTTGGAGTGGGGAGAATGGTATTTTACCAGCCCAAAGCTCTAATACTGTTTCTGGAACTTGAAAAGGCTTTTGTCATTTTTCGTCACATCGTGGATGGCACTTATTTATATTATTCTTAAAGACTTTGCTGTAAAAATCGCAAAAGGCTTTGGAGGGGCTATTTCCCAGTCTGCTTCACCAGGGTACAGAAAGCTCTTTAGCCACCAGGGTTGGCACATCCTCATATTGGGCAGTACCCCGGCCACACCACCCCTACGGCCAAATAGTCTTTCTGCCTCAATCGGGGGCAGATTGGGGGATATTAAAAAGCGGGAGGCAGAAGTCACACTGGCCACCAGGGTTATTTAAATATTTATTTAAAAAATGGGATGAGGGCCATCCTGACATCAGGCTGTACATCACCCCTAGACTGCCCATGGTCTGGATTGTCTTGGCATCAGGCCCCCACCTCGAGCTCAATACAGTATTTCCGCCCACAGGGGGAAGCAGAATGGGGGATTTATCCCATGTGTCTAAACTAAGCCCAAGGAAATACAGTATTGGGTCTCTGGGTCAGTTGGCATCCAGAGCACCTTACCAACCCTGGGCATTTCCGATATATAGAGACCCACCGGAATCCCAAATGGCATGGTGGTCTGTATCCTACATTTTCTTAGCAGAGTCTAAAAAGGGCAACGAGTGGTCCAAGTTTTGTGTTGTGGGTGATGGGTCCACCACCACAAGTGAGGTGGTAGGACTTTTGTCAATTCCCTCATATTCTGCAACTTCTCCCAGAAACCTGACAAAATTCTGTGATTTTTATTTTTTAGCCATAGTTTGATGTTTGCAGGGTATTTTGGGTGAGAAAATAGTAGAATTCATGCAATCCATACCACCCTGGACTCCTCTGGGTGTCTAGTTTTTAAAAGTTAGTACGTTTCCTTTGGCGCCGACACACTCTGGGTCCAAATATCGTAGCAACCCACATCCCCAGAAAGCTTAAAATTCCAAAAACATCTTGATGTCTAGACAGTGTGTTTTGAAGTCTTTCCTGTTGCAAGTACTTCTCTTGTCTGGTAGGGCCTGTTTTATCATGAGAAGTGTGGGAATATACAATAGTAGAACATTTGTATTCTATTGTTCTCTTCATATTTGGCTTCCAAATGTAAGTTGGTGTGAGCAAATGGGTTGTTAGTTGTGGAGGATGTGAGTCCTTCACAAGTACTAAGTCCGCTATTACCTCTTTACTGGGAACCAAGTACCCCATTGTAGTACTTGACTCTCTCGGCAGCGAAGTACAGCAGTCCAAGGCCTACTCAGATGAGGTGATGTGGGTTAGCAATTCCAATACGCTGGTCGGCAACAACACCACTCAGAATTATTGCCCAGTCAGTGCTTTTCTTTTAAAAGGAAAAGTACTTCTCTACAGACCTTAACTGCTAAATACTACAAATTAAATGACAAATATATAGATCGGGTAGGTGTGAATGCTTTTGGTGACCCCTTCATATCACATTACACCCCTAGTGGATCCTGAACCCTGTAATAACAATAACCCCCATCTAACCCAATGCAACATCACACTATAAGCGAGTGTCACTATATTAATAAAAATAACCATGCTATCCTGTCTTTGTAATACATTATAAAAGGTGCCAGTGTATGTAAGGCAGGCCTTCTGGCTTTGGCAGGGTGTCACCACATGAATGGAATCGGCCTCAAGCCATGTCTAAAACTTATAACGCCATTAAAATCAGTAAGCACAATTTTACTAACCAAAAGCATTCATTATAATGGCAACTGGTCATTGTTTAACATAATTTTTGTTTTGAGAGAAATAACAAAATGACAGAAAATTCATTACACAGGCAGACGTAAAAAATTGCATTAATATACATTGACATCCTGATACAATCGGTAATCCCATACAGCTGGTTAATGCTTGTAAAATTAATAAAACCGTTTTAAGATTCAATCTATTTACGTCTTGTGGTATAATTGTATATAACATTGTCCCAAAGTTTCAGAAATGTTTTAGTCCCACCTACTCTAGCTGTATATAGCTGCTCATACTGCTTAACTTTGAGCCTTTTAGCCATCCGTTGATTGAATGTTGGGATTGATGTGATCTTCCACTTATGCAGTATGAGATCACTTGCTATTTAATTTAATATTTGGCAAAACTACGCCTCCTTGTGTCATTGACCTATATATAATATTCAATTCCAATCTGGGAGATTTGTTTGCCAAGATAAATGAAGTCCTTTATTTCTTTAAACAATATTTGAAGTATAATACACATGGAACACCAGCAAGGACAAAGTTTAAAATAAAGGTAAAATTGTCATTCAAAATAATGCATCTCTGCCCAAGATCGAATGAGGAAGAGGATTCCACCTTGAAAATAATAATTTCACTTAACAGATTAACAATCCTTAATTCAAATCAGAGCAGTCCTCTATATTAGATGTGACATAAATCCTCAGATAGCGTATTGTTTTATTGCTAATAGATGATTTTATACACATTGCTAACACACCTAGTGTACATTTGCTTAATAAAACATTCGGATTTGTTAATCTTATAGCCTCCTAACTCCTGATGATGTGCAAAAAGGTTAAACTTTAAGCTGTATTTCCAAATCCAGTTTTAAAAACAGCATGATGTCATCAGCATACAGTTTGATCTCCAACATTTTTTGGTGGGTGCCTTTATAACTTTATCTTTCCTTATTGCAATTGCGAGATGTTCTATATGAAAAAATCAGGAATAAGGGACAGCCGTGTCTAGTCTCACGGTTGACTTTAAAGGTGTCAGTGTTTACAGAATTCAAAAGTAATCTGGCTTTTGCACCAGTGTAAAGATCTATAAGGACTCTCATGAGCATGGATTCAAAGCCAAATGTCTTTTATATTTAAAAAACAAAAACAAAAAAAAACTTTCCTAGCACACAGGGTAAAAAGCGTTCAGTGCATGCAATAAAAACATCATTGCAGGATTTTGATGCCTATAAAAACGGTCACTGCTTGAATCAAATAATTGGTATCTGCAGAAAATTGCCTGCCAGCTATAAGGCCATTTTAATTTCTTGAGCTAAAGCATTTTGATCTTTGCCTGTCAGAACCTGGCTATCTGGTTCATTCTATGTGCAATTAGGTTAGTTATTATTTTGTATTCGGTGCTGAGTAAACTGATCTACCTATATGAATTAAAATCTTATGGCTTCTCTTTTTTAAAAAAAAACTGACCACTATCCCGGATTCAAAAGAGGGGGAATATTTCTTCCAACTAGTACATGGTTTGGTAATATTAATAAATGAATATTTAACATACGCCAATTTTTTTTTATAAAGAGGTCCGCAGAAAAACAGTCCTCTCCCCATGCTTTCTCATTAGACAAGGGTATAATTACACAGTCTAACTCTTTAAGTGTAAAAATTGTTATCATTCTATGCACAGAGTCCTGAGTTAGTAAGTGTATGCGCAAGGTTTTATGTAAATTTGCTAATGTTGTTGTGTATTTTTTTGACAGTTGCTATAAATATTTTTATAATGTTCTAATACCCTGTCATTTTTTCCCCATAATTCATCTTTGCGTAGAGGGAAGTATATTGCCTTAATAGTTTTTGGGTAGCTATTTTCGTGCACCTGCTTTACTAAGAACTTTCCTGATATGTTTTTTTCAAATACGTTTTATTATTTAAATAGATCTATTTTTAATAATAATCACAAAGGTTTCTAATGTGGTTCAATTTACATCATTTCTTTGTACGAAAATATTTGTTAGCCTCCTTTACCAGTTTCTCAAGTTTACTTTTGATTTTCTTTTTACATCTTTTATCTATATCTTTCGTTATTGTTTGTGCTCTATCCCAAACCATATTGATTCTAGCGATCTCTTAATTTAAAAAAACAAAAATGGGTTATTTGCTTCCTCTTTCAGATACATTTTATTAAAAGACCATCTTTTGGCCAACTGACACCATACACGTTCAGTTCTATTGCAGAGTGATCGGAGAAGCCATTGGGATGACTTTGACATTGCTCCAACTTTAAATCTGACGTCACAAGAAAGAAATCTAATTATGCTGATGATTTATGTCTTGTGGACCCACAAGTATATTCAGGCTTACTCTGGAATCTCGATTTCTAGGGGTTAATTAAATCTAGATCCTCCTGATATGTGACAAAGACTTATGCATTTTTAATTTTATTTGTCTTCTATTGTATGTGGAAGAGTCTAGAGCTGGCTGTTCTGTAAGTGGCTTCTGGTAATTTATTAACAATGGTCCTTATTTCATGTAATCTCTGATTGTACCATTAACCCAGGCCCATCTACCTTCTTAATTGGTTTGCCAGCTGTTTATTTCCATTTGTAATGTTATTATCGTTTCCCATGGCCAGGAGGTGCTCGAATAATTTGTAGATCTCTTCGCAGGTGAAGTGTAGCAGTATCGATCGTTTTACTGCTCCACCTGTTTCTTTGGTTGATCTGAAGTAGTTATTGAGGTGGGCCGACCAACACCGCTATCGCAGAGTTGCTCGCTGAGATGTGCTTTGTTTATATGCTGGTATTAGTGCCTGGGCTAAGTACTCATATGTGCCCTCCCTACACACGTGTTCCCATGCTTGCTTTCCATGTTGGACAACCAACATGTTTGCTGTTTCTCCTGCCTGCTGGGCATCCGGTTTTCACCTCGAAAGTACAGTGATGTCAGGCACAAGCGGCGGGGATCCCAGAGGAGCCACTAGGGGCGCTTGAGCACCCTTGTTCTCTCCTTGGGTGCATGTGTGAGTCTAGCAGTGGGTGGCTACATCCCCGCTTCAGTGCTCCCTTTGCCAAGAGAACTGCTCTCGGTTTCTCTGATAGGCAGGATGACCTGCCCTTGCCGAGCTGTTCCTCTGCTGTGTGTCGTCCCTTCGCCTGCTCAAAGGCAACACCCACTCCTGGAAGAATGACATGGGATATACGGCCAGGTGTGCACTTGCTGTATCAGGCTCTGAGCCGATCACCCTTCATCTGTGTGGGGTCTCTAGATGACCGTAGCGGCTGGTGTCAGGGAAATGTGGGTGGGGGCAGCGCGGTGGGGAGGGCGAGGTTGGAAAAGAAAAAACATACCTGCCAGTCTCCTGCTTGCTGCTATGCTTGCCGGTCTTCTCCTCCTCTGGGCGCAGGCTGAAGCTCCCAGCTTCCACTGTGGCTAATCCTAATGCTGCTCTCACCATGAGAGCAGCGTAGGGATTGGGCGGGCGCACTGGTTTTGCGCTCCACTGGGAGCTGGGATCCTGTGTCTTCTGGTCTCCCCACCCAGCAACACAGCTGGGCTGAAGAAATGTCAGTGTGCATGATGGTTTGCCCTTCCTAAGATGGCCGGCCAAATGGTCATGCTCACTGACAGCAGGGCCCACCACTCCTCCTCCCCTTGCTGCAGAGCTGTGGCCCCGCCCCAAGACTCTGCCACAGGACGAAAAATAAAATGATCTGCATTTAGATCCTTTAATTTTTCGTTTGCCTCTGCGGGCAATGGAGCAACGCCCTTCTGCCATAGCAAAGGAGCCGCCATTGCTAGGTGAGCCACCGATGTGCTGCGCGCGAGTTTGATCTTCCATGAGTAGCTATTCTTGTCTCCAATGTGCGTTGCTGTAGGGACAGGCTACCTGACTCCCTTCTGGTGGCTAATAACTGCACACCAAACATTCAGTCACTATTGGGATTGACCATGAGCTCCTATTCATATATCCTCTTGGCCGCGCCCTGCCGGAGGGTGCTTGCTGCGGTCATTCCATACCTTTTGAGCCTGGGTGGCTCAATACAGGATCCATCAATTATATAATATTACAATCATATGGCTACTCCCATGTGTATAGTCCCTGTCGAGGAATTCTATTCAAAATCTGACCCATTATTAAACGTAAAAAAACTGCAAAGTTTTAAAAGCGGCTATGTGTCTCTTGTAAGAGAATAATATTTGGGCTATGACTTAAAATCCATTTTTCTATGGCTTTTGGTTTGTGTCCGTTGAGGTAACTTACATTAAATGAAATTATCTTCAAATTATCTGTTGCCATAATTACTTAACTCTATCGTATGACCATAAGATCATGGGAAGACCATGAAGGGTTAAAGTGCAGGATGTGCTAATATAAAGCTCCAAGACTAAATATCTGCAAAATATCCTACACATGTTGAAAATACGTGCTAATAGGCGAATATGCGTTAGACTTGTGTGCAAAAAAAGCAGGCGTGCAGAAAATGCATCTGTTCAGATCTGAGGAGAAAAAAAAATACAAGTAGGCATCTATATCAGAATCGACAATAACGTATGAGGAAATCTGGTTTCTAAGCTCCCCCTGCCTGTAATGTTTCTACAATCGTTCAACAGTCGTTCTACCCCATAACTCATAAAACCTAAAAGGGGCAGGGGAAAGTATCTTGCTAGGCACTAGTTACTCCTTGCATCAGTAACGAGCATTGGCATAGCCAAAAGGTCTCACTCTTGGAACCTTATAAGTATTTAGCCTTGCAGCACATTCTCCTGGGTGCTACATCTACTATTCTTTAACATGGCAGCTTTGACACTAATAAGCACATTATAGAACTACATTGAGAAGTACTTATTTAAAGTGTTATTTTTGTACAACTGGTAGCCTAAACTCACATATCTGGAAGTGCTTTCATACAAGATAATGAAGAAAAGAGTTTTAGTAAAAACATTTTTTGCCTTATAAAACAATTTAAGCGAGGAAGCCACAATGCGTCCAGGTTTTCTGGTTTCACCAAGTGTGCATTGAGTTCTAAAGTGAGCAATGAAAATGAGACCCTATGACCTAGTTTTGAGTAAAAAAAATAACCACTGAGTATGGTGTAGCGGGTCCCCCAAAATGTGTGAGCCAGGTGCTGCTGCACTCTGGTGCGTGGTATGGTGCAAGGACACCGGCCATGGTGTTGGAGGGCTGACTGTCGCAGGCACAGCAGAGCACTGGCTGATGTACAAACAGGGGTGCAGGTGTAACAGCTGTGGTGAAACGCAGCTGATTATGGTATAAGACGTGGCACAGGAGTGATGGCTATGGTATAGAAGAGCTCTGACAGTGGTGCATTACCTGAACATTGACTGTGGTGAATGTCAGGGCCCTGAATGTGGTGTAAAAGTGCTGTCCGTGAAGCACAAGCACTGGCTGTGGTGCAGGAGCGCTGTGCAGCTGGAGCGCTGTATCCGCTGTAGAAGTGCTGGCTGCAGCGCCTGAGCACTGGCTGTGGTAAATGACTGGGTTGCAGCTTTCTGAATCCGCACCTGAGATGTCTGCCATGAACCCCACAAAGTAGTAAGCAAGTTCAGGTGTTTGTGCCTGCAGAGACCGACTTCTTTTTCATCACCAGGCTCTGATTCAAAGCAAGACAGAGAGAGAGGACGAAAAGAAAGGAAGGACGAGAAAGAATAAGATGGCAACGCGAAAGAGAAAGCGTTGATTAAAAAAAAAAAAGAACTTGCAGACGAGAGGGCCGGCCAAAGCGTCATGCGCACTTGGAGTGAGCAAACCACTCATCCTCTGCCCTGCTCTGTAAATAGCCCCGCCCCAGCTGAGCAAGGACGTAAAAATAAAATAACAATGAGTTATTTTATTTTTACCTTTTTGACCTTCTCAGTGGGGCGACGCTCCTCCGCTACCGCCATTGTTCAAAGAACTCGGGCGGGGGGCCCGGGAGTTTCTGTCTTAGATCTGAGATGTTGAAGTTTTACTGGCATGGCCTTGAGAGGCCATCACTATGTACATCCCTACCTGTGGTATGTGACTGCGAGCAGGGTCCCTAATGGGTTGGGTCACAGGAACATTTGGGCTGCCTTTATTGGTGTACATGGGGAGTCGCAATGGTAGTAACTTGTACTTTTTTGTCTTGTGTTCTCTGTTCCATGCGGCTTATGCAGAGATTCATGGATGAAGGTGAAGAACGCAGCTCATGAAATTATTTTGTTTGCATTGCTAGGACAGAGTGGCAGAGTCTTGCTGCCCCGAGAACCCTCACAACCACCTGTGCATGGAGAAATGATGCCTTGGCCACCCCTCCTTTAGACAATGCCCACAAGATGTATGCACCTAAAATCCAACAGCTAGTGGATGACATTGCTGGCCTGACGCTGCTTGAGATCTCCGATTTGAATGAGCTGCTAAAGGTATGTTGGGTGGGGGCTATTCAGCATACACACCAGTGCCTGTTACTAGTGAATTGAAGGAAGTTTTTTATTTGACTCTCAGTAGCCAGGACAGAGTTTACTACAAAGCGCCTTCTTGACCAATATGGTGGAAGAGATGGGGCCTAGTGGCTAAGGTGCTTACCAAGATAGTTGGATGACTGGATTCTAATCTCATATCTAGACCAAAGATATTTTTGATTCTGGCCAACTCGCAAACGTGTAAAGAAAAACTGTACATTGTAATGCCTAGAACTATCACAGTTATGAAATTCATTACTGCCTACACCCTGCACATTTCACTCTAATTTCTGTATTTAAATGTCCGATGCCCTGCGCCTTCAATATTTTTCTATTTGCATCACTGCATGTTGAGTTCTCCTGCCACAATGAAAATATTCCATTTAAAGAATTGATTTGCTCCTGAAACGATATCAAGTTCCTAAAATAAGTACATATGTCTTGGTCAGCTACTACCTTGAAATAGCTGAAAAGGGCAAAGGGTTTGAATAACACTGAGCACTTCTTGGCTTGGGAGTCTATGGCTCGAGGGTTTACTTAGAAGTGTCCTCTTTCTCCTCGTGAATTTGTATCATTTTTTTTCTTTCTACTAGAAAACTCTGAAGATCCAGGATGTAGGAATGATGCCTATGGGAGCCACTTTGCCAGGAGTGGGAGGACAGCAGGCCCCCGAGGTACTAATGAGCACTTATCGCTGCATATAAACGGCATTACTCACTCAACCGAGTGTTGCCCAAATGGATCCGCAACTCGTAACTGTATGTTCATTTCTGCAGGCCGTGGAGGAGGAAGATACTCCAGTGAAGACTGAAAAGACTCAATTTACTGTGAAACTGACTGAGTTCAATGCAGCAGATAAAGTGAAGTTGATCAAGGAAGTAAAAAATTGCATGCAGGGTCTTAACCTGGTGCAGGTGAGTAGAGTGATGCACCAGTGTTCAGGGACCGTGTTGATGTGAGCACTATATTACTTTTTTTGTGTAACAAAACCTACTGTGGCATTTGTCCCCAGAAGTTAGCTCTGCTGACAGGATGCTGCTCAGAGTGGAACCCCGAACTTGTTATTTTTTTAAACACAAACTTTATTGCATTTTTATATACAAGGAAGTACTACCATCCGGTACCGATTAATGAAACCGTATATCCACATAGTTCACAAATCGATAAGATCAAATGCAGGACACAATTACAGAATCATGTAAGATCGAGTTTAGAAAATCAGGCTGGATTTACATTTGGTATTGAAACATCAGACTATGCAATCCTTAAACTATGGCAAACAACCCTCGCCCACCCTGCCCCCCAACCTGACATTGTCACTGTATAAATGTCCTTGTGATGTAAATGGATTGTGATGGCAAAATTAGAGCATGGGCCTTAGGGATGATGTTCGCACCGTGGCCTGACGTCTACAGCGGGGTAAATCATGAGAGCTAGTCTGTGGCATGCGGTGACATATGTAGGTGTATCTGGGTGGTGCAGGTGAGTACAGGGGACTGCGCCACTCTCGGTGTAATGGCAGCAATAAGCTAGGAGGGTTTGGTCATCCGGCAGATAATGCACTGCTGGTGACAGTAATTAATCCTCATTGGATTCTTGACCTTTGAAAGATTCTAACAGTGCATCCCATTCCAAAGCTACAGGTCGCTTCTGCATCTACCCTATACTCCTCCCTATGTAAGGCATCGCTTTTCGCCAGTACCAGTGCTCCACTTCTGTCCGCCGTTGGGAAACTAGGGCGTCACCGAAGACTTTCAGCGCTGCATCAATAGAATTTTAGCCAGTAAGAGCGCTAGGTCCGCGAAGCGCGCCATCACTGGTGCGTTTGGGTCGTGGGTATAAGCCTAGGATGCACTGTTCCACCTTTTGCCAGCGATCCCAGTCAGCCAGTTCTGAAAGTGCAACTCTAATGTCTGTCCCGTAAGAGGATAGTGAGGGTCAGGCCAACAGCATGTGCAAGAGATCAGCGTCTGGAGCCCGACAGCTGGTGCATGCAGGGGACACTGCAGGGAATATCGAGTGTAGTCTGTGCGTTGTAAGGTAGGCACGATGGAGGATGGAAAACTGGATTAATTTGAATCAGGAGTTAAAGGTGACTTTTTTTAGGGTATTCAAGGTGGAAGGACCAGGTCCGTTTCTCATTTGGCTCACAGGGAGTTATGGGAATCATCAGGTGTGAGCAGAGCCCTCGGTATAACCAGCGAACCAGATGGCTGCCGTGTCTCATTGTGTTTATTGCCTGTACAAGTTCTTCCGTGCCTGGTTCGGCACCGCCTGGAACCCAGTGTTGACAAATTTAGTGCCTATGCTGGCATGTGTTAGAAAGAGCTTCTGGCAAACCCTGGGCATGTGATAAGTCCGAGTAACACAGAATCTTGCCTTCTGCGAAAAGAGCCCTCACTGTCGTGACCCATCCCCCCCTCCCCCCCCTTCCCCGCTCTAAGGAACGTAACCACCTCACTGTGAGAGTACCTGAAGATGTTGGGAGGTCGCGTAATGGAATGTTGGGGGCCTACGGTACCCTGGGGGCAGTGTAGCTTCGTGCCATCCTTCAATATGCAAGGGCAACGCGCAGTAGTAAGGGGCCAGAAGAGGGTAGGGTGGAATCTGGGCAGAGGAGCCTGTGCAGGGTGAGCATGGTGTTAGAGTAGTCGATTTCTGCAAGGTTATAACCCGCTAACCAATAGAAGAGCCATTGCAGCTGCCCTGCCAAGCAGTAGGATTTAAAATCTGGGGAACCAAGCCCGCCTTTGTCGGTGTGGTAGCTGTAATTTGTGCAGGCTAACCCTACGACGGCCATTTCTCCAAGCTAAATCAATCAATAACTTGTTCAGTAGTTTAAAAGTCCGGGCTAGAACAAGAACAGGCAGATTCACAAAATTGTAAAGAAGTCGAGGTAGCATGACCATCTTCGCTAGAGTCAGGGGGCGTACCACTAATATGGTCAAGTGATCCAGAAACTGATTTGAGATTTAAGGGATGTGATTGTTTTTTGGAGATTGCCTTCCAACAAGTCCAGTGCCCTATGATATATCTGTATTCCTAAATAGCGAAACGTGTGGGGTGCTACCTGTATGTTGACCTCGCCAAAGGGGAGAAAGGGTCTATCATAGGTGTCCTCAAATGAGAGGGTGTAGGTTTTGTCAATGTTGGGGCGGAGGACGGAGAAATCCCAGAACATGGAAAATAATCGGTAGATCTCAGCCATGTCTGTTCGGAGGTCCCTCATATACAGTATCATATCGTTGGCATATAACGATATCGCATGTCTCGTGTGACCTACAGGGATCCCCCAACCCTGTGCGTCTTGCAGAATTCCATGCGCCAGGGGCTCCAGCCCAAAACAAAAAGTAATGGTGACAGTGAACAGACTTGTCTAGTGCCGCCAAATATCTAGTATGAAGAGGAGATATGTGGACCCGTCCAAGCCCTCGCGGTGGGAGAGGTGTACAAAAGTTGTACCCAGCAAATGTAATTGGAGGGAATGCCAAAACCCTTGAGGGCTTCAAGCATAAAGTCCCAGCCCAGTGTTTTAAAAGCCTGTCGGAGATCTAAAGAGAGGTATCCGGCAATGATCTGATGTAAGCAGCATATGTTGAGGGAGGTGTTGCGGCGTGGACCAAAGCCGCATTGATCCATGTGTAGGAGTTGTGAGAGTAGAGGAAGTAGCCTGCGCACCAGTACTTTACTCAAGATTTTGTATTCAGTGTTGAGTAAAGATAAAGGTCTGTAAGAGTCCATGTCAGATGGGGGCTTACCTGGTTTCTAAAGAGAGATGACCTATTCCTGTCTAGTGGTGACTTATAGAGCCGTTCCAGTTGTGAAACCAGTCGTTTAGTGTAGGTGGTATAAAATTCGATGGGCAGGCCATCGGAACCTGGTGTTTTGTTTCGAGAGAATCTTTAAGGGCCTCACAAATTTCGCCTGGGGGGGTTAGAGGTTCCCAAGGTCTCCCTGTCCGTAGCTGATACTTTGGACAGGGTCAACAACTCTAAAAAGGAAGGTATGGCTGCTGGGTCCACAGGGGAAGGCTCGGACTGGGTAGTATAAAAATCACAAAATGCCACGTTTATCTCCACCTGTGTGTTGAGAGTGGCACGCTGCTGCATGGTTACAGTGAGGATCGGTGTGGGTAGAGGCACCGGGCGAATCACGCAAGCCACCAGTGCAGTGGACTTGTTGACTTCGGAATGGCTCTTCTGCACATAGGACTTATAGTCAATAATTGTCATGCCCTCAAGTAGCTCAGCGTATTCGATCCTGGTCTCTTGTAGCCTTGGTGCGTGTACATCATCTGCCACTGCAGCCTATTCAAGAGGGCCCAACTCTGGTAAGATCGCGAAGAATCGTTTTGCAGAAGCCTATGACTGCATTAATTGCTGTCCCCCGCACCACCACCATAAATGCCTCCCATTCAACCAATGGAGAAGAGGCTGCATTAGAGTTTCCTTGCGATATAGATATCGATTGTTCTAGCCAAGGTCTCCCAGAAAACACCGTCCTATAGGAGCGGCGGCTGTATTCGCCAGGTGGGTATTGAAGCTGGTATTCTCCCTCATGATAATGTGAGTTCCAAGGGGTTCTGGCTGGAAAGCGTTTTCCCTAGGTGTAACACTAATTTGGAGAAAGAATCCTATCAAGGCATGGGGAGAATGAAATGAGTATTCGCCATGACAGCGTTCCAACTATGCCGTGCGTCAGAGAGGGTCTATCCCTCTACCCATTGCTGTAGGGCCCCTGCCTGATGCACCAATCCAGCGCTCGGCAGAGGGGGTGGGAGCGGTCCAAGTGCATATCTATTACCGCATTGAAGTCCCCTCTTATAACGCAAGAATAATGTGCCCAGTCCACAAGGACCGTGGACAGGTGTGTTAGAAAGATGTCCTGTTCCGAGTCGGCGGAGTTGTCGAAGACTGAAAAAAGAATCCCTGCAAGCACTCAAATTGCTGCGCCCCGCGTGAGTGCAGAATAAGAGGTGTGGAAGAGCTGAAGCCTCCATCTCCTACTGCGTTTATGGGCCTCCAGGGTAGTGAGGCGGGTCTTTTGCAAGTATACTATGTGTGCCTGACGACGGTGTAACTGTACCTTTTTTGGACAGACCCCATATCCCGGACAATCCAAGTGATCACACTATATTTACATCCAACATCCTGCGATAAGAGTGAAATCCATATTTTCTCAAACATACGAGTGTACCATAAACATAAAGCACATGTGACAATGTAATGTAATGTAACCAACTACTAACCCCCAATTCTAGGTCCAATGATGAACATTTGTTCGACCAAAACTGTAAGAAATGTATATAAACAAAATAGCAACAAGCATTTGCAATGCAATAGGTCTCGCATTTGCGAGAGTTTAAGCTATTGGCATTGTAAATGTCTTTTATTTATCAGTTTTGATAATTAACACATAAATAAAAGGTATTGTCATTCACAATGCCAATAGCTCAAACTCTTGTAAATGCGAGAACTATTTCATTTCAAAGAAGCGGCTGCCATTGTCCCGGGCTGCTTGGAAAGTGAAAGCGCGCATGGCGGGCTGAATGTTGCAGGAAAGCATGTCGTGCCTGCAGTAGGAGAAACTCATTAAAGAAAATAGTGCTTACAGACTAAATAAGACATACCGTGTAACAACTGAAGTAAAAGGGCCAGTCCTCATGGGAGGTTACAAATGAAGACAAGGCAGCACTAAGGAGGGACTAACAAGCCTATTAACGAATCAGAAGCCAGCATTTACATAGGACAATGATACAAGCCAATTAAAAATATGGGCGGAGAGTGAGTGGAGCTTCAAGTCCATATTCGAATACAGCATGCCTCTCAGAGCAGCGCATGCGGTGCCCAGGCTCGACCTAAAAAGCAGACCAGGGCGCCACCAACCTTCAGAAAAAAGTATCTAAACACACTTTTCTTTGGACCTAAGCTATAGGGAGACTGCTACAGGCTCTCCAGCACTCCTCTGAAGGTCAGCGCCCTGGGCGTGGACCCAGCTCGCACATGGTTAAAGTGATAAGTATGTGCTACTACTACCAGAGCCAGGACACTCACTCCACCCTGGAAAGAGCCTTTTTGGTAGAGGAAAGACCTGTAATCTGCAACCTTTGGGGTATGGCGACGTTTTCCACTGACTTTTATGACAATTAAAAAAAACCTTTGCACTTTATTTTTTATTTTTATACCACTACTCCGAATGGTTGAATGTTGGCTGGGACACTAACGTCAGTCCAATGAAGCAGGTAGGATCCTAACACACATACACAGTAGCACCAGTAAATTCCGCCAGGAACACATGTGAGCTAACATGCATATGTGAACTAAGTGCCGGTGCCCAAACTTTTCCTCAGAAGCGTGCAGCCCGTGCTGATTATCAAGGCTATGTGGCCTTAATTCCACGTCATGCCTCTTTCATCCACTTCCACCAATCAATGTCTCATGTTGGGCGCTACACGTGGGTCAGGGGTGCTGCATCTCAGTTCACACCTGTTGGGCAGGAGCGAACGAGTTTCATCTTAAATTCCATTCATTACTGTATAGAAGTGCTGCGCATTCTTGTGAAAGGCCGTTCAGTCCTGTTTAAAAGTACTGTACATTACTCTTAAAGCCTGCACAGGGGTAGTGCACATTTTTGTTGAAGTCTGGCAGTGCTGTACCTTACTTGTAAAGCCTGCCTGCAGTTAAGTGCCCTACATTCTTGTTAAAGGCCGTGCAGTCCACTTTAAAAGTACTGTACCTTACTTGTAACGCCTACAGAGATGTGCCGTCCATTCTTGTTGAAGTTTGGCAGCGCTGTACAGAAGTACTGCACCTTATTGGTAAAGCTTGCACAGGGGTACTGCACGTTCTTGTTAAAGGCCATGCAGTCCTGCTTAGAAGTACTGCACGTTATTGCCGAAGCCTGCACACAGGGGCACTGCACATTTCTGTTGTGCGGTCCTGTTTAGAATTACAGTGCTTCACTGTTAGGACATGCACAGAAGCACTGTACATTCCTGATAAAGGCTGCACATTCTATACAGAAGTGCCATTACTCCACTGACTCATCTTTCAAATACGTGCCTTATTTTTTTGTCAAAAGGTTGTGCAGTCCTGTTCAGAAGTACCGCACTTTGCTGTCACATGCTGAGAACCACTGTACCTTCTAATAAACGGTTGTGCAGCCCTGTAGAGGAGCACAATACCTTAATGTTACGGGACGCACAAAAATACTGTGCATGCTCGTTATATGTTGTACAGCTCAATACTGAAGTACTGAGCATTGTTACAGCCCATACGTCATGCATAAAGGTATTGCAGATTCTTGTTACAGGTTGCACATTCCTTTATTGGCGAAGTGTACTTCAGTGTAACGCACTGCACAGACATACTGTCGATTATTGTTAGAGATTGTGCAGCCCTTTTTGGTAGTACTGTTTTTTTACTGTTCCACTCTGTACCGTACTGCACAGAGGCACCCCCATTTGCTGTTAACACATATACAGTCCAGCACAGCTAGTGCTTGAAATGGAATTATTAAAGTGCAGGTATTCACTGTCCCTTAGTACTTTTTAGCTACTGAGAAGTGCTGGTACGCTTTCTCATTAAAAGTACTGCACCCACGCTGAGAAGTGCTGATACCCCCAGTCAAGGAAGTGCAGTGCTCAGCACCTGCCCATTTCAAGCACTGTGCATAGTGTATTGCATGCTCCGCTTACAGCTTTTGTAATCTTGCATAGAATTGTTGTACATTACTGTTAAAGCTTATGCAGCTCTAAACAGAAGAAGCATAGAACACTTCTATATGGAACTGCATGAACTATAAGCACTTTCTTTTAAACCTTTTAAATGATGTTCAGCCTGCATAAGTACTGCACTTTTGCCACTCCTCCAGGAAGGTATTGTACTTCCCAGATAAAGCGTGTACATAACTGCATACAAGTACTGTACTACCAGTTTAAAGCTTCATAAAGTGCTGCACCCTCATGTTAAAGTATGGGCAGACTTGCATGGAACCCCCTATTAAAGTTCATGCAGCCCTGTGCAGACATACTGTCCTTTTTTGTTACCCGATGCACAGTCCTCAAGAGTGGAGCAGCTCTGGATCTGAGCTTCCCCCTTTGGGTGTAAATCTTGGCTTTACATTGTAAAAAGGTTGGTCTTGTACCCCGGATTGCTCAGTAGGCAATGCGGCGAACAGTGAGTGAGACTCTTCTAGCGCCAGGAGGCCAGCGCCTGGAGTTCAGGAGAATACGTTGCATCGTCTCAGTTTAGCACTTGGCTAGCTGCAGAGTTCTAGGTTCATCGTGGTGCAGTGTATAGCACACTACACAAAACGAGCTGGTTCTGGAGGCTTCTGTTACCTACTCGTGCGCTTCTCTTATCATCCATAACCAAGGAATGAAAGGCGGAGTCAGCCCTCAGTCTGATCACAGTTCTCCGCAACAGGTGCTCAACCCCTGCGCTACCTTGCCAACCTTTCTGATTAAGCGTTTTGTGTTTGCCATGGGGCATCTCGATATGCAAGCCAACTTCCTGCGAGGACAGACGCTTTCAACTCATTTTCAAAAATATAAATCTTTTTTTTCTGAGTTCCAAGTCTTTCCTCGCTATTGTTTAAGTAAACAGGTGAATTGTTTCCTACCTCAATTAAAACCATCTGCCTTGTAAATGAATGCCAATTAATTCATCCTGTTTTTAATTAATTCGTTAATTACACCCAGGCATCGGAGGAAGGATGGCATGGGAATAGGCAGGCGTGCTTTGCGCCTACCCCTCCTCCCTTGTCCCTCCCCTGCCTTCCCCGCGTCTGGCACGGTTCCGAGCAGAGGGCACATCTCAGGGTGGGTCCTGCTGCCAGTGCTGGGAAGAGTGGCACAGTGCCAGCTCCTGGGGAATCCAGGCTGCTTCTTGCAACTGCTGCCATTTAAGATGCCAGGGCCGTGGGGCAGCCTAGTGCCCCGCCAGCGGCGGGAGTGCACGGGGACTGAAGCAGATCTGTTGCCCTGGAGCGGTATGTACACACGTCGAGTGTGGGTACCTCACCCTGGGGCTCTGGGCGTGGCTCACCATCACGCGCACGGCTCACGCTCACCTGTCTCTGCTTCATTTAATGGGGTTTCGCTTTTGCAGCAACTGTCCCAATGTCCATGTTAAAAGAATAAGCGGCAACTTGTAAGAAGAAAAGACATCCAACGCCCACCTCCTCGGGGGCTCTTAACCGGCTAACCCCTGACCACCGAGAGCCGCCTGCCCGAGCAATTAAAGTGTCAAGAGGCCAAGGAATTGTTGAGCGTGGCACTAAACAAAACCCCTGTCACATCAGAGAAAAGTCATATTTGTTTCTTTCCTCCTGATGGAAAGTGGTCTTCGTCTTTCTGAGACGCCCGGGCAGTAAGTTCCGTGACCTCACAACTCTGGCCTTTCAGCAGACAGTGTTTACCAAACACCTGGATGATAGGACAGGGCTTAGGGTGAAAACCCCTAATCCGGAACAATGAACTGTACTAATTTAGGCCGGGTTGAGTTACACAACTTTAGCAGTCTTGGTAAAAGAGTAAAACAAGTAAATAAACCAAGCGGGCCGCTAAAGTGAGCGGACCGCGCTGCAAATTAATTAAATAAACAAGCGCAGCCGCAAAAGTGAAAGCGGCCCGCGCGGCAAATAACAAAAAAAAAAGAGTGCTTACCGACTTATGGAGACCGTGTAACGCCACAAGTAAAAGATCCAGTTCTGATGGGCGGTCACAAAAGGAGACAGGGCGGTAACAAGGAGGGACTAAGAAGCCTCATTTTCAATCGGAAGCCAGCATTTACCATGGACGATGACGCCAGCCAATGAAAAATATGGGCGGGGCTTTCACTCCACTTCTAAAACATACCCTACTACTGCATGCCTCGCAGAGCGAGCAGCGCATGCGCTGAAACGCTAGGCTCGAACTAAAAAGGGCCTACACCCTTTGGGTGTGTGAATGTAAGCCTGCAAGCGTGCCCTGGTTGGAGCTGGAGGACTATTGAGGACCTAGTAAACGACCAGGACCGGAGCCCCGGTTCCCAGTACTCTAAGGGGACATCATTCATGGGAGATATCTGAACTAGTCCCAGTTTGCTTGGGTGCCCCCCAATAACATTTGTGCTGTCATAGGGCCAGCACAGATATGTGGATATCCACTGCAATGATTAGCAACAATACAGTCAGATCGTGAGGGGGCAATCGGAATGTCAACATCAATTGTTTGCAATAATAAAAAGAGAAATAAAGGGCATAAAAAGCGGGGTGGTACTGCCTCTCGCCGGTCACAGCAGGGCAAGGGAGAGGTCTCCCACTCTGCAGTACTCCCGAGTTTCAGCCCAGGAGATCATTGGCAGTCTGTGGGGCGATTGAAGGGAACAGTGCCATGCTGCCCTCCGAGTCTGAGAATGTCTGGCTGCCTGGTGATGAGCTGGTGCTCGTGTGCGATTCAGTGTGTCGTAGAGAAGTCACCTATGGAATTGCAGCCCTCTATCCCTCCAGAGCCTGCTGTGGGGATGGCGCCGCGTTCACCTGGGTACGGGGGCCCTGGCGCTGCCTCCTGTGATTTAGGCGTTGTCAGCTGCAGAGTCTCAAATCTTCGTAAATTGGGGAAACGCTGTACTACTCAATCCCATGCTGCCTCCGGGGTGTCGAAAAAGAGGGATCGCTGCCCTTGATTCACTTTCTGTCTGGGAACAGTAGAGCGTAGGTGAGCCCCACTGTACGTATTTGACACTTTACTGCATGATAGGAGGATCTTTGAGGCTGAGATGTAAGCGTATAATCCGGGAATAAGGAGATCCGTACATTGTCCTTTATGATGGGTGACGACTTTCTTGCGCCATGAACAGTACGTCCTGGTCTTTGAAATTTAGTATGTGGACCACAATGGGGCGTGATGGGGCACCCGGTGCAGGCCTCCGCGACGACACCCGGTGTGCTCTCTCCACTGTAAATGTATCCGACAAGCCGGATGGTGCGACTGTGTTCCGGAGCCAGTTCTATACATATTGTGTGGCGTTGGATCCCCTTAGCACCTTCTGGCATCCCAATGATTTTTAGGTTTTGGCATACCCGCCCTTCTGTGTCTTCTGCTCGCTCTTGAAGTATGTCAGCTTGCCTACGGAGTTGGGCCACGGTGGATAACTGTTCAGTTTGCCAGAGTGTTAAGGAGGAAAGAGTTGTTTCATTAGCTTTCACTCTGTCAGACAACTTTCTGTGGTCATCTTTGAGTAGACTGAGATCAGTGGTGATGGCCCCTAGCCAATGTTTGTTCTGGAGTTCCGGCTTTCCTGTAGTATAATGTCTAATTTGGCCAATGGGGGGCTCACCATCATGTTCAGTACACAGTCCTTGGCCTTATTGCGGAGGAACATTCCAACTAGGTGGACTGGGAGTGAGAGTGGTCCAGGGGCCTAGTTGTCTTGGCTCTGGTGTGGCCCGTGTTGCACGTCTCCCAATGACAGCGTGTGGGGAGGTTAGAGACCGGCAGTAGTGTTGTCACACCTCAGCTGCGTAAGTGATCGCAGGGCCTGCACTTCAGTGGTTCGTCCTGCGCCCGAGAGCCGTGCAGCAGTTCTACCCAGCATTGTAGATGGAGGGAAGGCTGTGGTGCAGGCAAGTTGTGCACTCACTGCCCGTCCGCACCACTCCAGGTGTGTGCGAGTTTGACAGGCAGTGTGTGGCGTTCTGAGGGGGCACAATTTGGCTTCAGATAGAGCAATCCAGGCCTCTACGCCTGTAGTAGGTGTTGTCACCAGCCTCTGTGATCTCAGGAGCTGGATCGGCATGCGACATGCAGTCCTGTAGTTGTGGTGGAAATTGGGGCAAAAAAGAGGGGGGGTCCGCCAGCCCGCAATGCCTCTCAGCGTGCACTCCTCGCACAGATCTCGTGCCAAACTGGTCCAAACCCCTCCCGGCCACTCCCAGGAGTGAGACCAAACTGCTTGCGTCTCCTGCAGCCATTCTCCACGTCACTGCTGGCCACTCATCAGTCTTATACCCTACTAGACACCCTCTGAAATGCCTTTATTTATCTGTTTTAAAAACAACATATAAATAAAAGACATTGTCATTTACAATGCCAATAGCTCAAACTCTCGTAAATGCGAGACCTAGTGCATCGCAAATGCTTGGGTTTTTTTTTTCTGCCATTGGAGGTTCAGTCATTTTTTTTCTCAAGCTCCAGGATTGCTTACCAACTACCAGACACCATTTGACACTTCAGCGAAGGGCATCGGAGAACTCCTCGTCGCCATTTGTACTTCGGATTCGACCAGGATTGGTCGGATATGTTGTGCTCTAGGTCGCAAAAGAATGACAGTGGCAAAGGTGGGTGATGGAGAACACACTCTTTCAGTTCTTCTTAAGATGTCATGCAAGAATCCCATGGTTGGGCTATTGCTAGATTTGTAATCTTTGTCTTACGAGCACCAGGGATCCTCTTCTTCTGTCTGCAATTTGTTCAAGAACAGTAAGTCAAGTAAATACAAAAGAGTGTCACTTGTTAACAGGACCCGTTTGAGAAACAGAGGCAACAGTTGTACTGAGGGCAACAGTCACCCGAACACCAGCAAACAACCTCCTACACCAGTGTATTGCCCCTCCGGAGTTCCGCCTTCAAAATACACACACATGGATGCTCAGTACCGCTCTCAAGAAAGTCTGGCTCAGAAACGCATCCAACGAGGCTTCGACTCCCAGCCCCAGTCCTGTTAAGCCTCAGTGCCCGGAGGCACCTTTGTTTCAGGAAAGACCTCGAGCCAAGGGACTTAAGCTGAAAAAAACACCAGGCAAGCCGGTGCACAGAGTAATTTCTCTCTGTGCCAAAACCGGCACCAAAGTCGGCTCTGAAAAAGCCTAGACGCCGGCTCGGTGTCGAGCAAAGCCCCTTGTGCTCCTAGAGCTGCTGGAGATTCTGGGTGTAAAACATAGGAGGCTCTACAACTACCACACCTTCTGGCCCGACTTCTACCACCCTAGGAGCCATACCCCACTCCCTTGAAGATTAGGAGGCTTGTCTGCAAGGCGGCAATCTTAAAGGAACTTAAGGGTTACTTCATGCGTAAAAGACGTAAACAACCAGGGCCTTCTCCATAGTTTCATCCACCACACCCTCCGAAACTGCAGCCAGCCACAGAACTGTCTCGTAGCCCAAGGTCACCCCACCATATTCCCCACAAAGGTCCCATCACCACGGATATCGCCCACATATTCTGACTCTGATCACAATACTCAGGATGATGTCCAGGAACCATATGACCATCTGCTGCCACCACACGAGGAGGATGACGCATTGTAAGATCTCGATGCTGACCCTCAGGATGACTCAAGCTTGGAGCCTTACCCTGTTAATCTCCCCCAACCCTGTAACGACACTGCAGCATATCATGCCGTCATGCAAAAGGCCGCTGCACAGCATTGAGTTAAACTCCACATGGTAGAAAAAGATGAGTTTCCCGTAGAGTCTCAATCCAAAACTGAATGCACCATTCAGTTCCTGCCCATGCATAGAAGCATGGCTAGGTGTGCGGCAGAGAACTTCAGAGAACCAGTAAAGTCCAGGGTCGTCACTTTTAGAATAGAAAAAGGGTACATTGCGGTCCCAGAGAACCCCATTTATATCAAAGGTCATATGCCTCCTGACTCGGGTGCATTTGACTAAGAGAACATTTGCACAGGGCAAGGCAGTACTGCGCCTCCAGACAAGGAGAGCTGGAAGATCTCCGCTGCTGGTAAACGTGTGCCTAATTTGGCTGCAGCACAGTGGCATATTGCCAATTCAGTGGTTTTCATGTCAAGGTATGATAGGTACCACTGGGAGGAGATGGGGCGACTAGTGAAGCATCTTCTGGAAGTCTACAGGAAGCACAGTAGGGAGCTGGTGCAGTAGGACAAGAACATCTCTAACGTGAACATCACATTTGTCTTGGATGCAGCAGACCGTGCTTCCAGAGAGATAAATGCAAGCACGATCCTATGCAGGCATGCATGACTCGGGGTTCTCCCTCAAGTGCAGCATCATCTTATAAACGTCCCCTTTCATGGGAAACATTTGTTTGGCCTTCAGGTTGCTGGAGAAACTCAAAGTCTACAGATAACGCAAAGGCCTTAGGGATGCTCCAGACCCAGTTTGGGTTTTGCTGTCGACTAAAAAGATGGGGTGCTTCGACTACTATTCCACCGCTACACTCTGGTTACCCTCTACACCAATCCTATCAGGAGACTTTGGGTAAGAAGTCCTTTAGAGGGGAGGATTCAGAGGGAACAACCGAGGCAGCAATAGAGATTGCCCCAGTAGAGGTGCCTCCACTTCCAAGCAGTGACTTGCCAGTATTTCTCTTCGATCACACAGTACCGATAGGGAGAAGGATTGGGTTATTACTTCCTCAATAGGAGGGAATAAACTCAGATAAGTAGGTCCTGACCGTGGTGCTGCAGGTTACTGCTTGCGCTTCTACACCACAAAATATACCACCACAGTGCCATGCAATCAACTTCGATCACCAGCGACTGCTTAGGAAGAGAATTCAAGCTCTCTTCAGCAAGGGAACCATCAAACCCATATCCCCACATCAAATCGCCAACCTGGGCAAGACAGCCATATTTCTTGGCACTTACAGGATGCCCGCAAACTCCTTATGCGGACATGTTATGCTGCAAAGTTGAAGTGTTTTGTACAATACTGATTTAATGAAAACACACAGCCTACAAAAGCGTTTGTGCAAGAAATAATTTGCTTTTTCTTGGACCCTCACGAGGCAGGATCAGCATACACATTACTTCACTTACAATTAACTGCAATTGCTGCTTATATTCGAAACGGAGAACACACTTTCTGCTTCAAAATTCCCACCACGAAGGCATTCATGCAGAACTTTAAGAAAGTAATTCCTCCAAAGGCGCCACCATTCTCTGAGTGGGTCCTTAACGTGGTGCTTATGCAGCTCTTGAGGCCACGCTATCAGCCTCTCAACACTTGCGCAATGCATTACCTTCCTGTTTGTGATCACTTCCCTATGAAGAGTCAGTGACTTGCAGGCTCTCACTGTGGGAGATCCTTCCATTCGATTTCATACGGTTAGGACTTTCCTTGAGACTAATACTTTACTTCCCAAGGTGGTCGTTCCGTTCATGTCAACCAAACCATTGAGTTACCAAGTTTCTTACTGCTCCCAGTCAGTGGCAGAAATATACACACAATAGGCACATCACTTAAACGGTTCCTATCTAGACATCTTGTCCTATATTTCATGCTATCAGTATTACAACTTTGAGAGATCTTAGACATCCTGAGTACTCCATGGCCTGCACACGTTTAAAGTGGTTTGATGTTTAAGGATATTTTTTTACTACAAATTTAATTTTACATAAAATTGTAATTGGAAAAAGTATTGCGATTTACACAAGTTGCTTTACAGCGTGAATATTTTCTGAATTCACATGTTGTGCATTATTCTACTAACTAATGGTTGGTTTTGAAATGTCCTTTTTTCTGTGGGGGTCGAGCTTAGAGCTGAATGGGGTCACCCTTCTCACGTGTTGACCAGTAGGTGGCCCCCCTTGCCCCATGACATCGGAGGAACCCCCCCAAAGCACCGGTGTGTGATTGCCATCTACATTTTCTGCTGTTGCATATGGCAGCAAGGTCCACAGCTCCATGCCAAGCCCCGAAAAGCACCAAAAGAACACCGAAGACCACCCCTGAAAACTAAAAGCTTTTCAATGGGCTTTGACCACTTGGTTGGAGAATGAACACTAGTTGTGTGGTATTGGTGGTGGGAATCTGGCTCGGGCCTTGAAGGGATAGAGAACACATTCTGTTAAATTTTCCCCAATTGCCACCAGGGTGTCGTGCTGAAAGACAAACCCAATATGTGCAATTTGTGCCCATTTAAAGACCACCAGACAGAGGGGTGTTGAGCGTGTGCTGAGTTCCTTCCCCAAACCTTTAAGGTAAGGGAGAAACAAAGGTTGTCACATTATGCCATGGCACAATTAAGACCGTCCCAAAAGTCGCTTAAGGACTGAAGACTGTCCATTGTGGAGAACATTGCCGAAGACATAGAGGTTGCCCATAGAACAACAAAGAATTGACACATACAAAGTCATGGGGGGGGAGGGGAAGGGGGGGTGAGAACACATACAAGGGGGTGGAAACACCAAAAAAACATGCCTCAGACAGCTGAAAAACTGAATTGTTACTGGACAGAGACATTTGTGGTTGAAATCCTCGAAAACCACAACAACACCGAAACAAAAGGTAGTCCAATGCAGAGTCTTAGACTACCATTGGTTCAAAACAAAGGACTGGTGAGTGCACTCCATCTTAACCTAGCTCAATGATGAAAGGTGCTCAAGACAGCGTGAAGGACAAGGAGCCGAATGACTCTATCAACTCCGAAAAGGGGAGAGGTGACAGTTGACGCTGAAAAAATGAGGAAAGGACGTTGACAAATCCCTCAAGGGAATGCGAATCCCACAAAAACCAGCAAGGAAAACAGAGCAGGTACAGCAATAGGAAGAGCTTGAACACCCTCCAACACCTTAACCCCAAAAGGAGGAGAAGTTAGAGGAACTTTTTTAGAAACCTATTGCTGGCACAAAAAAGGATCTAGAAGGATGAAAGGATCTGGACACACTCGCCAGAAGAAGGATTTGAATCGTATCCTTCTAGGCCTTAATGAGATGACCTTTCCATGAGCAATGCTTTCATCAAGAGAGCAGTGGACACCTATGTAGTCCAACTGGAAGATAAGCAGGCAGAAGAATGCTTCCAACTCAAAATGTTATTACCAGCACAGAATAATACATTTTGCCCATGCTACCCAGCATCATTTACCAGGTAAAGGAAGCTTTTAGGCAGAATGATTCCTCCCACCCAAGATCATTTGTATATTCAAAGCAGTACACTGGCAGAATTCTGTCCAGTACAAGAAAAAGGTCCAACGCTCCCTCTTCCACAGGTCCTGCACCAGACAAGGAGAGCAAAAGAATTATTATGGTGGGCAGAAAAACACACAGATTGGAAATTCACCTGTTCTCCTTCTGGTGGTATGGCCACCAACAATGGGAGGAAATAGAACAACTAATACAGCACCTCCCAGATCTGTATAAAAAAAACTGCAAAAGGCTCCTACAGGAAGGCAAAAAAATAACTAATACATATCTCAAATCTGCCTTGGGTGCTGCAGAAACTGCAAGCAGGGAAATGTGCATGGGCATCACACTCGGGGGGGGGGGGGGGGGAATGCCTGGATCAGAGTGTCGGGACTTAAGTAGGTGGTGCTAGCCTCCATAATTAACATGCCCTTCACAGGAGCGAACTTGCTTGGGTTGGCCATGGACGAGTCACTTTAACAAATGAAGAAGGACAATGACACAGCTAAGACCATGGGCACCTTGAAATTGAGGAGACTTTTAAAAGAGCTACAGCCCTCACAAGGAGTCCAGCTGGCAGAGAATCTTTCCGTGCCAGCTCACCGCAGATACAGATGGCACACCAACCATGACCCAGGTTCTGCCACATCATGACACTACCAACAATATCAAAGGCAACCCTTTCGAGAAAGGGCAAGTGTTCAGACCCCAAAAGGTTAAACATCGTTCTCCAAATGTCTAAGGCAGGAACTTGACAAATAACACCGGTAGAGGAGTGAAGTAAAATCACCCCAAGCAAATAGGTACTAAATGTAATACATAACGGATATTGCAGATAATTGGAACACAAATCACTAATTCTAAAACCAAATAAATTGTTTTACAAAGGGAAATAACTCCACCTACAGCAAGAAATAAAGGAACTGCTACAAAAGTAAGCCATAGAGGAATTGTGCGCTAAGGAACGCAATGAGGGGGTCTCCGAACAGGACCAAAAGCAGTGTCCGATCACAGCACAGATACTTCTCAATAAATACGTAAAGACTCAGTAGTTCAAAATGACCACACTCTAGGAGGTCAATAAGGGGACTACATGTCTACCATAGACCTCAAGGACGCCTATTTCCATATACCCCGAGCTCAAGAAAGATCTCAGCTTTGTGGTAAACAACTTGTATCGCCCTCAGTACGGAGAAATCATCCCCTATACACAAGAAACAAAAGTTCTCCTGGATGCGACTCTCATACCCAAAGAAGGCAGGGCTTTTCTGGTACTAAAAAGAAGCAATGCTGTAACGGATTAAGCTTGTCCGTGTCTGTTGGGGCAGTTTCTGACAGCGAGAACAGTGGTGAAACTACTGGGTATGATGGCCTCTTGCATACCACTTACCTGATTCTCCAGGTTGCACATGAGACGAATTCAGGAATGGATACAGAGCCAATGATAGCAGATAACTGGGAGAATCTAGTGGTTGTGGTTGTTATGAAGGGAGTTGCAAGGGAAATGCAATAGTTCAGAATGTTTTCAAGGCCTGCTATTCAAACAGCCATGCCGTGAACATAATGAGAGAGGGCCTCCTACACAGACTGAAGAGTGCACACTAACCATCAGGGACCAATGGAGCCTTCAGGAAGCAAACACAAAAGTCCTAGAACTCAAGACAGTCTTCCTTGCACTGAAGTCATTTCACGTGCATATCACTGGGAAAATAAGACTGATTCAAACAGTCCACACAACTGTGATGTTTTACCTCAACCAACAGGGAGACATGAGGTCATATGCCCTTTCCAGAATTGCACAAGAGCTTTGGAAATGGGCTGTACAAAGGGACATTATCTTAACAGCCGTATATCTGCCTGGCGTACAAAACGCAGAGGCAGACAGACTAAGAACTTGTCACACAAGTGGGAACTCAAACAACACCTAGTCCGCTACATTTTCCAAGAATGGGCCACACTATTCTCAAACCTGTTTGCCACACTCCACAAATGCAAAATGCCTAAATGTGCCATTTTATACCATTTTAATGGAGATTCAAGCTACGCTTAGGCAAATCCAAAGTTTAATTTAAAGCACCACCTCTTTCAAGTTTCACCAGCCACCACAGCCTCCACTATAAACTTGTTTGCATCAATTAAATGCAACAAATATAGTGTTTATGACGACCAATTGAAATAAAGTGACAAAATGGCCATGGTGGTCAATGAAGTTCAACTCTGACTTCTTTGTGACTCAAACAAGTGGATTTTTTTCGTTATTGGTTCCAGATACCTGCTGTAAGATTCCTGCATACACTGGATGCAAGACACGTACTACATCCGTAGGATAAAAAACGAAGTAGAGGCATAACCACTGTTGTAGTGTTTGGCGTACTGGTAATACCAAGGCTGTTTAGGAAAGAGCGTGATTCAGACCCAAATCACGTTCCTCTCTGTGTAAGATTCAGGAGCAGCAGCATAAGTAAAGTATTTCCCAGGGAATATGTAAAGGAGCACACATTCTTGAATATACTGAGATGACTGATTGGAGGACATAGCCACATGTGGGATCCGAACCCCAATAATCATCTGAGTTCCAATATTAAACACCTCAAATTTTACCTATTCAGTTTTGGCTCTAAATCTTCATTTGATCTTGTGGTAAGAGACTACACTCCTTACCAAAAATGTCACAATTTAGCAGAGTTAAACAGATTAAAATATGGAAGCAATAATAATTGAGTAATAGATTTTTAAAAATGGGTTTATTACAGAATTGTCAATAAATACGGTACAGAGATAAATAAATGAATCCCCATGAAGGCTCAAATACATAAATACAAAGTCATAAGTTTAAGAAAAATTCTAATTAATCAAATCTTTGCTAAACCCAAGAACCAAACTCAAAGAATACTGACAGCATCCCAAAAGAAAATCTAAGAACAAATGGACAGTCTCATGAATAAAATAGAAAGTCTAAGCCCTACTCCAAGAACAAAAATCCCAAAAAACCAACAGTGTCTCAATACCCAAGAGCTTTCATACACAATGAAAATAAGCTGTTAATAGATTCTGCAAATTCAGCATGGTATGATTATGGTGGCATTCACAAAGCTTCATTCACAATTACACACTTCCTAATGCAGCCGTGCATTCTCAGACCTTTGATGTCATTCACTTGCTGTTCCGTGAAAACGAAGAGAGGAGTGACTTGCAGCGGGACACTTATTGGGAGGGGCAGGAGCAAGACGAGCAGAAAACACAAGAATCGCGTTCATTTTAAAATAATGGTGTCTCACACAAAAATGTGGCATAACTCTTCTCTGTATTAATTATGCTCCCAAATGTTTTTGAAAATGTGTTTCAAGTGAAATTTCATTAGTTCAACGGTCACGACTGTCAATTTTCACACGATATTTACACATTTTCTAAAAAAAATCAAAGCTACTTTACACACATGTGGGACAACGTGCTCACAATCGCGGCTACGTGAGCCTACAGCTCGTCCCTTTTACAAGAATGGTGCTACTTGCTTCTACATGCAAAGAACACATGACATTTAGCCTGCAAAATAAAATGTATCCCTGCTGTAACAGCTGGATATCTGTCTTTTCAGTATTCCACGGGAGGTTGTCAGGCTGATCGACCTCATGCATTGATCATTCTGAAAAAAGAATCTAGAAAGTAGAATTTAGGAGTCGTTGTGGAGTCTGATTGCGGACATGCCCCTACTTTTTCTTCTTTTTCTAATCAAAACTTTAGGCTATTCCATTGGCAGCATATTGCTAAGAAATTTCGGTATATAATATCGCAAGATGCCAAGCAAGTATTTTCTTAATCATAGGATCCTCGTCATTTGATCGCTCCCAATGTGTTAAATAAATAAGTGCAGGGGAAATGTTTTACTGCGAACCCACTACCAAATGCTCGGGTTGCCGAGCACCGAAGCTGCCTAGTCTTGGTTCTGCCGCCAGCCTCTCCCCCTCCGCACTTGCTGTTCGAGTCACTCCGAGAGGTTATTTTTGAGCCCTGCGTTCTCTCTCCGTTTGTCGCCGTTTTCCGGTCTTATCCTCCTCCTTTTACCCTTGTCCGCCTTTCTCTCTCTTGCTCTGGTTCGAAGTTTGTGATGAAAAATAGGTCCTCGTGCCCAGAAATGAGCCCTGCGCCCACTCCCTCTAACGGACCCGCGGCATCTATTAAGCATCATTTCTGCTAGTCTAGCAGGATCCAGGAAGACTTCTAAAACAATATTTTAAAATAAATCAATATCAAAATAATTTCAAATCAAAGTATTTGAATTAATGTGTTTAATAACAATTTAACATAGTCTGGACAGGGAAAATAGGGGTACCTCTATAACTCTCCCATCCCTACAGCCCCCACAACTCCCAGCTCCAGGAATTAACTTGTGTTATATTTTTCGTTTTGCAGAAACAAGATCCCTGACCACTCTGGTCCTTGTTTTATTCAGAAAGGGAAAAGACCGTAATACTCCTTTAGCAATATATTCTTCAGTTTCAGCTGCCTTTTTTGCAGTTTTATAAAGGCGAACTCGACCTGAAGGTATCATAGTGCCAATATCGGCAACACACTCCACATCACACATACAGCAATCTCCTGATGAAATAAACACACAAGACACCTTTTTCGTGGAGAAAATTTGCTGCAGGTTTATTTGCATACCGAAATATGCCAACATGGTGGGTCAGCTTATGGGCGATCCAAGGGCAGGCAGCCCCTCTGCTGCCCGCCCACCTGATGAGCCAAATTGCACCGTGGCACTAACCAATCGGTGTTTACCAATTCTGGGGGAGGGTATACCCCTTCCCACCTGTGGACCACCAGTCCACCCATCTACTCACGCCCCTTGAGGGGTGCGGAGCGTTTCCAGGCAGCCCCCGGTTGCTCAGGTTTACAACCGCCAGTAGGACTAACTGGGCGCTGTTGTTCCTCCAAGGTCCAACGCGAGGACCATCTGGGGATATTTGGCCTTTGCACCCTTGTTGTGCTCCTGAAGAGGGTACCCCTATGTATCTTTCAGCCTCTGGATCGCCCTGTAACTCCGCCACAGCTCTGGGTGTGGCCACCGTCACAACCAGGGCCCCCCCACCAAGGCAGGCATTCTTATTTACATTCTGCTAATTCCAGGGCCTCGCCCAGGTCCATCAAAAACAAGCCCATGCCCACTCTAGAAAGGTGAACCCCTTCCTCATCAAAAAACCCTGTGGACTTGGCATGCAGCAGACCGTGTCTAATAAAGCCAAACCCCCCTCTGTTCAGTGAATTTGCGCATGGCACTGTTAACTCTCCTGCGTGAGGTTTCAAAGGCATCCCCTGGCCGGGCCCCTCGCCACACTAAACGTGGGGTTATCTCTGACCACCATAACTCACAGCCCCCTATTGGTTGCTTGACTTACACAAGGAGGAATTAATTTCTTGCAGCAATGCCCTCCTACCCATGAAATTCAATTAATTGCCTCCCCGGTGTATGACCCGAAAGTTGGGAGGGGAGACAACCCCCCCCCCCCCCCTAGTCTGTGCCGCAGCTTCTTAGCAAGCTGTTCCAGCGCATGCCTGGGAAACCCAACCAAATTATCTCAGTGGCGGGAAACCCATGCCTCCATTTCCTGCTTTCCGCCCATCGTGCCACTCTCGGGACGCATGAATGGCCAATCACCCATACCTTTGACCCTGGCAAAATAAAGAAATGCCAGGAAGCTAAACACATTTATTGAGCACTGCACACCATTCTATACAACTACTCAAGCTAGCACTTAATTCCACACCATAACACAGCACCCCAGCAAACATCTGGTGCATCACAGGGGTGCCTTCGGTAAACTCAAGATTTGCCTGTACATAATACACTTAACCTGTCTTCCGGCCACTCCCCAGGGTGGCTTACGGACGGATGCACCTTTTAACACATTGAGATTCCCATCGTCCCAACTGCAAGCATGTCCTGCAGAGTCTGAAACTCGGAGGAGGACCCAGTATCCGGGGCACTCTCCTCGCCCAGGCCTTCAGTGCCGCCCTGAAAAGGAGAGACATAGTAGGATCGTCCTGGCCCCACAACTTAGCATAATGGCAACTGCCGGCAGGTGCTGTGTCGCCACGCTGGTGTCCCCACCCCAGCGAATGTAACCCATAGCCAGGTTTTGCTAAAGGTATACCAGAGTGCTCAAAGGTTTGCCAATGCATTGAATTTGCCCCTTCTTACCTATGAATGCAAATTGTGCTCTGGACATTGTCAGCATTGGTGCCCCCAAACCCGTATACAACACTATTGGTGTAACAGCACCCTTATTGGTATCCCCACCCTTGCACTAATACCCCATGCTAGACCTATTCTGGTGGGTACCAGGTTGTAGACCAGAGGATGGAAAAGCTAGGGGGATGGTGAAACAATAGGTGCAGAAGCCTGCCCTTACTTTAATTATGGGGATGCTGGGTGTCCCATAAAATGATCCTTTGTGCTGTAACCCAGTTACATTGCAAAGTCTGACAAACTTAATCCCCACCGTGCAGCGATGGCGAGAATGCAGGCGCATTTGGCTTATCTACCATTTCTGTTGGCTTGACCAGTCTGGTTGCCCTACCGTTTGATGATACAATTATGACGGACAAAATTCATAATGTGTCATATTCGGTTTCCGCGAAAGAATGTCTTAAGTGAACCAGACCTAGGATAAGGGCGAATGTATGCCTATAAAATTGCGAATCACCACGCTGCGCTTTTGAAATGGTGGGAGCAAGAGAACCACATTCCTTATTACCTGCCACGTTCTTGAATTGTGGGAATGCTGGATGCTTTCTAATAACTGTGGCCTGTGGCTCTAACCCAGTGTTTCCCCCGCACTTTGGAACCACCGCCTGGTTTAGGATGACAAGCTAAGCAACCCGCCCAGCTGCGTGGCGGTAAGGCGGGCAAACTGTAACTGGCACTCGCTTATCACTTCCTCTGATGACCGCCCAAATGGAAGGAGATGGGCATCTCCAAACCCCAAGCAAATATAATCTTTTACAGCCCACTCTATCGGGGACCTAGCCTCCTGTTCGCCTTTGATGGTGTGAACTGGACTGCTATAACTGCGCGCCACTGAAGGCCTCGGCAGGGACATTGAAATGAATGAAACAAATCGTTTTACTCAACATAAGACTGTAGGTCGTATGTTGACGAGCCATCCCCGTCCCGTGCCCCTTAGAAATCGCCCTACATTCTCCCTGCGCAAGAGGCATTTTGTAAGAACCTGATGGTAAACTGTGAGCATGTTGGCACTGAACAGACTTTTATTGATACCCCCACTCAAAATACTCATTTAACGACCTCCGCAGGATGGTAGGCTGAGCGAACCCAACAGGAAAGTTCCGTGCCCCAGAAGCGCAGGCCCAGCCGAGGAAGCTGTAGTCCACTGAGCCCACAAACCCAGCAACACTCTGGCATGCAGCCTTCTATCACCATCGAAGCTCCTCTGGGATTAGAATCAAGGGGCCTTGGTAGTGCAAGTCTAAGTTTCATTGCAATATGACCCTTAATTGAAGATTCCCCGTGTATGGTCTAATTCCCCTTGGTGAAGGAGATTTGAGGTCAAAACGCACCCTGTTCTGTGCCACTCTAAGTACCAGGCTGCAACCTCTTGGTCACAAAATACTGGATGTCGGTATTGCCGTGACCCCCGTCAGTATGTGTCTGGGTGCTGCTTCTGTGTGCTCTTACCTGTGGGACCAGGCTTGTTATGCTACTTTTAATGAGGGGGACCTCTGATGCCAATACCTAGGGGGTACTCTGTGTGGGTGTATCGTGCTTGACATAGGCTGTGCTCCACCCAACTTGCGTAATTCCTGCGTATGCCATCCCAAAAGGTAACTTGGTGCTGCAAAACATGAGTTTCTTGCAACCAACATATGGTACTTGTTAGATCAGCCTCCAGGATGAAAGGCAGCGTGAACCTGCTGAGATTGAAACCGTGACCAAAAGGTCACCCACATTCCCCTACCGCTTTTTGTATTTCCGAAGCCAGTATGGCCGCACACGCCCTCCATGACTACTGAGTGATAATGATCAGCACTGGCCACATGCAAGAGGAAGAAAGTGCAGAGGAACGATTAAACACGTTGGGAGGATCAGATCAGTGAGAACGCCATCTGGTCCTTCATGGCGAACCCCAGAGATGCCGCACCATTGGCTCCCCTTCCGAGTTCAACACTGACCCATACCACAAACCCAGACAAGTGTGCTGAGGGATTGTCTCTGTCAGTGGCTGCCCAAGGGAGGGACAAGCTTGTGCTTGGTGATAACACAGTGACCGGTAAGGAAGAGGGGGAGATCCGATTAAATTTAGGATCTAAAGAAATGGACCCTTACCAATTAGTGTGTTTTACCTAACGCTTCAGACCGAATTCCGCTATCTCAGCGCTGTGTCTGGCGGCTGCTACCCTCTGCCTGTGTTTCCTGGCCTGCCCGAAAGGGAGGACAGTGGGCCACTGTGAATGACCCAGCCTGGGCTAACATACCCTGTGTGTGCGCGCACCTTCACCCCGAGGGATATCCTGGCACTGCCTCACAGGTGTTTCTTGTTACCCCCATTTGATGGTACTCATTTTATCAACCCAAGGAGGATGAAATGCTGAGTGGACGGCACACACTCTGATGGGATGACCTTAATAATAGCTGCCCCTGTGTGATTCCCATCTGCCCAATCTTCCTCACACGGATGACTAGTGTGTGGATTACTCTGCAGTGTTCTGCCCACAATCTTACCAGGCTGCTTAATTGCTAACAGTTTGAGTGGCTAATGACTTAGATGGTGACATCTAATCGTCGAAGAATCATGGCCTCGCACCACACACCTTATTATGAGTCTTCTGGGCGTAGTGTGCCACCGACTGGTAATTTGCGGCTTCTGTCATTGGCTCGAGATACGTACTACAAAAGTAACACTACACCTACAAGTCAGACTTATTGGGCGATAGTTGCATAAGTAAATGAGCAACAACCAAGGCTCCGCAAGCTGAAAATTGGTGCTTAGCATAGCGTGGTGCCGACTGGTAATCTACGGCTTCTGTCATTGACAGGAGCTACCTACCAAAAAAGTAACACTACACCTGCAAGCAAGACTTGTTGGGTGATAATTGCATAAGTAAGCAACAACTATGGCTCTGTTGTAAGAATATTGAACGTGCTTCAGTTCTGAAATGATGAGGCTGTGCACGCTCATGGTCAGTCACTTAGAAGTTACATCACCGGCCCAACGGTCTACAAAACTACAACTTACTCGCCACGCTACTCCAGTTCACGCACCCTCAACGTGAGCCACCGTCGACGCACATAGCTAACAGCCACCACGCCTTCTGCTGCTACTCTCCCAACACTCCTCCTTGGAGTAGCTGTACTGAAGAACCCGTCCAGCGAGCATTTATACACCGGACATTTGAGAGTTGAAAACCAGGTAACATTCGGACCTGTTGAGAAAAGAGTAGAGCAGTGCCACCTTGTGGCCTGACACTGTAAGCCATAGGGGGGAATACAACAACTTCCTTTACAACTAAAGATGTAGGATAAACTCAAACGGACCGACAACCTACCCCTGAATTCTATGGAGCACTAATGCCTGCTGACCGGCCATAGCGTTGTGCTTCTGAAGAAGTCACCCTGGGTAATCGATTCAGGCTGTAACAATGCCGCTGTTAAAGCTACTTCATACCCCTGACAAGCTGCAGCGACGTGGCACATGCTGAGGCCCGGTTCACACTGCCTGGCAATGTAGCCATATAATACCACTAATGCAATTCTGCCCTTTACCTCAGAATTGCCAGCAGAATTCACCTTACGATCCAAGCGAAAAAACATACAAACTCGAGCCAACCAGAAAAATTCCACTTTTAAAAGAGTCAAGCTTTCTGTTAAACTATACCCTTTTTAAAATTATCATCCCTTTCAAACCTTCCCCTTACACTTTTTTGCCTGGCGAAGCTGCAGCCGATTTCAACCGCTAAAATACTTGGCAGTGCGTTCAACATATCGGAAACATTACTTTTTCCAACACAGCTCCAACATTGACTGGACAATCAGCAAGCAAACGTTCTCATCTCCGTCACGCTCTCTCGCCCGCCAAATTAGTTTGAAAACTCATGTGCTCGCTCCCGTATGGGCTTAGCACCTTTATATAGAAAGTGAGGGAAGAGGTGATAGCTGAAGTACATCATGACCCTGAGGCTGCACTGGTCTCAACGATGGACGGGAGCTGCTGTGATCTGATTTCCGCACCACCTACCCACATATATCCCTGCTGGCTGAGCCAAATCGTTAGCATATCGCTGAATTCTATGGAGCACTAATGCCTGCTGACCGCCCATAACGTTGTGCCTCTGAATAAGTCACCCTGGGTAATCGATTCAGCCCGTATACCCAAGAGCTTTTATACACAATGAAAATAAGCTGTTAATAGATTCTGCAAATTCAGCATGGTATGATTATGGTGGCATTCACAAAGCTTCATTCACAATTACACACTTCCTAATGCAGCCGTGCATTCTCAGACCTTTGATGTCATTCACTTGCTGTTCCGTGAAAACGAAGAGAGGAGTGACTTGCAGCGGGACACTTATTGGGAGGGGCAGGAGCAAGACGAGCAGAAAACACAAGAATCGCGTTCCTTTTAAAGTAATGGTGTCTCACACAAAAATGTGGCATAACTCTTCTCTGTATTAATTATGCTCCCAAATGTTTTTGAAAATTTGTTTCAATTGAAATTTCATTAGTTCAACGGTCACGACTCTGTGTCAATTTTCACACAATATTTACACATTTTCTAAAAAAATAAAAGCTACTTTACACACGTGGGAAAACGTGCTCACAATCGCGGCTACGTGAGCCTACAGCTCGTCCCTTTTACAAGAATGGTGCTACTTGCTTCTATATGCAAAGAACACATGACATTTAGCCTGCAAAATAAAATGTATCCCTGCTGTAACAGCTGGATATCTGTCTTTTCAGTATTCCACGGGAGGTTATCAGGCTGATCGATCTCATGCATTGATCATTCTGAAAAAAGAATCTAGAAAGTAGAATTTACGAGTCGTTGTGGAGTCTGATTGCGGACATGCCCCTACTTTTTCTTCTTTTTCTAATCAAAACTTTAGCCCATTCCATTTCCTACCCCTAGATGGCAGCATATTGCTAAGAAATTTCGGTATATAATATCGCAAGATGCCAAGCGAGTATTTTCTTAATCAATCGTAGTATCCTCGTCATTTGATCGCTCCCAATGTGTTAAATAAATAAGTGCAGGGGAAATGTTTTACTGCAAACCCACTACCAAATGCTCGGGTTGCCGTGCACCGAAGCTGCCATAGTCTTGGTTCTGCCGCCAGCCTCTCCCTCCTCCGCACTTGCTGTTCGAGTCACTCCGAGAGGTTATTTTTAGGTCTCGCCTAAGCAGCGCGCATACGCTGCATAGGAGACCTTTAGCCGTCGTGCAGCTCTTTTTCAAAGCACATACTTGTGCTTGTGGTGGCATACGCCTTGCGGGAGTGCGCAGCGGCGCGCCACAAGCGCGAGTATGTGCTTTGAAAAAGAGCAGACTGCTCTCCCAAGCTCGTGCGCGCGCCTCTTTCCTTGCCCACACGTCCCGTCGCGCAGCTCGCCCAACTCTTGTTTCCACATCTTCAACACCGCTCCTAATCGGCAACAATGGCGGCTGCACTTTTCTTCTTGTTTCTTTCTTATTCTTCCATCCTTATTTATCTTCGGATTTTCTTTCCTCGTTCTCCCATTTCTGTGTTCCTTACTCTTTCTTATCTTGCTTTCTTGGAGGGTTGTTTCCTTTCTTTCCACCTGGTCCTTCATACCCCTTCTCGCTTACTACTTCTTATATTCTCCCCCAACTCCCTCTTTTGAGTTATTTTTGCATTTTACTTTATTTGGTTCTCCAGTTCCTCGTTTCTTCTAGACTCTTGCTTTCTACCTTTGTCTCTTCGTCGCCTTTTCTCTCCCAAAACATTTTCATTAATTTTCCTTTATCGTTCTCTACTTTTTCTAATGACTTCCACATTCACCTTTCATTTTGCTTCCCTTCATTTCCCTATCTAATGCTGTCTATGCGTTTTTTTTTTCTCTCTTTTGCCTAAAATTCTTTTCACCCTCCTATCTGCCCTTTCTCCTTTTCATCCACCCTCATCTTTCACTCCTTACCTTCGACTCTCCGCCTGGATGTCAACAGATGTCTGACTGTACAATAGCCGGCACCTTCTGCTCCCGCCGCCCAGAGTGCCTGTACATTCGCCCCCCCCTCCCGTTCCGCTGAATATGTATTGCGCGTCTGTTTCTCGTCCCCGCTGGACATACCTGCGTGTCGTCTGTGTGCTGTCCTCTGCACTCCTCAGACCCCAAAGCGTCTCTTATTTATATCATCCAGCTTTTTTCTCCGCTGTTCCTTCTCGTGTCATCGTTCTATGTCACACATTTTTTTTCTCTTTTTCATACCACCCCATGCCTTTTCTCCTCTCTTTTCTCTTCTCTCCCTTTTCTCTCCCCCCTCCCCTGTGCTGTGGCTTCTGTCCTCTACCTGTTCTGTCTCCTTTCTGTATTCTTTCCGCCGTGACTGTCCCCTCCCCCTTTCTCTCAACTCTCGCCTACTTTCTTCTTCCCCGTTTAACTTCTCTCTCTATTTTCTCTACTTTCCCTCGCCAGACGCTTCATTGAGTCACCTTCATTCTTTGTTACGTCTTTTCGGACTCTCTTTCTGTCTTACACCTTCTCCTTCTTATCTTCCCTTCTGTCTTGACCTTTCACCTTACCGCGCGTCCTCCTTTCTTAGTTGCACCTACTTCTCCAGGTCGTTGGTGCCCATAATTTCCAACTCCTCTAATCTACGCGTCCCCATTAGCTCTTGTCCTCTCACCTGTCTCGTCTTCTCCACGCTCCCTTTTCATAGTGCATCGTTTTACTCTACAGTCGCCATTTGCTGGCATGCTCAGCCCCGTCACTCTCCCCTCTGGTTTTGCTCTTGTCCATTTTCTCCTCTTTCCTCCCTCTCCCCAGCCCCTTCCGCTACCTCACATTACTCTTGCTATAAATTACGCTCGTGCCCTATCCCTTCCACTGCATTCTGCTCCTGAAGCTCTGTTTGAGTACTATTAATTGTAGAATTGTAACACCCATTATTTACAGCGCTTAGAAACAACTGCAGTATAGTCTGAGACACTATATAAAATCAAGTTCTTTCTGCCTGTCCTTCCCTCAATCCACCTCTTTCCTCACCCCATCTCCTGCTTTTCAGTACGTCTCTGCCCTGCCCTCCCTCTTCTTCTCTTCATCTCTTGCCCTCTCTTCCCTCTCCTCCCTTCCTCTCCCCTTCTTTCCGTACTATCATCTGGCGAAACCCAGTCTGACTCATTACAAATGGTTTACAAACGGTGAACAACATTCTGCTGTGAATGTGAATATGTTCAACTACATGAAACCAAAATGTGCATCCTTTTGGATGTACTTCTTGAAAATGTGTTGCCAGCAGATAGCTCGAGGTTACCATTTTTAATGACTCTGTGATGTTACTGGATGTATTGTTTGAGTGGTCTCACACTATTTCCAATGTATACCAATTAATGCAGCTTCACCCCAGTGCGCAATAAGGTTTCACCAGCATATAAAACAAGCATTGGCATAGCCAATAGGTCTCGCCTTTGGGACCTTATAAGTATTTAATTCTGCAGCACAATATCCTTGGTGCAACATCAACTGTTGCATGGCTAAACACTTATAATGTCCCAAAAGCTAGACCTATTGGCTATGCCAATGCTTGTTGAGCCCTACGTTCTCTCTCCGTTTGTCGCCGTTTTCCTGTCTTATCCTCCTCCTTTTACCCTTGTCCGCCTTTCTCTCTCTTGCTCTGGTTCGAAGTTTGTGATGAAAAATAGGTCCTCGTGCCCAGAAATGAGCCCTGCGCCCGCCCACTCCCTCTAACGGACCCGCGGCATCTATTAAGCATCATTTCTGCTAGTCTAGCAGGATCCAGGAAGACTTCTAAAACAATATTTTAAAATAAATCAATATCAAAATAATTTCAAATCGAAGTATTTGAATTAATGTGTTTAATAACAATTTAACATAGTCTGGACAGGAAAATAGGGTACCTCTATAACTCTCCCATCCCTACAGCCCCCACAACTCCCAGCTCCAGGAATTAACTTGTGTTATATTTTTCGTTTTGCGAAACAAGATCCCTGACCACTCTGGTCCTTGTTTTAGTCAGAAAGGGAAAAGACCGTAATACTCCTTTAGCAATATTTTCTTCAGTTTCAGCTGCCTTTTTTGCAGTTTTATAAACGCGAACTCGACCCGAAGGTATCAGAGCGCTTTAGCACCAGTTGCGTTACAAACGGACACATTCGTTTTTGTTAGGCGCGGGGAAATTAGGTGATTTGCCCAGAATCACAGGATGTTGAGCATCCCTGCCGAGACTCCAACCCTGTTCCTCAGGAGGTAGACCCTCTAGCCGTTAGGCCGCATGCTTTGTTCCAACTAGCGTTTGTTGCTTTTTTCCAAAGTTATTCGAAGTGGGGGAGGAAGATGAATAGGAAAGACCATTTAAGATTTCTTTTCTACTTGACCCACCTCCATGATGTGGATAGCTGTGATCATGGCCACACCTTGATGTGCCAGGCTCTTGGTCCTAAATTTTCTCAGACATCCTCAAGGCGTTCTTCGGGTTTGCATGTACCTGATGCATCGACTTCTAGTTGAGTGTGTTAGCTCGCTTACCAGCACTGAAGTATTCTTCAAACACAGACAGGAGCCCTAAGATTGGCGCCAACGTTGATATTGGAACACGTGGATTCCCTATTCCGAGGGCTTCAGTGTTGAGCTATTCTTCCAGCTCGAGCCATACGTACGTGTGGAAGAGACCTTCAGAGTTGCAAGTCTTGGAGCCACCCACCATTCCTCCATGTTTAGGTTCTAGAAAATATTTTGACACGTGGTTTGAGGGGGGCCTTTATATTCCTGATAGGCCTATGTCCTAAGGCAATGTTTCCCGAACTGTGAGTCGTGACCCACTGGTAGATCGCAAGCTGATTTCTGGTAGGTCGCAAAAGCAAAAATAAAGCACTTTTTTTTTGTAATTCTGATGTGTGTTGGAAACAGATATTTTAATAAGATAAAAACAAAACGTAAGATGCTTATGTGGTGATGCACACATGATAAATATTCACTGAAACCAGATTTCCAAACATAATCATTTGTGTGGTCTATAGTTTTCAGTAAAATTGTTTCTGTGCACCTTTAGTGCCATTTCAATGGAAAATGTGCTGTCTGTAATTGACAATGAGCTAACAATCCATGCTTTAGTTACATTAAAAAATCGCCCTGCCTCATGTCCATCAAAGGTAGGTGGGTCGCAAAAGTTTGTTGTTCTAAGAAGTGGGTTGTGGTTCTAAAAATGTTGGGAACCACTGCCCTAAGGTTTTCCACACCGCGCCCGTTCTCAGGAAGCATGTGTTGATTATTCCAAAAATAGGTCACATAAGGAATCTATAAGCTCAACTAAGAAAGAGGACTCCTCCGCCTATACAAAACCAAACTTTTATATTTCTTTTGAGATTCTTCTATTGTATTCTTCTGGTGCAGACACATCTGGGACAGTGGGAAGATCTGTCTCCTTGTCTCTGCCTGATCTGTCGGTGAGTCTTACTAAACCATTTCCTGCTGATAACCTGAACCAGTTCTTCAGGGATAGCAGGGAAGGCGGCAGAGTTGTAAATATACCTGCTGTCAGTCAGAGTTCAAGAGGAAGTATAAAGGCCCACCAGAGAATCAGCTTTTCCTTGAAGACCAGGAACCTCTGGATTCAGTAATTGTGTCTGCTAAGATGCGAATGGGGCTTTTCAGCGGGGCTGTCTGAGAGGGACATCAAAAGGCTACACCACCTGGACAAGAAAGCATATGCTACAAGTTCTTTGGCCTTACTGCCTTACTGTCTTTCTGGAATGTTGCAATGGCTTGCTTCAGTATAACATGGATGTAAATAAATTACCCAAAGAGAGGTATTCACCTTTCACAATGTGGGTGCTGGTGAATACGATGCCTGGAGTCTGAAATACCTATTGGTTTGGATGATTATATGCTCTTCTGGGCCCGCTTAAGGCGGACTCCTGAACTCGCTAAATACGCCACAGCACTCACCGAGGTGATGAGCTTAGACGCTGACCACAGAGTCAATTGGATAACAAATGTCAGGGAAATACTGACAGCCCTGGGCCTTAAGGAATCCTGGGACTGCCAAAACCCCCCTAGCAAAGCAGAGCTTAAACGCGTATATTGGGACTGGATAGACACCCAGGTACTTAGCAAGCCAAATGTTGGAAGATTAACGGAAGAATTTTACCATCACAAGCAGAGCAGAAGCCTTGAGCCATATCTAGATATAATCCAGGTACTACGAGATAGGGCGCTGTATATCCAGTTCAAAAAACAAAAACAGGGGAACCCTACTCACTACGGAACCAGGGTAGATAATATTCTTACAGAAACAATGGCTCCTGTGGATTGATATGATCTATAATAATAATATTTCGCGTAATAGCAATGTAAAAGGGTTTTCTAGGGTTGTCAGAGGACAAAGAACCACCAGTACTAATGATTGAATATATCATAAATAATTTTATGGTATAGAACAGAAGGAGCAATATGTATAAGTACAAAAACTTAAATAAACATAAATACACAATTGTGCATAGTGTCCCACTAAAAACAGGAACCTCAAATAACAGTGCAAAATAGTGAAAATAGTTTAAACAAGGTTTCCACAATTCTTTAAAGTCGACCATTATATGTATACAAAATATGCAGCGGCTATATATAATAATATGCGCTTGTTAATGGTTCACTTTTGTCTATTGTCGACGACGTTTCGACCCTCTGTGCATTACAGGGTCTCATCAGGACCTAGGATTATAGGGACATCTATGGAGAAAAAGGAGGATAAAATCAGCATAGGGCCCAATTAATGGCACAAATGCGACTGAAGGGAGAGAGACTGTAATATAAATACCTGGTAGTTTTGCGCAGCCACGTGAGAGGTGTGTGCCAACCGTGAGTGAAAAGAATAGAAAAAGATACTCACAATGGGACCCAGCCGGGTACTGATTGTGGGAGAAGGAAAAGAGGTTAGAATTATAAACCTTAGAGTTATTCTTATTTAAGGATTTATAGAAAATAGAGGCTCTTACCCCAATTGCGAGAAGAAGAATGGGGCTGCTCAATAGGGATAGCACAGCGTTATAATTGAGGAGTGATACACTATAGCAAAGGATGGCTAATAGTGTGGCAAGTGAACTCTCTGGAAAAAAAGGGGGAAACAATTTAGCATGTATATTCCGGAGTGGGGAGTTCTAGTAGTATCCAAATACAAAATTTAATACCTGTGTCATAATTTAGTCAGGCTCTTATGATACATGGGATATTGTTCCTTAACTGCGGCACCCGATCAGTGCTGCCATCCGTGTTGTCAAGGCGAGTCCTATCAGAGACACAGTCAGTGGTTAGTGGCCCTTTGTATAACACTCTGTAGTTGCATTAAAAGTATGAAAAATCCTGTATAAGACAGGAACCATGTTTATTTTATGTCCATGGGGGTGCTATCATGCAATGTTAGCTCTTACCTTCAAATTCCGAGAGTTCTATGGAAACGCGGGAAAATTCGCCGCTGGATATTCACAAAGCCGCGTGAGTCAGCTCTGCCTGGGATCAAATGACAGAGGGCGCTTAAAATCAGGCCTCTAAATAGAACAAGAACACGCCGGAACCGGGATGGGCCACAGGATTCTCAATGGAGTACCGCAGGGTGACACCACATATATGAATATCCAGCGGCGAATTTTCCCGCGTTTCCATAGAACTCTCGGAATTTGAAGGTAAGAGCTAACATTGCATGATAGCACCCCCATGGACATAAAATAAACATGGTTCCTGTCTTATACAGGACTTTTCATACTTTAATGCAACTACAGAGTGTTATACAAGGGCCACTAACCACTGACTGTGTCTCTGATAGGACTCGCCTTGACAACTACTGATGGCAGCACTGATCGGCGCCGCAGTTAAGGAACAATATCCCATGTATCATAAGAGCCTGACTAAATTATGACACAGGTATTAAATTTTGTATTTGGATACTACTAGAACTCCCACTCTGGAATATACATGCTAAATTGTTTCCCCCTTTTTCCAGAGAGTTCACTTGCCACACTATTAGCCATCCTTTGCTATAGTGTATCACTCCTCAATTGTAGCGCTGTGCTATCCCTATTGAGCAGCCCCATTCTTCTTCTCGCAATTGGGGTAAGAGCCTCTATTTTCTATGAAATCCTTAAATAAGAATAACTCTAAGGTTTATAATTCTAACCTCTTTCCTTCTCCCACAATCAGTACCCGGCTGGGTCCCATTGTGAGTATCTTTTTCTATTCTTTTCACTCACGGTTGGCACACACCTCTCACGTGGCTGCGCAAAACTACCAGGTATTTATATTGCAATCTCTCCCTTCAGTCGCATTTGTGCCATTAATTGGGCCCTATGCTGATTTATCCTCCTTTTTCTCCATAGATGTCCCTATAATCCTAGGTCCTGATGAGACCCTGTAATGCACAGAGAGTCGAAACGTCAGTCGACAATAGACAAAGTGAACCATTAACAAGCGCATGATTATTATATATAGCAGCTGCATATTTTGTATACATATAATGGTGGACTTTAAAAGTTGTGAAACCTTGTTTAAACTATTTTCACTATTTTGCACTGTTATTTGAGTTCCTGTTTTTAGTGGGACACTATGCACAATTGTGTATTTATGTTTATTTAAGTTTTTGTAATTATACATATTGCTCCTTCTGTTCTATACCATAAAATTATTTATGATATATTCAATCATTAGTACTGGTGGTTCTTTGTCCTCTGACAACCCTAGAAAAACCCTTTACATTGCTATTACGCGAAATATTATTATTATAGATCATATCAATCCACAGGAGCCATTGTTTCTGGAAGTATATCCAGTTCAGGCTTGGAACGCTCCCCGTTCGTGCACTAACCACAAAATAGCGCCTTCCCAAACAGACAACAGAAGACTGTCCTTTCTGCGGAGCTCCGCTGGAGTGCGTTGCCCATGTTATGTTTGCTTGCCCAGCGTATAAAGCAGCAAGGTCTAAATGGCTAAATCCAATCTGCAGACAATTGGGCACCCTTGACCACCAGGTTGCTCTGCGCATTCTGAAGTCTGACTCAAGAACACTCTTTGCTTGCGGGGTGGCTAAGTTTTTAAGTTGCGCTTGGATAGTCAGGCAAAAAGCCTTGCGAGGGGTGGCCTAACCTTATATTTTAGGCCTCATGTAGAAAACACCTCAGCCCAAGTTGAATGCCTATTAATTGCAAAATTTATATTTTACGCGCTGGCACTTTATACAAGCTATACTGGGTTGGATTGTTATAATCCTAGTTTTTAAAGGTTTTTACTTAAAATACCTATGATCTTATTAATGAACTTTTGGGAATTTTTATCATGCAGTTTCATTTATAACCGTTTTATTCTTTGTGGTGCAATAATGTGCTTATATGTTCTGGTCGACTAGACTCCTCGGACTATTTATGTATTATATGACAAATCGCATTTTTAAAAACTTTTTCTGTTTTTAAAAATGTTTGTGATGCTTTTATGATACTTGTTATCGAAATAAAGCTATTGACTGACTGATTATATGATTTTAGTTTTTTTTTTTAGGAAACCGTGAGAATTTGACTCCACTACAATGGAGTGAAAGAGATTCTTAAAAAATAGCGGATAATAGCTCAACTGGAAAGCGAATGATTGGTATAACACGCATGTAACGTGTAGGGGATGGCAAACTCATTTTACGCTCTGAACAGGCGCGCAATGCCCATTGGGCTCAAAGGGCTTCAGCCCCCCCCGTCGTGTGTGGCAGCCCGGGCTGAGACAGCTTCCCGGGCACACACACAGCCTCACCCAAGTACTTCACAGGTCTTTAAAATACCATTTGCTTGTAAATGAGGCTCTGTTGTTTATCACCCCTTTTTAGAGCCCCTGCATCCCCATTCTGCCTATTGCTGGAAGAATTAGCCCCCCCCCCCCCGAAATGTTGCGCCTCTGGCTCTGAATGAACTGTTGGACGATTTCAAGTGGAAGTGGTCGCTCAGAAACATTGTGGCTGTTAGAGGACATGTTCTATGTAAATAATGAAAACCTAAAGGTATTCATTATTTACTGGAATATTTGTTATTCTGGATAACTGGTTGGAACGTCTCCTGAGGAAATGTAGATAATTACCAAAAGTGTGCAGAAACCAACCCAAAATGTGTGAAGTTAACATATGAAATTCTCTATGGGATACTAATATGGACTAATGTAGTGAACATTGAAAGGATTAACATTGATTAATTCGTTTAATGGATTATTGAAACTATTGTTTGAGCAACTTAGAAAATGTTTCCATAAGAACTCTTTGCGTGCCCTTAATACAGGTTGTGGTTCAGGGACTGTATGACACACCTAACAAACTACTGACACTTGTGGTAAACTTTGATCGTTGCCAGAGCTTTTCTAGTTATACTGTAACCTAATGTCTACTTATCGACCTTGACAACCTAGGAGCAGCAAACACTTCAGTCACCAATTGGCCATTCTTCTGTAACTGCTGTAAAAAGTGAACAAGCAGACATCCTTGAGTGTCTTGTTCCACACGAAAGCAACCTCACTTCTCACATAAAATGAATTGTTTCTTGGTGACTTAGTTTCTAATCAGACAAAATGTCTCGTTCCTAACATCATTCACAAATGCCACGTGTGTTCTCTGACTTTGTTTTCTTCTGGAACTTGCTCATTGTGCACCGTGGACAATATCGACTTATACACTGCACCTGACCCAAAATATGGCAGGCCTTGGGAAAGCACTCTGCCTGACACTATGAACAAGCATTGGAAATGCAATAGGTCTCGCATTTTTTTAAGTTAGAGCTATTGGCATTGTAAATGGCAATGCCTTTTACTTATGTTTACTTAAGTTTATGGAGTGGATGTATGTGGTGTGAGGTGGAATTATGTGAGTTGGGTAGAATTGTGTGGCGTGGAATAGTGTGGTGTGGAGTGGATTTGTGTAGAGGAATTATGTGGCATGGTGTGCAGTGGAATTATGTGGATAGTAATTATGTGGTATTGAGTGTACTGGAATTATGTAGAGTGGGATTGTGTGGCATGGAGTGTAAATATGTGGATTGGTATTTTGTGTTGTGGAGGGAAGTTTAATTATGTGGTATGCTGTTGAGTTATGTGGCATGATGTAGAGTTTTGTGGTGTGGATTGGTTACATGTGGTGTGTTGTGTAATCATGTGGAGCAGGTGCTGTGTGGTCCTCACAATGTAGACAGGGTGTGGTGTGGGTGGTGTAGGCACTGTGGTCTGTGTGGTGGATATGCACTGAGCCCTGTGAAGCACAGGTTAATCTATGTTCTTCTGTAGGCATGGCCTTGAGAGGCCAGTGTAGGCCTGGTGTGATCTGTGTTATGCTATAGCCCGAGTATGGTTTGGGTGCTGTTGGCACAGTCTGTTGTGTATAATATAGGTGCAGTGTGGTCAGAGCCGTGTAGTTGCAGCTTGGTGTTGGAAAGTGTAATCTCGGTTTAATAGATGCTGTGGTATCTGTGTTATGGGCACATGAAAGTGTGCCTACGCCTAGAAGTGCCCTGGATTGTGTAAAGCAGTGTGATGTGGATGAGACTGGTAAGCTGTTGTGTGGATGATGTAGGTGCTGGCTGTTCTAGGTGTTGTGTGAACAGTAGGGTCTGGGTGGAGTACAAAGAGTGTGGTCCAGATGGTGTGTGTAGTGTACGTTTAGTGTGGTGTGAAAGGGGTGTGAATGCAGTGATGTATACGTGGGGTAAGTACAGTGCTGTCTGGGTGAAGTTGGTGAACGTTGCACTCGGTAGTTTAGACATAATTTGTGTACTATACCACATAATACTGAGCATTTTGGTGTGATCAGTGTTTTGCAGTATTATGGTCAAGGAGGATTTGGTAAACAGTCAATCAGTTTTATAGGCGCAGTGCAGCCTATGACGTGTTGATACTGTGAGGTGTAGGCAGGGCCACTTGAATTACACGATGCTGCAACTTTTTCTTCATATGTAGTATGAGTACGCCACGCTTGCTACATAATCCACCATGTGCTGTCTCATCTTGTTAGAAATGGGATCTCTAGTTGGCAAGGGCTTGCACCTTTGTCCAAGTAGGGACCCTTCTTCCTAGTCAGGGTAAGGGTTGTTACACTCGTGAAGTAACCCCTGCTCACCCTCGTGGTAGCTTAGCACGAGCAGTCAGGCTTAATTCAGAGGCAGTGTGTAAAGCATTTGCACATAACCAACAGTAATACAGTGTAAGCACTACAAGCGGACACCACACCAGTTTAGAAAAATAACCAATATTTTATATACTCAAGACAAGACCAATTACGACAAAAATCCACAATACTATACTTTACGAATGAATGCTTGATACGTTAACTTCTTCTTTGCAGGAATAGCACAAAAGCAAAGTTCGTGCGAGTCGGTAGCTCCGTCCGAGCCTACCGTGATGCTGAAAACCACAGAGTCTAACAGTTCCAGCCGACCGCGTCGATACGGGCCAGCAGAGTCGTGAACAGACTCGGTCACAGTACCTTTTCTCGTTGTGGCTGGTACGGGTGTACGAGCCGGTCGGCGTTCGTCGCGGTTGCGGTGCAAGACGGAGCGATGCAAGGTGCGGTGTCCCTCGATGCGGTGCAGGCAGCGGCTCGATGAGCGTCGTGCAGGCGGAGTCGGTGAGTCCAAGGCGTGCGATGCAGGGCGAGATGATGCTCGATGCGGTGCTGACAGGTTGCGATGCAGGCGACCTAGCCGGAGTGCGGGAGCTGGCGTCGGACAGCGGTGCGAGTCGGAGCGGTGCGTCGCAGGCGTGCGGCGGTGCCCCAAATGCGGTGCGGTCTCGACTCTTGAGCCAGTTGCAGCGACAGTGTCGGTCTGGTCCGGCTGGCCCAGTGAAGCGATGCGATGCGAACTGCGGTGCCCACAGGTCACGGTGCAAGCAGCGGCTCGATGTTGGCGGCGTCGGACGTCGCCCACGGTGAGACCAGGGTTGCGATGCGAAGCGGGGCGATGCGGTCTGCGGTGCAAACAGGTCACCGGCCAGGGATGGATTCGGTTGACGGAGTCGGTTGCAGTTCCCTTCCTCTGTGGCAACTGAAACAGCGTTCCAGAAGCGGTACCCAGAGGCTTGTGAAGTCTTTGTAGTCCCTGAGACTTCTTAACAGGAGGCCAGCTCGGTTCCTGGCCCTTGGAGATACTCAGCACAAGATTGTAGAAAGTTCAGTCCAGTCCTTTCACTGCCCAAGACAGAAGCAGCAACTGCAGGCCAACCCAACAAAGCAACAACACAGCAAAGGGGCAGTACTCCTCCTGGCAGCTCTTCCAGCTCTTCGTCTTGGCAGGTTCCTTGATTCCAGCGAGATCTAAATTCATGGGGTCAGGGCCCCAATATTTATATCCCAAATTCCTTTGTTCTCTGAAGGCAGAGAGGCCTTTGCCTAGTCCAAACCAGTTCTGGAGCACTTTGTTGACAAGTCTCCGTCCCTTCTTTCAGTGAGTAGGCCAGGGACATCAGACGCACCACAGGAGGTGGAGCCAGCATTGTGGAGGGAAGGCACTGTCCTATTCAGGGCCCAGGTGCGACCCCTCCCACCCATCTACAGGTCGATCTGGCTATTCAGCCCTGCGCTGACTCACCCTGTCTCCTGGCATCCCCCAGCCCCTGTCACTCACATTCCAGACAAGGAATACACAACCTCGCAGAGGCAGGCTTGGATGGTTAGACAAGAAAATACCCACTTTCTAAAAGTGGTATTTTCAAACACAGAATGTTAAAACCAACTTCACTAAAAGATGCATTTTATCATTCTGAGTCCAGGCATACTAAACTCGAATTTCTACCATGTTCCCGGGGTCAGTTAGGATTATAAACTGTAATAATCAAAACTGCCCGTTCTGGCCTAGGGGAACAGGTAGCCTTGCAATAGTGAAAAACGAACTAGGCTGTAATTCACTATCAGGACATGCCGCACACACCCGGGCATGTCCTACCTTTCGCATACACCGCACCCTGCCCACAGGGGTACCTTGGGCCTACCTTAGGGGTGACTAACATGTAGCAAAGGGAAGGTTTAGGGACTTGCAAGTGTGTGCACTTGCCAAGTCGACTATGGCAGCCCCAGGCTGCGCACAGGCTCTGCGATGGCAGGCCCGAGTTACACTTTACGGGCTGTTTGCGTGGGTGGCACAATCCAGTGCTGCAGCCCACCAACAGCATTTGGTCTATAGGCCCTGGCACTCGCAGTGCACTTTACAAGGGACTGACACATAAACCAAATAGGCCAATCATGGAAACACCAATCCATAACACATTTTATACAGGAGCACTTGCACTTTCCCACTGGACCGCAGTGAGGAAAGTGCGCAGAATCATCACACCAGCAAAAACAGAGTCAAAACCGGGAGGTCAGAAAGCAAAAAGTCAGGAAACACGCCAAAGATGCCAAGTCTAACACATGTCCCCTCCAGCTGAAAGTAGGGAGAACTACCCAACCCCATTGGAGTTCTCTTCACTAAGGCGGAAGAACCTGGACAGACCATCTGCGTTGGCGTGTTCTGTACCAGGACGGTGTTCCACCGTAAAGTCCATTCCCTGTAGGGAGATGGACCACCTCAGCAGTTTTGGATTCTCACCCCTCATTTGCATCAACCATCTGAGGGCCTGTGGTCTGTCTGAACCCGGAAGTGAGTCCCAAACAGGTATGGTCTCAACTTCTTCAGTGCCCAGACCACAGCAAAAGCTTCCCTTTCTATGGCACTCCACCTCTGTTCCCTGGGAAGTAGTCTCCTGCTAAGGAAGACTACAGGCTGATCCAGGCCCTCTTCGTTCAGTTGTGAGAGCACCGCTCCCACACCATGCTCTGAAGCGTCAGTCTGCACGACGAATTCCTTGGAGAAGTCAGGTGCCTTGAGCACGGGCGCCGTGCACATGGCTGCCTTCAGGGCATCAAAAGCTTTCTGGCAGGACTCAGTCCAGATCACTTTCCTGGGCTGCCTCTTAGAGGTCAGCTCTGTTAAGGGGGCAACGATGGTGCCATAGCCCTTAACAAATCTCCTATAATAGCCGGTGAGACCTAAGAAGGCTCTCACCTCTGTCTGGGTCTTGGGGGCTCCCAAGCCAGAATGGTGTCAATCTTGGGTTGTAGGGGCGCCACCTGGCCGCTTCCTACCTGGTGTCCCAAGTACACCACCGAACCCTGCCCGATCTGGCACTTACTGGCCTTGATCGTGAGGCCTGCACCTTGCAGAGCCCTCAACACTTTCTCAAGGTGCTGTAAATGTTCTTCCCAGCTGGAACTGAACACAGCAATGTCATCCAGGTAGGCGGCACTGAAATCCTCCAGCCCAGCCAACACCTGATTGACCAACCTCTGAAAGGTGGCAGGGGCATTCTTCAACCCAAAGGGCATCACCCGGAATTGGTAATGACCTTCTGGGGTTGAGAATGCTGATCTCTCCTTGGCCCCATCGGTTAAGGCAATCTGCCAGTACCCAGACGTTAAATCAAACGTGCTGAGGAACCGGGCAGCTCCCAACCGATCAATGAGCTCATCAGCTCTGGGGATGGGGTGCGCGTCCAGTCCTGGTGACGGCATTGAGCCCACGGTAGTCCACACAAAACCGGAGTTCTGGAGTGGCACCGGGCGCCGCAGCCTTTGGGACCAAGACCACTGGGCTGGCCCAAGGACTGTGGGAGGGCTCAATCACCCCTAACGCCAACATCTTAGAGACCTCCTCCTTGATGCTGGCTCTGACCCGGTCCAGTCAACCTGTAAATCTTGTGCTTCACAGGATGGCTGTCACCGGTGTCCACGTCATGGGTACACCAGTGAGTAACACCGGGGTCAGAGAGAACAGTGGGGCGAACTGTCCCAACAACTGGCGACAGTCCCCCTGCTGCTCCTGAGTCAGAGTAGGGAGAGGATCACACCCTCTACTGACCCATCATGCTCCTTGGTAGACAGGAGGTCAGGGAGAGGCTCGCTCTCCTCTTCCACCCCATCATCTGTCGCCAAGAGCATACTCACTTCGGACCTCTCGAAGTGGGGCTTGAGGCGGTTCACGTGAAGGACCCTCAACGGGTTCCTTGGAGCCTGCAAATCCACCAGGTAGGTGACGTCACTTTTGCGCTCCTTTACCTCATATGGCCCAGTCCACTTGTCCTGCAAGGCACAAGGTGCCACTGGGGCCATGACCCACACTTTTTGCCCAGGTTGAAATTCGACCAGAGTGGCATTCTGGTCATACCATCTCTTCATTTCTTCCTGGCTTGCTTCTAGGTTCGCCTGAGCGAGTTTCCTGAAGCGGGCAGTTTGGTTTCTAAAGGCCAGCATGTAGCTAAATACATCCTGGGGAGTTTTCCTGGGAGCTGCCTCCCAGCCTTCCTTTACCAAACTCAGAGGTCCTCTGACAGGGTGGCCATACAGGAGCTCAAGGGGCTGTACCCAAGAGACTTCTGAGGCACCTCCCTGTATGCAAAGAGTAGGCATGGCAAGAGGACGTCCCACTTACGCCTCATGGGTTCTGTTAGACCCTTGATCATGCCTTTCAAGGTCTGGTTGAATCTCTCCACCAGACCGTTTCCTTGTGGGTGGTAAGGAGTGGTGAACTTGTAGGTTACACCACACTCCTTCCACAGGGATGTCATATACTTCGATATGAAATTGGTCCCCCTATCAGAAACCACCTCTCTGGGGAATCCCACACGGGAAAAGATCCCCATTAACGCCCGGCCCACCACTGGCGCCGTCGTTGTCCTGAGAGGATTGCCTCCGGGTACCGGGTGGCATGGTCCACCAAGACCAGGATGTACCTGTTGCCCATGGCTGTCTTGGGATCCAGTGGCCCCACAATATCCATCCCTACCCTTTCAAAGGGTGTTCCAACAACCGGAAAAGGTTGGAGAGGAGCTTTGACCTTCCTCCCACTCTTACCACTTGCCTGGCAAGTTTGGCAAGACCTACAGTGTGCATCTGACTGCCTTCGCATTTGGGGCCAAAAGAAGTGGGTGACAAGCCTGTCAAAGGTCTTGTCCTGCCCCAAATGTCCTGCCAAAGGCACGTCATGAGCCAGACCCAGTAGGAAGGTCCTGAAGCGCTGGGGTACCACCAGCACACGGGCTGACCCAGGCTCAGCAACCTTAGGCTCACTGTATAGGAGACCACTCTCCCAGTAGATCAGATGTGACCCGGACTGATTACCAGCTGCCTGGTCTGCAGCCTGCCGCCGCAGACCCTCCAGAGTAGGGCACTCGTTCTGCTCCCTGCAGAACTCCTCCCTGGTGGGACCCCCTTCTTGCTGCCAATGGGTCAGCTCAGAGATGTCTCCCAGTTCGGCTACCTGCTCCCCTGTAGGCACCGGGCGTCCCCCTCGAGGTCCGCCTCCTCCCGGTCCGTGGGAACTTCGGGGGCCGGTTTCCCGCGCCCCTGCCCTTTCTCTTGGCAGGGACTTGGGCCACTGTTTCAGGCTCCAAGTCCTCTTGATCACCCTTTCTGGCCGCCATTGACCGAGTAGACACGCATGCCCACTCTGGCAACCCAAGCATCTCCAAGTGAGACCTGAGCTCAACCTCCTTCCATGAGGACTGCTCCAGGTCGTTTCCTAGCAGACAATCTACAGGCATGGTAGGGCTCACAACCACCCTCAAGGGACCTGAGACCCCCATTCAAAGGGAACCTGCGCCACCATACACTGGCGCTCAGAGTTGTCGACAGCAACTACTTGGTGGAATGCTCCTGGGACTACTTGCTTCTCAGACACCAGGTGACACCGGACTGAGGTCACACTGGCTCCAGTATCTCTGAGAGCCTCTACCCTGTTCCCATTAATGGTCACCCAGGTGCTATATTTCTTTGTGTTAGGGGCACCTGGTTTCCTGGGACCATCTCACTGTCCCCTAGTGAGACAAGGGTCATTTCTGCGGGATCCCCACCCTCCTGTGGGCACCCCTCCTCCCCAAGCGCTACACTAGCCAACACTTTGGACTGTCCACCGGTGGGTGGCTGTGTCCCCTTCGGGCACTTGGGGTCCCCCTTAAAGTGACCTACCTGGTCACATGCATAACACTTGCGGGGGCCGGTCTCAACAGGCTTCCCTGTAGAGACCCCTTTCTTCTTATCACCGGGGGGCTGGGAACCTTTACCCTGGGTACTAGTTTGGGGCCCTTTAGAGAACTCCTGTGCTTTACCCTTGTCCCCCCACCTTTCTGCTGGGGACCCTGCCCACCTTTGGCTGAGTCTCCCCCAAACGCTTTCTTGTGGACCCTGGTACTCACCCAGCGGTCCGCTTCCATAACAAGCTTCCTGGGGTCAGTTAGCTTACTATCAACTAGGTGCTGGCGCAGATCTGCAAAACATAGACTAGACAAGTGCTCCCATGCAATCAAGTTGTAGAGCCCCTGAAAATCTGTTACACTACTGCCCTTCACCCAACCATCCAGAGACCTGCAGAACACATCCACACATTCCAACCAAGTGTTGGCATCAGACTTCTTACTGGACCTGAACTGATCCCTGTACTTTTCAGGAGTAAGACCATACTTCGTGAGAAGGGCATCCTTCATGTCAGCATAGGTGAGGTGATACCCCTTACCCAAAGCTATCAGAGCATCCCTTGCTTCTTCAGGGAAAAGTGGCCACAATCCTGCTCCCCAATTCTCCTCAGGGACCCCATTCATGTGTATGGCTGCCTCATAACCCTGAAACCACCTTTGTATGTCATCCCCCTTCTTGAACTCCTTGCCTACGTTCTTGGGAATGTGCACAATCCTGTCTGCCTTTCCTGGACGAATTGCTGCCACCATCTGAGCCTGACTTACTCCTAAGTTCTAGCTCCTTCAGTTCTCTCTCATGCTCTAAGAGCATCTTCCTCTCCTCTATGGCCAATCTCTTCTCCTCCCGCTCACTCTCCAGTCTGAGCTTCTGCAGCTCAAACTGCCTTGCCTCCCGCCTGTCCTCCAGCTCCTCTGGGGACAGACTGCTGCTGCCTGACCTGGCGGGTTCCCCCTACCCAAAAGCACATCCACCCTGGAAATAGGCTCCTCCACCTCCTCACTGAGATCACCAGGCTGCCCATTGGCATGTCTGGCTGCTACCAGGCCCTCAGCGCCTTCTGTAGCTCCTCCTTCCTTGTGAGGCCTTTAATTTGGACTTTCAGGTTTTTACAAATCGCTCGTAACTCCTTTACGGCGTAGGATTCCAACCTGTCCTCCTCAAAGATAATTTCCAGAGATGCAACGGATGATGCAATTGATTCAGGCATGACAAAAGTCGTGAGTTGAAAACTGGCAAGATCAAAAATAGGCCAAAGAAAAAGAACCAGTATGTGGTACGTAATGGTCTGCGATATGGTAGTAGTGCACACCAATCACTGTAAGTCAAGTGCAAACACAAGTCCTATCCTCACCGCTGACAACCAATGTTAGAAATGGGATCTCTAGTTGGCAAGGGCTTGCACCTTTGTCCAAGTAGGGACCCTTCTTCCTAGTCAGGGTAAGGGTTGTTACACTCGTGAAGTAACCCCTGCTCACCCTCGTGGTAGCTTAGCACGAGCAGTCAGGCTTAATTCAGAGGCAGTGTGTAAAGCATTTGCACATAACCAACAGTAATACAGTGTAAGCACTACAAACGGACACCACACCAGTTTAGAAAAATAACCAATATTTTATATACTCAAGACAAGACCAATTACGACAAAAATCCACAATACTATACTTTACGAATGAATGCTTGATACGTTAACTTCTTCTTTGCAGGAATAGCACAAAAGCAAAGTTCGTGCGAGTCGGTAGCTCCGTCCGAGCCTACCGTGATGCTGAAAACCACAGAGTCTAACAGTTCCAGCCGACCGCGTCGATACGGGCCAGCAGAGTCGTGAACAGACTCGGTCACAGTACCTTTTCTCGTTGTGGCTGGTACGGAGTGTGCGAGCCGGTCGGCGTTCGTCGCGGTTGCGGTGCAAGACGGAGCGATGCAAGGTGCGGTGTCCCTCGATGCGGTGCAGGCAGCGGCTCGATGAGCGTCGTGCAGACGGAGTCGGTGAGTCCAAGGCGTGCGATGCAGGGCGAGACGATGCTCGATGCGGTGCTGACAGGTTGCGATGCAGGCGACCTAGCCGGAGTGCGGGAGCTGGCGTCGGACAGCGGTGCGAGTCGGAGCGGTGCGTCGCAGACGTGCGAGCGGTGCCCCAAATGCGGTGCGGTCTCGACTCTTGAGCCAGTTGCAGCGACAGTGTCGGTCTGGTCCGGCTGGCCCAGTGAAGCGATGCGATGCGAACTGCGGTGCCCACAGGTCACGGTGCAAGCAGCGGCTCGATGTTGGCGGCGTCGGACGTCGCCCACGGTGAGACCAGGGTTGCGATGCGAAGCGGGGCGATGCGGTCTGCGGTGCAAACAGGTCACCGGCCAGGGATGGATTCGGTTGACGGAGTCGGTTGCAGTTCCCTTCCTCTGTGGCAACTGAAACAGCGTTCAGAAGCGGTACCCAGAGGCTTGTGAAGTCTTTGTAGTCCCTGAGACTTCTTAACAGGAGGCCAGCTCGGTTCCTGGCCCTTGGAGATACTCAGCACAAGTTTGTAGAAAGTTCAGTCCAGTCCTTTCACTGCCCAAGACAGAAGCAGCAACTGCAGGCCAACCCAACAAAGCAACAACACAGCAAAGGGGCAGTACTCCTCCTGGCAGCTCTTCCAGCTCTTCGTCTTGGCAGGTTCCTTGATTCCAGCGAGATCTAAATTCATGGGGTCAGGGCCCCAATATTTATATCCCAAATTCCTTTGTTCTCTGAAGGCAGAGAGGCCTTTGCCTAGTCCAAACCAGTTCTGGAGCACTTTGTTGACAAGTCTCCGTCCCTTCTTTCAGTGAGTAGGCCAGGGACATCAGACGCACCACAGGAGGTGGAGCCAGCATTGTGGAGGGAAGGCACTGTCCTATTCAGGGCCCAGGTGCGACCCCTCCCACCCATCTACAGGTCGATCTGGCTATTCAGCCCTGCGCTGACTCACCCTGTCTCCTGGCATCCCCCAGCCCCTGTCACTCACATTCCAGACAAGGAATACACAACCTCGCAGAGGCAGGCTTGGATGGTTAGACAAGAAAATACCCACTTTCTAAAAGTGGTATTTTCAAACACAGAATGTTAAAACCAACTTCACTAAAAGATGCATTTTATCATTCTGAGTCCAGGCATACTAAACTCGAATTTCTACCATGTTCCCGGGGTCAGTTAGGATTATAAACTGTAATAATCAAAACTGCCCGTTCTGGCCTAGGGGAACAGGTAGCCTTGCAATAGTGAAAAACGAACTAGGCTGTAATTCACTATCAGGACATGCCGCACACACCCGGGCATGTCCTACCTTTCGCATACACCGCACCCTGCCCACAGGGGTACCTTGGGCCTACCTTAGGGGTGACTAACATGTAGCAAAGGGAAGGTTTAGGGACTTGCAAGTGTGTGCACTTGCCAGAGTCGACTATGGCAGCCCCAGGCTGCGCACAGGCTCTGCGATGGCAGGCCCGAGTTACACTTTACGGGCTGTTTGCGTGGGTGGCACAATCCAGTGCTGCAGCCCACCAACAGCATTTGGTCTATAGGCCCTGGCACTCGCAGTGCACTTTACAAGGGACTGACACATAAACCAAATAGGCCAATCATGGAAACACCAATCCATAACACATTTTATACAGGAGCACTTGCACTTTCCCACTGGACCGCAGTGAGGAAAGTGCGCAGAATCATCACACCAGCAAAAACAGAGTCAAAACCGGGAGGTCAGAAAGCAAAAAGTCAGGAAACACGCCAAAAGATGCCAAGTCTAACACATGTCCCCTCCAGCTGAAAGTAGGGAGAACTACCCAACCCCATTGGAGTTCTCTTCACTAAGGCGGAAGAACCTGGACAGACCATCTGCGTTGGCGTGTTCTGTACCAGGACGGTGTTCCACCGTAAAGTCCATTCCCTGTAGGGAGATGGACCACCTCAGCAGTTTTGGATTCTCACCCCTCATTTGCATCAACCATCTGAGGGGCCTGTGGTCTGTCTGAACCCGGAAGTGAGTCCCAAACAGGTATGGTCTCAACTTCTTCAGTGCCCAGACCACAGCAAAAGCTTCCCTTTCTATGGCACTCCACCTCTGTTCCCTGGGAAGTAGTCTCCTGCTAAGGAAGACTACAGGCTGATCCAGGCCCTCTTCGTTCAGTTGTGAGAGCACCGCTCCCACACCATGCTCTGAAGCGTCAGTCTGCACGACAAATTCCTTGGAGAAGTCAGGTGCCTTGAGCACGGGCGCCGTGCACATGGCTGCCTTCAGGGCATCAAAAGCTTTCTGGCAGGACTCAGTCCAGATCACTTTCCTGGGCTGCCTCTTAGAGTCAGCTCTGTTAAGGGGGCAACGATGGTGCCATAGCCCTTAACAAATCTCCTATAATAGCCGGTGAGACCTAAGAAGGCTCTCACCTCTGTCTGGAGTCTTGGGGGCTCCCAAGCCAGAATGGTGTCAATCTTGGGTTGTAGGGGCGCCACCTGGCCGCTTCCTACCTGGTGTCCCAAGTACACCACAGAACCCTGCCCGATCTGGCACTTACTGGCCTTGATCGTGAGGCCTGCACCTTGCAGAGCCCTCAACACTTTCTCAAGGTGCTGTAAATGTTCTTCCCAGCTGGAACTGAACACAGCAATGTCATCCAGGTAGGCGGCACTGAAATCCTCCAGCCCAGCCAACACCTGATTGACCAACCTCTGAAAGGTGGCAGGGGCATTCTTCAACCCAAAGGGCATCACCCGGAATTGGTAATGACCTTCTGGGGTTGAGAATGCTGATCTCTCCTTGGCCCCATCGGTTAAGGCAATCTGCCAGTACCCAGACGTTAAATCAAACGTGCTGAGGAACCGGGCAGCTCCCAACCGATCAATGAGCTCATCAGCTCTGGGGATGGGGTGCGCGTCAGTCCTGGTGACGGCATTGAGCCCACGGTAGTCCACACAAAACCGGAGTTCTGGAGTGGCACCGGGCGCCGCAGCCTTTGGGACCAAGACCACTGGGCTGGCCCAAGGACTGTGGGAGGGCTCAATCACCCCTAACGCCAACATCTTAGAGACCTCCTCCTTGATGCTGGCTCTGACCCGGTCAGTCAACCTGTAAATCTTGTGCTTCACAGGATGGCTGTCACCGGTGTCCACGTCATGGGTACACCAGTGAGTAACACCGGGAGTCAGAGAGAACAGTGGGGCGAACTGTCCCAACAACTGGCGACAGTCCCCTGCTGCTCCTGAGTCAGAGTAGGGGAGAGGATCACACCCTCTACTGACCCATCATGCTCCTTGGTAGACAGGAGGTCAGGGAGAGGCTCGCTCTCCTCTTCCACCCCATCATCTGTCGCCAAGAGCATACTCACTTCGGACCTCTCGAAGTGGGGCTTGAGGCGGTTCACGTGAAGGACCCTCAACGGGTTCCTTGGAGCCTGCAAATCCACCAGGTAGGTGACGTCACTTTTGCGCTCCTTTACCTCATATGGCCCAGTCCACTTGTCCTGCAAGGCACAAGGTGCCACTGGGGCCATTACCCACACTTTTTGCCCAGGTTGAAATTCGACCAGAGTGGCGTTCTGGTCATACCATCTCTTCATTTCTTCCTGGCTGGCTTCTAGGTTCGCCTGAGCGAGTTTCCTGAAGCGGGCAGTTTGGTTTCTAAAGGCCAGCATGTAGCTAAATACATCCTGGGGAGTTTTCCTGGGAGCTGCCTCCCAGCCTTCCTTTACCAAACTCAGAGGTCCTCTGACAGGGTGGCCATACAGGAGCTCAAAGGGGCTGTACCCAAGAGACTTCTGAGGCACCTCCCTGTATGCAAAGAGTAGGCATGGCAAGAGGACGTCCCACTTACGCCTCATGGGTTCTGTTAGACCCTTGATCATGCCTTTCAAGGTCTGGTTGAATCTCTCCACCAGACCGTTTCCTTGATGGGTGGTAAGGAGTGGTGAACTTGTAGGTTACCCCACACTCCTTCCACAGGGATGTCATATACTTCGATATGAAATTGGTCCCCCTATCAGAAACCACCTCTCTGGGGAATCCCACACGGGAAAAGATCCCCATTAACGCCCGGCCCACCACTGGCGCCGTCGTTGTCCTGAGAGGATTGCCTCCGGGTACCGGGTGGCATGGTCCACCAAGACCAGGATGTACCTGTTGCCCATGGCTGTCTTGGGATCCAGTGGCCCCACAATATCCATCCCTACCCTTTCAAAGGGTGTTCCAACAACAGGAAAAGGTTGGAGAGGAGCTTTGACCTTCCTCCCACTCTTACCACTTGCCTGGCAAGTTTGGCAAGACCTACAGTGTGCATCTGACTGCCTTCGCATTTGGGGCCAAAAGAAGTGGGTGACAAGCCTGTCAAAGGTCTTGTCCTGCCCCAAATGTCCTGCCAAAGGCACGTCATGAGCCAGACCCAGTAGGAAGGTCCTGAGCGCTGGGGTACCACCAGCACGCGGGCTGACCCAGGCTCAGCAACCTTAGGCTCACTGTATAGGAGACCACTCTCCCAGTAGATCAGATGTGACCCGGACTGATTACCAGCTGCCTGGTCTGCAGCCTGCCGCCGCAGACCCTCCAGAGTAGGGCACTCGTTCTGCTCCCTGCAGAACTCCTCCCTGGTGGGACCCCCTTCTTGCTGCCAATGGGTCAGCTCAGAGATGTCTCCCAGTTCGGCTACTTGCTCCCCTGTAGGCACCGGGCGTCCCCCTCGAGGTCCGCCTCCTCCCGGTCCGTGGGAACTTCGGGGGCCGGTTTCCCGCGCCCCTGCCCTTTCTCTTGGCAGGGACTTGGGCCAGTGTTTCAGGCTCCAAGTCCTCTTGATCACCCTTTCTGGCCGCCATTGACCGAGTAGACATGCATGCCCACTCTGGCAACCCAAGCATCTCCAAGTGAGACCTGAGCTCAACCTCCTTCCACGAGGACTGCTCCAGGTCGTTTCCTAGCAGACAATCTACAGGCATGGTAGGGCTCACAACCACCCTCAAGGGACCTGAGACCCCCCCCCCCCATTCAAAGGGAACCTGCGCCACCATACACTGGCGCTCAGAGTTGTCGACAGCAACTACTTGGTGGAATGCTCCTGGGACTACTTGCCTCTCAGACACCAGGTGACACCGGACTGAGGTCACACTGGCTCCAGTATCTCTGAGAGCCTCTACCCTGTTCCCATTAATGGTCACCCAGGTGCTATATTTCTTTGTGTTAGGGGGCACCTGGTTTCCTGGGACCATCTCACTGTCCCCTAGTGAGACAAGGGTCATTTCTGCGGGATCCCCACCCTCCTGTGGGCACCCCTCCTCCCCAAGCGCTACACTAGCCAACACTTTGGACTGTCCACCGGTGGGTGGCTGTGTCCCCTTCGGGCACTTGGGGTCCCCCTTAAAGTGACCTACCTGGTCACATGCATAACTACTTGCGGGGGCCGGTCTCAACAGGCTTCCCTGTAGAGACCCCTTTCTTCTTATCACCGGGGGGCTGGGAACCTTTACCCTGGGTACTAGTTTGGGGCCCTTTAGGGAACTCCTGTGCTTTACCCTTGTCCCCCCACCTTTCTGCTTGGGACCCTGCCCACCTTTGGCTGAGTCTCCCCAAACGCTTTCTTGTGGACCCTGGTACTCACCCAGCGGTCCGCTTCCATAACAAGCTTCCTGGGGTCAGTTAGCTTACTATCAACTAGGTGCTGGCGCAGATCTGCAAAACATAGACTAGACAAGTGCTCCCATGCAATCAAGTTGTAGAGCCCCTGAAAATCTGTTACACTACTGCCCTTCACCCAACCATCCAGAGACCTGCAGAACACATCCACACATTCCAACCAAGTGTTGGCATCAGACTTCTTACTGGACCTGAACTGATCCCTGTACTTTTCAGGAGTAAGACCATACTTCGTGAGAAGGGCATCCTTCATGTCAGCATAGGTGAGGTGATACCCCTTACCCAAAGCTATCAGAGCATCCCTTGCTTCTTCAGGGAAAAGTGGCCACAATCCTGCTCCCCAATTCTCCTCAGGGACCCCATTCATGTGTATGGCTGCCTCATAACCCTGAAACCACCTTTGTATGTCATCCCCCTTCTTGAACTCCTTGCCTACGTTCTTGGGAATGTGCACAATCCTGTCTGCCTTTCCTGGACGAATTGCTGCCACCATCTGAGCCTGACTTACTCCTAAGTTCTAGCTCCTTCAGTTCTCTCTCATGCTCTAAGAGCATCTTCCTCTCCTCTATGGCCAATCTCTTCTCCTCCCGTTCACTCTCCAGTCTGAGCTTCTGCAGCTCAAACTGCCTTGCCCTCCCGCCTGTCCTCCAGCTCCTCTGGGGACAGACTGCTGCTGCCTGACCTGGCGGGTTCCCCCCTACCCAAAAGCACATCTACCCTGGAAATAGGCTCCTCCACCTCCTCACTGAGATCACCAGGCTGCCCATTGGCATGTCTGGCTGCTACCCAGGCCCTCAGCGCCTTCTGTAGCTCCTCCTTCCTTGTGAGGCCTTTAATTTGGACTTTCAGGTTTTTACAAATCGCTCGTAACTCCTTTACGGCGTAGGACTCCAACCTGTCCTCCTCAAAGATAATTTCCAGAGATGCAACGGATGAGGCAATTGATTCAGGCATGACAAAAGTCGTGAGTTGAAAACTGGCAAGATCAAAAATAGGCCAAAGAAAAAGAACCAGTATGTGGTACGTAATGGTCTGCGATATGGTAGTAGTGCACACCAATCACTGTAAGTCAAGTGCAAACACAAGTCCTATCCTCACCGCTGACAACCAATGTTAGAAATGGGATCTCTAGTTGGCAAGGGCTTGCACCTTTGTCCAAGTAGGGACCCTTCTTCCTAGTCAGGGTAAGGGTTGTTACACTCGTGAAGTAACCCCTGCTCACCCTCGTGGTAGCTTAGCACGAGCAGTCAGGCTTAATTCAGAGGCAGTGTGTAAAGCATTTGCACATAACCAACAGTAATACAGTGTAAGCACTACAAGCGGACACCACACCAGTTTAGAAAAATAACCAATATTTTATATACTCAAGACAAGACCAATTACGACAAAAATCCACAATACTATACTTTACGAATGAATGCTTGATACGTTAACTTCTTCTTTGCAGGAATAGCACAAAAGCAAAGTTCGTGCGAGTCGGTAGCTCCGTCCGAGCCTACCGTGATGCTGAAAACCACAGAGTCTAACAGTCCCAGCCAACCGCGTCGATACGGGCCAGCAGAGTCGTGAACAGACTCGGTCACAGTACCTTTTCTCGTTGTGGCTGGTGCGGAGTGTACGAGCCGGTCGGCGTTCGTCGCGGTTGCGGTGCAAGACGGAGCGATGCAAGGTGCGGTGTCCCTCGATGCGGTGCAGGCAGCGGCTCGATGAGCGTCGTGCAGACGGAGTCGGTGAGTCCAAGGCGTGCGATGCAGGGCGAGACGATGCTCGATGCGGTGCTGACAGGTTGTGATGCAGGCGACCTAGCCGGAGTGCGGGAGCTGGCGTCGGACAGCGGTGCGAGTCGGAGCGGTGCGTCGCAGGCGTGCGAGCGGTGCCCCAAATGCGGTGCGGTCTCGACTCTTGAGCCAGTTGCAGCGACAGTGTCGGTCTGGTCCGGCTGGCCCAGTGAAGCGATGCGATGCGAGCTGCGGTGCCCACAGGTCACGGTGCAAGCAGCGGCTCGATGTTGGCGGCGTCGGACGTCGCCCACGGTGAGACCAGGGTTGCGATGCGAAGCGGGCGATGCGGTCTGCGGTGCAAACAGGTCACCGGCCAGGGATGGATTCGGTTGACGGAGTCGGTTGCAGTTCCCTTCCTCTGTGGCAACTGAAACAGCGTTCCAGAAGCGGTACCCAGAGGCTTGTGAAGTCTTTGTAGTCCCTGAGACTTCTTAACAGGAGGCCAGCTCGGTTCCTGGCCCTTGGAGATACTCAGCACAAGATTGTAGAAAGTTCAGTCCAGTCCTTTCACTGCCCAAGACAGAAGCAGCAACTGCAGGCCAACCCAACAAAGCAACAACACAGCAACGGGGCAGTACTCCTCCTGGCAGCTCTTCCAGCTCTTCGTCTTGGCAGGTTCCTTGGTTCCAGCGAGATCTAAATTCATGGGGTCAGGGCCCCAATATTTATATCCCAAATTCCTTTGTTCTCTGAAGGCAGAGAGGCCTTTGCCTAGTCCAAACCAGTTCTGGAGCACTTTGTTGACAAGTCTCCGTCCCTTCTTTTCAGTGAGTAGGCCAGGGACATCAGACGCACCACAGGAGGTGGAGCCAGCATTGTGGAGGAAGGCACTGTCCTATTCAGGGCCCAGGTGCGACCCCTCCCACCCATCTACAGGTCGATCTGGCTATTCAGCCCTGCGCTGACTCACCCTGTCTCCTGGCATCCCCCAGCCCCTGTCACTCACATTCCAGACAAGGAATACACAACCTCGCAGAGGCAGGCTTGGATGGTTAGACAAGAAAATACCCACTTTCTAAAAGTGGTATTTTCAAACACAGAATGTTAAAACCAACTTCACTAAAAGATGCATTTTATCATTCTGAGTCCAGGCATACTAAACTCGAATTTCTACCATGTTCCCGGGGTCAGTTAGGATTATAAACTGTAATAATCAAAACTGCCCGTTCTGGCCTAGGGGAACAGGTAGCCTTGCAATAGTGAAAAACGAACTAGGCTGTAATTCACTATCCAGGACATGCCGCACACACCCGGGCATGTCCTACCTTTCGCATACACCGCACCCTGCCCACAGGGGTACCTTGGGCCTACCTTAGGGGTGACTAACATGTAGCAAAGGGAAGGTTTAGGGACTTGCAAGTGTGTGCACTTGCCAAGTCGACTATGGCAGCCCCAGGCTGCGCACAGGCTCTGCGATGGCAGGACCGAGTTACACTTTACGGGCTGTTTGCGTGGGTGGCACAATCCAGTGCTGCAGCCCACCAACAGCATTTGGTCTATAGGCCCTGGCACTCGCAGTGCACTTTACAAGGGACTGACACATAAACCAAATAGGCCAATCATGGAAACACCAATCCATAACACATTTTATACAGGAGCACTTGCACTTTCCCACTGGACCGCAGTGAGGAAAGTGCGCAGAATCATCACACCAGCAAAAACAGAGTCAAAACCGGGAGGTCAGAAAGCAAAAAGTCAGGAAACACGCCAAAAGATGCCAAGTCTAACACATCTGCAATGTGTTTCTAGCACAAACAGATCCAAAGAGGATGTGGCCTAATGGCTAGAGCGGTGGATCTCGAAGCTGGGGAACCGGGTTCGAGTCTCAGCAGAGACGCTCAAACTCCTGTGATTCTAAGCAAATCACTTAATCTCCCCGTGCCTAACAAAAAATGTCTGTAACGCAAATGGTGCTCATGTAAAGTGCTCTGAACCTTCGGGTCAACTTCGCACTATATATAACTCCAGGAAAAAATAAAGTATTAAAACACTGTGCTTAGGATACGACACTCTGCCTGGCCATTGCAAACGTTAACTGAGACCCCTTCAGCTGTTGATAGCTGTGTTCATGCATTTAAAGGGATGGTAATTTTTCCAAGATCGTATTAACTTCCTGAAATTATGGAATGGGGTATGGGCTGTTGTGTGCAGCAAAAACAACAAATTTAAATACTCACATGTAATTCAACCACGGTGGAACACAATTATACCCTTTTGCTATGAAAATGCCTTGTTTCACTATTCACCGAATATATGGTTATGTCACATTGTTCTCAAAACAGCAATCATTTAAACAAGGGACTCGGCTGTTAGAAGAATGCTAAATATGTTGCAACTATCCTAAAAATTACAGGTCTTGAATCCTAAATAGCATCTTAATTAGCCTACATAATAGCAAGGATAGACGACCCCTCTTGACGATTGCGGGTATCTGACGCCACATTTCCAGACCATAATAGTCGCAAAATAAAATGCGCCTGTGCCTTAGACGGTCGCGCTAATAACCCACCGGCAGTCTATAAGGCCTTTGTAAAGCGAGGAGTGTAACCGCTGTATAGGTGCTGACGTCCACAATCCTTAAATTAGAGCTGTGCAGAACAACCAATGCAGCGTGGTGCATTAAAATTGAAATAAGAGAGATTCATCTATATAATCGGTTTATTCTGATATCGAGGATGCCTCAAAGTAAGTTAACAGGGATTCAGTTAGACTTGCACACCATCGACGTTAAGAGAAAGTATGCGGCACGAAATGGCGACGAGAGGTGCTCTATGAGCAAAAACAGAAAACGCCGCATGCCCTACAAGCAGCGTTATCACCATCTATACCCTACCTCCATCTAAAAGCCAATTGTCATAAGTTGGAATATAAAACGGCCAAATAATTAAATCAAAGGCCATTAAGCGATCTTAATTAAGCAACCCGCTCGAGTACGGTGCATCGCCCACCAATCGAAATAAAGAAACTATCGGAACCATCCATACACAGACATCCACACACGATAACGGACCTTGCACAGTTTAAAGATCCGTTCACTAGCTGCACCATGCTCCTGGCGCCGACCGTATGTTGTATTATGGCCGCTCGGTGCCCTAGGGCGCCATCGTCATAAAGACTCACCTTAAAATAAATGTTAATATTCACAACACGGTTGTTTCGCAATCATAACTAAGAACCCAGCACTGCCTTCCCAAGACCCCGCCCGTCAAGCGATAAGAGCAGCCACAATCCAACGGCTTTCAGCGTTCGTGAAGCGCTGTACTCTTCCAAACCTTTACACGCCGGCAATAGCTGCTCCCTCCGCCACATTTAAAAAATCAAGAATCTCACTTTTTTGTTTCGGCACAGAAACAATAAACAGTGGTGCTTGCGCACCACAGAGGAGGGGGGGAGGGAGCGCGGCAGCGAGGCGAACGCGCGCTGCTGCGCGTTCTGGCCACCGTCGGGAATGGGAGGAGCAAAGGCGGGACATGCGCCCGCCTTTGCCCAATTGCGTGCCGTTTCGGAAAAAAAACCGCACGCTCCAGCCAATGTGGGCTTCCTAAAGCAAAACCACACGCACGAGCGTGTGGGTAGCTTTTAGAAGCCCTTTCTAAAGGTCTCGCGCTGCACACTGCAACGCTAGGCGCGAGACCTAAAAACCACATACCTCAAAGATCCTCAGCCCTAAATGACTCAGAGGTACTCCAGAGGTCACCTTACTGCCTGTTCCTAAATACAAATTCGACTGTTCTCGGGTCTAGGGGAACTCCTTGTAACAAGTTGTAATCTTTGTTCCTTAACCCCAGGAGATGGGTACAACTGGGAGTGCAGGAAAAGCCTATGACCTCCTCTTTGGGCCCATAGGTAGCAACGGTGAGCAGTCTAGGCTTACTCATGGAGCTAATGAAGTCTTAGAAACTCAGATATGAATGATAAACAATTTGGTTTTCTGGATAGCGCATATGTGATAGCTTTACAACTAGTTCTGTTTCTACCCAATGGGAATCAGTGTATCTTCTCAAAAGCAGTCACAGCCTGGACGTAGCACGTTTTTAAATATGGCACAGAGCATGTGAGTTGAAATCCTAAATGAAGCCCTGGTGTAGCATGTCTGGTCGGTGCAATTATCTCAGCAATGTCAGTGAGCATATCTTAGTGTTCCATGTCAGAGGTCGGGCGTGTGGCATTGCAGGTGACTCTAGTGTAACTCAGTGGTTGCAAAGCTGGATGTTTAGTCCTAGTTGTCAGCATTGCGCGTGTGTATCTGGAGCAATGGATCGAATACTGTAGGAGCCATTGGCTTAGGGGACAATTGGTCATATTCTGCTTTGATGCACCCGTCGGGTCTGCACAAAGGGGGCATTACGGTCATGCAAGTGGGGGCCAGTTTGGTGGTGGCAGTTACTGAACACAGAAAGTACAGGGAGGTGCAGAATAGGAAGAGTACCTAGGATAATTCTCCAAAAGTTACAGAATTTCTCTGGATGCTCTTAAGCTCTTCACTCACTTCTGTCAATGATGTGCACAAAACAGTGGGGGTCCTACATGCAAATGATTAGAGAGGTTTGGAAAAGCACTCCTTCTGGGTGTAGCCTGACGACTGGCAGGGTCCGAATTTTTAGGTCATGCGTGAGACAGCACATGCGCTGCCGCTGTGAGATCTATTGTACTAAAAAAAAATGTTTTTAAAACAACGAAAAAGGGCTTAGAGCCCACCCCTTTCTAACCATCGGTTGGCTTCCTCCTCAGTCTCACTTCTTTTGTTTTCATTCGTCAGCAGCTGGTTTCATTTTGCAAGTCCCTTCAGATGGCTCAGAGGGCTTTGGGGGGGGATTTTGGTTTTACCTCTTTAGATTCGACTCACTCTGAGACAGCAGCTTAGCATTTTCCTCTTTGTCACATTTACTTATTTGTCAGTTGTTTTATTCATCATCTAAAACGCAGTGATTTCAAAAGGTTTATATTTTATATTTACCCAACCCTAAAATCACCCTTACTTCCCTTTACCTCTATCCGCTCCGAACCCTAAATGCAGCCTTATCTCCCGTTACCGTGGATCCCCCCCTCCCCGAGCCCTCAAGTCGCCCTCACCTCCCTTTACCTCTAAGCACCTCGAACCCTAAATTCAGCGTTTCCTCCCTTTACCCACCCCAACTCTAAAATCACTCTTACCTCCCTCTACCTATCCCTGAACCCTTAAGTGACTCTTAACCTCCCTTTACCCACCCGCAAGTCACCCTCACCTCCCTTTACCTCCACCCACCCATGAACTCTCAAGTCACCCTGACCTCTTTACCCACTACCAAACCCTCAAGTCATCCTCACCTCCCTTTACCCTCCCATAAACCCTGGAGTCACCCTGACCTCCCTTTACCTCTACCCACTCCGAACCTTCAACTCACCCTTACCTCCCTTTACCTCTACCCACCCCGAACCCTGGAGTCACCCTCACCTACCTTTACTGAGCCTATAACTCAAGTTACCCTCACCTCCTTTTACTTTTACTGAGCCCATAACTCTCAAGTCACCCTCACCTCTCTTTACCTCCACCCTCCCATGAACTCTCAAGTCACCCTGACCTCTCTTTACCCACTACCGAACCCTCAAGTCATCCTCACCTCCCTTTACCCACTACCGAACCCTCACGTCATCCTCCCCTCCATTTATCCACCCATGAACCCTCAAGTCACTCTGACCTCCCTTTACCCACTCCTGAACCCTCAAATTACTCTGACCTCCCTTTACCTCTGCTCACCCTGAAGTCACCTGAACCTCCTTTACCTCTTCCCATCCTGAACCCTCAAGGCGGCTTCACCTCCCTTTACTTCTACCCACCCGAACCCTCAAGTCACATGCTCCTCCCTTTACTTCTACCCACCCCTGAGCCCTCAAGTCACTTTTACCTCTTCCCACCTATAAACCTTCAAGTCCCCCTCACCTCCCTTTTACCGAACCCATAGCCCTTAAGTCACCCTCACCTCTCTTCACCTCTAACCACCACCGAACTCTCAACTCCCTTTACCTCTACCCACCCATGAACCCTCAAGTCACCTACCTCCCTTTACGTCTACTCACCCATAAACCCTCAAGTTACCCTCACCTCCCTTTGTCTACTCACCCATGAGCCTTCGAATCACCCTTATCTCCCTTTACCTCTACCCACCACAAAACCCTCAAGTCACCTTACGCTCCCTTTACCCACCCATGAACCCTCAAGTCACCCTTTACCACTACTCTACTCCCTTAGAAGTAGTCCTAATTCTTTTCCTTGAACTACGCCCTCAGGGCAGCACTTTCTGCAATTCAAAATTACAACTATTTACCCCTTCCTAAAAATACTCGGGGACTTTATAACTTTCCCCAAAATATTCCAGGACTGGAGTTAGACTGGTAAATTTGATTTTTCAGTGTTTGCCACGACCACTGTTGCCATGAGGGTGCAGTTCAAGGCAAGAAACACAAACGTGCTCTCTTTGGCCAACTAGTGCTGTCTTTACTTCCTTTTCATGTGTTTGTCACTACCCAGGAGCATGGCCCAAGTACTGCTTCTCTTAACCAGTGTACTTCACTGCTCTCTTTTCAGAGGTACTTGTATTCCTTTTACTTGCACCCCCTTATTGCTTGCCCGGCTGTGTTGCTTGCTCCTTCCCATCACGCCAGAAAAAAGCACCCAAAAGTCATGCCTATGGGTTTCAAGATGCTACAAAGGTGCAGACGGTGTTGTGCTCTCTTTTCTGCATGGCCTTTTTGGCACTTTCTTCATGTAGGGCCAACACAGAGAACTTCTGCTCAGATAGCAGAAAATGTTACCGTTTTTTTTTTTTTTTGCGAAGGCAGACAATAATCCCATACTGAGAAAACTGGTCACTCCTCGGCGCGAAAATCGTTGGCCGTGTCCTGCTGCTTTTTTTCCCCCTCTAACTTTCAGCCATGCTGCACAGCAGCCAGGCTGCTGTACACATAGCTAAAATAAATTGACAAAGCCTGTAGGTGAGACCTATTGGCTTTGCCAATACTTGTTCAGATAGCAGGTCCTCGAGTCAGGGCTCAAAACAGCTGAGCCTTTGCGGTTCCTGAGAGAAGCAGGACTGGTTCTAAGCATGTAGGGGAATCTACCTTTGCCTTTAGGTCCAAGCAATAGTCCTTAAATTTATCCTTGACTCTTCTAGGATGTCACCAACAGAGGCCTTACCGGGTTCAAAGTTTCACGGAATTCAAGAGATAAACTTGCGAGCCAAGTTGTGCTTAAAAGGTCAGCTTTTATCCAGTTAGTAGCAATTCTTACAAGGCCAGCTAGCCACTCTGATCTTGTGCACCACTTGAACATTTTGAATAGTCGAATCCAATCTAAGTGGATCTTTCCAATTGTACAGGCCAGTCCCATGTTTCAGAAGAGCTTCCCGATCTATCCATCCCCTTTGCAAGAGTCACAGGTGATATTGGTTCCCTTGAGCCCCCGGACTCGTTCCCTGTACTACTTGCAGAAAATGCAGCAGGCTATATGCGATCACAAGTATGGGGAGACAGGAAATTAAAACCAAAAGGCACCAACTCAGTACCAGTGGCACAGTGGTTCCATTGCACCGAAGACCTGACAGTGGTCTCCCCATGCAGGGTTTTCCGGTGTGCCCCATCAGACTTTTTCTCTACTTCAAGACCTTGTCTGAACAGTTATACATTGAGTATGGGCCAAAGCGCAACCAGTACTTTTTGTCAAAATTCGCATGCAAATTGCACACAAAAAAACTTATTAAAAAACAGACTTTTTACATCTATTAAAATGGATTAGAAAAACGGTTCCTTCAACATTTGTAAGTAATACTTTTAAAACTTGGACACATTTGAAAATACCCTAACGACGTTGCCACAAGTGACCTTATTTCTCCAACCTCACTCGCATCATTTGGCCAAGGAAAATGAGGTGTGGGCCAGTAGTGGTATGCCAATGAGGGTCTAGAGAGTTATTTACTTTTATGCAGTTTATTCATTTTTTTTTGTTTTGCGGTTTTTATTTAGTGGAGACTTGACCAAAGGTATTTCCTAACAGGAAGGCGACACCTTGCCCAGCCTGTCAGATTTCTAAGTAATGTAAAGTGCTTGTTGTTTTTATTGCTTATGGTTAATAAATTTACTTTTTTGGAATGTATTATCCTTTGCTGAGTGAGACTTTGATTTTCTTAAGCACACAATGCAGGTCCTCATGATTTAGGCCCCGTCCATAATTGGGTTGACCACACCCCTTTACAGACACTCCGTTTTTCATCCCACTTAAATCCCTGTGTATAGGCCCTGTTGTTAAAGAGCAGCCCTATTTGGTGCGCAGCGGCTCCTCGCGCCCATGTTCTTCGGTGCCTCTACCCCTGTTGCTATAAGAGTTGCCGCGCCTCTGCACCCCTCTGGGCTTCTGTTCCCAGCAGCAGCCGATAACATAGAATGTCATCTTCTGTTTATGTAATGCCGGCGCGCGTGCAGCAGATTACCCACAGGCACCGCGTGCTGGAGATTATCTCCCTGATTGGAGAGAATGAATGCCCTCGCGCTGTCCTGAATGTAGAGCCTGATGTTTGTGGCGGGAGGCGGAGGGGTACCGAGCCGAGGGTAAAATGATGTACTTAAAGCTGACCGCTCTGCGTTGCTTTGCAGGCCAAGAAGCTGGTGGAGTCGCTCCCGCAGGAGATCAAGGCCAACGTTTCGAAAGAAGAAGCCGAGATGATGAAGGCCGCGCTGGAGGCCGCAGGAGGGAAGGTCTTGCTGGAGTAGAGCGGACTGTCTGTTACCGGACAGTATGCCGGCATGGACTCTGCCAGCTGGCCCCTCACGAGAGGGACCGGCCGCAGCAAGGGACTTTTGAGCACTGAAGCCGTGATTTTGAGTCCTCCTGGGCTGCTAATCTCTCTGGGCGCCGGGCCTGGTCTCCCCTCCTCAAAGACAACGGAAGTGGCTGTGTTCAGTAGCTGCAGTCCCGGGGACGAGGGGGTGGGGGTGGGCTGTACAATATCACAGAATCTGTGTTTTCTGGTGGTCTTTGCCACTCACAAAATATAAAAACAACATTTGTATACTCTGTCTAGTTAGTCTTTATTTCCTGCGTGTGCATAGTGTACACAACTTGTGTTTGTATTTTTGTGTGTGTTTGGTTTATTAACTGCAGTAGTGTTCAGTGTTCTAGTTATTACTGATGATGCGAGTGGCATTTTTTTCCTGCTGATTTGCTCCATTTCACAGAAATATAACACGTTCATGCTTTTTTTGATGCACTCGGGCCACTTGGGACAACCTGATGCACACCCAGAGATGTCTTAGTCTGACGCTTGCGCTTCCTCCGATTTTAATAGATGCTTTTCAGTACTTGATGGCCTTAGTTGAGGACTGCTGTTTATCAAGATATGTAGTTTATTTAACGCTGTGGCGTGTAGTGGCAAATGCAGGATCAGTGTCTGTGTGTCCCTGTCCTTCAATAGCATGCCATCCAAACATCATTGAACGGGAATGAGAGGAGGGCTGGCCCGAAAGGAAGTGTGTACTTTTCTTGACAGGTAAATGCCTCTGAATGGCTGTAGGGCCGGACCTGAGTTTGATTGCTTAAGATGCGCCCACTCCGCCCAAGCCAGACTGACCACCTCAAAGCACTGACCCGTCAGCGTCAGTGCTATTTGTGGTCGCTGCTGCTTCTCCAGTGACATCCAGTTCACTTATTCTGTTATCCAAGCTTACAGTGGTGATTAACACCTGTTCCGTACTCCTGCCATGTTTTGCAAGTGTTTTTCTTCCAAACCATGAGCGGCTATGCCCAGAACCGCCTTGTGTGGCACTCTGAGAAGCAAAAGAGATGGAAATCCATGCATGGGGGGAAGCAGCTCACCACAAAAAGCTACTGTTGGGCTAGGAGGAAAACATGGCGTCATCCAATCTGCTTCGTTGTTCTGTCAAACAGCCTATGAGGTTGGGAGGCGCCGAGGTCTTCTCTACTTCAATACCAAGCAACACTAAAAGGTCAGATTTTCTTCTCCACTCAAAGTGGAAGGGGACTTCTCCCAGAGCCTTGCTTTTTTCACAGCGTACATACCTCAAATCAACTTCTAGATGAACCTTCCTGTTCCTACAGACATAAAAACGTATCTGTTCTCCGATGCAAAACTTTTGGTCTCTTTTTTGCCTTTTCCATGTGGCTCTACATTTCACAGGCCTAGTTGAAGACTTCTGAGGCTGCCCCCGATGTCCTGCCTCTGGACTTTTGTTACGTGGCAAAGCTGATTATTTAATTTGCCATTTATCTATAAATAACACTAAAACTCAGAGCAACACAGAAGTATTCGTTCAAGTCTTTTCCGGCTTCTGAGATGAAGTTGTGTGTGCCAGTCTGTAGCGTCTATGGTCTTCATCCGAAACACATGCCAAGGGAGACAGGAGAGAGACATCTGCAAATCTTTTTTTTTTTTTTTTGCAAACAAAGAAGGAAGGCTGGATTTTGCCCTCAAAGAACACTGTCCTGTGGTGAAGTATAGCTTGACAGTGCATCTCATCATGCTGCTACCATAAAACGCCTAAGAAAAAAAGAAAAAAGCAAGTTGATGTAGCCATTGAGTAGTCTGGGCCTCTTCTGCACAGCTTAAGCATTAAAATTGTGGCATAATGACCACGACTCAGAATCTTCTAATAGACAGTTTTGCCACTCAAGTCATCATCCATGTGGATACAGTCCACGTCATCAACAATTGGGTTGTCTGTCACACTCATTGACAAGCATGTTGTCAACAATAGCTGCCTTGTTGACTGCTTCTTCAGCTGTCCCTCCTCGTTGGCACCCAACCCATCATCATCAACTTGAGTTTGAACCGACAAATGCCATTGAAGTCCACCTTACCAGAGAAACAGAATTCCTCAGCAATAGTTGGTAAGATCCTCTAGGGCATTAATGTAAACGTCACCTTGGCTCGCAGGTCTCTTTTAGGTCTCGCCTACGCAGTGCGCATGCGCTGCATAGGAGGGCCTTTAGCCGTCGCTCTGCTCATTTTCAAGCACACACTCGTGCTTGTGGCGGCATCCACCTTGCGGGAGCGAGCAGGGGCACGCCACAAGCACGAGTGCAGTGCTTGAAAATGAGCAGACTGCTCTCCCAAGCGCGCGCGCCTCTCTCCTCGCCCACACGTCCCGGCCACTCACTCGCTCCGCCCTCTCTGTCTCCTTTTTGCCTGCGCTTCTTGTTTGGAGAACCGGCGAGTCTGGAAGTAATTTCTGTGACTGCGATTAGACCTAAATCTTTTTCAGAGTCGTGGCCAAACTGTACGTTTAACTGCATGTAGAGGGGTTCTACCTTACACTGGTTGTCAAAGAATTTGTGACTAGTACGTTTTTTGGTAGATCGACCGAAGAACGCCCTCGAAGCGTATCCTTCTGTGCGTACTTGAAGCAGGCAGCCTTTATCGCTGTGTCCTGTGGCGCAGCATTGCAGCCGTGTTCAGATTGCTGCTGGGCATAGTCTTACTCAGTAATATATTCTTTCCAGGTGACGGACACCGGAGAATTCCTGTGTACACCCACCCCTCACCGCCATCCGCCCTCTCTCACTTGCCCCTGGCTGTGCGGCGCACCCGTCTCCAGTATCGGCTCACGGTGCCAGCCCATTGCAGAGCCGGTCTCTCTGCGCCCTTCTCCACCTGCAGGTTCCCTCCCAAGGTCACTGCAGTAATGCCATACCAGGCGGCGCCTTATCGAGCGGCTCCTGTGTCACACTGCCTTTATCCTGGGAGATATTGGGTTCCGTGCAATTCGCTGCTTTGAGTGGTGCTGGCACTTGACACGCCCCCACCCCTAACCCTCTCTCCTACGTCTACTCACATGCTGCTTCTCCCCCATGCTCTGTACCACCTATTCCTGCTCCAAATACCATCTTCCCCGGCTCTGAACCTTACCTTCACGTGTCCGGCTCCGCATTACTAGCCCCTCAGTACACCCAGTGTCCAGCAATGGGGCACCATAGCCGCTGGTTTCCATCATAAATTGAGTGCCAATTGTGTGGATTGGTATAATCCTTCATTGTCCGCTTTGTCTGGGACTCCTTCAGTGCACTCGACTTCTACCTCTGTACTGGGGAGACAATACTTTCATACGACCTCTATAGTGAGGTTTGCTGCGTGCAGTGTGATTGGGGGTGGGGGGGCTGTGCGTCTGTCACCTAATGCATGCACTGAAGGATCTGTGTATGACTCGTGGCTACAGGTTCGAATGTCAGTGAGTCCAGTCAGCCATTCGGCCTTTCAAGGTCGATAAAACGAGTAGCATTGAGTAACGTATACAGACCTACAGGTGAGTAGAGCCAATATACCTCTTGAAGTGAAAATGTGTCTTTACCACTTATGCCCGCCACTTCAAATGCTTCCTATATAGTTCGTTTCCCATAGAGTTTGCTTTCTATAATGCACTGCTCTGTAAGCCACTCATTTTGGCGCTTTCCTCCTTCGCCCACTCTTTTGAGTGCTTTGCACCTTAGTTATTGGGTGCTCTCCTCCGTGGAATGCCCTTGGAGTGCCCCATTCCCCTTAATTTTGATCTCTGTGAGTACTTGGAGCTTTTATGTAGAGTTCAATGTCAGCCTGTCAGTAATTTCAACACCTCCAAGTGATATCGAAATTGTGTGGGAGATCTTGGGGATTGCAGGGCCCACCACTACCTGTCACAGCTTGGGAACGTTTGGTGTGGGCAAGGGTTAAAGAGGAGTTTACGAATGCCTAAAAAACCTGCCAAGTTTGACGTTCTCAAATGACCATTAGCCAGCCTTTTCGTGAGGATTTACTATGCCCTAATTGTACACAGTAGTGGCATATTATTACGCAGTGCTAAAGCCACTTATGCTTTCAAGGTATCCTTTTATGGATTCCTGGCAGGCTTTATGAACCCGTATCATGGTGTTTGCAGATGTATGGCTCAAATGACACTCTTCGTGTTGTTTTAAATCTTGGAAGTAGGTGGCTGAAACAGATACTAAGAGGAAGAGTTATGCAACGTTGTGAGTCTATAAAAAGCACCAGGCTTGAAAACCAGGGTTTAGCTACTTAATATGTACTTTCAATCCCCAGAATCCATACTTTCGTTTTAATCTGTGACTGACAGTGAAATAGTTATAAGTCTGAATGCTCTTTCAGTGTTCCCCATATAGACAACACTACCTAAGCTGCTACTCTTCACTCTTTCTAGTCCTAACAAGCATTGGCATAGCCAATAGGTCTCGCCTTTGGGACCTTATAAGTGTTTAGTTATCCAGCACAATATCCTTGGTGCAACAACATCAAGTGTTGCATGGCTAAACACTTATAAGGTCCCAAAGCAGACCTATTGGCTATGCTAATGCTGTTTTATTTATTTGCTTATAAACTTTTAATCCACATGCACCTAAACAATGCAGCAGTATTTGCTTTTTCTTTTCAGCTGTAAAATACTCTTCATCCTCTTCAAATGTGGATATATCATTTTCAAAGTACTCACGCCATTCTTCCCATTTGCGGATAGGTTGACCAGACACTGTTAAGAATGGTTGAGGAGGTGAAAGATTCCAAATATTCCCTGACGCCATGAGTATTACTCGGGAATTAAGAAAGTATTCTCCAAAAAACAAATTTCCCTAAAAGGCACACTATAAGAATATACAATGCTGCTGTAGTGCTACAAATTTGTTTTAGCTGTACATAAATATGGTAGTAGATAATCATCACATGCGCTTATGCAGTACACATTGAAGTGAGTGTGCGCATCACTGTAGCATAAAGTACCAACAATTAGAAACTGGAAACCTTTAACTTGTAATAAAGGGTGCGTATCACTGTGCATGCGATGTATCGCTAAAATGCGTGAAAATACTTGTGTGCGCATCACTGAACATGCGCCCAAACTTCAACAAAATATTCTATACTCGCACCGTGTGGAGAGTGTGCGCATCACTGCACATGCGCGTTCAATTTAGTTTAAAAATAATTAAGAAGATTAAAGTGTGCGCATCACTGAATATGCACGATACCAAAACTGTATGCATTCCCATGTAGCACCGTACACTAGTTCCAAAGTGCACTTCAAAGCACATGCGCTGAAAAATAATTATGATGTGTAAAGTATGCGTATCACTGAGCATGCGCGATAGCTGAACGATGTATTCATTCCTTCATAACACTGTACATTAGCCCCAGGATGCACCTCACTGCACATGCGCAGGGATTGAATACTGAAATAGCTGCCCGAACTCAGTGAGTTATACAAGCGGGCACGCCGTAGGAATAATTCCAGCCCTTCAATAGTTAAAATGGCCGCCGACGTACAGTACATTTTCCCACATTAAAATTGCTGCCAATGTGATGCACTAAGAAGTGCCGAGCAGCTGATGAGTTCCAATGACGTAAGGCACTCCTCAGTCTGTATCGGACGGTTGACCCACCAGAGACCGGTAAATGTATTTACAATGTGTTAGAACTGGGGGTCTCTAGTTGGCAGAGGTAGGTACCTTTGTCCAAATAGGGACACTTCCTTCTAGTCAGGGTAAGGGGGATACACTACTAAAATAACCCCTGCTCACCCCCTTGGTAGCTTGGCACGAGCAGGCAGGCTTATCTCAGAGGCAGTGTGTAAAGCATTTGTGAACACATGCAGTAACCCAGTGACAACACTACAGATGGACACCACACAGGTTGTATTATAAAAATAAGTATTTTTATATAGACTTAACACAAGACCCAAAACGACAAAAATCCACAATACACTATGAAAAATATGACTGTCAATGGTAGAAAAATAGTTCAGTTCAATAAAGATGGTAAATGCGACACTCAACGTTCAATGTACCTTTGGATGCGTAACGCGATACAAACAAAAGAGTTGCAGGGAAGGTGATGCGTCGGTTCCTTACACGCAAGAACGGTGATGCGTCGGTTCCTTGCTCCGGGGAGGTGATGCGTCAGTTCCCTACTGCTGCGTAGGGGACGGTGATGCGTCGGTTCCTTACCGGAGAGGAGGTGATGCGTCGGTTCTTCACCGCGTGGGGAGGTGATGCGTCGGTTTCTTACTGCGCTTCTGTGGCGATGATACCCGCAGCGATGCGATGACGACCCGGTGCAATGAAACAAAATGGCGTCTTCCTCTCGATGCGACAACGAAGGGGCGATGCGTGAACGCCCGCCGGCCGTGCGGCGACTCGGTGAATCTTCTGAGCCGCGACAGGCCCTGCGACACGCTTCTCCGATGATGCGACGGCGTCTGCTGCGACGGCGACACTCCGGTGATGCGAGGCACGCTTTCTCGGCGATGAGACGACAGCTGCTGCGGCGACACGCTTCTTCGTGAGTCGCGCTTCCAGCTCCCAGCGACACGCAGTCTCTCAGAAGGCCCAACACAACAGTAGGCACTTCAAATTCCCAGCAAGGGAATTCAGGGGAGCTGGTTGGTGAAGTCTTGTATCCCCGAGACTTCAGCAGGAGGCAAGCTCAATCTTCAAGCCCTTGGATATTTTCTGCAAGATGATGAAAGTAGTCACAAAGTTCTTTCTCCTTTCTTTGGCAATCAGGCAACCACTGCAGGCCAATCCCTCAAACAGCACACAGCATAGGGATAGTCTCCTCCTTCAGTTTCTCTGGTTCCTCTCCTCAGCAAAGGTTCTTGTTTCCCAGAAGTGATCTAAAGTCTTGGGGTCTGGGCCCCAGTATTTATACCCATAAATCCTTTGTTCTCTGAAGGCAGAGGGTCCTGTACCTAGTCCAAACCAGTTCTGGGTGCATTCTGCCAGTGCACACCTTCTTCCTTTGTCAGTGTGGGCCAGGGACATCAGACGCACCACAGGAGGTGGAGCCAGCATTGTGGAAGGCAGACACAGCCCTATTCAGGCCCAGGTGCTACTCCTCCCACCACTCTACATGCAGATAGGTCTATTCAGCCCTGTGCTGACTCACCCTGTCTCCTGGAGTCCCCCCGCCCCTGCCACTCACAAACCCAGACATACAATACACAAGCTAGCAGAGGCAGGCTGGATGGTTAGGTAAGAAAATACCTACTGTCTAAAAGTGGTATTTTCAAACACAGAATGTAAAAATCATCCACACTAAAAGATGTATTTTAACATTCTGAGTTCAGGCATACTAAACTCTAATTTCTACCTGGTTCCCTGGGTCAGTTAGGATTATAAGATGTTGTAATCAAACTGCCCATTCTGGCCTATGGGAGCAGGTAGCCTTGCAATAGTGAAAAACGAAAATGGCTGTAATTCACTATCAGGACATGCCACACACACATCAGGGCATGTCCTACCTTTTACTGATCAGCAGTGGTAAAGTGCCCAGAGTCATAAAACCAACAAAAACCGGTCAGAGAGAAAACAGGACGAAGGCAAAAAGTTCAGGGATGACCCTGCAAAAAGGGCCAAGTCCAACACAATGACTTTGACAGCGGAGGAACGGATGAATACTTATCACAAGAATTTCCCTTCCACAGCCTTAATTCAGCCGATGCAAGCGAAACGGAATGCCGATCGCCAGCAGCAGTAGAGTTTTGGGAGCCTCTATTTGATGCGTGGATTCTTCTTCTCTGTGTCAGGGTCACAAGAATCCTGTCGCCAACTTTGTAAAGATGCCTCGAACAACGACTTGAAGGGCCAAGTATTTTATTTGTATAAATACCCTGGCACAGCTTGTGGAAACAAGCCATCCATCTAAACAGCTCTAATCAACTGCCCCAACATTCCTCACCCATAAAGTTCTATTATGGAACCTATCACAAAGTGACATAGCAGTACGGTGCCTGAGAGGTAACTTACCTCACAGCCTTGGAACATACTATATACATCACAACACTCCATCAACAGTTGGGTTGTCTGTCACACTCATTGACAAGCATGTTGTCAACAATAGCTTCCTTGTTGACTGCTCCTTCAACTGTCCCTCCTCGTTGACACCTAACCCATCATCATCAACTTGAGTTTGAAGAGTCCAATGCCATCGAAGTCCACCTTACCAGAGGAACAGAATTCATTAGAAACCTCAATGGTGACGAATAAGCCAAAGTTTAGTACTGCTACGTAATCAATTACTACCCCAGTGCTTTCGCAACTAATGATTTATTGCCTATACTTTCTATGTTTCATTGGTGTTCAAGATCACACCCATAAGATTCCATAGGAGTACTGTAGTGGGCTGGAATTGGAATGATTGCACTGTTGCTTAGTGTTCCTCCGTGAAGATTCCAGATTTTTCGGTTATACAGGAGACCTGGGATATTGACAGAGGGGCATCTTGTGCTGTCGTCTCTTGATCAAATAAACTACATGAAACGACTTGAAGTTCTGCCTTTTCTTGTTTGGAACACCTCATATTTTGGCGACGAGAGTATTTCTGTGAGAGACGGTACGTTGTGGATCCACGTATGTATTGCTTACTCAGATGGAGTAGCCATTATTCCCTGTGAACACGCATGGTTCTGTGGCTCCATCTTCTGGGCACACTTTTCGCATGAGAAAAACTAGTTTGGAACAATTTCTTTATTTTACTTTGATCACTTAATTTGCCCTCAAGCTCAACAGCGCATGAAGACTAAGGAAACCCTTATTTGAAGCACACGTCCGACTTACATGCTTGGAACCTTACTGATGCCGCAAAGCCTTAACGAGAGCGTGGCAAGGGTTGATTCCCTGTGTCCACTTGCTTTAGTGTTTGTCCTCACGGCTCCTGTGGCTGTACTGCAGTCGTTTCGGCTTTCCACCTAACGAAGAGACAGGAATTGATTCTCTGCGTCCACTCTCAGTCACATTGCCGTACTGCAGCAGACTCTGCTCCTAAGCGTATTACTGAACAGGATTGGAAAGATGTATTCTGGCTTCTGAATGGTTGTCAGTTTGACTGTTAGTGGTTAGCTGTTGTCTCTAGCTGGAAATTGGATTCCATAATTTTTTTTTCAGACTAATTACAAATTTGGATGTTTCAAGCTGACATTTACCTTGCAATTGATTATTTTTAGGCCACTTAATAAATACATTCCTGTCTGTTGTGACGGAGAAATCCCTCACATGGTGATGGACGTGCACCCCTGTCCTGAGTGCCCCAACTGTAATGATGTCTGTATCCCTGATGCTGATTTTTGTTGTTGAGGGTGAACATTGATCATGCATCTCTCAGATTGCGCTCTTTTTGGACAGAGATAGGTGCCCAAAGCGCTACCCTTATAGTGGTGAAAGGCTACGGCCTATGCCGGAAGTTGAGCAGCACAAGCGTGATGGTGACCTCATACTGTGTAGTGATCAGTAGGAGTGAACAGGCCTTTTTACCCATGTCATTAGAGTGAGTCATACAGGCACACTTAGTTATAGTTCCACTGCTGTGTGCTTAACTCACCCTTGACCTTCATCAATTTGGTGTGTAGTGCTGTGCAGTGTGTGTTATACATGTGGTGGATGTATGTATGCCTGTGAATGGTACAATAAGGATGATTAATTGCTATGCAGTGCGTGTGTTATATACATGTGCTGACTGTATGTGTGACTGTGAATGGTACAATACATGGAAGATTATGGGTTCCATTTGGGGAGACACAGGGCTATCTAGAAGAACATGAGGATGTAGAGTAATCCCCCCCCCCTTCCCCCACCAAGACAGATTTGCATTCCTGTGAGCTGGGTGGGACACATTGGAGGAAGGGGGAGCCAGGCTCTTCGGTATACTGTAAAGGGTACTCTATGATTTAGAGAGAGGTCACTAGAACGGTACCAGGCGCATCTCAGGAAGGAGATTGGGCTGATAAGAGAATAAGGAGTAGGGCTGAGGCCCTGGGATAACCCTTTGATACATAACACTGTGGCTGATATCCAGGTGTGAATCTCTAGTCACTTCCATGGTCTGAGTTGTGCTGCTTTCAGATTTTGAGTGGCTCTTAATAATAATAATAATAATAATACTGGAGCTTGTATAGCGCAAACAGCTACCTCAAAACAGAGGTGTCCCGGCGCTCTACAGCAGGCAGCACGCGCAGGGAGGTTTCAGCACTGAACCCGAGCCTAGTCAAGTCTAAAGAGCCATGTCTTCAGCGCTGTTCTGAAACAGGTCTCAGTGTTAGCTTGGCGGAGGTTCCCAGGCAGGGCATTCCACATTTTGGCTGTTCTCACTGCGAACGCTCTACCACCCAAACAGGCTTTGCTAAAGCGGGAGTACAAAGCAAATTCTGAGAATTTGACCGTAGGGAACGATTTTGCTTATAACAGCAGAGTCTTTGTTTAAGATAACTGGGACATTTACCCTTGAGGGCCCGATAGGCCAGAGTCATGGCCTTAAATTCGATTCTTTTGGCTACTGGGAGCCAATGAAGCTCCTGTAGATTCGGAGAGACATGATGCCGGAAGGGAATACGTCTGATTAGTTTCGCAGCCGCATTCTGTACCATCTGGAGACGTCTAATCGAATATTTAGGAAGGCCAAGGTATAACCCATTTGCGTAGTCCAGCCTAGATGTCACTGTGGCATGGACTACGGATTTGCGGCAATCTTCTGGCAGGAAATGTAAAAATTTCCGGAGGTTTCTCAATTTGCTGAAGCAAGTAGCGGAGACCTGTTGAATTTGAGCCGAAAAGGAGAGACCCGCCTCCCATCTCACACCAAGATTTCTGATATTAGTGGCGGGAGAAGGCGGTGGGCCCATTTCTGATGGCCACCACAGATCTGGATCAGGCGCTAGGCTCTTGCTGTGAACGACTGCTTTGTAGAGATATGGGCAGAGGAGAGGGCACTTCAAAAGGAAGCAGACCCCCAACACTAACTTCAAAGACTCAGACTCTAAATCATATATGGTGTCTGCAAATGGACTATAAGAAAGGGAGCCCCCAAAATTGTCAACTGTCAAGCAGCCAGTCGGACTGTGCTATGAGGAGAAGCTCTGTGAGACTTCTCCCTGTGACCAGGGCTGAGGTCCCAGGCCTGCTAGTAGCCCAGCTGGGTGAGGGGACATCACCCAGAGTATCCAAGATCACCTGCAGCACCAATGCTTGCCTACTTGCATTGGAGGGAGCCAGATCCACTGGGGGATCCCCCTCGTATGCTAAATGAGGAGCGCCATGAAGTGAGCTGTGAACTTTGCACTGATCGGGTCATCGCCTGTGTGCAGGAGTGAAGTCAACGACCCCATATGCCTGGTGGGGCCGCAGTGGAGATTACTGCTGTGCTAATCGTACCAAAGCCGTGTGCCGGGTGGGACTGACGTGAAGATTGTGGCTGTGCCGATTGGGCCATAGCCTGTGTACAGAGCAAGGATGGTGACCCCGTGTATTGGGGGAGGCAGCAGAACAAGGCAAGGAGCGTGGTCTGGGTGGGACCCATGTCGTGAGGATGAAGCTGCCATAGTGACCCAAGCCCTCACTGAGAACCAGAACCGGGGGTATCGAACCCTCAGCCCACCACCTGTGGGAAGAATCCCAGGAAACCTAGTATTGTAGAAGCACCAAGGACTCCCTGCCTCTGCAGGATAGTATGTGAGGAACTCAAGTACATCTGACTGCTGCCCATTCCAGGCCACAGGTGAAGAACTTACCGGAGACAGCCGCTGCAGCTTCAGGACCTGCGGAGCGGAACTGCTTGGAGACTCTGGATTTTCAGATCCTGCTTAGTACGGGTAAGACTGCTATACAGGCCAGGCGGCCTCGGGGTAACTTGCCTGCCACATAGTACTTTGACGCTGGAACACTTTTGACTTTATTAAGGAGTCGGAGTGGGGCTTCGGAGACTCTGACTACTAGTGGGACTTAACCTGAATGTCATCTATTATGAATGGGAAACGACCCTTACCACTAGCAAGAGGGGAATGTGACTCAGGAACCCGCCTATAAAACACTAGAGCCCTGACCTCCGAGGACTGTTTGTATGGTTCGTGAATGACATATTTTACTTTGTGTTCGTATATAAATACTCCTTTTTAGGTCTCGCCTGAGCCAGCGCATGCGCTGCGAGACATTTAGTAAGTGGGGTTTTCAAAGTGCTACCCCACGCTTTTGCTGGCCTCAAGCTTGCGTGCACGCGCGCAGCCGCCAGCTTTCACCGTCCGAGGCGCCATCTGGACCGCGATCAGTTTCAGTTCTGTTGCTAATCACTTTCGCGCGCGCGCGCGAACACAACTCCCGTTCGCGGCCGCACGTCTTGTTTTGTTTGTATCCTGCTTTCGTTTCAAGCCATACCCATTCCCGTCTATTTCCCCAGATCAATCTCCTTTTCTTTCCCGTTGTCCTTCGCCGAACTTTCTCAACTTTCCTTATTTATGTTCTCTTCCCCTTTCCAAGTTCTTCCATTTCAGCCCTGCCATTCTCTCTTTTGTCTATTTTCCCTTGTACCCGTTACCTTTTCGTCTTCTTCGTGATAGAGACCCCTTTGTTTGCCCCCTCTTTTTTCCTGTGCATTCCTATACTTCTCTCGTGTTAGACAGTCGTTTTGATACCTTTTCGGTTCCTCTGTCTTGACTTTAATGTCTGTCTTCCTTTCTCCATTTCCTTTGCTCTCCTCTTTGTCTTCATTTTGGTTTATTTCGCTCGTCTTTCTTTTCAATTTCTTTTTCTCGTTCTTTCCATCTGACCAGTCCATTTTCTTCTATGTTCTCACTTTTCTTAATACTTTTTAAATTTACTGCCTTTTCCCCCCCAACCCCTCTTCGTCATAGTTGGGAGGTTTGAACGCCTGGCGTCTGCAGTTGCGCACCAATGATAAGTCAGTCTCTGCAACCGTTGCCCCCTCCCGCACCTCACTGCCTCTGCTGTTGGTGCTGACGGGCTCGGCGGGGCTCAGCCAGTGCAGGAGTGAACTCTAGTTAGTCTGCTGCAGCAGGAATGGAATCAGCTATGGCAGCAGCCAGCCACAGCAGGAATGAGCCGTAGCAGTCAGGAGTCAGCCACAGCGGGCATTAGGCACATCAGGAGTGACCTGTCCCGGGAATCAGCCAGAGTAGAAACAAGCATTTGCAATGCAATAGGTCTCGCATTTGCGAGAGTTTGAGCTATTGGCATTGTAAATGACAACGCCTTTATTTATGTGTTTTGAAAACTTGCAAACGGTGTGTAAATACGCACTTTCTACTTATAGAAGCAAGGCTGGCAGTAAAGAGGCGCAGTTACTGCCAGCCTTGCTTCTCGTAATCAAGGACTATAAACACCGCTTGCACGTTTTCAAAACACATAAATAAAAAGCATTGTCATTTACAATGCCAATAGCTCAAACTCTCGCAAATGCGAGACCTATTGCATTGCAAATGCTTGTTTCATAAAAGCAAGTATTTGACTGGACGTTCATTTGTTGCTGCTGAACCTTTTGAGTTGTGAGCTCCTGTTCATCCCCTAGTATCTACCTTTGCCCCCTACCGGGGAAAGATTTTTACTGCCTGACCCACCTTACCACTGAGTCAAGTGCTGAAGGAGTACTCGGCCAGTTGTTTAGAATCCATAGCAGGTCAGGCACTGGGACATCAGGAGTAAAGGTTCTCAATCCCCACAGTTGGGCCCAGTAGCTCCTACTTTCCCCGTAGCCCTCTGAACGAGGTTCCTACACTGTTACTCTTAATCTTTGACGTCTCTGTAATTAACACTCCTATCCAGCAGAATGCAAATTTACCTGTCTCCTTCCTACCAAAATCAGGTGCTCCCACAATGAAATGGAAGCAATGGTACAATACTTTTGAAAGTTATTAATTAGCCTTTGGTGGAACAGATTTTCCTGCCTTACGGAAAAATGCTGTTTATTATAGTTGTTTCGGCTCAGAGGGGCAGGGAACTTTTGACCACCAGCTCCATCACTTCTACAGAATATGATATGTTTACGGAAGTTGTAAAAAGAAAATCATTTCAAAGATGGCCGTACCATAATTGTGGAGAAGCACAGCTTTTTCAATTGTAAGCAAGCACAACATGAATCAATTCCTTCCTTTTTGGCAGAGTTGAGGATACTGGTTTCAACTTGAGTTTGAAGATACTCTGGACAAGTATAAGCAAGATCAACTGGTGGTAAATTGTTTTCACAGTCTCGCACAGGGAAAGAATTCTTTGCTGCATAAACTCTTCATTGGAAGAGACACTTAAGATTGCTAAGGGGATTGAGAAATCGATCATGCTGTCCAAAGAATTTGGAAGAGTTAAAGTTCTCCTGAGAGTGTGTGAAATTGCTTTTGTACCCAAGTAAAATGTTTCTTCTACTGAACTGAGAAGATTAAACAAGAATATCAATATTAATTAACCCTGGGCGTAGTTCGCGTAGTCGTGCTACGCGAAGTGTACTTTGCACTACGCGAACTGCATAGTGCGGTAGGGAAATGCTGTTCGCAATGATTGCACAGTGCCGGATGCTTGTCCGCACTGTGCAATCATTGCGAACGGCATCATGCACAGTGCAAGCGGTCGTTTTCTGCCGCTCGAGTAGATTTGTACTCGAGCGGCAGCTTCTCAACGCGGACTGGTAGTTTCTCATCGCGAGCGGTCGCGAGCATACGCGACCACTCGCAATGAGAAACCTGACCTCCCGCGTTAAGAATCTCGCCGGGAGGTTTATTTTCCACGCTCGCGATCGGCAACTTGATGTTGCCGATCGCGAACGAGAAAAAGTCTCGCCGTGATGTTGATTTTGCTCACTCGCGGTCGCCAACTTGACGTTGAGGACCGCGAGCGAGCAAAAAATGCCCGCTACGCGTTTTTGCACTGTGCTACGTGCGATTCGCATAGCGCGTAGTTGCGCAAACTACGCACACTCCGCGAGCGTAGCGTAGTTTTCCGCCCAGGTCTAATATTAATGCTGATGTATGCTGTAGGTGTGATTAGAAAAATCACAATTGCTAGTTCCAAGAATTGCCCGGCGACAGTGAAGACCTGCATGAAGTGTTAAAAAAGAAAAAAAAACTGGTCACTCTGAAAGGGCATTTAGAGGAATACAGAAAATTGTGTATGTTAGTGAGCAAACAGAATCCCACTTAACAAACAGGATAATCTGAACCTTGACAGCAGGGTGGTTTTATCGATCAAAATGGGTTCTCCTGCCACTTATCAGGAACAACAAGGTGAACCGGTATGTGAGATTATCATAGGAAAGGTACTACTAATAGTCTCAGTGGTTTCTGGGTCTCCCATTGTATGCAAAAGAGTGGGGCCATATTGATTCGTTACTGCCCGACATTTTTACTCTTGTATTTGGAGGACAAGAAGTTGAGATGATTGGTTAGTTTCAAAAAGACCTTAGAAAGAAACACAGATTGACTAATTCAGAAGTTTATGTGGCGAAGAAAGGATACAACATCCTTGGATGGAAGGATCAGGCAACATATGGGATGGTGTTAAAACCTAGTACTGAGTTCCCAGTTTCCTTGATGGACACATTGGTGAATGAGGTGTCTTCTTTACAAGAGGTATAATATATAAATATAAGTCCTTATTTGAAGACCGACTGGGTTTAAGGGTTTCAGGCGTTGGATTATTTTAAAGCCAGATGCAGTTCCAGTTGTACACAAAGTGCAGAGTGGTCCTTTGAGTATAAGCGGAAGATTGAAGGAACAATTGGGTAAGCTGTACCTGGATAATGTTATTGAGCCGATCGCAATGGATTTCCCCAGTAGTAATGGCCATGAAGAAGTCAGGGGAAACATATGCTCTGACGAGTTTTAGGCCACTAAATAAACATTTTGGTAGACTGCTAACCAAGATTCAGGAGATGTTGACCTGGTGATCAGATGGCCTTTGGGAACCAGAAAAGGTACTTCTAAGTTCTATCCCAAGACAGCTGTGGTGCAAGTGTCGAAACATTCAGTTAAGGTAGAAAATGGGAGCTGGAGTAAGAGGAATGTGGCTAAAGTGTATGGTGGTCCAGAAAGCTTGTTGTCAGATGGTGAATTTGTGGGAGTCTACCTGTGTTTAGTTCCCCAAATAACATGGGTAGATTTGTGCCTGGTGAGAAAAGAGATAGCATTGGTGTGGGTGATTGTGTTGTTGCATACTGCAATGCTATTTTTTGTTAACTCGACACCTCAGAAGTACCACGGTCATCATAGTTCACATGACCGTGGTACTTCTGAGGTGTCGAGTTGCCAAATGAATGGTTCCTTTAAGACCAAGACGAATGTTGTTAAATTTGGAGGATTATATTTTATCATAAGTTAATTTTTTTCCTTACTCTGTTTGGGGCTAATTTATTGTATTGTTCTTTACTATTTTTGTTGCTTTTGGTTTGGTTGTGGTTGGGGTATAAGGAGAGAGGTTTGTAGTGGGCTGGAATTGGAACGTTCGCACCATTGCTTAGTGTTCCTCTGTGAAGATTACAGATATTTTAGCTACACTGGAGGCCTGGGTTATTGACAGAGGGACGTTTTGAGCTGTGGTCTCTTAACCAAATGAACTACATGAAACAACTTGACAGATTTCTGCCTTTTCTCCTTTGGAACACCTCAAATATCTGTCACAGAGCTTAGAATGGTGGGAGTGGATTCAGGAGTAAGAAGCACATTGGGAACCAGATTTGAACTGGTTCCCGATATGCTTAGAGTAGTTTGACTTTTCCTACAAAGTTAAATGACCTTGCACGATTTATGCCCAACACTGGAGAAAATTATTATTATTTTGAAGAAGAACTAGAACGCGTTTGCAGACCAATTTTGTTCATTTCATTGTTGTCTTATCAGTTTGACCCATGCGCAAGACCGTATACAAGTCAGTTGTCTGCCAACTCTGGTTTCTCTTGAAGTTATGTTGCTGGGTTTCTACAACACATTTGATGCATGTTGGATGTCCCACCAGCTGCACACCAAACTCCTCACGATCTGGCACCAAGGACACCTGAGAAGAACAAAAACCTGACCTAGAGCCACCTCTTCCCAGTGATACGAGTGGGGATGCACATAAGCGCCTCAAGGTTAATGAACACAAAGGGCCGATCCAGATATGAGTGTAGAACAGTCTGAAGGAGTATACGATGAATGGACATAGGTCATTCCTGATAAAGGATCATCAGATCACCCATTTACAAGAGGAATATTTCTCTAGTTATTGATTATCTTACAAGTTTGACATATTTTAGACAAGATAGGGGGTAGGGTTTCAAAATGTAAAACCTTACAACGTTATCCTTCACTATGGAACAAATGGGGAAAAATATAGAGTGCAATAGAATGCGCCACTGTGCTTGCACAGTTAGGGTAGTCCTTGCAGACTTTTTACTGTTATTTGGCTCTTATTTTACACATGTCGCAGCCTCTACCTTAACAGCACCTTTCCTAAATATAAGAAGATATATGCTTGTCCATAAAGGGACGTTTCCACCACGAGAAAATTGTAGAAATAAGTTGACTGTCTGTCAATCAGTTTAGGTGCTATTGTAAATGCACACACGTTTTCACAAAAGGACGGTGGTTCACATGCCCACCCTTACTGTGCTGTGACAAAATGTAAATAGAATCATTTGTGAAATGTCTTATACCAGAAATTGGGATTTGTGTGCTTATAGGTTTGATGTGAAGTCCATTTGCTTCTGTTTATCAATTTAAACTGTCTAGTAATCCTTTAATACAAAGTGAGGAATTATTGTTCAATTCTTTTTTTAATAAGTAAGGTGAAATTCACATTGCAGATCATTAAAAATGACTGTACATAAAGACAGCAACACAGAATTTATAACTGTGACTTTCTTCACTAAGTGAATTTAACCCTCTCCACCACACCACTGTTTATCAAGCATTGGCATAGCCAATAGGTCTCGCCTTTGGGACCTTATAAGTTTTTAGCCATGCAACACTTGATGTTGTTGCACCAAGGATATTGTGCTGGATAACTAAACACTTATAAGGTCCCAAAGGCGAGACCTATTGGCTATGCCAATGCTTGTTGATCTTCTACAGAAAAGCTGGTAGATAACAGATGTCACGCAGTTTGGAATTAGTAATTAGAGGACAGACTTTTTTTGTTTGTAGTCAAATCATGTATTGATATTTCTATTGCGATTAAATACCGTGATTGTTTTCCAGTCTTCCTCCAGGCAAAAGAACCACAATTAGTGGTAATTTGGAGAATGAAGATTAGATCCCACCCATGTACATAGACCACTATCACCCAAAATATTTCTGTAACTGAGCGATAACTGTGAGCTATTGCACCTTCAGACGCTTGATGTTTCAGGTTTTAATTCACACTATGTTGTAAGACCTTGTGGTTTTTATGGTACTGCTTCGGTGGGAGGTTTAATGAATCCTACTGTGTTGCATTGTTTTTGGTAATTTGGGACATCTGTGTAGTGTTCTGGAGCAACGGAACTCTGTGTATTGTCACAAAAGGAAAGGCATAAGTCACACCACTGATAACAGCTTTAAGGTGGGATTTAAACCATTTATTGATGGCTCTAAAATAAGTTAAATAATTAACTGCGGTGCTAGGACTGGTGTGCCAGAAGTGCTGGGCAGTTTTTATATTTTTGCCAATCTTATTTTTGCACATTGGATACGTTTACAAAAGAATTAAAGCAGTGCATATTTGCCAAGGCCTATTGGATCTGCGAACGCTTGTTTTCAAAATTACCTTACGATTACGAGGCTAACAGCACTGGGGGGGGCGGTAGGGCGTGGTGGAAACTGTTTATGCACTTGCTTTGAAACGTCATCAGCCCACACTGTCCAACTGCAACAGTAGCCTCTATTGTCCTAAGTAATGCTGCAACATTTTGTAGCGCTTTCTGTCACTTTTAAGTCATCTCAGTGCGCTGATGGGGGCTGGACAAACATGGAAGTGGACTGAAAGGAGGGCCGTGGAGCCGACAATACATGCACCAGTCTAAACAACCTGAAACCCAAGTACGTTTCCAACAGTGTCAGAAGGAAGCATCTCAACGCAAACAACCCTCTCAGCCAACCCACAGCAAGACTCCGTTCAAGCACCTCCACCAAGGAGCACTCTCGAAGCTTCCATTGTGAAAAAGAGGAAACAGGGGCAGCTTACAACACTTCTGCCCTCGAAAGGAGGCTGGCACTAGTTCAAGGACGGTTTCCTGCCATTTACTACAATGTGGAGTCTTGAAAAACAATTCATAAATGTGTTTGAAGAGTTTCAGAATATCACACGACTGCTAACAGGACATACTAGATTTCAAAGCGGTGTCCAACATGCCAGCAACAGCTCAATGACGGTCATGACAAACCTAGACAAAACAAGCACACATGGCACTGGCAGAGGCATCGTTCGGTCTCCAGCCGGGAGGAAGCATTGGCGTCTGAGGAAGGGAAACGCTCTGTTTGTGCCCGGAGGGTGGGGGGAGAGCTTATAACGCAAAGCGGAAGGGGGAAGCAAAATAAACAAAAACCATGAAGCAACCACACTTGCCGCAAAATCCCCCCGTTGCTGCAAAATTTCTGGATTTAAACAAAAAAAAATCGTAGCTCAAAGGGATCAAAAGTTACCTAAAAAAGTGCAACACGTGGTGCTGCTCATCGGCAAGTACATTGCAATGGTGCTACTGAGGTGAAAACTTTGCCTAGACAGTATAATTTTACATTATTATTATAAAATAGCAAAATATTACTGCCACAGAATGTGCTGCCTTATGCCGCAAAATTTGTCTTGCATAATTTAGTTAACCGTGGCACATAACGTAATCCCCTTCCACAAGAATTCTATTCCCCCTTAAAATACACTGCAAAGGGTTCTTTATAACATGAACACTACATACACTGCCAGCACTATTATTATCAGCTTCCAATGTGAAAGGGAAAGCCCTTGCTAAATAATCGCAATTTACTCCTGCAAGCGTTACCAAGTTAAAATGTTTGTTTGGACGAGTGTATGGGAACAGCACCCCTGGGCACAATTGTGGTGCGCTGTAACCAATGGTGACAATATGCAAATGAACGGGGGGCGTGAGAAAAGAATCCAGATTTTGAGGGTCAGCAAAAAAAGCACTGGGAAGAAACAGAGGGAGAGTGGGTGGGTGACAAAATAATGTCCCAGAACCGTAATGAAGAAGACTGGAACACTGCCTGCCGTCTCCCACGTGCAATAAAGAAACGATTGCATGACAGGAGCGCGTGCGCCGCTGCACTCCACACTGAACATCACAGACTCATGTGTTTCTCTGACTCGTATGTTTTAAAAAAAAATTGTATTCTTTGAAGAGGCAAACACAGATGCGTATCAGTTGTTCTGCCTCCTCCCAACAAGTTTTCTCCGGCCGCAGCACGCTGCTCTTTGCCTAGGGAGGGGCCTTCTGTGAGGGAGCGGAGGTGTCCAGCTGTCCTTCCACAGCCCGAGGCTCTGTCTGATGCTTAGAGGCAAGCAGCAGCAACAATTAGCCTTCCTGGTTCTCGTTGTGCGCTGCCCCTTCAACAACTGCTGGATTTATTTTTAGCCAGTTGACTCAGTGTTTGTGAGACGTTCTTTGGCCGCGCAGCAAAAAACACTGAAACACTTCTGAAGTAGCAGAGTAGGAAGCGCAATTCACTGCTGCCCAAAGGAAGGGGGGTGGGGGGGAGTGTAGGTTGGCAGGGGAAGAAGGGTCTACGAACTGGAGGAAAACATTTAATCAAGAAGAGGAAGTTATGGTGATTGCTGGGTCCTGGAAGTAGTCTGTTAAAACTGAGAGGAAAAAGCAAAGAAGTAAAGATAACCTTCACCACATACTCGCCGGGGTAAAAAAAAAAACCACAGTTCATCAATCGAGCAAACAGATCGATGGGACATTTTATGCGCAGTACAAGCAAAGATCACAAACGCATAATTAAAGTCTATGTAAAGATAGCGCAACAACACAAAAACTCGTCCATCAGAATGCATTACCCAACACAACGCAAGCACGCCTCCCACAATATATGATGATCGGCAAACAAACATGGCAACATTTGGCATGAAACCAGCTACAAAAGAAAAGAACTACATTTGGGAAATTCATTGTGTGCATGCAAGCACAGGAACACAGTGTCATACAGATGCAGTTTTGAAAACGCGCTGCAGTAAGCTGATCTTAAGTGGGGGAGGTGTGCTGGGTCTGCCTGCTGGAATTTGAAGCACTCATGCTCGTGCTGGCCTCTGCCTTGCGGGAGCAAGCAGCGGCGGCGCGAGAGCCATATGTTTTCAATTAGCACGCGCGCCGCTGCTCGCTCCCGCAAGGTGGATGCCAGCACAAGCACGAGTGTGGGGAAAAGGAGCAGACCGATGGCTAAAGGCCCTCCTAGAGCAGCGCATGCGCGCTGCCTAGGCGAGACCTAAAAAGGGCTACACCTCTTTTTACACTTGAAATTCAGAAAGGGAGTACATAAGCCCCAGATGTGAATGCAGTGCTGCACCAGTTTGATCACCAACTTATACATGCCAGTGTGCCTTTCTTCAACAGGTTGCTGAGGAAAATACTATAAATATTAAAGTTGTTCTGAATGAATAACCGGCCACATGATCTATGGTTGATGCAGCTATGGATATAGTACCCACAAAGTTCAAAAGCTGACCAGCACAAACAACCATCACTAAGCACTAAAGGTAGTTGTACATTACTTCATTTTGACCAAGATGTAGGTAAAAGTACATAGCATGCCCTTAGCGGGCCAGTCACCTGTAGGAAAGCAAGTGAAAGATTCACTTCAGGTGATTAAGGCAGATATGGAAACACAGTCAATGGGTTTAATACATGTTTGAAACTATAATTGTGCGGTATTCTGGGCGTAGACCATCTTATAGAGGGAGAGGCTTCTCCCAGTGTGGCATCTTTCGTGGTATTCAACTGCCTGCATACCAGTACGGACATGATTACCATTGTTTTCAGAGAAGATCACAAGATGTCATAAAAAAGATGTTCCCATAAACGATATGTGATGAAGAAACGAGTCCTTGAAGGATAAAGAAGTCTTTATTGAAGAGCCCATATACTGCAGTGCAGGTCAGTAACACTGGCAGTCAGCAACTGAATAAGAATTTAGAAAATATATAGAAATAACCCCACAGCCTACAATAGCAAGATAACAAGACTAAGGTTCCAAAGAACCTTATTTACAGAGAAAGTTCTGTAGCAGCACATACCACACACTCAAGCTGAAGGTTATTTCTCATACTGTACCTCAAAAGATGTGTCAGAGTTTATCTGGAAAGACCCATCTGTTGTGCAAGTCAGATCAACTGTTCATCCACTTTGGACGCAGTAACAACGGGCACACTGTATCAGGACAGTGATAATGTTTTTCAACAACAAGGGAAAAAACCACTTGCCTCTAAAGTCATTATGCACTACACAAGAGGGAGGACGGCTATGGTCGCTCACATTTCCAGCGCCCCCCCAATGGGCAGATTCATAATAGTATTGTGGAAGTTTTGCACACATATGAAACCATACTGTCTGTGTGGCCAATCCAGGTCAGAGTCCAAAGTAGGGCAGGTGCTGCTTGGGAACCTTTTTCATTATTAAACAAGCCTCTTCTCATCCACTGCTGTCTGTCCTAATAATACTGCTTGCTTCAAGTTTGTGAATCCAGTGCTGGAGAAAGTTTGTTACCTGTAACTGCAGATCTCCAGCATTGGTTTCTTTGATAGATTTAGATGCAACATATCCTTATCCCTTGACATGAAGCACCCATGTCTACTCTCCAGCTATATGGAAATTTGTTACGTGCCTGAAAGGGAAGAAGCGATTGGAGCATCTCCACCTCATTGGTTGTCTGATAGACCAGTCAATGAGAGGGAAAGATTCTGTGACATACTGTTAGAGCTGTATTCTGACTCTGAATATTTAGCTTTTCTACCAAGGATTCCAAGCCTGATTCCTGGTATAATTCAGGCGTGTGAATCCATGAAAAATAAGAATGCTGGAAATATTGTAGATCTAGGTAAGCAACTTTTTTCTCTTTTTGTGTTTAGAGATATCATTTTTGCACTGTTAGAGTTGTGTGTGCTTTTGCTAGGTCTTGTTCTGTCTGTAAAATAGAATGATTAGCTCTTTTTAATCCCCAGGTGCTGTGTGTGGTCCTTACTTTAACATAATCACCTTTTTTCCCTCCTCGCCAGACAACACGTCGGCCTGGTGTCTGCAGTTACAGCAGTATTTCTGGAATGTGGTGGCACGTTCGAAATTGCTAAATTCGGAGAATGTTTAATGGAACTGGTTAATGACAAACACTGAAGCTTCTCTTCGTAACAAGGTTTCCTACTTTACTGCAACCTTGGACCTTGTCTCTTTCAGCTCCACGCCCTTGTGCTGCTCGTCCACCCCCTCTCCTGCCTTAGGGAAGAGGGCACGTTTGCACAGTCCTTTCCAAATGCATGCAAAATGGAGTTAATGATCTGTAAAACTTAAGAACAAAGTTTTATGTAGTTAGAAAGGCTCAACACAGATTAGAAAGCGGAGCACGAGCAGTGGTAATTTATTTATTGATACTGAAAAAGCATTGCAGTTTCCAGCATACCCTAGCACAACTTGTTACAAACCAAATTGGTAGTCAAATGTCTGAATTTAAAAGTGTACCATTTCAATGTAAAGTAATGAATATCGCTACAAATCTATGTTGACTGGCAATATAGAAAGCAATGAAAATCTAAAGTAACTAAACTCGCCCTACGGAAGATAAACCGTTATTGCCAATACCCTCTATTTATATACATGTTTCTGACCTGCCAACAGATACCGTATATTGTGCTTTTGCCTTAAATAAATCTTTACCTCGATGTCCTTTCATCCTCGTCCCAGTCATTTCTTTTGCTGTGGAGACCACCACAAGACAGGAAGAACCAGCAAATACAAGGCCTGCTCGCCGCAGTTGGATATCATGAACTGGCTAGCATTCCCAGCATCCTCCTGGTTTTTCCTGGCTCTGCCCTGTCGGGCCTGGGCCTGCAATGTATGGCTACTGTTCATTTGTCCCCTGCAGGTCTCAGGGCAGAGGACAGCCATGGAGTTGTGCGAAGAGAGCATATGAATTGATCCTGATGACGCTTTGTAATGAGAGGACCTTGCAGTGATAGTGCAGCAGCCATGGTAAGGGTTTTCCTCAGGAATACTTCTAGAGGTGAGTGTGCCAAGGATTGTTTGTGCAAGTGAGATGTGGTGCTGGAAGCATTAAGTACGCTTAATTTATTTGTCTCCTTTTCTGCTCTGAGATCAGTTGCACTAATTCATGGTTGTACTGCTAGAGATTCTGTAGTGCCAATGCTCATGTGTGGCCTTTTGTTTTTCCCAGGAAAAGAGCTTCTACCGGTGGCTGGCTGGTAGGTGCAGCGTACCCATTTCTCTTGTGTTTGGCATTCCTGGCACTACTTGAAATAGTCAAACAGACTAGAAAAAGGCAGCATCATCTTACTTCTTTTTCATCTTCCTCGAGCTCCAGATCATACTTGTCTGCAAAAAAGAGGAAGCGAGGGTAAGTGTAAGAAAAAGTAAGACACAATGTTTTAAAAACAATTACTATCAAGAAGAAAAACTGGGCAGATTTCTGCACGGAAACATTGTGTAAAATCATCACCAAGGCAAACTGACTTTGAGAGCTAGCGGCACCACAGGATCAGAAAGGAAAATGCCTTGGAAGAGACCTGTTGCCGGGGATCTTGGGGCCACATAAGACAAAATGTTAGATTTGCAGGTAATAAGGTTCCTGGTACTTCTAATGTCACTCTCCTAAGTCGGGCGTCCCGATCAGTACTCACATTCTAGATGTCATTTTAAGAGGGTGAAAAGATCTATACAAAATAATTATTCTCCGGGTTATGGCAAGGCTATATCCTTTAGAAGAAATTGATGGAAAACTGCTGGTTATGGCTCCAGTGGACTAACTGTTTGGAAGCCTAGTCGGTCAGACATCGATGACTGAAGAAGCTGTCATTAAAGATGCAACATATTAAAAAAAATAGATTGAGCCTTAAAAAGTTTATCCGGGGCACATCTTGCAGTGAGGGCAGGAATATTCTATTCTGATTTATAGAGCGCATGGCTACCCCAATGGGATTTCCCCGCGCTAAGTAAGCAGCAGAACTAGAATAGCCAGGTTTTCTATAGCTTTCTAAACTTTGCAAATGAGGCACTAACACGTAGCGTCAGGGAGAGAGTATTCCACAGAGTGGGACTTAGGAAGGCAACAGACCTCCCTCCTTGTCTAGAAGTTTCACTTGTGGTATCACTGCAAGATTCAGACTGCCTGATCGTAGAACGTGATTAGGGAGCTATGGTGGAACCTCTGAGCTTAAATATGTAGGCCCACAACTGCGAAAGGCCTTGTGCATATAGCACAATGCTTTAAACTGGATACGTTTATTAATAAGGAGCCGGTGAAGAGTCCGTAAGTAGGGGAAAGCCGAGACAGATTTTGTAATATGGCCTAAAAGTTGAGCTGCTCCATTTTTCACAATTCAAACCCTATGCACTGCAGATTTATTAGTGCCTAAATAAAAACATTGCCATAGTCTAGGCTAGAGATAATCAGAGACTGGAGAATTGTCCTTTGAGAGGGGAAGCAGAGAAATTTCCTCAGACATTTAAGTGAGCCAAAGTAACAGGCTGCCACCTTATTTATTTCATGGTCCATGGTAAGCTTAGAGTCCAGCCAAAAGCCCATATTTTTGACAACCGTGCCAGGGGTGGGTAGGGGCCCCAGTTCATCCAGCCACCATTGTGGACTGCAATGTTGATGCTGATTACTACTACATTTCAAACCATTATTCCTTTTCCATCCAGCGACCTCAACAAGGCAAAAGCTTAGATTAGGTGGATTTATGCCATCCTGTGCACAGAGAGACAACAATGATCTGAGTGTCATCAGCATATGAGAACAGAGTTAAACCATGTGCCTCTACAATGTCGGCTAAAGGGCGGGCATAGATATTGAACAGAGTAGGGCTCCGGGACGAACCCACCGACACCCCATAAGGCAACTGAAAAACAGAAGACTCATCCGGCTTCGAGATCACTTGAAATTACTGATCTTGCAGGAAGGTACCAAGACTGATCCCTAGATACCAATATCTGCTAGCCTCATGAGCAAAACCAGATGGGACACTGTATCAAAAGCTGCGCTCAAATCCAGGAGGATGTGCGCATCCGTTCCGCTGCAGTCCAGCATCTGAGATGAGATGCTCATTACCACCTAACAGTGTGGTTTCAGTACTGAAACTCGACGGAAGCCCAACTGTGAAGTATGCAGCAGGTCCTCCAGAAATGCTGACAATTGATATGTTTTTCTAGAATTGTTGCACAGATGGGCAAGAGAGATATAGGGTGATAATACGCCTGTAGTATCCAGATTTGTTTTTTAAGGGGGACGACCATAGCATGTTTCCAGGCCAACGGATCCAGATCCTCCGATATTGAGGAATTATAAACAGGTGAATCAAATGAGGGGCCAGTGTGGAGCACACCATTCTCATGATACCTGGTGGTAAAGGGCTGAGTGGAGAAACAAATTAATCCCTATCTAGTTGATGAATGGTGTGGTGGAGTGGTGGATTGTACCGTGTTGGTGATATATTTGTTCTAAGGTGTCTTTGTTTCTTACAAGAGTCACAGAGGTGCCAATGGTGGTTATGGGTCTTCCAAATCCGTCCTCAGATGGGTCAGACCTCCCATGGAAAAGCCCAGTGGGAAAAAAGGCCTTTCCAGCTATGACAAAAGCATACTGAAATGCAGGTTTCAACGTTGCCTTTTACAGTTTCTAGAGTGGGAGAAGCAAGTTTGTCATGTAGGCTACAGAAGGCCTAAGCCAAGGTTGCCAACTATAAGAGAAAATATCCCCTAAATGCGTAAAGGTCTAAGGGGGGGAAAGCAGAAACAAATAAAGAAAAAACCTCTAAACTGACCTATATTGCTTTTGGTGTGGCCATAAAAGACTAATAATCTGAGACCCCAATGACACTATTATATAACACAAATTCTAATGAACAAAATATTGATTATTATTTTTATTTTTACTTTTCAGTTATTCTGTATACAACCACATTTTTTATAATTTTTTTTATCATAATACATATCTTTTCTTTAAAAAACATCACTGTCACAAACATGTATTCAAAGCAAAGAAATAATGACTGAATAATCACAATTAATCTAAATGTGCAATTGTCACATAAAGTCATAGATTGACAATATTTTATCAATGCGACATGAATAATATCCAGTACAAAGTTTAAATCAAAACATAATACAATTCATAAATAGACATATACAAAACCCCACAACTGCCATCAAACAAATACACTCTCACCATTTAAACCTGCTCCTTCAGACCTGCACTCATACATAAAAGAGATTGTGATATAAATCACCCCCATCAGATGCTTCTGGTGAGTCTGTCCCCAAAGACCTCTCCTCATATATATATATATATATATATATATATATATATATATATATAGCTGGACCAGCTATATATATGAGGAGAGGTCTTTGGGGACAGACTCACCAGAAGCATCTGATGGGGGTGATTTATATCACCATAAATTACAAAATCTGTCTTTTCTAATTCTAATTTTGATATTGGATCTCCCTCTTGTTTGAATCTCTTATGTATGAGTGCAGGTCTGAAGGAGCAGGTTTGAATGGTGAAAGTGTATTTGTTTGATGGCAGTTGTGGGGTTTTGTATATGTCTATTTATGAATTGTATTATGTTTTGATTTAAACTTTGTACTGGATATTATTCATGTCGCATTGATAAAATATTGTCAATCTATGACTTTATGTGACAATTGCACATTTAGATTAATTGTGATTATTCAGTCATTATTTCTTTGCTTTGAATACATCTTTGTGACAGTGATGTTTTTTTAAAGAAAAGATATGTATTATGATCAAAAAAATTATTAAAAAATGTGGTTGTATACAGAATAACTGAAAAGTAAAAAATAATCAATATTTTGTTCATTAGAATTTGTGTTATATAATAGTGTCATTGGGGTCTCAGATTATCAGAGTCTTTTATGACCACACCAAAAGCAATATAGGTCAGTTTAGAGGTTTTTTCTTTATTTGTTTCTGCTAAGCCAAGGTTGCCGCCGTGCTCTATAGCTGAGCTTGATGACATTTTTGCCTCTCACTTATAGCATGAGATCCGAATATTTATATAAACTTGACCGATTAATACTCCCATCCACCATGTATCAAAGATCACTAATTACTACTTAGGTTTGCTGATTGTTGTGGCTAAGTCTAGTAAGCAACCTTTGCAGACCTCTAGGGGACAATCATGCATACCAATGTCCTGTGTGTACTGTAACGCATCTAAATGAATTATGGCCGTTGGGTGGGGGGCAATGGGAGTAGCGGAATCTTTGGCTCTCTTTGTAGGTCCTGTCCGCGAACGGCCATAGAAATGCTAAACAGCAGAGGACCTGGAATACAGCCCTGCTTCAGACTCTGATCAGTAAATATCTTTTGGGATAGAGAATTACTTTGACTCCCAGATCCCAATATATAGGCTCTGTATAGGATTCAAGAGAGTGGGTGGGTTAGTACTTTAAGGCAATTTCCACCACAGTGAAGCCCTATTAACTCCATCAAAGTCTGCCCTGTAGTCAAAGTTGCAGGCATATTACTCTGAATGCTTACCAGTGAAAAACTTGTGTATTGACATTAACATGGCCACAATGTTGTTTTGAGGTATCTCCGTTCCGCCCGAAACAACTTCGATACAATAAGATATATTTGTTATCCTCTCCACCCACTTATTTAACTCATTTAGTAGAATGTTGTATACTCTTTGGCCTCTATATTTAATAAGGTAAATAAATCCATAGATGGTACAGTTGGGTTGCCATTTTTTTAATACCGTTTTGAGAAATCGACCCCTTCCAGGAGTCTGGTAAAATGTATGACTGCATAAATGTGTTTAAGGAGAGTATAACGAATACTACAGATTGGACTTTAAAATGGCCGTGGTCGATTTGGCCTCACATAGCCCCCAGCTTGGTTGCATCTAATCGGTTGAACAATTTGATATTTTAAGACAGGTATAACTGTGGAGTTATATATGGGAGGATAGCACTCCTTTTTATGCCACTAACATAATGGGATGTGAATATATTTGTCCTATTCTTTATTTATGACATTATTTTGATTTGGTGTCCTAAAGTCATGGTCAAAGTTTGTTCACGAAGGTCTAAAATTTTCCAGGGTATCTATCTCTTCAGATTGCACAGATGAGAACCCGTTGCTCCTACATGGTGCTATTCTTTGCAGTGTTTTTTTATGCTCTATTCGGGGCATAGCTCCTGGTGAGGTTGCGATTTTAGCTACAGCTCGAATGTTTCTTTTTTAATGGGCACTTTTGCTTTTTAGGCCTCCTTATGTCCCACAAGTGACTTCTATTCCAAATATCTTCTGCATCTAGGATGCCTTGTACTAAGCAGACAGTTTGCTTCCCTCAGAGCCCATACTTTGTACAGAACCTATTGCAAATTGTACTGTCTCCGTTTGTGCCGACCGTGCCACTAATTGCCCGCATTTTATTCATTTTAACTTCTTGCCAGCCCTGATCACACCCGAGTGCTGTACAGGAGTTCCCTTGTATGTAGTATGTATCTGGATTATTTGGGCAGAGTTGTCACTATCTATCCTAGGGTGGATTTCCAACCCGTGACAGTGATGGAAGGCTGTAATCGTCAGAAAAGTGATATCTATCATTGACTTACAATTTTAGAAAAAGTGTGTAGAACGTTTTAAAATTTTTGGAGCCAACCTCCTTTCGAATTATCAAGTAAATTAATTAAGCTTTGTCCTTTTGATGTGTATGGGGCAATGGGGTTCCAGACCTGCTGGCGGAGCAAGGAATTATCCCAGTTGTAATACCTTTATTGAGCTGGCATTTGACCACTCAGACCGCCTAGTCATTCCACAGGTGCCACGAAAGGAGCTTACTGCTGTTTTAGTGTGCAGATGAACCAGCGACTGGAGCCGAAAAGGTCCATCTCATGCCCAAAACCCCTGAACCGTCCAGTCTTCAATCTGTGACACTAAGAGGAACTCGTTGGCAACACTGAGCTTTGTTTCTATTAGTGTACACCCCTTGTCGAGGTGTGTCAGTTGCCAATTTGCTTCTTCTGAATGATTCACTCTGATTGGAGGAGGAGGGAGGCGCGGTGGCAGCACGCCTTTCCCATGTAAAACCAGGTGCACATGCCAAAGTGCACTGCCTGTCAGAGCTCGGCCTCTCCTCTTTGTTTTCTGTAAGCCGGGTGTGTGTGTCCATGCGTCAGTCTGCATTTATACCGAGTACTGGCGGTTTTGCTCCTTCACTTGTTTGTGATGGCTACCATCCAAGCTAAGCAGCTGGCAGTGAACTCCTCTTTGTAGTAGGCAGTCAGCAGAGAAGTTTAGGAGGCACCATGGAGAGGTTACTCCTATTTGTAAACAGGCCTCCCTGCAGTGAAGCCTAGAGTCTGGCTTGCTCACTTGTTGTACAGCTGGTGTGGTTCCCTCCTAGTGCAGGCATCCTAGACTCCTTTATCACAGCCAGCGCATACCCCTGGGAGACATCGGGGCCAGGCTGAACCCCACTCAACCCACTTCAACGGCTCAGGATTTGTGTAGGTGGTGCAGGCGTCAGCCAGGAAGCTTGTGCCCGGCGTTGGAGACATGTCAATGGGATCACCTAATCCCTGATCCCCAATCAGTTGCAGTGGTGTTCTCAATGGAGATATCTATGTTGACCATAAAATGAAAGAATTCTGCATCAAATTTATGCCACGTCACCATCACAAAACTTCCATGTGAGATGTTTGTTATTGTTGTTCATGGATTTGCATTTTAGATAGACTCATCCATAAACAGTCATCCTTTTCAGAGATGTCTTGCTGCTCCTGAACTCACCATTAATGGACATTACTAAATCTGCCAACTTTAAGTTTTTGATTCAGTGGAGTGTGCGAATCTTCTGTGCAACGGTTGCTGCTGAATCCCTTGCATGGAGGACTGTGCAGAATGATGATGAAAAATGATGTGTCTGCACTGACTGTCCATGCGACCCGAGACCCCACTATGTCACCACTGAGGCGTTCTAGATCATGGAGGATCTAGAAATTCTGGTTCTTACCCCAAAGATGCACTGATACTCTGCGGTCACCTACAGCACTAATGGCCACTCCAGCTTGTGAGTCTCTCGAAGCATGGATAAAAGCTGCAGTGCTCAGGATGTTTTGCTAGTAGGGTTTGGACCATGGTCTGGAACACTGGCTGTACCTGTCCTTTTGACGGTAACTCTCAAAGACCCATCTGTGAGCTATTAATTAAACTGGCAAGTTTCTCCATGCAAGCACGGTTTGATGCTCCTGAGAAGGCATGTCCTCTCAGCCCTTTCTGATGTCCACTCAAAGACCTGGTGCTGTTCATGAGCGTAGCACCTTGTGGTACACACTGTCCATTGGGGCGCATTCAGTGATATTTAGAGGTAGATCATGTGGATGTCTACACTTAATTCTAGAGGCTGGCACCTTGGCACCGTTGGGATCCCTCCATTTTTCCGGAAACTGCCTGAATCCAGGCTCTTTGTGGGTCTTACCAGGGTATCTTCACCACAGATTAAACTTGTCTGTCCTTCACTTCAGGCTTCACCCAGCACTCCTGTGCCCTATAAGTAGTAAACGCGTCTCCACGGATAAGTGAAGATTTCAAGGGAGTCTGACTTTCTGGGGACTGTGGGAAAGAAGAGACCTTGAGGACACAATGTAAACTTCAGTTGTTTTTTTATATAACTGTTGGTGTTCCATTGCCATCTCTGCAGCTGAGCACACAGAGACCTGAGGCACCCAGTACTAATGCCCCCTTACAAGGGAATCTGGAAACAGCACCCGAATACCGCATTCTAGAGTCAAGGCACACCTTGAGTCAACACAAACTTAGAGGAGGAAGCATACAACTCGAAGCCGAAAGAACTCCCGAGCTGGAGTCCTCAGCGCTGCTGTGGGCAAAGAATGAGGCAATGTAAAGTTGTCAAGCTAGTGATTGATCCATTTCGCCACAGGGAAGAAAGATGTCCAGGTGTGTGTGTGTATATATGTATGCTTGACTTCTATACTGTTGAAATGAGCCAGCGTGGTTTCTCCTGCTTGGTTCAACTTCCAAAGCCCACGTTCTATGTTGTTGTGTGCGCCTCTTCCCGATGCAGCAACAAGCTCTTGCGATTCTAAGCTTGCATTTCCAGGAGTCTAATTTTGTAAGGAGCTGCTCTAACCAATAGGGGAAAGTCTCAGAAATAAATATCTGAGCACCAGGACATACTGAACACTAGTGCTGCTTCCAGAATTTTGATGAAAGGGAAATATCTTTTATCTAATGTAGGATTCAAGCTCTGAAACAGATTGCACTGAAGACGCTGACAGGGAGAATGAATATGGCCAATGTGGGGCCCTGCCACCATCCTGCCAACCACATTAAGGCAAAGCTCCGATCATACATCAACACAATCCAAAAAATCCACAATCCACTAGGTAATGAAAACTCACACACTTGCCAAACAGCGGACGTGTGCAGACCAGGAAATATCTAATAAAGTCAGTCACCCACTAGCAGAAGACGCACGAGTTATTAAAGCAGATAGTTCACCTCACAGAGGTACAGTCCTACTCTCTGTACTCTCTGCCCATCTCCACAAACCTAATTAGACTTTGGTCTGCGATGGAAACTAGGGCTACCAAAAACGGTGTGATGTCATACAATTGGGAGAATTAAGAGATTGAGAGCTTTATAATGCCAGCTAACAATAACTGTGCTTTGATTGTCCTTTTCAGGCAGAGAAGTTACAGGTCCACCAGCAGCTGTGATCAAAGAGAATGTGTGCTGGTTGTTGCCACAAAATGGGGCTACACCACACAAGAGCACAGAGGAGCTGGGGAAACAAGAAAGGCGAGAATAACTCTGGACATAGAGACGAAACCAAAAGCTCATCATAACTGAACTATTCACAGTGGACAAGCTGTACACTGCTGCTGCTTGTGTTTCACCTGTTGTGTGGGAGGGGACATTCCTATTGCTGCTACCAGTTTGTGGAAGTTCTGCTCTGCTATCCATAGGGGAAACATCCTTAACAACGAAGTTTTAATTACGACTTACCTCAACAACGAAGCCCGAACAACGACTTTCCTAAACCAAGACTTTTCTTGAACAACGAAGCCCGAACAACGAGGACTGAACAATGCGTGGCACGTCACTCCTCTCCGCCCCCCACCCCTCATCGACCCCTGGAATCATTCACTTGGCAGATGAACGATACAACCTATTATGAAAAGTGTTAGTTAGCCAAAATTTGCTTTCACCAACTAGCACCACTTAATTATCTGCCATGTATAATACATTGAAACCGGGAGCAAAACACCCCTGCACAATTTAATGCAGACTAAAACAAGCCATACTACACAGCAAAGTATGGAATCCGATCCACGAGGCTGCAGAAACTGTAGTAGCCATCGTACAGAAAAAAGTTATCGTTATGAAAAAGCACTTTTGTTCTTCATTATTCCGCAACTCACAAAATTTAATTGTGTAGAAAAGCGATTTCATGTCATGCTGATTAAAGCACAAAATAACCCAAAGCCACTTTGTTCAATTTGGTAGTTTTTCTTCATAAGAAAGTCATAGATATTTTACTCAGTCACTGTCTTTTTGAACCCATTACTCTTATGTGCTTGGTCCTCAAATTTTATTTGACAGGCACACACTGTTTCTATATAAAAAATAGCAACGTTCTCGGTTCTTCAACTACGATCTCAACTTTCAGTAAAATGTTGATAAAACATTTTTTTCTGTTAGATACAATGTAGTTCAAGAACTGTCAACATGCCACTAGATGGCGCATGTGACTTACAATTCCAAACTTCAATAATTCATTCTCATAGCGTGGAATATAACCGTTTTCAAAAAATTGATGTTGGAGTATTGTAATGCAGGACAATACTCAAGCATGCATGTCAATAGATATCCACAACTGGGATCCTAAAAAGTGCACAGAAATAAACCACGTAGAACTGTATGTCACTTGAATCTAGTTTGTATAAACTAATAATTTTCCTGGTTTAGGAACTCGTTAACAATGTAGTTGTTTGGCATTGCTCGTTGTTTAGCCTTCGTGGTTAAGGAATTCGTGGTTTAGGCAGTAGTTGTTCAATCATACAACCATCCATAGTGGTGGGCAAGCCACTGAAAGCTCTAGCTGGGCTTGAGTCAGAAGCCTGATCCTCGAGCCCAAAACGAGTCGACCTCCTACAGAGGATCATGTGCCCTAGTGATTACAGTTGTTGACCATGCACAAGGGGGAGCCAGGTTGGAATCCCTGCCTCCATTCAGCATCCTATAAATTACCCTGCTCTGTAACACTAAAAAGCGTAACCTAATCTGTGCAGGGTCTGGAGCCTGTCCTTTGAAAAACTGCCCCAAAAAAATATGGAGTCCTCCTGCCACCCACCCTCCAATCACATCCTCCAAACATTAAGGACAAAGAACTAACCTTTGATGTCAGAAAGAGATACCTATCTAGTGGCTGAATTGCAAAATGTGAAACCAGAAAGTCTGGGCTTAATCCTGGCTTCATTGCTTGACCAAACTGTGTGAGCCTAGACAAATACTTGATTTTAGCGAGCTCTTTTTTCAATTCATTATCACATATGAGAGCATCTTCAAATTAGAGTTCAGCATGTGGGCTATACAAAATCTCCTTTGTGTTTGATTTAATAGTCTCTAAAGTAGATCCACCTATAATAAGAATCTAGGTCATGGATAGGAAGCATTGACAACTGACTTCGCGTTTAGCTCAATAATGACATTGTCATCAGGAAGGGTCAGGAATGTTTCTCAGTGCATGTTTAAGCCTTTTAATAAATGCTTCTCAATGCAGAGATATAATCTAGTGTACTAAGGTGAAATGGCTCTGCATGTTAAAAACATAGACTTTTTAAAAGTTGAATAGATTATCATATTTTACTTTATGCTTGTTTCATGATTTACATACCAAACATTTTCAAAGCTCGACTCGTGCACAGTCTCTTAGAGCCATAGCCGACCCTTGGCTCGGCTCTCTAATATGTTAACTTCCATGTGTATCCATGTGTGTGAGGTTAGATTTGTTTGCTGCTGGCCATGCCTTGCCTATTTTCTGCATGTGGGAAGCTTGTTAGGAGGCTCTATAATACATGCCCTGTGGGAGGCTGCATGTACTCCTATTGTTCATGTTGTACCTGTTTTATGTGTCACGAAGCATGCACTGCACCGGTTTTTGTATGTGAGAAGTTTGCACTACTGCTGCAGCTTGTGTGCGCGCATGCATGAGAGGCGAGCTTGCACTGCTGTTATCTATACTGCGCCTGTTTTTGTGTGTGAGAAGTTTGCTTTCTTGCTGCAGCTTGTGTGCGCGCGCATGAGAGAGGCGAGCTTGCACTGCTGGTATCTATACTGCACCTGGTTTTGTGTGTGAGAAGTTTGCATTCCTGCTGCAGCTTGTGTGCACGCGCGCATGAGAGAGGTGAGCTTGCACTGCTGGTATCTGTACTGCACCTGTTTTTGTGTGTGAGACGTTTGCACTGTGTGTGCACGTGCGCATGAGAGTCGAGCTGGCGCTGCCGGTATCTGTGTTGTACCTGTTTTTGAGTGTGAGAAGTTTGCACCGTGTGTGCACGCGCGCATGATAGGAGAGCTGGCGCTGCCGGTATCTGTACTGCAACTTGTTTTTGTGTGTGAGAAGTTTGCACTGTGTGTGCACGCACGCATGATAGTCGAGCTGGCGCTGCCAGTATCTGTGTTGTACCTGTTGGCAGGGCTTTAAGTGGGCCGGGTCTCACCGGTGCTGAGCACCGGCAGTTTTTTAAAGGAGGCCTCGAAACGGGTCTCTATCGGGCTCTGTTTTGTGCCCTGGCACCGGTCGTCCGTTTTTTCCGGACTGCAGTGACAGCAGCACATCGATGTGCGCGTGCTCACACTGCTCACTTCTCACTGGTGAAGAAGTTGATGTCATGCCAGGTGAGCGTTGTATGGGAAGGGAAATCCTTTAAAGAGAGTCATTTTCTCTCTGGATTTCCCTTCTCTTTTTGAAACTCAGGAGCAGCAACATTGTCGTGGTGTCACCAGGGCTTTAAGTCGAAGCTTTTTCAATATTATATACAAGCCATAGTTGCTGCTTATTTAAGTTATGCAACTAACAACCATTGACAAAGCCAATAGTCCTGACTTCTCGTAGGTATGATGTTACTTGTTGTATCATATATCTGGATGCAATGACAGAAACAGCAAAATACAAGTCGGGCGGCACACTATGATAAACACAGATTTTTAGCTTATGTGTTTTTAAGCCACGCCCTTAATCACATTGGCCCCACCCCTGTAAGAGACCCCCCAGTTTTTTCATCCCACTTAAAGCCCTGCCTGTTGGTGTTCAGTGAGAGCCTGCTCAGTCTGTGCTGTATCTGCTCCCCTTGTGTTGGAGTGCTGTGTAGTTGCTGCTTCTGTTTAACTTATAAACTGAGCGTTTTTATTGCCATTTAAATCTTTCTTTGAGTTGTGAATTCAAATGACTCAAATTAAACTTAGTGGTGGGTGGTTCGGCGTTTCTTACAAACAAGTCCTCTCTCTTCTGCGGTTCTGAGTTTGTTTGTCGCGGTACCTTTGCTCTCCTGCCCCCTGAAGCTGTCAATGTGTAACCCGGGGAACCCAGGCAGGCCCCAAGCCGCAGGAGCCGGTATCTGAGGGCAGCAGGGGATGTGAAGGCCGCAGGTAAGGAGTGTACGCTGATGATGAAATGGGTGGGAGTTCACCGAAGACATGGCCGTAAACTTTTCAGGAGCGCGACAGTGAGATGCCAATCGCAGGCAGAGACGGACAGAATGTTCTCAGCGGACGAAACTACCTTCATTTGTGACAAGAAGTTTACAAAATGTTGGCTACCACTGCATTCGTTTTCAAAGAAAATAATTTAGTGTGAAGTTTGCACAAACATCTCCTGCAAAAATATAATTGGTTGGATCTTGGTTGGATCTTTTCCCCCAAAAACAAGACAGAATTGTTTAAGAAACAATCCTAAGTTTAAAACATGTATCAGTGAGCGCTGTGAAAAAGCTGGCACACTCTTGGCCTACTGCAAGAAAGTGCCTCTTTTTGTATGATAATTCCCCGAATTTCTGGACTAATGCTGCTGGTTTTTTTCACTCTGAAGTGCCCTGGGCCCTGCTGACAATGCCCCAGTGCATGTGTCCTGACCCCTCAAAGTGTGTATGTCATTAGCTAATTGCTGATTACGATTTACCTATAATTTCCTAGTTTATGATCCAGAGTGTAGCCGGGGCTAGTAAGTTAAATGTCACTAGTGGTCTGCAGCACTTATTATGCCACCCCTACAGTGACAAGTTGAAAACATGGCTCTACGTCTGCCACAGCAGACCAGTTGGGTGGCTTTTAAACTGCCAACCGACACGGGCAAAAGAAACCGATTTGCCTGGTCAAAACCTTCATTTTTAATACTTGTAGGACACCCCTAGGGAAGGCCTTAGTAGCTCACAAGACAGGGTGCTACATATTAAGAAGAGCATATATCTTTTATACTTTACATATCTTAATGGTGGAAAATCAAAATTGTCGTTTTCACTGTAGCAAGGCCGTTGGGCCCATTGGCTAATATGGAGTTTCACTAGCCTACACGCTAAGCGCTAACTTCCATTTGGGACCACCAAACATAGTTCTGCAAGGTATATCATTAATCATTACATTAAAAGCGACATAATGTTGAAGCCAGATTTAAGATATATTTTAATACCAAGGTGACTTTAGAAAGTCACCGCTTTCTTGCCCCAAACCTCTAGTAGCCACATTTGATTAACTGCAGGAGTTGTCACCTGAGATAGCCTGCTGCCCTCCTGCTAAGAGGTATGAAGCACTCACAGGAAAGGGAAGAAAGGGTCTGCTGGAGGGAGGATGTGTGACTTCTTCCTGACAGGATTGTCCAAGGGTGGTGGCCATAGATGACCAGGCTTCAAAAGGGCTACTGCCTTGGAGAGGCAAACATGAGTCACACCTCAGCTTGACCATTACTTTGTGTGGGTAGACACGCTGGCATCTCCTCCAGATGGGGAAAACCCATTGCAGAACCAATTTTCCAGGAGGGTGGCTCATTATGCTGGACACACCTCAGGGGTGTACCCATGGCCTTGTCCCAGGGAAGAATTTGTCAGCACCCCTTTCAGAGGGCCACGGGGCACGCGGCGGTTACTGGGCCCGACCATGAGGGTTGATGCTTTTTACTCCTGATGTCCAGGGGCCTGACCTAATATGGATCCTGAGCAAATGGACCAAGTACCCCTTCTGTACTTCACTCTCATGATAGTGATGGAGCAGGATAAATGAAATTTTTTTTTAACCTCCTAATAATTTTCGTAAAATAATTAATAAACATGTTCGTTTAAGTAAATAACCAACAATGTATGTTACATGTAAAGGGTTAAAGGTAACACGCTATTTTGTGTGCAAATTAATCAACTTATAATTGTTTACGTGTCTAACATAACGTACTAATAAAATAATAAACGCATGATTTGTGCTTTGAAAATAAAACGTGTGGTGGCAAAATAAAGCGATGGTAAGTAAGGGACGGCTTTATATGTTGCTTTTTGCTAGGTAATACCTAATTGGGGTACGTAGAAAGACGGGAGGGAAACAGAAAGGGTTTATATTCTTTATTTTAACAATATTTTGTTTATCTTTGAAAATAGTGCGCTTAGGCCTGTTGAGCAGCGATATAAAATGGCCGCCATTTGCTAGAGTACGCATGAGCAAGAAACAGTGTGGTAGAGGAGAAAGGCTGTGAAAAAGGATGACCACGTGTTCGTGCTGAGAGGCTAAGACGGAAGTATGGTCAAGGCTATTGTGACCTTTCTGAGCAGATGTGTGCCAAGATGATCAGCAAGAAGCGTGAGAAGTCAAACTGAATAAATGGACGGAACTGTTAAATCTAAAAAGTATCAGAAAAAGATACAAATTGGACTGATCGAAACGGATGAGCAATGTCATGAACTGTGGGAAACGATGCAAGCATGGACCTTCCACAAGGAACTGGTTAAGACAAGGAAGTTTGATTAAAATGTATATGGGCTTGAGTGAACCAATGAGAGAGAATCACGCCATGAAGATGCAACATTTTTATTCAGTAAGCTAGAATTAGGGAATAAGAAGACCTACTCTTGGTGGGAGGGGTTAGATGCTGGAGAGTTAGATGCTGGAGAGTTAGATGCTGGAGAGAGTGGATGCTGTAGATGGGTGAAGTTGCGGTTGCTGATGCTGACGAGCTGATGCTGCTGCTGCTATTTTATATTTCTAGTTGAGTATAAGATGCTGCTTTTGGAGAACCTTTTTACTCCTGATAGATTTTTCATTTAGAGTTATTAGATTTTCCAAGACAGATAGATTGATCTCTTGGAGTTCTTGCTGTGACAACCTTATTTTTCCGTCTAATAGGTATGCATTGCAATTTCAATTTATTCTTATAATGATGATAAATGTAATGATCTGAATAATAAGCTTAAAACTTATTTCTTGCTTCAAAACTTTATATAAACTTTATTATTCTTTAAACAAATGACTCAGTGATTCTTTAGCTCAATAATTAAGGTAAAATGTTAAAGAGTTTATTGTGATTGAGCTGGTCTTAATCACCATCAACTGATTCCTACTAGTTGGTCCATCGACCAATGAGCGGAATACCTTAAAAGCAAATGAGAAACATTATGTCATGTTAAAAGAGGTATCCCGTCTCCTTCCAGCGAATCGTTTTCTCCTAGGTTAAGGACGGAGGTTATCCAGGGAATAAATGAGTAAGTGAATGTATATGCGGTGTTATGGGCCCCACCGTCATATGGATATAGTTTGTGTGTTGGAGGGATAAGTTGCACCTGGCTGACCGAAGCATATAGGAGAAGAATTTTTATTGTTAGCGCTGGATCAGATTTCTTGGTAGCAGAGTTATGGTTACTATAGATTAGTTTGGTGATTATTGATTATTGATTAGTGATTATTGATTATTGATAAATTCATGTCTAACACTTTATGTTGAGTCGCGTTATGTTATATGTAAGTTTTCACGCTTCCGGGAAGTAGGAAGTGGAACACGTGTGGCAAGAGAAGTCACATGGAATAGTGCATTGTCTGAGTTCATATTGGTAATAACACAGGTTGTGTTATGATAGGGACATTTTCCGTATAAAAGGTGTGTAAGTGAAATAGTGATCGGTTTTCTTGTGAAACTCTGGCCTTAATTCTCAGGAGCAGTATAGTCTCCACATGTGTTTTATCCCCAGAGAAACGGGTTTACCGCTTGCTTGAAAGAAGGGTAAGGTAGAGGGAAGTGCTACTTTATCGGCGAAACTGAAAATTCTGTGGTAGGGTAGAGGTAAGCGCTGCCTACTGGAAAATACAGAATTCTTGTGTAAATGGACAAAGCTATCTCTTTGGTTTAGCGAATCAGACAATGGAAATGTGTTTTAAATGTTGTAACTAACGAAGAATTGTTGAAAAAGAATTTGCCGATTAAATTTTGTAAAGGAGGGGTCAAGAGCAGAACTGACGTAGACAAAAGCCGCGCTGGGATTGGACAGTGCGCTGTAGACAGAATCCGCTCTGATTGGAGTGTTGGTGTGAGTCGCGCTAGGATTGGTCGAATAGCTTAGTGACGTGGAAGTTTGTGATTGGAGTGTTGGTGTGAGTCGCGCTAGTATTGGTTGGAATAACGCATAGAGAACAGTGTTGAATTACGGATAGTTTGAGGAGAGAAAGCGATTGTGAATCATGTCGTATTATGAATATGGTAGAGAGAAAACGTCGTGGATGTCAAAAGTTAAAAACTTCTTTAAGAAAGACAAAAAGGTAGTGACTAGAGAGGGACAAATAATTCCTCCGCCGAAATCACCAGCTTCGCATACGATGCTGAAATATGGATATCATACATGCATATGGGTAGAAAATTGGAGAAAATATACCAAGAATGATGGAGCATTGGCTTTCCCTGAGAATGGTTCATTTAATGTAGCTGTACTACGGAACTTGAGAGAAAAGATGGCAATGTTAGAACCTAGACCTAGACCGACACAGTTTGAAGCTTTAACTGAATGGGAAGATGAGATGTATGAACGAGAGAGATTCAGAGGATTAAAGAATCATGAGTTTGTGCCTGGAAGGTTATGGGGAGTAAATCATGAGGACAGAATAAAGCGTTGGAGATGTGCTAATATGACAGGAGGTTTGTTTCCAGCTTTTACAGTTGAGGAAGAAGCAAAGAGAAAGTGTACTGAGAAAAAGAAACATGTAGTTGTAGAAAAGTATGGGTATGGTGGTAGTGAAACGGATGACGAATTGCTGGAAGATATTTTAAACAGGAACCCACCTCCATACCAACAGACTTCTGCGGTGGTGACACCTAATGCACCGCCAATGGAAACTGGGAGGAATAAAAATCCCGAACGAAGAGATGAGACAAATAGGTCACAAGATCAATTAAAAACTTCACAAAATGAAGAGATAGAAAGTGACAATGCAACTGAATTAGCAAAAACCACAAGAGAATTGACTGAGAAAATAAGAGCATTGACAAAGAATATGGAAGCTGTAACTGTACCAGTAACGATAGGTCCAGTAATGCCAATTTTTGAGAATCAGAAAATTGATGAACGGTCTTTAGTGATTCCCATGAATCCACAGTTGCAAAGAAAAAGAGAAGGGATGGAACTGAATGATGAAGGTGCACACCATTTGGTTAGTACCTATAGACCAAGCCCACCTACTAATTTGACGATAAACGAGAATACCTATGGTAAAGGAGTCTGCATCAGGGACACCAGAAAGAAGTAACAATTGGATAGAATTAAATAGTACGCCTGTAGGTCCGACTCCAGATGAGTTAAATGAATGGATGAAAACGCTAAAAACAAAAGAAACAGAAGTAAAACCATTAGATGTAATTAGGTTAAAAATAGACATGGAAGAATTGATTTTAGGAACGATTGGTACAGAAAAATTAAAAAATTATCAGGATGATGAGATTATGTTTTTGTGCAAAAGTCTTACATGGAGAGCTAGAAATTTACATGACAAATTGGAAGAAACAGCAAGTGAACTAGGAGTAGAGTTTGTAAAAGTGAGAACGTTGCAGAAACCATACAGAGTAGATTTTTGTGAAAAAGATATAGAGAATCTGAATACATCAGGAAGATTGACCCAAATAAAAGAGTTAATTGTTTTACTGAGAAAATGGGGTGATGTGGATAGATGGAGAAATAGATGGACGAAAAGGAGTGAGAAAACAACAGATAAAGCATCTTTGGCTTTTGCAGTGACAGATAAGGAACCAGTTGTAAGGGAGTACCCGATGAGAGAAACTCCAGGTGGTAGTTATGTGCATGTCCCATGGACTAGACCGGATATACTGTCATTTACAAATGACTTCCCAAAGTTGAGAGAAAAGCCAGTAGAATGGTACAGACAAGTGGAGAGATTTGTGAAAGTTTCAAAAGTGTTGTGGATAGACTTAGATGGATTGTTTGATATAGTAGTGCCAGCTGATTTGTGGACAGAATGTAAGATTACTATTGATTGGCCAACTGTAGAATATCCAAGGGATGCTAAAACAGGAGCGCCAGGACCAGAAGTGATGAGGAAGTATGACCAAGTAATTACCTTTTTGAAGAATAAGATTCCACCTAAAGAAACAGATTGGGTAAAAATAGACAGAACAACGCAGGAAAGTAAAGAATCAGTGCATGCTTATTACGAAAGGCTGTTGTTTGTTTTCAAACAGTACAGTGGTTATGAGACACTAAATGAGAAGGATATGAGTCATTTTGTATATAGATTTGTGTATGCATTGAAACCAGAGATAAGTGAAATGATTAAGCAGCATATGATTTGCTGGCAGAATAGCACAGTTGACGAAGTTTTGAGATATGCTAAATATTGCAGTGATGATATTGAGAGTAGACAGCGTAAATTGAAAGAAAAAGCCATGTGGGCACAGGTGAAAGTTGCAGAGAAGCAAGAAGCTCAATTGAGTAATACTAGTAATGAAGACAGGACAGGTTAGATCTCGACCTAATATAGGTAAAGGAAAAGGACAAATGAGCATAGATGAAGCAAAGAAAAAGTGGCCATGCCACAACTGCGGAAAGCTAGGGCATTGGAGAAACGAGTGTAAATTTCCTCCAAAACTTAATGTGGAAAATCAATCATTAAATTCACAGGTGCAGAGTGAGGTAGTTACTCAACAAAGTCAGGTGCCACAACCACCACTTCCCAAGAGTGTTAACCAACAGAAATACAGTGCAGAAACAGGATTCTACGGAGGAGAACAGGTAACACAGTTGCCGCGTGCAGCTGCAATTTCTCAATATTGGTTACGACAGGATGAGGATGAAACGGATGAAAGTTTCTGACGGTGCCTAGGAGAGGGGGAAGAGTGCGTGCTTGGCGCAACTCTAGAGGTAGATCAGTCTGGTCCATTTGTGGATGGAGAAGTGAATGGTGCAAATGTAACATTCCTTGTGGACACTGGAGCTACCCGTTCTACTGTTAGGTCAGTGGAAATTCCAAACCTTCCTCTCTCAGGTGAACATATCCAAGTAGTTGGAGTTTCGAATCAACAAATTAAGACGCCTCTTACTAAATTAGTGGAGGTAAGAATTGGTCCATTTAGTGAAATGCACCGATTTGTGGTATGCGATTGTAGTCCCGTGAACCTATTAGGACGCGATTTATTGTGCAAGATGAATTGCACTATCTATTGTACTCCAGATGGAATTGCATTTCAGACCCCAGATGAAGATGTACTGTATAAAATGACAATGGTAAATTTAGAACCAGAAGTAAATGATTTGTTTCCTGTATTTGATGCAGAGAAAATCCCAATTGAATTGAAAAAGACAGTTGAAGAAGAAGTGTGGGATTTTACAGGAGAAGATATAGGATTAATGAAAGAAGTAGATCCCGTTAAAATAACAGTAAAAGAGGGAACGAGTTACCCAAATACGCCCCAGTATAAATTGACACCAGAAATAATTGAAGGAATAACGCCAGTAATAAATAAAATGGTTGAACAAGGGATTCTAAAAGAAATCATGAGCAGTCCATGTAATTCGCCAATAATGGGACTGAAAAAGCCAAACGGAACATATAGAATTGTACAGGATTTGAGGAAGGTAAACAAAATTGTAGTGCCTTGTTGCCCAATAGTACCGAACCCTGCTGTGATTCTATACCAGATTCCACGTGAAGCAGAATGGTACACAGTAATTGATTTATGTCATGCATTTTTCTCTATTCCATTGCATCCAGATAGCCAGCCATTATTTGCGTTTAGGTTTGGAGAGCGTATTTTGGCATGGTGCCGAATTCCTCAAGGGTACACAGAAAGCCCCTCAATCTTTAATCAGATTCTAAAGAAATCCTTGGAAGATTTAAAAATGCCAGAAAAGTCAGTGATGGTTCAGTATATTGATGACCTACTGGTGGCATCAAAAACGAAGGAAGCATGTGTCAATGATACAATTGCTTTACTGAATCATTTAGCCAAAAGAGGACATAAAGTGTCCCCGTCAAAATTGCAGTTTTGTCAACAAGAAGTCCAATATTTAGGGCATAAAATTGAGAAAGGAGTGCGAAAGGTAACGACTGAAAGAATAAAGATGATTCAAGGAATGAGAGCTCCAATGACGCAAAGAGAGGTAAGAATGTTTCTGGGAATGGTTGGATATTGTCGACAATGGATAAGCGGTTTTTCGCTGATTGCTAAACCGTTGCAAAAACTGACAAAGAAGGATGTTAAAGATCCTTTTGAAATGAATGATGAGGAAATGAAAGCATTCAGAGAGCTGAAAAAGAAATTATGTGAGGCTCCAGCATTGGGAATGCCTGACTATGAGAAAGATTTTGAGTTGTATTGCAGTGAAAGAGATGGATGTGCATTTTCAGTCTTGGTACAGAGACATGGAACTATGAAAAGACCCATTGCATATTTTTCAGCTGTTTTAGACCCTGTAGCGAAAGCGTTGCCTGGATGTTTGAAAGCAGTTGCTGCTACTTGTGTGAGTCTGGAACAGAGTGAAGGCATAGTGATGGGATATCCACTGCGAGTATATGTTCCCCATTCTGTGGAAATTCTCTTGACAAGAACGAAAACACAATACTTGACACATAGTCGGCTGACTAGGTATGAAAAAGTAATTTTGAGTGCAGATAATGTGACCATTGACAGATGTATGAATGTGAATCCTTCGACATCTTTACCAGATGAAGAAAGTGTAATTGAAATGGATGAAGTAGATCACGATTGTCTGAATGTGCTTGAATATTGTACAAAACCGAGATCAGACATACGAGATGAGCCCTTAAAGGAATCAGATTATATTCTGTTTGTGGATGGCTCATGTTTGAGAACGAATGATGGAGTTCTAAGTGCAGCATATGCAGTTTGCACAGTAGCAACTGTAATGGAAGCATCTTGTCTGAAAGGGATACGGTCTGCCCAAGTCGCAGAACTAGTAGCTCTGATTCAAGCATGCAAGTTGGGAAGAAATGTACGGGTTACGATTGTGACAGATAGCCAGTACGGCTTTGGGGTGGTGCATGATTTTGGTCAGATTTGGTCACAAAGAGGTTTCTTGACGTCTGCAGGAACACCAATTAGAAATGGAGATTTTGTGAAAAAGTTGCTTGAGGCGATACAGCTGCCTAAACAGATTGCTGTTGTGAAGTGCAATGCACATAAAAATGGGCAAGACTACATAACTGTCGGTAATAAATATGCTGACGAGATTGCACAGTACTGTGCAAAGAATGTGGTTTCTTTAAACAAAAGTCGAGAAAGAGAGCATATTTCTTGTCCTTTGCTTTTTACTAACCCTGTTGAGACATGGGATGAGGTGAGACAGTTACAGGAAGCAGCAGATGATGAGGAAAAAGATACATGGATAAAAGCAGGATGTAGAAAACATGAAGAAAATGATGTTTGGGTTTACAGAGATGAAAGACCAGTCATGCCTGATAGTATGATTTCTGACATGGCACGGATGTACCATGGACAAGCCCATATTGGGAGAGATTCAATGATCAGACTTTTTAGACAAACATGGTATAATCCAAAATTCAGAGCCATAGCTGAGAGTCTTTGTCAAAGATGTCTTATTTGTCAACAGTTAAATCCAGGAAGGAAGACAGTAGTGAGTCTAGGAACAATAGGACGAGAAGGAGGTCCGTTCACTAGAATGCAAATGGATTTTATTGAAATGCCCCCTTGCAACAGACTAAGGTATGTCCTAGTGGTCGTCTGTTTGTTTTCCCGTTGGGTGGAAGCATACCCAACCAGAAGGAATGATGGAATAACGGTAGCAAAACTTATGCTGCGAGAATTCATTCCGAGGTATGGTTTTCCAGTCACGATTGAAACAGATAGAGGAACACATTTCCAAAATGAATTAGTTAAACTGATTTGTGAAGCACTTAGTATTAAACAGAAACTGCATTGTGCATACAGACCAGAGGCTTCTGGAATAGTAGAGCAAGTGAATGGAACAATTAAAAACAGGTTAGGAAAAATGTGTCAAGCTACAGGACTCAAATGGCCAGATGCCTTGCCATTAGTTTTAATGACAATCAGAAGTATTCCGGAAAGGAAAACTGGACTCAGTCCCCATGAGATAATTATGGGACGAGCAATGAGACAAGCACAAGTACCTGTCAACAAACTACTGACTATAACTGATGATCTAGTGCTGGATTATTGCAAAGGATTGGCTGATGTGGTGCGTTCTGTGTTTCATCAGGTTGGACCGGATGCGACCACTCTTGAAAGAAAACCAGCTCACGACTTGAATCCTGGAGATTGGGTCCGCATAAAAGTTCACAGGAGAAGAAACTGTTTGGTTCCTCGCTGGGACGAACCACGACAAGTGATCCTGGTGACAACCACTGCAGTCAAATGTGCAGGAGTGAAACACTGGGTGCATGCCAGTCACACCATCAGAGTTCCAGAACCTGAAGATCGACATGTGAGTCGACATCTGGAAATATTGGATAACAGTTCAGCATCAGAAGCAGAAGAAGAAACAAACAGGGTGCCAGAATCTGAAGATCGACCTGTAAGTCGACATCTGGAAGACCCAACTACAAGTGCAACGACAGAAGAAGTAGAGGAAATAGCTGAAGTTCCAGAACTTGAAGATCGACATGTGAGTCGACATCTGGAAATATCAGATACCAGTTCAGAATCTGATACAGATCATTCGGATTGTGAAGAAATTCTGAAAAGAAATTGGAAATTTGAAAGCATAAGAGAAGAAACTGAGCAAGAAGATAGTAACAGTGAGCAACCAAGTACAAGTTGTGGTAAAAATCCTTCGGAGATAATATTAATAGATGAAGAAGGGAGAGTTTCAAACAGAAAGCTAGAAAAATCGGAAGATCCCCGAGGAGCAATAGGGACAGATAGCCAAACAAAAGAACAGGGAAATTTAGAAACAGATAGAGAGATTGACACAAATTCGGAAGAACCTCGAGGAGGGACAGAAATAGGTGAACGAAGGAAGATAAGAAAAGAACCACAAGTAGAGGAAGAAAATGAAATCATAAGATTCAAAATAAGAGACAATAAAGAAAAAATTGAAACAGAGTCTGAAGAAAGTGGAGAAGAAAGAAACCAAAAACTTGAGTCAAGAAAAAGGAATTGGAAAACAGAAAGAGAGGAAAAAGGAAGTGAGGCAAAAAGGCCAAGAAAAGGAGACAATTGGCCCAACGAAGTAAGAAAATTAAGATACAGAATCATAAGGTTAGATGGAAAAAGTGCTGAACAAGTGAATGAAATAACAAGTCAGAAAGAGCAAGAAAAACAAGGTGGAAAACACTTGCAGAAAACGAAAAGAGTAAAGAAGGTAAATCCGAAGTATAGATCACCTGAATGGTTGTATCTTGCTTTGACTGATACCAAAGAAGAAAAGAACACTCACGAGAACCCAGAACAAAGAAACCTAATGGGTGAAGGTGAGGTGCAACAAACTTGAAGAAATTTAAACAATTTCTACCGGACTTGACAAAACACTGGATCTGACGAATTTTACCGGATTTGACAAAATACTGGATTTGACAAAGAAAGAATTCTGAAAAGAATTAAAAGAAAGTACCAAGCAAAGACAAAAACATTGAAGTGCAGAGTGGCTAATAAGTCATTTCTGAGGTGTAGTGACACAATTTTCTTGAAAATAAAATAAATAAGGTTATAAAACAAAATGGAGGATACTAGAGATAGAAAATGTAAATGTGAGTTTTTAAGTAGATGGTGTAAGATGTGCTTCTTTTGTACAGGATTATTAATGACAGTATGGGTGGTTTTAGCAATCACTATTCCAATTAGTTTAGCTGTAGTGGAAACTTCTAATAACACAAAGAAAGAAAAAGGAGCTAACACTCAAGAACCAGTTATATTAAAAAGTAGTGCAGAATTACATAAGGACAAATCAATAACAGATTTTTCTAAGAATGTTTTTACTAAATTATTATATGAGTATGTAGAAACAATGGATGTAAGAGATTGTTATGTTTGTATGCAATTGCCTGCGTCTGTAGCAGAGGGTGTGACTTATCATCACCTTCCTTTGACGTATGGAATAACATGTAGTGTTTTAGCAAGTTTATTTTATAAAACAGGTAGATTAGAATATTATTACACTGACATAGATAAGATTTTTGCGAAAGTTTCTGTAGTTCCCGAGCTAAACAAAATAAAAGAGGGAAAAACGTTTGGTGAATATTTTTTAGAAGATAAGATTTTAACATTAGATAATATAATTAAATACAACCTTACCTGTGAGTTAAAGAAGGAAGAAAAAGTATTTTTAGAGATGGTTGAAGAAAGAAGAGTGAAATTTCAAAGAAAAGTGATAGAAGAGACAAAAACACCTCTTTGGGCGTTTGAGGAAGACAATCATGACAAGAAAAAGACAAATGCAGCTATGACTCTGGATTGGCCCCAACAGGGAAGGTTGTGCATTAGAAGAAATAAAACAAGATATGACAATTATTTTGTGGGTTCCAGTATTTGCCATGACAATTATCAAATTTTAGGTGGATGGGGATTCAAAGGGGGAAAAGATCCAATATTTCCAGGGATCTATTATGTTTGCGGTAATAGGGCTTATTACAGGTTGCCGGACCATTGGTATGGGTCATGTTATTTAGGCCTGGTCTTTCCAAAGATTTTTCATATGGACAGAAAAGAAAAAGGAACACACAGAATGATAAATACCTTTACACGTAGAAAAAGGGAAAGTTTTTCAGAAATAGTAGGTGATATTTTTGGAGCATTGATACCAGCAGTGGGAATATCTTTGAATGCATTTAGAATTCGGAAATTATCCACAGTGGTAGATCGTTTATCTACAGATACTGCTGGAGGGTTCTTGATGGTAAATACCGAGATGGTTGCCATGAGAGCTATGGTGATGCAAAATCGACTTGCCCTTGACATTCTTTTGGCAAAAGAGGGTGGAGTCTGTGGAATGCTGAAAGTCCAACATTGTTGCACTTACATTCCAGATAAAAGTGAAAATATACAAAAGTATATAACGAATATTACAAGTTTGCACAAAGAACTTGTTCCACTGGAGGTTGAAAGTGCATTGGGAAAACTTGGTAAAGGGTTTTCTTCAGTAATAAATTGGTTAACAAGAATGAGTGGATTAATAATAGGGAAAGTTATAATAATAGCAACCATGATAATAATAATAATTTTGGTGCTGAAGCTTGTAATTACATGTATAAAGAGAAGAAGAAGACAGAATAAAATAGAAAAAGAAAACATGATAAACCAAGGAGAGAGAGAGAGAAATGGGTGAAATAGAGTTAGAAGAAATAAAAGAGAACATGTACAAGAAGACGAAGAGACAAATTGAAAGGGATACAGTTGTGTAAACTAACAAAAGCAAACGGATAAAAGATATATGCTGTCTGAGAAAATTGTATAACTTGGGTTTTGTGGTGATATTAAAAATCACCAAAGGGGGAGTTGATGGAGCAGGATAAATGAAAAAGTTTTTAACCTCTAATAATTTTCGTAAAATAATTAATAAACATGTTCGTTTAAGTAAATAACCAACAATGTATGTTACATGTAAAGGGTTAAAGGTAACACGCTATTTTGTGTGCAAATTAATCAACTTATAATTGTTTACGTGTCTAACATAACGTAATATTTGCGTACTAATAAAATAATAAACGCATGATTTGTGCTTTGAAAATAAAACGTGTGGTGGCAAAATAAAGCGATGGTAAGTAAGGGACGGCTTTATATGTTGCTTTTTGCTAGGTAATACCTAATTGGGGTACGTAGAAAGACGGGAGGGAAACGAAAGGGTTTATATTCTTTATTTTAACAATATTTTCTTTATCTTTGAAAATAGTGCGCTTAGGCCTGTTGAGCAGCGATATAAAATGGCCGCCATTTGCTAGAGTACGCATAAGCAAGAAACCGTGTGGTAGAGGAGAAAGGCTGTGAAAAAGGATGACCACGTGTTCGTGCTGAGAGGCTAAGACGGAAGTATGGTCAAGGCTATTGTGACCTTTCTGAGCAGATGTGTGCCAAGATGATCAGCAAGAAGCGTGAGAAGTCAAACTGAATAAATGGACGGAACTGTTGAATCTAAAAAGTATCAGAAAAAGATACAAATTGGACTGATCGAATCGGATGAGCAATGTCATGAACTGTGGGAAATGATGCAAGCATGGACATTCCACAAGGAACTGGTTAAGACAAGGAAGTTTGATTAAAATGTATATGGGCCTGAGTGAACCAATGAGAGAGAATCACGCCATGAAGATGCAACATTTTTATTCAGTAAGCTAGAATTAGGGTATAAGAAGACCTACTCTTGGTGGGAGGGGTTAGATGCTGGAGAGTTAGATGCTGGAGAGTTAGATGCTGGAGAGAGTGGATGCTGTAGATGGGTGAAGTTGCGGTTGCTGATGCTGACGAGCTGATGCTGCTGCTGCTATTTTATATTTCTAGTTGAGTATAAGATGCTGCTTTTGGAGAACCTTTTTACTCCTTATAGATTTTTCATTTAGAGTTATTAGATTTTCCAAGACAGATAGATTGATCTCTTGGAGTTCTTGCTGTGACAATCTTATTTCTCCGTCTAATAGGTATGCATTGCAATTTCAATTTATTCTTATAATGATGATAAATGTAATGATCTGAATAATAAGCTTAAAACTTATTTCTTGCTTCAAAACTTTATATAAACTTTATTATTCTTTAAACAAATGACTCAGTGATTCTTTAGCTCAATAATTAAGGTAGAATGTTAAAGAGTTTATTGTGATTGAGCTGGTCTTAATCACCATCAACTGATTCCTACTAGTTGGTCCATCGACCAATGAGCGGAATACCTTAAAGCAAATGAGAAACATTATGTCGTGTTAAAAGAGGTATCCCGTCTCCTTCCAGCGAATCGTTTTCTCCTAGGTTAAGGACGGAGGTTATCCAGGGAATAAATGAGTAAGTGAATGTATATGCAGTGTTATGGGCCCCACCGTCATATGGATATAGTTTGTGTGTTGGAGGGATAAGTTGCACCTGGATGACCGAAGCATATAGGAGAAGAATTTTTATTGTTAGCGCTGGATCAATAGCATGGTCCGAGCTGTTCAAGGTTCTCTCAAGGGGGAGGTGTGGATTCAAGATAGTGAACACAGGCTCACAACTTAGCATGCGCGTGGCAGCAGCAGTAAATAATTGTTCAGCCAATTCTTACTTTTATGACAAAAGAGAAGTATTTTATTTCTACCGCTACCCACACAAAGGAAAAATATGACCATAATTTCACAGCCTTCCCCTGAGGTCGGGGCTCTAGTGTTTCTTTGGCAGTTCCCTGTCCCACTCACTTCTCACATTAGCAATCATGCTTATTCCCCATTCACCATTGGTAACATGCAGTGTATGCCCCACAAGTTGTCCGAGTCTTAAGAGTCCACTACCACTCTAACTTTAAGTCAATAGTGTTCCAGCACAGTCATGCTACATTAGCAACAAGTTACACCATGGCCGACAGGCCCAAAACTAGTCTTACCGCACCGGGTGGTGTGAAGCGTTCGTAGTTCCGAAGTGCGTCCCGTCCGCACGCGCTCACAGCGGCTGCAGCCCAGTTCATGTAACGCGGTCCAGGCGACTGTACTCAGTGGCTGCAGAGTCTCTCACTCATGGCTAATTTCATGGTGGCCCTATCAGTGCAGCAGCCGTTTCCTCACACCTCGCACAGGGAGTCGAATTGACTGTACTCTCCACTGGATCTCGCTTCCTCCAGTGCTCTCCTCTTCCTCACAGGGCACACTGGTCTTGGCAAGCAGGCTGGCCCTGAGGCACCGGCTCCAAGGCAGGTGGTCTTGTTATTCCCTAGGTGACATCCTCTCACCCAGCAGAGACTAGCAGGCCTTGGCCCCCAGTCCTGTTCACAGGCAGAAGTCTTGCAGAGTTTCTTCCTCACATAGCCCGCCTGGCTGCTTGGCAGATGACTATTTTTGGGCTCACAAGCTCCTCTTCTTATGGTCCATTTCCAGACACCAAATGTGATTTAGGGTCTGAGTCTTTAAAGTTTTATGTAGAGGTTCTGCTTCTTTGAAGTGTCCACTCTTCTGCTCCTTCTTCCTCTTGAAAAATAGTCTGTCCCCAGCAGGAGTTCCTCCACTGCTGATAGTCCCACAAAACAGGTCATGAGAGTAACTAAAGTTCACATCTGGATGTCAGCTATAGTGATATGTGCATCAAAAGGTTAGCCCAGGAACCCCAGCAATACTCTTTATGATTCTCTTATCAGCCCCATCTCCTTACTGAGATGTGCCCAAGCCCCTCCCATGTGACCTCTCACAGAATCAAAGAGCACCCTTTGAAGTGTACAGGGGAAGCCTGATCCTCCCCTCCCCAGTATGTGTCCCACCCAGCTTACAGGGCTGCAGTAATACACAAATCTGTCTGGAGAATCTCTCTACCTCCTCTCCATGTTTCACCATGCAGGCTTCAGTCCCCCAAAATGGAATCCGAAGCCCTCCATAAATTGTACCATTCATAGACACACATACACCCAGTGTATGTATACAGCATACACGCACTGCACAGTACTGTATCCTCCATGTACTGTACCACTCAGAGGCACACATACAATCTGCATGTGCATTTAAGATGCACCCACTGCATCCTTCATGTATTTTACCACTCCCAGGTACACATACACCCAGCACATGCACTTATCACGCACGTACAGCATCTGTCATGTACTGTACCACTCACATGTACACATACACCCAGCACATGCATTTATCCTGCGTGCACTGCACAACACTACATCATTAAGGTACAGCACCACTCAGAGGCACATCTGCACCCTGCATGTGCGTCCACCATTCACACGCTGCTCAGTACTGCATTATCCCTGCATTGTATCCTTCCCAGGCACACATACACCCTGTGCAGATACACAACCTCTGCGCTGCACAGCAATTCACACCTATCCGATGTAGTTCAAGGATGAGTTGAGCACACTGCAGCGGAAATTTAAAAGTGAGTGAGCCTGTAGACCTCACTCCAGTGACACAGGTAAAAAAAGCCTTTTCACTCCCACTGATGTCTACATGGTATGCACCGCCCCGGTAGTGCGCTTAACTCCTGGGAAAAATAACAGAGCGTGCTCACTTGGACCTTTTGAAGACACGAAACAAGATTTACCGAGTCACAAATACGGACTTAAATGAAATGGAAACAACATTATTTCGTGTTGTCTGAATCCGGGGATTTATACCTGACATATAAAATTTTGGGAAACCGGGACGGAATTAATACCGGCGTAAAGAAAGTTAAACTCAACAAAAGAAGCAGCCCTGAGGAAGTCGCGGACCTATACCTTTGGCGACGAAACACGTGTTGGCTAAAGACCAGAGTCCTAAGAACAGATTAAAAAAACACAAGAATAACAAGAATTGCTGATATTATGTTATTTATTTCTACTACAAGAATACCATTCTATATGATGATATTAGCATGTGCTGGAGGATCAAAAAATTGACAATAGTGTTGACTGGTCATCGAATTAGGGAGTGGGTGATCTCCCTACTTCAGAGCACTGCAAAGGAGCAGGGGACAATAATATCTATGTGTACAGATCTTTGAGCGCCATACACCTTCAACAAATCTCACCCTCTTTTGCTATTCCTGGGCACGGCAGTAGCCTTCCACCAATGTGAGGGAAGCACTTTGGGCGCCCCTCTTTGTCCAACAAGACCACACTCGCGTGAGACAGGCCTATGTCATGGAACACACCCACGATCCTTGTTTGCTTGCGACTTAAAATATCAGCATTAGGGATTCAGACATCAGTACAGTTGGGCACTCGGGGCAGGGGTGCTGATAAATACTTTACACTTGTTACCTTTGACTTAAGCCTAACTGCTCTGTGGCACAGCTACCGAGGACTGAACTGAGGTTTAACTTGAAGCAACGTAACTAGACCCGATACAGAATAGTGACATTATGGCTTGGTGAAGTCTTACAACCACCTGAACGAATCACTTTTCGCACACCTACAAATTTAAAATATCACATAATTGCAACAAGTATCAAACAAATCATGAGAAAGATGAGGCATTAGCAGCTTTATCAGCAGAAATAACTCATAAATTCCACGATTATTGTAGTAGCTTATCTACAGCAGAAGAAACATAGTATAACCCATAATGAATACCTAGCCAACATTAGATTTCCAGACATAATATTTGACTCAGAGGTTTTGAAGATCAATAACTCCCAAAGTGGTAATTCAGTCACAAACATCCTCATAATATGGGTGTGTAGACAAAATATTGAGTCAAAAATATTGTGTGGACAAAATATGTCAAGAATATCGAGGACAAGAATATTGTGAGGATAACTTTCTATGGTTATGCAAAGTTTTGCTATACTTAACTCCACATAAATGTACCTTGTTGATGTATATATCTTCAAGGTACGTAGATGTGGAGTTAAGAATAGTAAATCTATTCTTACCTATGTGCACTTACCTTCTCAATATTTTGATCCTCGATATTTATGACACGATATTCTGTCCACACAGTATTTTTGTTCTTGATATTATGTCAGTGATACCATAATATGGCCACTGGCCCAAATGCATTTACACCCTCTTTTTACAAATTGTATAAGAACTTTTCGGCAGAACCCTCCGCCCAATTGTTTTACTCATTCAAGGGAATGGGAAAAGTTATGAAGATTATGATAGAATCTGAAACTGCTCTTATTCTAAAAACCTATAACAATCCATCTGCGTATGAATCGTATAGACTCACAGCCCTCCTAAATACGGATGTCAAAATATAACAACTCATTCAGGAAATATTTGGCTCTAAGTAATGCATTCAGCCCTCTCAGGATTTGTAATAAAAACAGGCAGAGGAGGAGGGTCTTGGGGGCGGGGTGGGGTACAAAAGTGCCTTGTATGTACTTTTCAGCACGAGGCCTGCCTCCTTCAAGGCCCCACCCCCTCCTCACACGGTGAGATTGTTCTTCAAGTTGGCAGGTATGATGCATATATATGTGCACACATTAACATTTGTTACTTTCTGTTTCCACATGCAACTTGTTACCCTAGTAATGTAGTTTAGTAGCAGTGCTAGTATGCCTTCTGCACAGCACTGCAGGTAACTTGGAGGCTCTAGGTTTAAATCCTAGTGTGATATATCAATGGCGCATAAGGTTGTTGTAGATATCTTTGTGTAATCTGCAGGTCACATGTTGTGATCCTGAAAAATAGTTCAGCGTGGTATGTTTTTGTTGCAAACATCAACAGCTTGGCAGAATTCTTTCAATACTTCATCCTTTAAATGTGGATAAAAATTAATATAATTCAGTTGGCTAGTAGGGATTAGCCCTGCCCTTATCTTTAATGTCAGTCCTTACACCCCTCCCCCCTCCGGTCCCCCTGAGCAGCCTCTCTGAGAAGTCCACCATTTGTCCTAAAATCCCCATTTGACACCAAGGAGTATTCCTAGTTCAGGGGAAGCACTATTTCTATATTCCTTTTCTTGTATTTATTTGTGCAATTTTATAAAGAGTAGCAAACCGCAGAGGGTGTCAGTGAGCTGTTCAAGGACCTAGAAGATACAAAAAAAAAACTGAATGTAACCATTTCATATATATAACATATTTGTCTAGGAATCAGCCCATTTCAGGGCAATGCCTCGGGAAGTACGAGATTGAAGGACAGAAGACATTAGAGGGTGACAGAGAAACGATAAAGAGTGAATGGGGAGCTAGAGAGAGGGGAAAAAATGTATGCCAGCAGGGAATAAAGGTTGGGGGAGAGGAAGTGGAGGGGCATGCATAGGACGTAAAAGAGGCAGAGAAGTGTAAACAGTGAGAAAGAGTGGGGAAGGAGGCATGTCTAAGGCTGCTCAAGATGGTGCTTCAACAGGTATACTGGTGCAGCGCAATTTCGGCTACACCTTTACACGTCACAAATACATGACATGAAGGTGCACTTGGCACATGTTTCTCGTGTGGTCTTATAACATTAACATGAGTGTTGCACTTGACATTATTCCATTATCTGCTAATATGACATTTATTTTTTGATAAACAATTTTATTGGTTTTAGGTAAAGGTAAACAGACCAGCAGTACAGTACATTTCTGCATTGATAAGAAGCGCCACATTTGCTTGGACAACAAACCATGACACTGCATGACCCCTTGGGGTCCCCTATGGTATAGACTAACAAACGAGGGGTGTTCATCTATTCTATTTGGCCCACCCATTTGCCCCACACCTTCTGATGCTTATTCGGACATCCCCGTGCTTCGTATAAGGGTTTCTCTTGTGTTGCGCACCAGTCCACCCCCTTGCGCCACTTCGCAACACTAGGTGGAGTGGGAAGCTTCCAGGCCGCAGCTATGTCCCGCTTGGCTACGATCATAGCCGTGTTAAAGAACAATTTATTGTTCCTGGATCCGTCCTGGCCGTCCGTGATCCCTAGGAGCGTGTGCCTCAGATTGTGTGGAACCTCCCAACCCAAGACCTCTGTGAGTTTCTGCTCTATGCTCTCCCAGTACCGCCCTAGGAGGGGACAGGTCCAGACCATGTGGAAGAAGTCTGCTCGATCGTGGTCGCAGTGCGTGCAGGATGCAGTCTGGTTCAGGCCAGCGCTGTGGAGGCGCGCGGGAGTTAAATGGGCGGTGTGCAGATAGTATAGTTGGATCAGACTGAGTCTGGCTGAGGCACTGATCGTCTTGGGCGCCATCAGCGCATCCCTTCAGTATTCTTCCTCAAGTGGTCCCACCCAACCCTCCCATTGGCTTCTAAGCTGATCTAGTGTGGTTGGGGTATTGTTGGTGAGAGAGCGGTAGATACGCAAGATGCCCCCCCGTCCAAGGTTCCCGGTCATGATTTGCGCTTCTGGAGGGCTGTACTCCGGTATCGGTGTGCCTTCTGGTAGGTGTGAGTGGAGGGCGTGACGCAGCTGCAAATATCTATAGAATTGTGATGGGTGTAGGGAGTGTCTGGCCTGCAGATCGTGGAAGGTGCGTATGTGTTCCCCGGCCCACACATCCCCAAGTTGGGAAATCCCAATAAGATCCCAGGCCCGGAATCCTTTCAGGGCGCTGACCTCTCCGAGCCACGTGCCTTGCCAGAGTGGCGTGTACTGGGTCAGTCTGCCTGTCCAATGGGTGTGACGCAGGGATGCTCGCCAGGCTAGAAGAACAGCGTGAGTCACCGTGGGCAAAGTTCTGGGTATGGGCCCCCCCAGTACATCATGGTTTGGATGTTAGGTAGCCCCAACTCACTCAGCTCAAGTCTGTATACCGGGTCTGACCACCCCCGTTGAACCAGTCATGTAAGGTGAGTAATCGAGTCACCAGATAGTATAGGTAGAAGTTGGTCATTCCCATGCCCCCGTCAAAGGGTGGGATTCGGCATCGGTCCAAGGCTATGAGGGGTCTCCGACCGCCCCAGAGGAATTTAGTGGTGAGGCTATCTAGCTCCCGGAACCAAGCCCGCGGAAAGTGGAAGGGAGTGTTTTGAATGACATATAGGAACCTGGGGAGAATCATCATTTTAAACAGAGCGACTCTCCCCAGGGGATTCAGCAGAAGTGTCTGCCACTTGTGAAGGTCTTCCCTAGCTCTCTTCATTAGCGGGGTTATGTTGAGGGACCAAGCGAGGTCAGGGAGCAATGTGACCCAGATCCCCAAATACTTAAAGGACTGCCGCCTAATGGGTATTGTGGATTGCCAGTCAAAGCAGTCTCTGGTTAAGTGCAGAGGGACTAGAACTGATTTCTTAGGGTTGAGGCGCAACCCTGAAGCCTGCCCAAAGGCGTGAAGCGCCCGGAGACAGTGAGGACCAGATTGGGCCGGTTCCGTGAGGAAAAGTAAGACGTCGTCTGCGTACAAGGCAATTTTGTCTTCTTCCGAGTTGGGCCATTTCCAACCCTGAATTCGGTTTTCTGATCGGATGAGGCTCGCTAGGGGTTCCATCGCTAGAGCGAAAAGAAGAGGGGAGAGGGGGCACCCCAGCCTCGTTCCCCGTCTAATAGGGAACGCCTCCGACAGTGCCCCATTGATGAGCACTCGCGCTTGAGGACGAGAGTAAAGGACCCTCACCAGATTACGAAATCGCAGACCGAAGACCATCTCGACCAGCACGTCGTCCAGATACCGCCAGTCCACCGAGTCGAAGGCCTTCTCAAAATCAATGAGAAGGAGCGCCAGGTAGGAGGTTAGTAACTGGCAGTTTGCCAAGGCCAGATGGAGACGCCGAAGACAGTGCCTAGTCCCCCGCAGCGGCATGAATCCGCACTGGCCAGGGTGGATTAAGACGGTGAAGTAAGGCTTCAACCGTTGGGCGAGAACTGCGGCGAATATTTTAACCTCTGTATTTATGAGTGAAATAGGGCGGTAGTTGGTTACACTTAGACGAAGGCGGCTGTGTTTTGGGGAGAACAACAATGGTAGCGACATCCGTTTTAGGGGGGAAGGAGCCCTTTTCGAGGGCCTCGGCAAATAAGTCAAGGAGGTGTGGGGTGAGCGTCTCACGGTAGGCAGCATAGTACTCCTGTGGGAGACCGTCGGGACCTGGGGTTTTACCCGGGGAGGTGTGCGTGATGGCATCGTTGATTTCTTCACGGGTAATGGGGAGGTCTAGGTCTGCGGATGCAGCCCCGCTGAGACGGGGGAGGCGAAGGCGACTCGAGTTGAGCAAGTCTGAGCGGGAGGTAGCAGGGTGCTGCGCGGAGTATAAATCGCGAAAATACGAGGCAAAGGTTTGGGCCATGGCCAGCGGGGATCGATGGGCCACGCCGCCCGGCTCCCTAATCTCCGGAATTATACGGTTAGCCATGGGATATGTAGCTAGCCTATGTAGGATTTTCCCATTCTTGTCCCCCCAGCCATACACCCTCGCTATAGAGGATCTCCACAAGAGCTTGGCAGCGTCTAGGGAGAGTTGTCTGATTTCGCCTCTCAGGTGCATAAGTTGCCTCTCCTGAGTCTCGTCGCGTTCCTCAGGGGGACGCCGTTTGAGGACAAGCGCCTGAGCCTCTCGCAGGGTGATCTGGTTAGTCTGGGCTTGTCGTATATACTTCAGGTGACCCTTGGCAAAGCCACGGGTGGTGGCCTTGCCTGCTTCCCACAGGGTACCCGGGGAGGGGACAGAGCCCGTGTTGGTGAGGAAGTACTGTTGGAGCTCTACCCACCCCGATCGCCTCTCTAAACTTCTTGTCTTGGAGGAACCATGCGTTCATCCTCCAGGTTGGGCGGTCCGAGCTAGGGAGATCCCCAGTGCACAAAAGAACGGGTGAGTGGTCTGAGATGCCCCTAGGAAGGATGGTGATATCCCTGATCGTTTGGCAGTCAGTAGGGACGACAAATATAATGTCTATACGTGCGTGGGTGCGGTGCGCAGCCGATGTGTGGGTAAAGTGCCTGGTGTGGGGATGCCAAATTCTCCAAGCGTTGCACAGACCCAGGGAGTCCGCCCAGTTCGTCAGTTGTTTGGCGTGCTTGGTCCTTACAGCGGAGGGTGCACAAGCAGTGTCAAGGTGGGGATTCGGAACCGCGTTGAAGTCACCACCGACTATTGTCGCGCCTAACGGTAGGGACGAGATGAGGTCAGTGGTGCGATCCAGGGTTTGTGTAAGCATCGTTGTGGGGGGGAGTAGATAGAGATTAGGTTGAGTGGGATCCCGCCCAACAACCCACTTAAAGCCACAAAACTACATTGGGGGTCGCTAGTAGCCTGTGTGAGCACGAAGGGAAGATTGCGTCGCAGGAGAATCGCCACCCCGTGAGCCCCTGGCAAAGCCTGAGTGCCAGACTCTGTCATAACCGTATCTCGCTAGGAAGGGGCAGTGGTTTCCCATGAGGTGGGTCTCTTGGAGAAGGAGGATGTCGGATGCCTGGCGCTGAGTATAGCGTAAGACCGACGTCCGTTTGACGCTGTCGAGGAGTCAATTAACATTCCAGGATAGCACACGATGGGGAGATCCGCTACTGCGTGTTTCTGTCATGGTGGGTGTGGGAGGGATCGACAGTCCGCGGGACCCTGGGTTGTTGCAGGAGTACTGGGGCCTGGCTTGAGTGTGAAACGGCATATGTGCCTGTGGGTGACACAGTATATGAGATTGGCGTAGTGTACCATAGGAGTGCTGGTATAGTAACTAGAGAAAACAACAACAGCGGGACAATGGTCCCGACCCCCCTCCCTTACCCCTCCCCCACCCTATACTTCAGGAACAGAAGCATCTGTCGTCCCAATCAGTTAAAATACGTAACCAAACTAAAACGTTCGGGTCGGGTTGGATTGCGTGGAGGACCCCTCCTTACATAAGGATATTCAGTGTGTCATCAGAGTGACCAGTCATTCATAGTATGCGCCTTGCCAAGTGCGATTGGTGGAAAGGTGATGAAAATGCAGCGCCGCTTAGGTCAATCGTTACAGGATCGCCGAACTGCAGGAGAGATCAGGATCAGTAGGAGCGCTGAGAGCACCTCAGGCGTAATGTTTCTCGGCCCGGTGCGGGTCGTGAAAGTGGGCCCTCGCGGGGAGTGAGGGGTGCCCAAGGGTGGCCAGCCTGAAGAACGAGGTCTGGGGCCAGCGGGTTGGACCGAGCTGGGTCAGCATGCCCCACGCCCCCGCGGAGTCTTCCACTGACAACAAACCCGTCTGCGACATTAACGGGCCTTACAGTTCTGCGTCCTGACGTTGTGTAATATATGCTCAAAGTTCTTGGACAGCTTGTCCTCTCTCCCTGGAGTGTCATCCTTCTCAGGGACCTCAAATCGTTGGGCTGCGGGATAGGTCGGAGTCTGTGGCCACCAAGTCAGGGCGCCCGAGGGGAGGCGCTCCCGAGATGAGTTTCCAACTGATGCAGCCCTCTGCTGGGGTTGGGAGCCGGGAGGACTGGGAGTGCCCCCGGATCCGCGGGCGGTCAGGCTCAGCGACCTGGAGGATTCTCTGCGGCCCCTACGTGACTGCGTGTGCCACCTGCGTTGCTGCTTGGGGGACGGAGGTCGCGAGGCCTGGGGGCCCGGGCGCCCAGGCGAAGACCCCAGCTGGGGTCCGAGAGGGCGTTCCTCCGTCAGCCAAGTCCAGGCTGCCTGCGGCGAGTCGAAGAACTGCGTCTTGCCCTGAAAGATGACACGGAGGCGGGTCGGGAATAGGAGTCTGTACTGAAGGCCAAGTGTCCTCAGCTTCTTTTTGACCTCTACGTATGAGCGCCGTTGGTTTTGCACCTCTTTTGTGTAGTCTGGAAACACCATGATGGTGTGATTCTGGAATTTTAGGGTGCCCATGACCCAAGCCTCATTCAGAATTGCGTCCCGGTCTTTAAAATTGAGGATTCGGGCTATGATGGGGCGGTGCGGGGCTCTGGGTGGCGGTTTAGGCGCCAGGGACCGATGGGCGCTCTCCACTGCGAACCACGCTGAGAGTGTGTCCTTGGGCATCCAGGAGGAGAGCCAGGATTCAATGAAGGCGGTCATTTGCCCTTTCTCGCTTCTCTCCAGAAATCCCACGAGGCGTAGGTTGTTGCGGCGCGAGCAATTTTCGGCGTCTTCCGCACGTCTGTGTAATTCTTTAGTATGGGATTGTAAGCGGGTCACCTGCTCTTTTAACTGGTGGACATCGTCCTCCACCATGGAGAGGCGAGATTCGGCCTCCGTGATGCGGGCCGTGGCGTTGCGTAAGTCTTGCCGGATGAGGGACATATCAACACGGACCTCCCCGATCTTCCCTTCAACCGAGGCCTGAGATGCACTGATCGCCTGCAGGATGGCGGCCAAGTCTTTACCCTGAAGCGAGGGGCCACCCCCGTCCCGCACCGGGGGATCGTGTTCGGCCGTTGTGTATTGGTCCATTTTTGTCTGTGTGTGAGTAGCTGAGGATTTAGGACCCCGCTCCTTTCCCATGGTAGGCGCCGAAGAGAGTTCCCACAGAGCCAGTGGCAGAGAGCACCCAGCGCCGGTCCTCCCAAGCACGACCGCAGCCCCGGCAGGCTACGGTGCAACAAAGGTGAGGTGATGCTGCCCTCGGGTCGGAAGGTTGATGGGTGCCTGAGGCCCGGGCCCCGGAGTGTGCACCGCCGATGTGGTCGTTGGCGCAGGATTCCCGGGAGCGTGTGATTGCTCGTAGCTCCAAGCGAGGGAGGACAGGGCCCCACCGAGTCGAGGAACCAGGCCGTGGGCCGGGATCAACCCCACTACGCTATGCCTGTCATCAGGTGAGCCAAGGTGTTGGTGGGGGGGAAGAATGCCCCAGCTGGCTGCGTAGATCGTAATTCCCGCCCTGGGGGGGCGCAGTCCGCCCCTGTCACGGAGCCAGGCGATGGGCCCCAACCTCCGCCAGGGCAGCAGATTGTCACCAATTGAGTCCTGCTAGCACCGCAGCACGTACCTGATGGCCCCCCAGGGGCGTGTGTGGGTTTCCCCCAGCGCTGTAGGGCCCAGGTCAGGGAAGCCGCACAACAGCGAGAGCCAGGCAGCCCCTGCCCCCGCGTACAGGTCCACGCAGCCGAGGTGGGTCCCACGGCGGGTCCGCCGCTAGAAGCAGGGAGGGCAAGGGGCGGCGGGCCGAGGCAAGCACCCGGGCCAGCCAGGATGGGCCTGGCCTCCCAGCACACTCCAGTCGGCTCTGTAATCCTCCAGGGGGTCTGGTGCTCCGCCGGGGGCAATCACGCTATGTAGAGGAGGAGAGGTTTCTCGTCCCAACAATGAAGCCGGCAGGTCTCCAGTCCATCTTCACCAATGGGCAGCGCCTGGCGGGAGTGAGCCTCCCCGGCGCCGCACCACCAGCCCGGCTCACCGCTGCGGGGACTCCGGCGTCACCCGGCCGGCAATGGGGACAGGACACTGCTGCGCGCTCCGACCGCCGCGAGACATCACCAAGATCAATGGGCCTCATGCACCACAGGGCCACCGCACCGGAGGACGGGGGGGGCCCCACCCGGGACCCGCTGCACGAAACAGCAGCCGATACCCCGACCTCTACAACGGCCAGGTGCAGCTCCGCAGGCACTCGGCTCCTCAAACCCCCCGGGGGGTCCGGTGCTCTGCCGGAGCAGTCACGCTGTGTAGGTGGGGGGAGAACTCTCGCCCCAGCAGCGAAGCCGGCCGGTCCCCAGCGCGTCTTCACCAATGGGGGCAGCGCTTGGCGGGAATGGGCCTCTCCTCCCGGCGCCGCATGACCAGCCCGACTCACCGCTGCCGGGGTCTTGGCTTCACTCGGCTGGCACGGGGCAAGGGACACAACTGCCTGCTCCAGCCACCGCAGAGCATCAGCGGGTCTCCTGTGTCATGGGTTGCCGCACCGGCCCGCTGCACGAAACAGCAGCTGGTACCCCGACCTCCACCACAGCCCGGCACAGCCCCGCAGGCACCAACTCATCCCCGGAACCCGGAGATCCAGCTGGGGCGGGTCCCACCGCAGAGATCCTTCCCCAGCTCGCTGGTCACTCGTCAGACACAGCCCAGGAGGGCATCCGGATTCAACGGGGCGAGCAGTTCATCAGTGGGGCCACTGAATCTGGCGAAGGTGCCAACGGCCGTGGGGGAGTGTCCGATGGCCGGATCCCGGCCCGGATCACGACCCAGCTGGCGCTGCCATGCGATCTGCAGGTGGCTCGGGGAACGGGGTCAGCTCCGTCGCAGCCGCAGTCACTGTTTCAGGACCCCACGCCGGCACGCAGATCCAGTGCTTCATGAGCCCTCAGCCGGATTGGCGTCTTCTCAGCTCAGCCGCCGACAACCGGCCGCTGCGGAGGAGTCCGGCTCTCAGGCCCAGCTCACGACCTAGCAGGTACCGCCATCTTGTCTGCGGGTGGCTTGGGGAACGGGGGCTGCGCCGCCGCTGCCGCAATGGTCTCTGCTGCAGTTCCGCGGCACCGGTAGGCAGGCGGGTTGATTCCCAGGCACTGGCGACAGGTAAAAGGGGGAAAGGTTGCCACTGATGGCGTTGGATGCTGGAGTGGATGACGGAGGGGTCCAGAGCACTCTTGGAGTGCGACCGCCATCTTGACGCTCCAAGACACGCCCCAAATATGACATTTATTGTAGGTATTCACATGCATTGTTAGTTTGAGAATAGATACATTACTGTACTAGTGATAGAGAGAGAGAGCCTGAGAAGAAGACAGGGGCGGCTCCTCCACTAGGGCGGAGTAGCGTCGCCCCACTGCTTTCTCGCAGTTCGAGAAAGCCAAAACATGAAATGGTAATAACTTTTAGTTATTACCAGTTTATGTTTGCTTTGTGCATTGCGGGCGGGTAGGTGGGCGGGCTGTTCTGCTCTTTGAGCAGGGCAGGGGAGGAGCAGTGGTTTTCCCACTCCTGAGTGCGCAAAGACTGTTTGGTCGGCCCTCTCGGGCCGCCCAAACCAGTCATGCGCACTCTGCCCTTCTCCATGCAGGCTGCATTGCAGCCTGCATGGAGAACATGCCCACCCCACTAGCCCCTGGCTGGGAGCCATCCCGACAGTGTTGTGATTGGCTTAGGGGAGGGAGCCTGGCTGCCTGCTTCCTGTTCCTGTCGGAGGCAGGAGAGCAGGAGCAGAGAAGACGCCGAACCCGGCAGAAAGGTAAGTTTAATTTTATTCATTTTATTTTTTTTATTTCCCCGCAACACCCTTCGCGATCCCCCCGCGACACCCCCATAAAGCCCCCCGAGCAACCCCTCCCACCTCTTTCTCCTCCTCCCCCCCCCCCCCCACCCCCCCTCCCCCCCACCCCCCTCCCCCTCCACACCTGCGAGCAATGCCGGCCGCTCCTGGAAGAAGACCTTGATGAAAGAACATTGATGGCCGGAGTTGTAACTGAAAAACCTATTCATCAATGTTCCGATTTAACCTGAGTGTGAGAAGACGATGTCATTCCCATCAGGGCCGGACTGGCCATAGCGGGCATCGGGCATTTACCCGGGAGGTTGGAAGGGTGGGGACCGGTTTTGTAGTGGTGGGGGCCGGTTTTGTTACTGGGTGCCGATTTTACAGAAGTGCTGTAATATCGGCCCCCAGTAACAAAAGAAGACGTACTTCGCACTTGCATCCCCCCTCCCCCCTCTGCCAGATGCTGGTCCAAAAACATTGCCAGAGCTGCTTTGGGCTCCCAGTCCAGTCCTGGTTCCCATGTCAGGTGTGAGATTCTTCACGAATGTTGCAGTCTGCAATGTGAGAATTAAAGAGGACAATAGTACCACTGATGATGCATAGAGAGGTGTGTTGCCCAAGAGACTCTTGTGTGATAATTTAGTGTTCACACTGTCGGAAACCAGAGATCTCTGTTCAGAATGCTTTCAGAACCTTTAGAGGCATTCTTCCCTTTGGACTTTGAGAGGTTCAGACCTCTATGCTTTCCTTTGGTTCTTTGCTAAGTGTTGCTTAGGCTAACACTTATTTCCCTTGACCCAAGAAGAATCTTGACCGAGCTTCTGCAATGCTGACATCTTCCCACCTTTTTCCTGCCTTCTTCTATTTTTCCTTTAGAGATTTCCCTGATTTTTTTAGATTTTTTAGGTTCCAAAACCATTCTCTTAGCTTAGACTTTGATTTAGGTGATTTAGATTTACTCATGTATAGACGAGAAAACCTGTGACTCTTCTCTGAGCATCAAATACTCCTAGTAATCTTTTGTATTGCTGTGACTGAACTTCTTGTTTGCTTGACACTGGTATGCCTAAACTTCTTCATGACGTTAGAATTCCGAGTTGTTATGGCACATGACTCTTAGTACCATGCTATAAAGATACAGAATAACACCTGGGTAAACCCCATCTTTCACCTAAGGCCAAGTCATTTTGATTCATCATGGACAGTCGTGTACCTGAACTTTATTGTTAACTTGTAATAAAGCTTCTTAACTATAGTTACTGATTCCTGATCCTTATTGCGTGGCCAAATGGGTTACACTGTTATTTGAAGTTTGACTAATCTTATGTTAACTCCAATCACCTCTCAGGTGGAAAATAAAAGACCCATCGGAGGAGAAATGGTAAGAGAGTTGCCACGTTTAAGTAAATTGGCCCAGTATGCTCGATCAATACTTTCAATTTTTTTGCAAAGCCGGAGTAAGGAGTCTGCACATCTCATGTTTACAGGGTGTGAGATCCAGAGTGTCAGGGTGAACTCAGAGAAAGCTTGCTTTTCTTCTTTTTTTAGGTTCTGAACATTTTTGTTTGCAAAGTTAGGTTTTGCAAATTTATGCGATTTGTTTTTCTGTGATGATAGATTTCTGCAGGTGTAGCGCTTTATAGGTAATACAGGCTACCTTAAATTTAAAACTGGCTTCAAAGGGAAGCAGTGTACTTGTGTAAGCAAAGAAAAGATGTGGTGATATTTTCTTTCACCTGAAACAAGCCTTGCAGCGGAGTGTAGTGCAGCTTGATGGTGGTGAGTGAGGAAGTTGGGGTACCCATTATTATAGCCTTTCCATAATCAATTCTGGATACAATCGGTGCCTGAACAATAATCTGAAAATGATTGGGAAGAAAAACTGGTTTGAGTTTCTTTATATAATGCAGCTCCGCATTGGCTAGCCCTCCTTAATGCGAGGAATGAAGAAAAACATGAAGTATCATGCAAACCAAATAAGAGCTGTCTCCCTTTCCTGAAATTGCAGTATTTCCCTCCGCCGCATGTACCCTTACCGGGGGCCCGATTCACAAAGGTACTTACATGTAGTAAAGTTACGAGTGCTGAGTGTCTGCACTCGAGATGGAATCTCTGCACTCTGGGCGGAATCTCCGCACTACAGTTCTCAGTGCGGAGATTCCGTACGCGCGTGGAGATTCCGACTCTGCGCTTGTAACTTTACTACGTGTAAATACCTTTGTGAATCGGGCCCTGGGTCTCGTCCCCTGTACAGTGCTGTTGCAGCCCAGCTAGGCTTGCATGTTAGAACTATCAGACATACATACATAAAAAAAGAAAGTGAAAATACAAAACAACTGCAGCCGTGATGAACTTCAGCGATCTATGCATTGAACAGCTATAACGTGAGAATGCGCATTATGGGTCTATTTATTTTGCTGACCTATTGCCTCTATTGGGGTGCAGGACCTCTGAAAAATGTTTTGTGTATTAAGTCAGAATAGCCAAGTGATATTAACATACACATAAAGTGTTTTCCCTTCTTTGCATTTAACTTGTACTGTGAATACAACAAACTAACTCCACTGTTTCAGTCCTTTTACATCAGACACATTAGACCAGGGGTCTACAACAGGTTGCTCGCAAGCTACCAGTTCCTCGCTGCTTCCCTCTCAGTCGCTCGCAAATCATTGCCTCTGAGCTGGCTTGAAAATATGCAGCTGTCCTTTTGCAGAGGCAGCACTTTGAAACCTTGTACACCCTATTCTGCGAGGCCTGAAAATATTCTTTATTTCTCTTTCTTGTCCTACTTCTTTCTTTTTCTCATTTCTTCTCTACTCTCCTTACTTATATATTGCTCTTTCTTTTCTTTCTAGACTTTTTTTCCAACTTGATTCACTTTTTCTCCCCTCTTTCTTGCTTTCTCTCATTTCTTATTCATTCTCTCATTCTTCCTATGTCTTTCATTCTTTACTTTTCTTTCTACCTTGCTTTTCTTTTTTTCCCTTCTTGCTATTGGTTTTCTTTCTCTACTTATTCCTTTCTGCCTTTTCCCTCTACATTGCTCATTTCTCTTTATTCCTTATTTCAGTTTCTTTCTACTTTCTTTTTCTTTCACTTTTTTTACTTTCTCATTCCTTCTTTCTTTTACTTCTTCTTCTTTGTTTTCTTTTCTTCTTCCTTGCCTTTCTTTCACTCCATTTTGTTTTTCCTTCTTGTTTAGGTCTTGCCTGCAGGCAGCATGCATGTGCTGTCGCTTGTGAGGATCTACTGTTTCTAAAAATAAAAAAACTCTAAAAAGGGGGTTTTAGCTCACCCATTACTTACTATTGGTTGGTTTAATTGTCACTCTTATTTTTTTGCTTCTCATTGGTCAGTGCGTGCAGACTTCACGTCCTCTTCACTACTATGACCACCAAAATAACCCTTTCTAGACTCTCGCCTACTCTACCCTCCTTGCATCATCGGACACCTCTTTTACTATACCGATGCCCTAAAACAAACCTTTCTAAACTCTTCCCTGACTCCTCCCCTCAAACCCCTTCTCCCCCTCCTACTGCTAAGACCTATAAAAAAAAAAAAATCCTTCACTCTTTTATCCCTCCACTATCCTTTTCAATCAGAATTAACAGTCTAACATATTCAATTTTCAACTATACTAATTCACCACTAATCCTTTATGGGTTCCAGAGTAGCGTGCTACTCACCAATAAAGCGTCTCAACACCCCATCAGGGTTACAAGCGCTATTTAAATGCAAACCTTTTTCCCTTTCTACCCTCCCCAACCCTTCTCAATCCAAATAACTGACTAACATATCCACCACTAAAATTACTTTCATGTTTCACCATAATAATTCAACACTAATACTTCTGGGTTCCAGAGTAGCGTGCTACTTGCGCTTCAAAACCCCATCAGGGGTAGCAAGCGCTATATAAATACAAACCTCTTTCCCTCTTCTATCCCGCCACCTACCCTTCTCTACCCAAATAACTGAATAACATGTCCACTAATCAAAGTTACTTCATTTTTTACTAGACTAATGTTCAACACTAATCCTTAATGGGTTCCGGAGTGGCGTGCTACTCGCCAGAAAAGCGCTTCAACACTCATCAGGGGTAACAAGTGCTATATGAATGCAAACCTTTCTTCCCTTTTATCCCTCCGCTATCCTTCTCACTCCAAATAACTGACTAATATCCACCACTGAAACTACTTTCATATTTTCACCATATTAATTCACCACTAATCCTTGATGGGCTTCCAGAGTAGCATGCTTCAACACCCCATCAGGGGTAACCAGCGCTATATAAATACAAACCTTTTTTCCTCCTCTATCCTTCTGCTATCATTCCAAATCCAAATAACTGCCTAACCTATCCATCACTTAAAATGTACTTGCATGTTTCACTATACTAATTCAACACTAATCCTCTATGGGTCCCGGAGTAGCGTGCTACTCGCCGAAAAAGCGCTTCGACGCCTCGTCAGGGGTAGTAAGCGCTATATAAATGCAATTACAATACAATACAATACAATATGTTCATTCCTTCGATGGAGCATGGACTAAGTACTGATTAATGCGTTTATTGGTGTCCTTCCGCTGCTCGCGCTCAGATGGAGGTACATTTTGTTGCTTCTCTGTTGTCTTGCTTCCTCCTTCCTTCTTGTTGCTTCTTTGCTCCCGCGGCCCACCCCCTTCTTACCCGGTTGTTGCTACCACTATTCTTGCCCCTCCCACTCTGTTGCATGTTGCCCCCGTTACTTGATGCCCCCGTCCCTCATCCCTCCCACCATGTTACTGGTTTTAAGAGCTCCAAGAGGAGACTGAAAAGGAGCACTTTCCGCTCGCTAGGAAAGTGCCGGATTCATCCTGGTTTACAGTTTATTTTGAAATAACAGAACATCTGAAGCACTCTGCTTTGAGAGTGTCTCATGCTGCAAAAGAAAAATGCGAGCAGGTCTGAAGCCCTCTGTTGATTCTCAGCCATAGGCAACCTTCATAGCTCTCATTGTACCCTGCAGAATTAAAGGTTTTGTACTCTACAAAAACATATTTTCAGGTCATTTACATTTCAAAATGGTTTATTTCCTTGAAGACAAAGGGGTTGTTGAATACTTATCCAGGAGGGAAGGAACCAGCGTTAGAGGTGGGTGACAAGGGCGTAGCTATCAACAGTGCAATAGGTGCAGTAACACCGGTGTCCAGTGCACGCCAATTAGAACTGTTTTATAATATTAAACCATTAAGATCCATGGCACTTTTGTTATTCCACTGTGGGCGAGTCAGAGAATATATGTGATAAGGGCTTAGCCAGGGGTCTAGCTTGGCTCCAAGAGCCAAATCATGAGCCAAATCCGCAAAAGAAGGCCATGTCAATCCAGAAACTAGTTTGTAAAGCACAGAAATAAGATACGTTGTACTTTGAGGGTGTCCCTCTCTCTAATAAAGCATTAACACACAGGCAGTTTAGACACTGACGCTCACAGCCCCCATGTGGACACTCGGCCAACCTGCAACAAGGAATGTCTACCCTATTGATCATTCGCCAAACAATGCATGACTGAAACAGAGTATCTTATGCAGCTTCCACTTGGAGAGTGTGGACGGAGAGTAGACAGGTGACGTAGGAGAAAGTCCCCAAGCAAAGTCCTGGACAAAAAAACAACACACTGCAGGAACAACTCTGCTCCCCAAAGCCTGAACAGTAGTGCGCTACTCGCCGAAAAAGCTCTTCAACGCCTCGTCAGGGGTAGTAAGCGCTATATAAATGCAATTCCAATACAATTATAATACAATACAAATATACTTTGTGATGCCCGGACACCCCCAATCCTATAGGTTCCATCGGAAGTTGAGACAATATCTTTCCTGACCTCATGTGCCGTTTCTTTTACAGTCAAGAAGCCCATGCTGCTAAGAACAAAAGCCAAACAAAAAGCATGCTCTAATTAGAGTGTGCTCCGTTTGCACTCTGCCCAACACTTTCCTAGCAATTTGCTCCCAGGAGCTCTTTTCTGCAAAAGGCGTTTTACTCACGTTTTTCCATGACCTATTCCAAGTTTGGCATCCTCAATATTAAAGTGGTAATTTAAAAAACAATGGCCGTCTTGCTGTAGGTCATGACACTAGGGCAGCCTTACTGTCATGATTGGTAGGTATGCATGTATGCACTTATAGCATCACGCTGGGGGCCAGATACTGAACAGCATCAGCAAAAACCACTAGTAAATCCAAAAGGCCAGACCTGATGTCTTTGCAAATGCTTGTTTCACTTCTTCCTTTTCTTTCTCTTTTTCTGATGCTTTCTTTCTTTTTCCTTCTGTATTCTTCCTGCTTCTTTCTTCCTCTCCTTCAATTCCCATTTTTCTTTCTTTTAGACTTAATTTTTCTTTAGTTCTTTCTATCGTCCTTCCTTTTTCTGCTGCTTTGTTTTCTATGTGTCTGCTTCTTTTTTCACCTTTCTTCATTCCTATTTCTTTATTTTCTTTTATCTGATTATTTCCTTTCCTTTATTTCTTTGTTACTCCCGTCTCCCCTTTTGTGATACGGCTATTGCGACAATGCTGTAATGCTCACTGTTTTTGGTTTGTTGAAGTCATTAAGAAAATATGGTATTGGGTACACCAGCTCTGGTTACGGATTTGATATACCAGAGAAGTTGAAGTATATTGATAAAGTTTGCACACACTATTTTGGAGTGAAACTAAGTGCTGTTTTCTTTGGTTTTGTTCAGAAGATTGATTTTTTGAAAAGAAAGATATCAACATATAGGCTTCTTGGTAAAATGCGGGTCTTTCCTTGTTGATTGCGTCTCTAGATTTCGGCAAAGGGGAGGTTACATAGAAAGTGAAGTGACCACCTCTGGAGAAGAAGAAGAGGTATTGTGGGTGTGGTGTGAATGATAGGAGATTGAATGAATGGTGTGTTTAGCATGTTTGCTAATAAGAGTGTGATTTTGTTATTTTTCAGCTCTTTTGTGTTCGGAGTCCTGAGGAGAACCCCTAAAGACACTTGGACGGGTTTGAAACACGTCGACAGTTTTTCTTTAGCCAAACAAGTGTTATGTGCAAGTTATACCACTGTCGCTCATGTATAATTAAATCATAGAGACTCATAATTATTTTTTGAATGAGCCCAGTAGGGTCACTGTTTGGTGGTGTGCCCTTGTAAGAAATATGTTAAATTTTTGCGATGGTATTCTACAAGGGTGAATATATTTTCTGCATCGAATAATCATTATTTACACAGAACCCATGAGAAAAACAAAGATTTGTTTTGTATTTTGTCATTTTTGTGGTGTTTTTTATCAATGTGATTTGTTCAATGTTGTACGTACTGTAAGTGAGTTTGTCTCTGTGTATTGTAAGGTTATTGACTTTGATGTAATTTATATAAACTGATAAGTATGTACGAAAAGAAAAAAAAATTCACAAAAGAATTTGAAAATTGAAAAATATTGCCTGAATAAATCCAAATAATTATAGTAATTTGAGTGTGTGATCTTTAAGATGAATGGTTGATTGAATGACTATCAGTACTGGCATTTGTTTTGTTGATTATGTAGTAATGCTCACTGGAGCACAACTGGGGAACCTCAAATCACGTTTTTTAAGTTTTGTACCCTTTAGGAATCCTTATGTTGGGCAGTTTCTCTGCAACATTTTCAATGATCAAAAATAGCTCTCACTATAGAAAAGATTGGAGGTTCCTGCTTGACTTCTTTCCTTCTGCCTTGCTTTTCGTTATTTTCTTCCTTTCTTTTTCTTTCATGATATTATATTTTTCTCTATTTTTTCTTTCTTCGCCTTTCTTCCTCTACTTTTATCATTTCTCTTCCTTTTTTGAGTTTCTTTCTACTTTCTTTTTCCTTGCTCATTCCTTCTTTCTTTACTTATTCTTCTTCCTAACCTTTCATTCAGTCCATTTTGTTTTTTTCTTCTTTTTTCACTTCTTTCTCTTTTTTGCTGCTGTCTTTCTTTTTCCATCTTTTCCAACATAAGAGAAAGGCCCCAAGCAAGGAACGTGCTGATCCACCATTTACTTCTATGTGTGATCCTGGGCAAAAAAGCAGCACACTCAAGAAACGACTCTGCTCTCCAAAGCCTGAACACTGCCAAATATACTTAGGGCCCTATTATGAGTTTGACGGTGCAGTGCTGGGACTGTCCCGCTGCTGCACCGCCAAACCTGTGTGGAGACCGCCCGCCCTAGTATGACTTTTTAAGTCATTGGCGAGCTTTTCCTTTGGCATTCCCACGGCAGTGCCTATAAAATAGGCACAGAATTGGGAACGTCAATGGAAGTTCCAGCATGGCATGGCCTGAAAAGTCCTTGCCATGCTAGAACTTCTGCGTGTGCACACAGGGGGACACATGTTGTTCCCCTCCCCCCCCCTGTGAGCATCCACATGGCTAAGGCACAAGGGGGCCCTGCAGGGACCCGTTTCTTTTTTCACTGCCACTGTTTTCATGGAGGAAAGACCTCCATGAAAACAGTGGTGGTGATGAAAGTCGTAATACGCTTGGTGGGACCGTGGCAGTCAACCAGCTCAAATATTACTCATATATAGAGTGAAGGAATTATCTACGTTTAAAAGCCACAGCTCATGCAATACTGAGATTAAATCAGTGTGTATGAACACTAAGATTTAGTGTGGGAATACAAAGGTTTACTGTGGGAACAACAATTGTATTACTGAAGGATTGCGTCTAGTAACAGTTTCTTCCACAGATCTCCCTCACCGCAGTACCCTCTCTAATTCCCATCCCGTCATCTGGCCACACTGAAAATCTGGAATTCTTGATTGCAGAGTCGGTGCTGCCAGAATGTGGGCATTTTGGGGTTATTGCTCCCAAGGAACGTGACAAGTCTGACACCTAGGGTATGAATGTCCACTCGTATTATGAGGCTGATCCCAGGTCAGCACCAATCCTTGTAGAGTCCTTTCTGAAGGATGGAAACAGGGTGTCTGTGCACAATTACCTGATTGTGCATGATGGTAGTCTCACATGTGCAGCCCAGACACGTGTGGACATGTGTTAATGTGTAACCAGCCCAGAATCCCTTACTCTAGCTGTGCTGTAATGTCCTTATCTTAAAAGGCAGACATTGCTAGTAAACACGGTCAGTCCAATTTCAGTGAATTTACAGTCAGTGAGATTCATTCACAGTAAAGGTCCAAAAATCGGGTAGTCATAAGCGAAAAATCCGGTGGGCTAAATGGGCGGAAACCATTTGCTACAAAAAGGTACACATATGTCAAATGTTAGCTGACGGAATTGAGCTATCTTTAAGTTGACAGATCTCACAAGCTCAGACAGTAGAGGTGTGGCGCAACGGCCAGAGCGACTGACTCTGGAGCACGGGGATCACGGTCAGCTCAGTAACATGTGACTCTGAGCAATAGCTCAATCTCCCTGATGCCCCCCAGGGCCTTCAAACCTTAAGGGGTTTTATGTTCGCACTTTACAAATATGGATTATTATTATTAGTAGTAGAGCTAAAGATCAGATGACGGAGAACCTTACAGTTTTAGACGTCAGATCTTTCCATAAATCCACATCAATCTTACAGGCCCTACCATCAGACAGCAGTTGGGGTGATTATATCATAAACATTCTCAATACAGATACTGAAAAGCTTCCCCGTGAGTTGTTAACCAGCAGCCAGTGTGCTCTGCCACAAAAGAAATATCATCAGCAATATGTTTCTACAACTCGGCATGAATTATCAATCAAATATAAGCTTTAAATATACTATAGAAGTGCAGAAGTGCAGTAATCTGTCCTCAAATATCAGCTTGACATTTTCTCAAACTGCACACATTTTGCTCCCAAATGCCATCTTTCCGCTGTAGGTAAATGAACGTATTTCCCCCAAAACAAAAATAATATACATTTTTATGACTTTATGCCCTTCTGCTACTAAATAGCGTTTTTATTTTTAGAAAATCCACAATGCCTTCCCATATGAGTACTGTCATTTCATGATCTATTCCCATGAGCGCCTGCCTCTTAAGGACATAACTGCTTTATGTCACTATGCAACTCAGTCATGTGTCAGAAATGCTCATCATATGCTAAAGGTAGACAGAAATGTCAGAGATGTGCATTGTTGGGGACAGGAATGTTTTCTGCAATGTAGATGGAAGTGCACCCTTGCTTTGAGTTACCGTGAGTCAATTTGGTATCCTGACATTCCTTTGGCCCAGCATCCACGAAATCCTGTGTGCCCGCTGAGGCCTTGTACTGAAATTGATCACGAGACCCAGAACCTGGCTCTGAGATCAATCAATCACTCAATCAGGGGAATTGTGAGCGAGCTACTCACCCATGGGGGTCTCAAGACGCTGGGGGGGGGTCCACTGGTTTGCTTAGCCGAAGAGTCAGGTCTTGAGGGTCTTTCTGAAGGTGTTCAGGGAGGGGGCGCGTCTGAAATCTGCCGGTAGCTCGTTCCATGTCTTGGCTGCGAAGTGGGAGAAGGATCTTCCGCCTGCTCTGGCTCTGTGGATGCGCGGGGTTTTGGCTAGTGCGAGGTTGGAGGAGCGGAGGCTTCTTTTGGGTACGTGGAAGTTGACTCTGTCGTTGAGGTTTTCGGGTCCGTTGTTGTGTAGGCATTTGTAGGCGTGGGTGAGGATTTTGAAAGTGATTCTTTTCTCTACGGGGAGCCAGTGGAGTCTTCGTAGATGTTGGCTGATGAGTTCTTGTCGGGGGATGCCAAGGACGAGTCTGGCTGCGGTGTTCTGTATGGTCTGGAGTTTGAGGAGGAGGGACTTGTTGATGCCGGCGTAGAGTGCGTTTCCATAGTCCAGTCTGCTGGTGATGAGTGCATGGGTGACTGTCTTTCTTGACTCAGGAGGGGGGGGGATCCATTTGAAGGTCTTGCGGAGTATGCGGAGGGTGTTGAAGCAGCTGGATGTGACTGCGTTGACCTGTCGGTTCATGGTGAGTGAGGAGTCGAGGATGATACCCAGGTTCTTGGCGTGGTCTGCGGGGGTGGGTGGGCTCCCGAGGGCAGTTGGCCACCAGGTGTTGTCCCATGCTGAAGGGGTGGTTCCAAAGGACGAGGACTTCTGTCTTCTCGGCGTTGAGTTTCAGGCAGCTGTTGGTCATCCAGTCCGCGACTTCTTGCATTCCCTTCTGGGAATTGAGTTTGGCGGTGGTGGGGTCTCGGGTGAGGGAGAGGATGAGCTGGGTGTCATCGGCGTAGGATACGATGCTGAGGCCATGTTTTCGTACGATGGTTGCGAGGGGGGCCATGTAGATATTGAAGAGGGTCGGGCTCAGTGATGATCCTTGTGGGACTCCGCAGGTGGTTTCCATGGGGTCGGAGAGGAAGGGAGGTAACCTGATTCTCTGGCTTCTTCCGGCGAGGAACGATCAGATCCAGCCCAGGGCTGTTCCTTGTATGCCGGAGTCGTGTAGTCTGGTGACTAGTGTGCGGTGAGAGACGGTGTCGTACGCCGCTGATAGGTCGAGTAGGATGAGGGCTGCTGAGTGTCCCTGATCCAGGAGGGTGCGGATGTCGTGTCTGGCGGCGAGTAGGGCTGTCTCCGTGCTGTGGTTGCTTCGGAATCCGGATTGGGACGGGTCGAGGACGGAGTTCTGTTCAATGAACTGTGTCAGTTCTCTGTTGACCAGTTTCTCTGCGACTTTGGCTGCGAAGGGGAGGAGCGAGATGGGCCGGTAGTTTTTGAGGTCGGTGGGGTCCGCTATTGGCTTCTTGAGTAGGGGCCTTATTTCTGCCCGTTTCCAGACGTCCGGGAAGGTGCCTGTTTCGAAGGTGGTGTTGATGGTGCGTTTCAGTTCGGGTGCGATGGCGGTCGCGGCTCTGTGGTAGATGTGAGGAGGGCAGGGGTCGGTGGGAGCCCCCGAGTGGATGCCTCTCATGGCTGAGGCGGTGTCTTCGGTCGTCAGGGGTGTCCAGCTGGAGATGGTTGGTTGGCTGTTTTCCATGGGGGGCGGGGGGGAGGCTGTGGTGTCTGGAGGGCGGTCCGTGAAATTGTCGTAGAGGTTTTTGATCTTGTGGTGGAAGAAAGTTCCGAGCTTGTTGCAGAGGTCTTGGGAGGGGGTGATGTCTGTGGCTTCGCTGCGTGGGTTGGTGAATTCCTGGATGACGCTGAAGAGTTCCTTGGAATTGGTGGAGTTGGCGAGGATTTTGTTGTGGATGAAGTTCCTTTTGGATGTTCTGATTTGGTTGTGGTAGTTCGTCATGGCGTTCTTGTAGGTGTCATAGTTTTCGGCTGTCTTGCTGTTTCTCCAGTTCTTCTCCCGGCATCTGCAGGTGCGCCTGGTGTCCTGGAGGGCGGTGTCCTGGAGGCGGCTTTCCTGGGGCGTTGCTTGTCGGGGTTGCGTAGTGGGGCGAGCTCATCTGCGCAGTTGGAGATCCAGGTGTGCAGTTCTCTGGCTGCGCTGTTGGCGTCTGCAGTCCAGGTGGGGCTGTCCTGGGTGAGGGTGGAGTTGAGTTGCTCGTTGGTGACTTTGCTCCAGTTCCTTCGCGGTGGGCGTGGCGCAGGTTTGTGTGCTCTAGGTTTGTCGATGGTGAAGTGTACGCAGTGGTGGTTGGTCCATGGTGGTTGCGTTGTGTGGCTGAACTGGATGGTGTTTCCTGTGGCGAAGATGGGGTCGAGGGTGTGTCCTGCACGATGGGTCGGTGTGGTGACGAGTTGTTTGAGTCCGATGCTGGCGAGGTTGTCCCGGAGGGAGGCGGAGTTGGGGTCGTTGGGGTTGTCGAGGTGGAAGTTCAGGTCTCCGATGAGTATGTAGTTTGTCGATGCGATAGCGTGGGGTGCGATGAAGTCGGTGATGGTGATGGCGAAGGGTGGGCGGGGGGTCTGTAGACAAGGGTTCCTCGGAGTGTGGCGTTGGGGGTGATTTGGATCTTGAAATGCAGGTGTTCGGCGGTGGGGAGTGTTTCGCTGGCGGTAGTGAGGCGGAAGGTGCTTTTGTGGGCGATGGCTAAGCCCCCTCCCAGGTGGTTGGGGCGGTCCTTCCTTTGGATCTTGTATCCGTCTGGGATGGCGATGTTGATGTCGGGGGCGGAGGAGGAATTGGTCCAAGTCTCCGTGAAGAAGGCGACATCGGGCGAGATGGAGTCGAGAAGGTTCCAGATTTCCGTGGTGTGCTTGTGTACGGAGCGTACGTTTAGGAGGATGCATCTCAGGGTGTTTTTGTTGTTGGCGTCGGCGGTGTTGGGGGCCGGTGTGGCGGTGAGGGTCTGGCAGCAGTGGAGGCAGGAGAACTGGCCGTGCGTTGTGTTTGGTGAGGCCTGTGTGCATGATCCGAGTCTTCCGGGGTTGAGTGCGTGGATGGCGGCGGAGTCGTAGCGATGGAGGGACGTAGGTCCAGGGTTCCTGGCGCTGGCCGCGGTCGGGCGCAGACGGGCTTGCCTTAGGTGCGGCAGCGGCGCGCCCGCTGCACGCGACTGCACAGCGGTCGCCATAAGTAGGGGAGGGGGTAGGGACGAGCAGCTGGGAGGCGGGGGCGGGAAATGGCGGGAAGCAGTAACGAGGGCACAGAGAGGGGAGATGGGCACAAGTGCTGAACAGCAATAAACAGCAATGAAATAAATGAACAAAAACAGCACAATAATCAACCTGGGGCAAAGGTTACAAAAAACACACAGGTACCGGGAGAGGCAGAGGGCGGTCTCGAACCCTACCAGAGTGGGGCTCGCGGCGCAGCAGTGTACAGCGGAGCTGTTTGGGAGAGAGCAGGCCTCGGACTCGAGAGGAGAACACCAGTAGCTACCCTTTAACTGACAAGACTACTGTCTGTGTCTCAGGGACATGTACAGTGTGCTGTGGTGGAAACATATTGTTTTTGAAACCATAATGTTTGGCTATGTTTTATTTTTCCCAGTTCTAAAAAAGAGTGCAATGCCCACAGGCCAACTGGTATAATGTTCCGCTTGTAAGTCATGCCCGACCCTTCTCTGACATCTCTGTGGGTATGTCAAGTGGATGTTGAATGTATGGTGCTTGCTAGTAGTACCCTGTGTTGCTTGCAAATGCACGTATGCTGTAGCCAGTAGGATCCATTTTGAATTGCCCCTGGTTTTGACATTGATACAGCCTGCACAGTGAGTGGAAGTGTATTTCCTGCATTCCTGAGCTGAAGGATGTAACTCCAGCCATTGAATTGTAGAAGGGAAGGAGACAGGGCTTTTTTTAGAAATTCCAGATTACCTTTGTATCAGGTGGTTGCTGATTAGTCCTTTGTGAGTACTGCCATGTGTATGGTTAGAGGAATTGAGGTGACTCGACAGATACTGTTGTTAGAGGGAGAACAGTTTCTAGATAGCTTCTGGGCCTTTTGTCTTTTCTTGAGTGGTCACCTGAATGGAAGCACCATTTTCACTACCTCCTGTGAAAAGCCATAAACCATCAACAGAGAATTGTCTGCACTGTAGAGAGAAGATGAACTTATGAAAAGGAACCACTCCAAACCGGTTTCTGAACTGTAGATAATGCATCCACGTCACTTGTCAAGTTCCAAGCTGCTTCACTGATATAGGATCAGGGTATGCCGTGAAGTACTTGAAGAGCTGCTGTGATCCAGGGCTGGTAACCCTGATATCCAGCCTCCGAGCGGCGAGATGAAATTGCTTCAAATCTGCATGTCTTTCTGGAGAACCTGTGAGTGTGTCTGAGATGTGGGAGCTTTCTGCCACCTGGGAGGGGCAAAGGGAGTGCCTTGTCCTACCTGTCTGCCGGAGGAAGAAAACCCAGTTGTTGAGTCTGGGGAGAGTAGCGGCCCAAAAGAAGGTTGGCAATGGAGTGTGTCCAGAGCCTCCGTCTTTGAGCCCAATGGTCTTCCAGCCTCCCTGCCCGACCAAGAAACAAAGCTCATAAGTGACGATCCACCAGAATGTCCACTCCAGCAACAGCCACCCAGGAAAATGGAGGACCTCTGTTGACTGTACCTTTGCTGTACCTGTAGCCCTTGCTCCATCACCAGGACCCTGCAGGAGAGGATTTCCCACCACGAGGGCTGGAACTGCTTGTCCGAAGTGCCTTCACTGAGCCAATGTAGTCTTTACTGTTCAACACGGAGAGATGGAGCTAGGGCCACTGAAACAAGCTCGGTGAAAGAGAGCGCGACTGCTTCCCCTCTCTGGATACCAGCTGCAAACCAGTTCTTGGGAGTTAAAAGTATGCATAGTAATGAGATAAAACAACGCCTGAGAGACAGTGACTTTGAGTTGGCTAAACTGCTTTTGGAGGAACTTTGGAATGATAACTGTAAGCTGCATACAAGAACTGCCTCGACAAGGATTACCGACTGACCTACGAGTCACAGATCAGAAAAAAGCTGCTTCACTTTGCCATAGTGATCCTGCACCTTCACTGAAGTCTGACATTTTCTGATTCTCTGTGTAGTGAAATCCATAGATCGTGTAGTGTGCGTTCCAGTAGTGCTACTTCATTATGTATCTTATTACGTTTTTGTGCGATTAAAGTACTTCTCTTTTCTTAAACGACAAGCACTGGGCTGGTTATTTGTTTACTGTGTCTATTGTTTGGGGGCTAGAGTACTGAGTCTCTATCCCTTACTCTACCTCCCTGAGATGCCTTGGATTACTTGCCCTTGCTACCCTGAGAGTCAGTTGCAGTAGGGGTCCACTTTGTCCAGTTTGTAGTTGGGGCCATTTACCAAGAGTGTTGTGGGATCCACAATACTATGGTACTTAGTTACCCGTGTCAGAACGCCTTTCAGAGGGCCACAGGGCAATAAGAAGCTACTGGGCCCAACCATAGTGGTTGAGGCCTTTTACTCTTGATATCCTGGGACACGGCCTACTATGGGCTCTGAGCAACTGGGTCAAAAACCTTCAGCACCTCTCAGTGATGGAGCAGGCTAATCAGTCCACTGCTTCTCGGTAAGGAGGTAGGTGTAAGGTGAGCACAGATTCACACCTCAAAATACACCCAGCAACCTCAATAAATGATTGCCCAGTCAAATACTTGCTTTTATGTAAAAAGGAGTATTAGTCTATTGACACAAAATACAATACGACACTCTGCAAATAATATATACAGTTTTCTTAAGGCAGGCCTGCTAGCATTACCCGGGTCTGCTTTCCAGTCTCACATCCCCATCTGAGGATGATAGCTATTTCCCATTCACATGTGGCGACATCCAAGGTAGGCTCTGCTAGTGAGTTCCCTCAGGGCTCAACGGCCTGGTAAATGGCTTTTAAAAGAAAATCTTTTTATTGAAAATTTGCAATAAAGAACAATAGGACAATACAAAGTTAGCAGTGTTTGGTGAGCACATCAATCAACGTTACAGGCCATATCAATAATTCACAAAAGAGTAGGGAAACAGAGCAAGACAGTAAAACAATCAAAAAAGATGGATAAGATGGGGAAGAGGAAAGAAGGAAACAAAAGAAGGCACAGAGTAGTAGGAAGGGCACTCAGCCAGGATGCACCAAGGAAAATACAACAAAAAGTGAATATGAGCTCTAAGTTAGGGCAACAACGCATGAGGGCAGGACATTGATGAAAATTCGCAAGACATCCCTAGGCATCACTTACCCCGCCAAGATTTGTAAACGTTTCTGCTTCGTTCACACTCAAGTAGAGGGCTCCCTATGTCTCGCGGGCGGGAACCCGCTGGCATTAACTTCCAATATGCCTGTAATTGCTCCTGGCAGAAAGCTGCATCCCTCAGCCACCTGTAATTAGTTTTACCCACACTCGCCGGGACAGTGGTCTGGAGACCCCAGGCATCCATTCCCGGCCCGACGTTGAACAAAACTGGAATCTGAAGGGGCAGCCATCCACAGTGCTCCTCCAATCCAGCAGATATGTCTTCTTCGTCTGGGAGCAGGTTTTGTGTGCTCCCAGACTCAGGCAGGTGAAACTTGATTTTAACTCCAACTCTGCAGGTCATGACCTACTAGGCGATTATGACTGCACACTGTCCTAGGGAAATGGCTCTCTTCCTGCACTACAACTCCATACTGATGAGCAGAGGGTCTTCACAGCGCACACAGGGTGACAGCTTTTAGTCTTCTCTGCAATCCCCCCTTGCATAAGGGGATCGCTTAGCAGCATCAATAAGGTAACGGCCCTCTTCAGATCGCAGCACTACCAGGGCTAATGGTCCTCCCTTGGTGGCAGCATGGCACCAGAGCAGTGACCCTTTCTCTCAGCAGCTGGCCCTACCTGGCGTCAGGGGGAGTCACACATCACACATAGGCTAGTAGCTCGACCGGTACGACGGTACAGTTCTCTCTGTGGCCCCCACCTGGCATATCGGGGTCTTTCAACTCACAATAGCAGATAAACTGATCAGCATGCTGTTCTAAATGGACCAGAAACTCGCACTCTGCTCCCGGGATCCTCTCGGTAGGACCCTCGCTAGACCTCGCTCCCTCCAGGCAATCTCCTTCTCCTCACAGGGGCCACTGCTCTTGGGTCAGGCAGAAGCTGGAGCTCCCGGCTCCAAGACAAGTGTTCTTGATTGTCCTGGGTCATGTCCCCATACCCAGCATGGGAGACCGGCAGACCCGTAGTCCCCAGTCCTGGTCACAACAGGCAGAACTCGTAGTGAGCTTCTCCATGCTGATGTACAGTACAGTTTGACAATTTGGGAGTCTCAAGCTGCCTTTTTTATAATCAATTTCCAGACACACTTGTGATTTTGTGTCTCTATCTTTGAAGTTTCTGTCCTGAGGTTTGCCCACTTTGAAGGCCCCACTCCTTTGTTGTGCTCTACCTCCAGAGAGCATTCTATCGCAATAGCACAGTTTCCAATCTTGATTGCCTTAAACACAGGCCATGGGAGTGACTAGAGGTTCGTACCTGGATGTCAGCCTCAGTAATATGCGCATCAAAAGGTTAACAAATGGCCCAGCCCTGCTCTTTATGATTCCCTTATCATCCCCATCTCCTTCCTCAGATGCGCCCAGGCCCCTTTGACCATTGACCTCTGCCAGAATCAAAAGAGGCCCTTTTGAAGTGCTGAAGAGCCTGGCTCTTCCTCCCTCCAGTGTTTCCCACTCCGCTCTCAGGACTGTGGCAATCCACAAATATGTTTGGGAGGGATCCCCAACTTCCACATTCTCCTTCACCGGGCCCGGGGGTCCCCAATATGAGACACATAGGCCCTGATGCACTGTACCCTCCCAGGCACTCATGCTTCTTTGGCACTGCACACAAACACGCTTGTAGCGTTATATATGCTGCACCTATGGCCACTCAGACATACTGCCGACTCTGTGTAGACATGCGTGCAGGCCCCCCATGTACTGCTACCATGGCCACATGCATGTAACAGGACTGTGTGCACATAATGGCGTTGTGTAGAAACACCTGCACAGACCTTCGTGTACTGCTTATCACAGGCGTGTGCACATAATGGCGCGGAATAGAGACGCACGCATTTCCCGTGCTCTATCGATCCTGATAGAGGCTGAGTTAAATACACAGCAACTGACCTGTAATGGAGGGAGCAAATGGACCCCGCTCCCATGATTACTCTTACCTAAATGATATGTTGCCACCACTGTGCTCATAATACTTAACTCTTAGGAAGGGCAGTAGCACTTCATCATAATGAGGGTAATGCTTTGTGGTCCCCTCACAGTCTAAACAGACTGTAGTCAACGAGACAGGCCAAGGTCATTGTGCATACGCATGCGTGGGTTGTGACGCATGTGAGAGGGATTGTATTGTTGTTCCGGGCATCGTTCCCCAAAAGTGCCTCCCTGTTTTGGTTTCTGGCTCACTTTCAAGTGGTTTTTATAATCCCCTCCGGGTAATCACAGGGCTGAAATTTATCCGTGAGGGTTTTTGCTTGGAGGTTAAAATCTCTAGTTTTGCTGCAGTGTCTCCTGAGTCTGAAGAACTGCCCATAGTGAAGATTTTCTCTCAGAGGTCTTGGATGGAAGCTGTGGAACTTTAGAAGTGTGGTCCTAAAAGTGGTTTGTGATACGTTTTCATGTGTAGTTTGCTCAATTCAGCAAAAATAGTTACATCCAGAAGGCTCCTTTTCATTTGTTTGTTATAATCTATAGGGAAGTAAAGCAAGCCTTTACTCTTCTCACTCTCTTGTTGTTATTGTCTATAGCAAAACCTGCACAAACTTGTGCATAATATAGTGCGACCCAATTTTATTTCAAAAAGCACACTGCAGGATAGGGAAGTCACTCATATTGCATATATATTCACACAATCCCATACTAGGATATGCCCATGGGGTTAGGATATATGGTCATTACCGTGCATGGGTTTTTATTCTTACCTAATTTTGGCTTTTTGTGGGCCCCATCGCCTCTGAGGGGGCATGCGCTTCCATATAGTCACACTCATGGGGATAAAATATGTAAATAAAAGTTAAATCATCTCTACCAAGTGCCTTTGTATGTTATAGCTAATAATGACCTACAGACATTGAGGTAACCTTATTACTTATCGCTGATGGCTGCTTCTATTTTCTCCATAAAAGGGGGATTCTACCCCCTGTTGGAGAGCTTCATTTCCAAATATCATAGCTGCCAACTTGAAGAACAATCTTATTGTGTGGGGAGGGGGTGGAGCCTTGAAAGGGGCGGGGCCTCTTGCCGAGAAGTACCTACGAGTCACTTCTGAACCCCACCTCGCACCCAAGCCCCCTCCTCCCAAAAAAGAAAAATCTTGCTAAGGCTGGTGCCAATGTCCTGGGGTGTTTTCACACCCCTTAGTGGAAGTCGGCTGTTCAAAGTCTCGTAAATTGAACTGGAAAACCACTATTTACAGTGGTTTTCAGCTCGTTTTCCCTGCCACTGTGTGATATCGGCTCCTCACCGGTAGACCCAGTGGCGTAACATAGGCCCCCGCAGTGCAGGGGCCCCTAGCTTCAGGGGGTCCCTCAGCACAGTACCTTGGCTTGAGAGCTCCTGACTGACTCCGGAGGGGGGTCCCTCCATGTACTTTGCAGGGGGGCCCCCTCACGTTTTGTTACACCACTGGGGAGACCGTGTGATGGGAGCCTATATTGTGTGTCACACTGTGGCACTGTGTGAGTTGGCAGGTATGAAATATACGGATGTATTGAACATCAAAAGGACTCTCCTCCACACTCATGATAGTGATCAATGGCTACTTATTGATTCTGTGAGGCTTTTTAACCACGTTAAGGGTTCTGTGTGGTGTCAATGTGCCAGAATATAATCACATCGTAGGTGTTTCGAATCTCAGACGCTATGAATTTGCGTCAACACCCAGGTGCAGAAATACACAAACACTGCCATTATGCTATGTTGTATGTTAATCACTTAGTAAGTATTTCAAATCTTTTTATGTGATGCCCTCATCTTACTGGAGAAAAGACAACATACGAATACGCTGTAAAACTTGTAGTGACCTGCTGGTCACTGTTCCATTCTTTGCTGTGCCAGCCACTCCCCAAGGGCTGGCTTACACTCCACCCACACCCATCCAACACAGGTGTCACAGGACATGTGACTGTGGTAATGAAATGGGCCGGGCGCACGTGCCCTGGGCCAGTTCCAGTAACTATAATCTAGTGTCTGTGTCATTACTATCACTGCATGGGGGCCTAGGGCCCCACGACATTACAAAACTGACTCGCTGGATTTGTCTGCTGCCATCGGTACACACATTAAAAGACACAAGACTAACATATATGTCTTTAGTATCTCTAGGTCAAGCCATAAATACTCTTCAGTAAGAATACTCTTTAAAAAAAAAAAAACAATGATGAAGCATGCCACCATATGGTGGGTGAGACTAACATTCCTGTAGGGTTCTGTATTAAATACACATAGGCTAGGGTGACCAGGCGTCCCGGATTTGCCCGGACAGTCCCTGATTTTCACCAGCTGTCCCGGCAGATTTCACGAAATTTAGCTCATGTCCGGGTTTTTAGAGAGGGTCGACTGAAAAAGGTGGGAGGTATCTTTTTATGTTTTGCAAAGCAGGGATAGGTAGCAGCTGTTATAAGAAGGTAATTTAATTAAAAGGCGTGATACTGGCTTTAAAAATTGCATTTTATTTATGTTCTTACTGCCTTTTCTAAAATTCACTGCTAAGGAGCACTGTCATTATGTGCGAGCAGGTTGAAGTAACATTGTAGTCCTTCTTCTATTTTTGGGAAATGTCCCGATTTTTGGCTTTAAAATTCTGGTCACCCTAAGTCACAGTCATACATTTCATCGTTGAATTCTTGTGAGTTCACTATTCAGATTACATTAGGAGTCTTACATTAGGAGTCTTACAGGAGATTACATCAGTCTCAGGCCCCTCTAGGAAGTTCGCTCTTCATTGTAAATTTGTACTTTTTCCTGTACATTCCTCACCCTTGCGTGCTGTGTTGGATTTTTTGTTTGTGTACCCTTCATTTTAAGTCTCCTGTTTAATTCACGCCCTCTCTACTCCCTCAAGGAAGTTCTTCCACTATAGGAAATTCTGTACTCCATGCCTATTGAAGTGCCTTCCCAGTGTGTTCTGAGTGACTGCCACTTATTGCAGTATTATTCCTCTATTTGTATTTTGTATCTTATGTATCATGCACACCTGTCACTTTTTCCTCTTGTAACGTATACCTCTTTTTGTATCGTGCCTGTTTTTGTTATTTGCACAATTGTCACTTTTTCCTCATGTAATGTATCGCTTGCTTTTGTATTATGCTCACTTGTAACCTTCTCCTCTTGTAATGTTACTGTTCCTATTGTGAAGTGCTCTGACACCTTCGGGTAAAGTCAGCGCTATATAAAAACGCATAAATAAATAAATAAATAAATAAATAGGAGAACGTGCAAAGGACTCATTTTCCTCCATGAAGTAACCGAAAGGAAAATAGACAGCGGTATAGCAAAGAATACATAATTTAGTCAATCGTTGGCATACGTGCCCCCCCCGCCCCAAAAAAAGCAATTAATCCCCATGCATTTACTTCGTTAGAGCTTGTATGGGTTTTCATGAGAACACAATATACTGTCTTTTTAGGTCTCGCGCCTAGCGTTGCAGTGCGCAGCACTGCTCGCGCAGCGCGAGACCTCTAGAAAGGGCTTCTGAAAACGACCTACACGCTCGTGCGTGTGGTTTTGTTTTCAGAAGCCCTCATTGGCTGTAGCGTGCGTTTTTTAGAAAAACGGCACGCGATTGAGCAAAGGCGGGCCCATGTCCCGCCTTTGCTCCTCCCATTCCCGACGGTGGCCAGAACGCGCAGCAGCGCGCGTTCACCTCGCTGCCGCTCCCTCCCCCCACCCCCCGCTCCTCTGTGGTGCGCGCGCACCACTGGTTAAATGTAGGGGGAGAGTTTACGTTGCAGGCGCTCCGAGCATGTTTGCACGTTTTAGTTGGGGCTAGACCAGCAAGTTTATGTACACGAAGTACACATGCTGTTAAACGCCTGTTAAAAAGACTATAGGGTTGTCGAGCCGCAAAGGACTTTATAAACATGCCTTAATATGTCTTGTTAATTTTGATTCCATTGCAATTCACATTGTTTATTTAATTTTATTGATTCCAATATGCACGCCATTGTTTATTTAATTTTATTAGTTCTGGTCAACTTTTTTTGTACACACTGGAGAGCTGACAGTGAGACTCGAACCCGTGGAGATTTTCTAAACAAACACAAACGAACCGTGACTTGTTCTGATTAACTGACTCCGTTCAGGACCTTCTGGTTTTTAAATGGCACGGGCTTGTGACGTACTTCTTCAAGGCCCTGTCAGTCTTTCAAAGTCAAGCCTCTGCCCCATCGTCTAGCAGCGCATCGTGAACTGCTGCAGACGACTTGTCTGACCCCTAGTTTGGCTGGCTCGCCTCCTGGATTGGAAACTGAAGCCCAGCGGCCACACACCATGCACGGCTTGCATTCAGTCCTGATGTTTAAGCATACAGACTGCTCGCATTTGGGCTAGGAGGGGTGGGCCTACCAAGGGAAGTCAAAACTACAAGTCCAACAAAGCAGCGTGGTTGAGTTAAAGCCAGGCTTGGGAGACATCACAGATCACACTGGGAAGCTTAACAACTACGCATGATGCGAATTTAGAAAGCTTCACAAGCATCGGAAAGCCGGAAATAAAATACTAGAACAAGGGCTTGCAGACTGTAAAATGCAGTTTGAAATGGGCAAATATTTTCAGAACTGTGGTGCTTAGGCAAATTAAACTTATCTAGAATGCCTCCTTTGATGAATGTTTCTGGCACATTTTACTATTAAATTATACCATTTGCATAAGTATAAAATACCTGTGGCGTATGTTGGGTTACAACATCTCTCCAATACCTGCTTTAGTTGGATTATCTTTCTTGCAGTGATATTAAAACACAAAGCAGGGAAAAGGGCGATGAAGAATAGTTTTTATGATAATGAACTCTGGAAAGTGCAAATAGCAGTCAAGGGTTTGCATTCTTTGTTTAAGGATTCTGTCCGTGTGTAACATAACTGGTGCTCATGTAAAGCGCTCCAATACCTTTGCTGTGAAAAAACAGATCGCCAACGACCATGCACTTTCAATGGTTGTGAGGAAAACTGTTAAATTACCTTTCGATAAAGCAGCACATCCAGTTTCACAGTCAACCAGCATTAACGAAGAAACAGGGAATTAATTATAGGCTGTAGCCACCCGAAAAACGTCTTTCATGCACTCGTTAACTTTTCAATGAGGTTTTAGTTTCAATGTACACAGTGGTGTAATCCAAATGATGCCCTTCCTCCACCTCTCACAATGTGAAAAGCCCTTCTCTGTCTACCGTATCTCACAGATGTTCATTGTGCATTTCCGACATTTTTTGGTGGAAGCATCATGTTTTAATTTTGTGATTTTGTGCGCAATGAAACGCCACCTTTCTTTGTAATTATGTTTCATCATTTTTCAACTTGGTAACACAATCCACACAAATATACTCCACACTATGCCACTTAATTCCAATCAGCATAATTTCAGTAAACGCCACACACTTCCACGCAACACAATTCAACTCTGCACATTTCCATTCCACACCACATAATTCGACAACAAACTACATAATTCAGTTGAACAACACAAGTACACAAAACACCTCATACATCCAATCCACACCACAGAATTCCACATCATGTGACAAAATTCACCAGCACACCACATAATTAAACTCCGCTACATACCACTCCACAACACAAAATACCATAACACGTAATTAAACTCCATGACACCCGAAAAACGTCTTTCATGCACTTGTTAACTTTTCAATGAGGTTTTAGTTTCAATGTACACAGTGGTGTAATCCAAATGATGCCCTTCCTCCACCTCTCACAATGTGAAAAGCCCTTCTCTGTCTACCGTATCTCACAGATGTTCATTGTGCATTTCCGACATTTTTTGGTGGAAGCAACATGTTTTAATTTTGTGATTTTGTGCGCAATGAAACGCCACCTTTCTTTGTAATTATGTTTCATCATTTTTCAACTTGGTAACACAAATATACTCCACACTATGCCACTTAATTCCAATCAGCATAATTTCAGTAAACGCCACACACTTCCACGCCACACAATTCAACTCTGCACATTTCTATTCCACACCACATAATTCGACAACAAACTACATAATTCAGTTGAACAACACAAGTACACAAAACACCTCATACATCCAATCCACACCACAGAATTCCACATCATGTGACAAAATTCACCAGCACACCACATAATTAAACTCCGCTACATACCACTCCACAACACAAAATACCATAACACGTAATTACACTCCATGACACACAATCCCACTTAATTTGTGCCGGTACTTTCTGGCTCGCAGCACTGGCACTTAATTGTCAACACCGGTGCTTGTGACAGTCTGCCACACAGTGGCACTGTCTGGCTAATTTAGAGATGACCAAAGCAACATTTTGTTATTAATTAAATATACATTAAAATGACTATTACCTGCTGTCCAAACCATTCTTATAGCTTCGGGGGCCTGAAATAGTCTGAATTGTCACACTTGTAGGAGTGTGATGGTTAGTAGTTGTGTTGTTACTATCATTGGCAGCATAGCAAGTGCAATGTGTGGTGCAAGCTGTAGTGGCCTCCTGACGAGAGCCCTGGCACTTACTTTTTTACAAATTAAGCACTGCACTCCACATATATTCCGGCACACTCAACCCACATAATTACTATCCACATAATTCCAATGCACACCATGCCACATAATTCCACTACACAAATCCAATCCACACCACACAATTCCACAACTAACAATTTTAATCCAACCTACATAATTCCACTCCACACCACATACATCCACTCCACTCCAAACAAAAAAATATGGGTAAAAGACATTGTCATTTACAACGCCAATAGCTCTAACTCTCACAAATGCGAGACCTATTGCATTGAAAATGCTTGTTCAAATATTGTATTAGTCCAGAGGGCAGGGCCTCGAGGAAGGAGGCCACACTCAGTGAGGGAGCGGGGAGGTGCTGATGCAGTGTGGGTGGGGTTTCAGACGTGGAGGTCGTTTCAGCGCCGGGTTAACGGGCCTGGACAGGGGGCGGAGGTGGAGGCACGGAACCGAGAAGAGGGTTTAACCCTGCAATGACGCTCGGTCAAAGCTGGCATTCTGGCCGAGGGCTGCAAGTTCAGTGAACCTGCCGCCCACGTGGTCATCTACGCCCTACAGGCCTATCTCCGGGCCGCGAGGCGTGTCCTCGGCTCAGCCCCGCCCACATCCCCAGTTAGTTCCGCCTCCCTCACCCGGGCCTATACCCGCTGCTTACACCGCCTTTACGCTCGGTTCCCCGCCCAGGACACAGCAGGCCAAGCACGGGCTGGCTCTCTGCCCCTGCCAGGCTCACACGCTGACTGCCTTCACTATGGCGGAACGCCGGGTTTCTCGCTGGTACTTCGGGGGTATAGCCTCCTGCGGTGCGGCTTGCTGCACCCACCCTCTGGACCTGCTCAAGGTGAGGAGACGCAGGAGGGTGCAGCCTGGTGAACCGGGAGTGGGCACTCATGCGGCTAGGGGGAATTAATGCACAGGGGGTGGGCTGGTGGCGCTGTAAGTCTTTACATACAATGATCACTGGTGCAGCGGGAGGTACACGGGTCTGTTACACGGGGTGGGAGATAAGTGACCCGTACCCCAGGAGCTCAGTGACAGCTGTGGAATATGGCAGGCAGGTGTTCCGGGATGTATCTCTGAGAGGGTGGTGGATGGTCAATTGCCTATCTGTGGGCTTCAGGTGACTGTCGAGAAAATTGCTGTTGCACGACCTGTGTGATGACCCAAACTTGTAGGAGACTAACCTTTATGGTTGGTTGTATTCAGTTCGGTTTCTTATGGAACTGCCCAACCCAGCGGTGATTTGTGATTTAGACCAGTTATGGAGGCGACTGGTTTGTATCCAACCATTGGTCTTTTTGTGGATGGTGCGCAGCACAATTTTGCAAATGGAAGGCTTGCACAAAACTGTCACCGCTGCACATGGCCAGTACTTTTTGTGACTGGCCTAGGTACATCTCTGAACATTGTGCAAGTAGTTCTGAAGGTTCCTTACCTCGCAGTGGGTTGTATGCATGCATTGTTTTGCAAGGAACTGATCTCTGTCCCTGCTGTGGGTTGTGGGCTTTGCCAGTTCTACCGTTATAATGCCTGTGCTCGGCTGTGGGGATATCCAGGTTTGTAGGCAACTGATTGTACTAAGTATGGGATGTGCGCACTTTCAGTTTGGTGTGTGTCTAGTTTGTACCCACCTATGAGTTGAGGATTAGCACAGTTCTGCAGGTGGCTGGTCGTACTCAGCCGTAGGGTGTGTGCTTTCACACACTGCTCCAGGTAAGATTTTGAAGTGAGAATAGTTTGCCCTCTGCTTTTGCAATTCGAGAGTAAATTGATTCCTTAAGGGAGTAACTGTTTAATTCCCATTTCAAACGTGGGTATCTTAAGCAGGTACAATATTATATATAGTTATTTCAAATTAAATGTATTTGTGTTACAATCCATGCATTCTTTGTAGCTCGAAATTCACCAAATGATGTATTTCCGTTGTAAATATTACTCTTTAGATAAAGCAACAACAGTAGTAGAACTTCTTCTTTTGGCATATCAGTACCACTCATATGAACGTATTTCTAGGTGGATGCCTCTGCAGTGAATCCGTCATTGTGGGAGTATTTGCCTGATGACATATTAAAACAGGCCACTAAGTTGCTTGTCTTTTTGGGCAGCATACACAGTTCGCTTTGTGACCATCCTGTTAAGTTACTGTTAGAAATGGGATCTCTAGTTGGCAAGGGCTTGCACCTTTGTCCAAGTAGGGACCCTTCTTCCTAGTCAGGGTAAGGGTGTTACCCTCGTGAAGTAACCCCTGCTCACCCTCGTGGTAGCTTGGCACGAGCAGTCAGGCTTAATTCAGAGGCAGTGTGTAAAGCATTTGCACATAACCAACAGTAATACAGTGTAAGCACTACAAACGGACACCACACCAGTTTAGAAAAATAACCAATATTTTATATATTCAAGACAAGACCAATTACGACAAAAATCCACAATACTATACTTTAAAAACGAATACTTGATAAGGTAACTTCTTCTTTGCAGGAATAGCACAAAAGCAAAGTTCGTACGAGTCGGTAGCTCCGTCCGAGCCTACCGTGATGCTGAGAACCACAGTGTCTAACAGTTCCAGCCGACCGCGTCGATACGGGCCAGCAGAGTCATGAACAGACTCGGTTACAGTACCTTTCTCGTTGTGGCGGGTACGGTGTGTACGAGCCGGTCGGCGTTCGTCGCGGTTGCGGTGCAAGACGGAGCGATGCAAGGTGCGGTGTCCCTCGATGCGGTGCAGGCAGCGGCTCGGTGAGCGTCGTGCAGATGGAGTCGGTGAGTCCAAGGCGTGCGATGCAGGGTGAGACGATGCTCGATGCGGTGCTGACAGGTTGCGATGCAGGCGACCAAGCCGGAGTGCGGGAGCTGGCGTCGGACAGCGGTGCGAGTCGGAGCGGTGCGTCGCAGACGTGCGAGCGGTGCCCCAAATGCGATGCGGTCACGACTCTTGAGCCAGTTGCAGCGACCGCGTCGGTCGGGTCCGGCTGGTTCAGTGATGCGATGCGATGCGATGCGAACTGCGGTGCCCACAGGTCACGGTGCAAGCAGCGGCTCGATGTTGGCGGCGTCGGACGTCGCCCACGGTGAGACCAGGGTTGCGATGCGAAGCGGGGCGATGCGGTCTGCGGTGCGAACAGGTCACCGGCCAGGGATGGATTCGGTTGACGGAGTCGGTTGCAGTTCCCTTCCTCTGTGGCAACTGAAACAGCGTTCCAGAAGCGGTACCCAGAGGCTTGTGAAGTCTTTGTAGTCCCTGAGACTTCTTAACAGGAGGCCAGCTCGGTTTCAGGCCCTTGGAGATACTCAGCACAAGTTTGTAGAAAGTTCAGTCCTTTCACTGCCCAAGGCAGAAGCAGCAGCTGCAGGCCAACCCAACAAAGCAACAACACAGCAAAGGGGCAGTACTCCTCCTGGCAGCTCTTCCAGCTCTTCGTCTTGGCAGGTTCCTTGATTCCAGCGAGATCTAAATTCATGGGGTCAGGGCCCCAATATTTATATCCCAAATTCCTTTGTTCTCTGAAGGCAGAGAGGCCTTTGCCTAGTCCAAACCAGTTCTGGAGCACTTTGTTGACAAGTCTCCGTCCCTTCTTTCAGTGAGTGGGCCAGGGACATCAGACGCACCACAGGAGGTGGAGCCAGCATTGTGGAGGGAAGGCACCGTCCTATTCAGGGCCCAGGTGCGACCCCTCCCACCCATCTACATGTAGATCTTGCTATTCAGCCCTGTGCTGACTCACCCTGTCTCCTGGCATCCCCCAGCCCCGTCACTCACATTCCAGACAAGGAATACACAACCTCGCAGGGGCAGGCTTGGATGGTTAGACAAGAAAATACCCACTTTCTAAAAGTGGTATTTTCAAACACAGAATGTTAAAACCAACTTCACTAAAAGCTGCATTTTATCATTCTGAGTCCAGGCATACTAAACTAGAATTTCTACCATGTTCCCGGGGTCAGTTAGGATTATAAGCTGTAATAATCAAAACTGCCCGTTCTGGCCTAGGGGTAACAGGTAGCCTTGCAATAGTGAAAAACTAACTAGGCTGTAATTCACTATCAGGACATGCCGCACACACCCGGGCATGTCCTACCTTTCGCATACACCGCACCCTGCCCACAGGGGTACCTTGGGCCTACCTTAGGGGTGACTAACATGTAGCAAAGGGAAGGTTTAGGGACTTGCAAGTGTGTGCACTTGCCAAGTCGACATGGCAGCCCCAGGCTGCGCACAGGCTCTGCGGTGGCAGGCCCGAGTTACACTTTACGGGCTGTTTGCGTGGGTGGCACAATCCAGTGCTGCAGCCCACCAACAGCATTTGGTCTATAGGCCCTGGCACTCGCAGTGCACTTTACAAGGGACTGACACATAAACCAAATAGGCCAATCATGGAAACACCAATCCATAACGCATTTTATACAGGAGCACTTGCACTTTCCCACTGGACAGCAGTGAGGAAAGTGCGCAGAATCATTACACCAGCAAAAACGGAGTCAAAACCGGGAGGTCAGAAAGCAAAAAGTCAGGGGAAACACGCCAAAAGATGCCAAGTCTAACAGTTACCTACCAGACTGGCCATTTGTACGTCTAATTTTGTTTGTGACTAGACTGACAATGAACCCAGCCATGGTTGCAGGCCCGATACTATTTGGCTGTTTAGTTATGGTCTCTGCACAAGTCAGTGCTGCTGCTAACTAGTATGTACCCAGTAATTGGTTGGTTACACACTCCGTTATCTAGGTGACTAGGCTGTACACACCTGTGAGGGCTTGCACCTGTACAAGTCTTTGTGACTGACCTGTACCCAGCTACAGGTTCTGTGGCCGCCAAGCCAAGGTCTTTAGGTATGTTTTTGTTTTTTTTTAAACCAAATTAAAGTTGGGGGTACGCACAATTCTCTGCAGGTGAGGAGACCGTACCTACAGCCTGCGTACCCATTTAGTTTGGTTAGACTGATCTGAGCAGTTGGTTGTGCGGATGCCCAGTCCTGCAGGTGATTGATCTGTGCCTAGCCACGGTTTTATGTGTGCTCAGTAATACAGCGTGGCTGTGGTGATCCTGATGGCTGACGTTTGATACTAATTTAAAACACTTGTAATATTTAAAATGCAGAGTGTTTCGGCATGCACCGACATTAGAAAAGTGCCACAAAGCTTAAATGATTAGGCCTGCAAACAGCATTGTATAAGTAGAGAGCAGAATAGGCTTGCAAATAGTCTGTGATACGAAATAGGTGCTCCTTTTAATTGAATCTTGGTGACAAACGAAAAACTATTCAATGAGATAAGAGAAGGCGTAGAGAAAGCACCTCGAGCGCCTTGAGACCCTCACGGGTGATCTGCCGCCCTATATAAATATCTGATTGATTGAAAAACTTAAAGAAGAATTGGAAGAACAGATGCAACATAAAGAGTTGACAAATACATTCCAATTGATGAATCTTAAGTTAAATACAAAAAAGAGATTACGTAGAGTAAACAGGAAATTTAAAAGAGACACTTTTGAATATTGTAACTATACTCTACAGTTGGACTGAGATATGCGCTGCCAGGCATTCCTAGCAGGAAAAGGATGTAGACAAAACAATTATTGTCAGCAGAATCCATAAAGAATAAACATGCAGTTGAATGATTCAAAAAAAGGATTGTCTAACTCAATAACGTGAGACAGATCATTTTGAAATTAAAGTATGCTTCTTCAGAATGTTTCGCAGGATGCTTGAGAAAGCCTTTCTTGCAAATAATGCAGGAATACGAAGGAGTAGAAACCACATACGGATCCATTCAAATTGCTAAGTTGAGTAGAACCTTGACAGCTTGAGAAAATTTGAAATTTCCCAAACAGCTGTGTTAAAGTATGTAATAAAACTGTTGGTTGAACCCAAGAAAAAGGGCAAAAGTCTCCTAATATTAGAACTGGAAGCAGTCCAATAATTGAGATATGATAAAATTCTAAAACCAAAACCTGCTGAAAAGCGGAGAGCTCAGTAGTTGTAATGGACCACAACAAGCGGGCAGTCTGCTACAAGAAAGTGACTGTACAGTGGACAGGAAGTCATGTGTTCAAAATTCAGAGAGAGATGCATTACTAGTATCACTGTTATTAGCGTCGAGGAATAACCAGAACAAGTTTATTTTTAATGCAAGAAAACCTTTGAATTCTTGTATTAAATGCAGTGTTAAAAATCCTTAAAGATGAACGGAGACCACCAGTTATGACCCATGGTATCTGGGTTTGCGGGTTATAATTTGCACTGCTGAAAGACACAGCAGACCGGCTACTGGGAGGAATTGAGAATCATTCAGGGAATACTTTTCACTTGTGATGTAGTTAATCTATATACATCTTAAGCATAAAATAATATATTTGTATATTTTAATCATAATATATACATTTGTTAAGCAGACCTAAAGAATATATATGTATTTTTAAACCAAGGGTAGTATATATTTTTGTACAAAGAAATGCACATATCTAAATATATGTAATTATAAATGTTTATATACACAGGGATATGCTGTACATTTGTGTTCGAGTATGATGGGTATATAGGAAATAGCCAACTCTTGAGTGGTCTTCTGAAGATAACATAGTTATCCGTGGATCTTATGTTTGAGGGCAATGAATTACATAGTTTGGCTGCTTGAACAGAGAAAGATGTACCACCCATGTTTTTTTTCTTATATGCTGGGGTTTTGAGGCGAAGCGCCAATCTGGAGTGGAGGTTCTTTTGTTGAATGTATTTGGTGATTTTATTCCTGAGGAAAAGCGTTCTTGTTCCATGTACTGCTTTGTGGGTGATACAAAGCAGATTGAAGGTGGATCTTCTGGCAACCGGTAACTAATGTAGAGCCCTCAAGGCAGAGGAGATGTGGGCTTGTGGCTTTACATGTAGGAGTAGTCTGGCAGCAAGTTCTGAATCCATTGTAGTCTTTTCATAGTTGATAAAAATGATTCGTGATAGAGGCCTTTGGAGTAATCAACTTTAGACAGTACATAATAGATAGTAGCCTGGACCTTGTGTGCAATTCCTAGGTGGGGGAAGATGCAATGCAGAGTTTTCATAGTAATGAATCATGAGCTTCCAAATCTGTCCACTTAAGCATTCATTGATGACTTGGAGTCCATAGTAATTCCAAGGTTTCTTACTGCCTTAGATAGGCGGTGGTCCCAGATTGTCAGGCCAGGTGCAGTCCTAATTTTTCCAGTCGCCACATGTGAGTTTTTTCTTTTTTAGAACTCCTTTTTTTGTTGTTGTTTTTTTTAATTGAAAATGTTGCTCAGCAGACAGCTTATAAAGGAGGTAAACACAGCTTTACATGTCACATTTAGCAATGAAAATTCCAGCATGTCTAAATCACATTTGAGTTATCTTCAGGATGATGCTTGCACAGCCAGTGTACAATTTGGAAAATGATCGTCAGGCACCACACAGAGAAACTCCCCTGCTGCTTCCAGTAGCACACCCCCTGAATAATAACCCTTGAAAGCACTCCAGGCCCTCCACACCTTTTCTCACTTTTTAGGGCATCCCCGACTTTGATAAACCATCCGTTCTGCCCTCTGACTTCAGTCAAGGCCCGATTCACAATCTTCAATCCTGGGGGGAATACTTTGACCCCATGCCCTTGCTATATTGCGCTTTTCTACCCCAGCTGCCAGCGTTTACCAAATCTTCTGGTGTCTCGACCAAGTTTCCTCACCTGACACCATCAGGAGGAGCCCTTTTGCATCTAGGGGCATAGGTAAAGACATAACTTGGGACATTTCCGGCACGACTGTACGCCAAAAGTCTTGTATTAGCGTAAACTCCCATAGGATTTGAAAGAAGGTGCCCTCTTGGTTACATCCCCCGAGGCATAGTAGCGTGTCCACTCTACCCATTTTGTGCAAGAGGGTCCTTGAATAGGAGAACCCATGTAAAATCCTAAGATGGACCAATCGGAATCTTGTTCTCATGGCTATCTCTCGTGCGCTCTGGATAGCCTCCACCCATTCTTTGTCATCCATGTCGCCCAAGTCATCTGTCCATGTGTCTCTTAGTGCTCCCAATATGTCAGGGGAGTTTTTAATCAGTTTTTTATAGGCAGTGGATATTCCTTTTTCAGGGATGGGCTCCGTGACCAAACGGTCCTCCAGAGCCAACGCTTCTGGTAGCTGTTCTCCCTCGAGAATGTGGCTCCGCAGGGTGTGTCCCACCTGTAGGTATCTACAGTACTCCGACTCCGCCATCCTGAATTCCTGGTGAAGTGTCTCGAATCGTATCATGACCTGGCCCCTCCAAATGTCTCTCAGATGTTCTATCTCAATCAATGCTCACCTGGAGAAGCCCCCCAATTCCCCAACCTCATGAAGCATGTCACTATGCCATAGAGTGGTCGGGTAGGTGAGTCTGCCAGTCCAGCCCAAATAGCTCTGCGCCTCTCGCCACACCTTGACCCCTTGCGTTGGCAAGACCCGTTCTCTTTTCCTGCTATAGAGAATCACCTTGTGTCCTCCATGGCCCATGGCATCTTCATCAACTCTATATGCCGGCTGTTGCCTATCCAGAAAGGCCCAGTCATCAATCACTAGCAATTTCGCCACTCAATAGTATTTCTTTATATCTGGGATGACCAGGCCACCATTGTAAACACCCTGTTGTAGTTTGCTTAAAGCAATACGTGGGGTTCTGCCCACATTTGAGTATTTCAGTTTTGGAAGCATTCAGTGTGAGATGGCTACATGTCATCCACTGATCAAAGACTCTTTGCAACTGAATATTTTTTGCTTTTCCATTGTCTTTGTGGCTTTCCAGTTTAAGGAGTATTTGTGTCTCATCTGCATAGTTATAGCATGTGACCTGAAATTAATTGATCATTGCTGGTAATGACCTCATGTACATGTTGAAAAGCATGGGTGAGATGATAGAGCCTTGAGGAACTCCTGCTTTTCGAAAGACAATTAGGATGAGAAAGACGGAGTACGGGTGACATTTGTTCTGTTTCGAAGGAAGAATGTGATCCAGTCGAGAGCAGTCCCTCTATGCTGGCTTCATAGAGTCTTTGGATTACAGTGTCATGGTCAACTAGGTTGAAGGCAGGTGAGAGGGCCAAGAGAAGTAGTGCTGCAACCCCGTTCTGGTCTACTGTGTTTTTAAGGCCATCCCAGATGGCGATGAGGGCAGATTCAATGCCTCTTCCTGGATGGAATCCTGTTTGGAAGTAGGAAAGTATGGAGTTATCTTCAATTAATTGTGATATCTGGGTGAATGGTGCTCTTTCTATTCGTTTGCTCAGGAAAGGCCAATTTGTAATTGGTCTGTAGTTGTTGGGGTCATGTGGGTCCAAGTTTGTTTTCTTTCTAATGGGAATATGTATGCCTTTTTAAAGTCTTCTGGAAAGATTCCTGTTGTTAATTATTGATGATGATTCTTACTGTTGTAGCAGAAGAGGTAGTTAAAAGAATGTTCTTGGAAATTTGTGGTGGACAAGAGTCAGAAAAGCAGCCGGCTGGCCTGCTTGTTTTGACAAGATGCATAAATTCACTTTGTGATAGTTGTTTGGAGGAACACAGATGTTTGGTTTGCCTGCTCTTGGAGGGGATTGTTGGAAATGGGTTGGAGCTGGTGGTTTTCCTTTGTTTTTAAATAGAAGTCCAACATGTCTGCTTTAGTTCTGTAATGATTTGCCAGTTAGTCAGTAAATTCTTGAGTAATGAGAAGTTCCTTCTGTGCATTTAGATTTGCGAAATTCTGTGAGAATTTTATAATATTCTTTATTTGCACGTTTAGCATTTTGAATTTTGTCTGAATAAAACCTCTTTTTAGTTTTTTTGATTGTTGACTTGTATGTTCTGTTGCGTTTGTGTAGGGGAAGTTTGTCGTGATTGCTATTTGTTTTGAGCCAGATGCGTTGCAGCTTTGCAATTGGTAATTTAATCTCTTTTAATTCTGCATTTCTCCAAGATGCTTGTTTGCTTTTGTCATGTTTTGTTGTTGTTAGTGATATTAGGATATCAAAAGATTCCTGGAGCACTTCCTAAAGTTTTTTAACTGAATTTATTGTGTCTAGATCTGTGTTGGATGTTAGTTGTGTTTCTAAGTACTCAAAATTGAGTTTGGTCAATGGGTGGATGCATGCAAGGTGGCCTTAGGTGTGTTGATTTGTGGTGTGTTGTGTTGGAAAGCTAAAAAATCGGACCATGTGACTTGAGTAATCCTTTCAAAGGTTCTGGATTTGCAAAAATGACATCTAGGATGTGTCTAGATATGTGTGTGGGATTTGTGGACAATCTGATGTAGGTTCAGTGTGTATATATTGTGTGTAAACATTTTTCAATTCCCTGAATTAAACCGAATTATTTTTCAATATGGAATGTGCCACTTATTTGAAAATGGGTTGTGAAATAGCAAGCACTGTCTGATACCTTGGCCCATTGCCTGAAGGCTGATGATGAATGTGTTATGCATTTGCCAAACCCTGTCGTAAAAGAGATGGAGAAGACTCCAGTAAAACGGTTCCATTTTTTTAGGGGGTTTTGGGAAGGAAATCTTATTAAATAACATGCAGTTGCACTTCTCTGCTTGATATGCGAGCAGCAAGGTTAACCAGGGCACCAGGTTTATACTTCCAAGTGACTAGAAATATTTGGTGTGTGCCTTGGACTGCAACTTGACTACTGAGGCTTTCAGTTCACTCCACCCAGCAGCAGTGGAGCAGCAAGTGGTCACTTAAAGAACATTCATCTAATCACATACATAATTCCAAGTGCCAAATGGCAGGTCTTAATCGGCGGCCCCACTGTGCTTTTCAGGTCAATCTCTCATTCCAGGGACTTCACAGGAAAGCAATTTTTGCACCTTTTCAAGATATACAAGATTTTGACCCATTTCTAGGCCACTTTCACACTTGTAGTAGAGCCACTGGAAAATTAAAATGTGATTGTATAGTTGGTGCAACATCACGTCTGACACTTTTCAAAAATGTACTGGTCCTCTTTTAGCTGTTTGCTGTATTCAGGCATCTAATAAGGTGACGGTTTTTCCGATTTATGGCTTGATTCTGAGTTAACTGGTTACATTGTGTGCAAACTACTCCAGGACTAATCCCTTGTGCACACTATCTGGTGCACTTTCACGCCGTGATAACGTTTACAAAAGTGATGAGAAGAACTGTAGAAAAGTATTTTGTGTCAACTTTTGCGCACGATATTACCTCTAACACACACTTATGCTTGAGCAGTCTTCTCCAGGTGGGACTTGGAAGATATTGCCTCAGCGAAAATCAGGTACGAGAGTTATTTGTGCTCATCTTGTAATTGGCACACGTTCAAACTGCTCGCAGAAGTGTTGGGCGTTCAGCAGATTTCAAAAACTTTGAAGACCTGTGCGTAATTCCATGAAGTGGAAATAATGATGCCTCTTTGCCATTAAACGGTCTTGCTTCACTGTTCACACAACCGTTCTAAAAGCAGCAGTTGTTCCGAGAGAGTTCAGATTGTAGAAGTCTCGAATGGCCTGTAATATGAACACAGGTTAAACTTTAGCTCAACTAAGACCAGTATTAGAATATAAGCGGGAATAAATGAAATTCATCTTTTTCCTGCGAGAAGTGTATACAGTAGGTCTTTTTTCTTCAGAGTGCAACATTGGATGTGTTCCACTCAAACTAGTCTTCTGTGCTTCCATGCAAAACAAAAGTATTATTTGGTGAATAACGTTTTAAATAGGGTATGCATGTTTGTAATTTTCTTTCTTATGAAATCACTGTTAGTCTGTACCATTCAAAGCGCTTTACTTGGTATTTGATGAGTGTTAATAGGTCATCATAGATAATTGTGCCCCAGAATGTGGTGTTGCATAATTTGCTCCATGCCGCATAGTTTGCCTCCCCTCCCTTTGCGAAAAGTGGTTGAAATTTGCACACTGACTTTTTGCGAGTTGGCTCTGATTTTGCGAACCGTCTTACGTACTTTAGGTCGCTTCTCAAAGTCACCATCAAAAATGAATATTAATTGGGCTGCTAGTGATGTCCGACAGTGTGATTGGCTGCAAAGACGTGTTCGGGACTGCAATTGATAGCAGACCACCATTCTTGTGTTTGCATTCTCTAAAGGGAAAGTTTTTTTTTTTTTTTTAGCAGCTCTAGTTCTTTAACGAACCGGTGCTGCTTTAAAAAACCCCCAAAAAACAAGTTCCCATTTTGGAAAGCACCAGGGGGGAGAGCAGGCGGTGGTCTAAAGGACCACTGCCTACTACTCCCCCTGAGGCTGCAACATGATTCCCGCAGTGGGATGAGTCCCAAGAGGCCACCCTCCCCTTTGTGAATCAGTAACCACCTCCTTTGAGGTAGATGGTTTGCGTCCAGAAATGCTGTTGCAGACCATTGACGAAGACCATAACGAGTCGCAATTTGTAAGGATTACCCTTTTCAGGCCCCTCACAAATTATAATTCAGTATGGGTCACAAAACCCATTTTATGAGTACAAGCCGGAAAACTTTACAGACCCTTAAAATGAGTTTGGTACACTGGGAATGGCCGTTATGCACTCACAAACCCTGTGATTTGCCAATCGTAGGGTTTGCGATCGCAGAATTTTTAGTACATCTGGACTCTGTCCGTTATCGCTGTCTAGCTCTATATAAATTTAACTACAATACCAAATAACGTAGGTGGACCTGCATATAAACGTAGTGTTTGCATTTACACCTTCCAAGCCAGAGTTCTGCTCCACAATCTAATCTACTTTTGTGAGCCTTTGTGCGGTATCATGTGAGAGGACAGGCCTGGGTGTGTTATTTCAACACTCGGCCCTGTCGCCGCCCACTGCCACGGGTGATAAAGTAAGCATGTGGCGCAATGCTAAACCAGAGCAAGCGGGGCTTGCAGATGTGTTAGTGTAACGTGACCACGTAAGAGAAGCGTCAGCAACCCAGAGTTGCATTGGCTGTATCTTTAATGAGGCAAGTGAGCTGACAAATCATGGGTACATTCAGGGCTTTAAGTGGGATGAAAAGACGGGGGAGGGGAGGTGGGGGAGTCTCTCAAAGGGGCGTGGCTTAAAATCACCTAGGCTAAAAATCTGTGCTTAGCATAGTGTGCCGCCCCACAGATATTTTGCTGCTTCTGTCATTGCATCCAGATATATGATACAACAAGTAACATTGTAACTACAACAAGCCAGGGCTATTGGCTTTGTCAATGGTTATTAGTTGCATAAGATAAATAAGCAACAACCATGGCTCTGTAATTCAGCACATTGAAAATGCTTCAGTTCAGTTCTGAAATTATGAGACTGTGGAAGAACTAAAACGAGTCTCTTTGAGGTTACATCGAAGGCTTTGAGCAGTGGTACTGCTGCAGAGTTAAAATTCTATGTTTGCCCTCAACCCCAAAGTGAAAAATATAGCCCGATAGGGACCCGTCTCAGCACCTGCCTTTAAGGACCCGGCCCACTTAAAGCCCTGGGTACATTCACAACATGACGATGTCATAGGAGCGCCAGTGATCGGGAAAACAAAGACCATGAGTAATGGCATTTCAGCAATAACACAGGTTCAGGAGATCCGGAATTGTACGATAAGATTATATTCGGTCTTTTTTACTTAATCATCAAACGTTGAACTCGCAGAATTATTGTTAAAAGTATAGTTTTGTGCTTTTCTATGGGTAATGTATTTTTGTCACATCGAGGTGGACTTGGTTGTGAGTCAGGCCCTCTAGTGCGTGCGCAGTGGTTTGTTGACTTGCGACGTCTTCCTTTTAGTGCAACCCTCTGGTAACATTAAGTGTGTGTCAGGGCAGCTCCAGTGCTTAATTTGTCCCGGTGGCTGCCACCAACGCTCATTTTTGGGGACCGGCACTTATTTTTGCTCTTCAGGCATTTCCCAAGGGCAACAGAGGGAAACACCCAGAATAGAGAAAGAAGGAAGAAGAGAAAGACGGTAAACCCGTCACAAAGGGAGAAAGAAGGAAAACAACAAGACTGAGATAAAGAGGCGGCGAAATCACAGCCTTCGCTTCATAGTGCCATTATTGGCAACACACCCCACCCACACAACAACAGAGCATGCATGCATAAATAAATACACAACACGACTTTTGTTTGGGAAAATATTGCTGCAGGTTTATTCCATACAAAAGTAAGCAATATGGTGGGTTATCTTACGGGTGATCCAAGGGCAGGCAGCTGAACCAACCTATGCTGCCCCGCCCGACTGATGAGCCAAGCACTGTGGAGAACCCAATCAGTGCTACACCTTATGGGGTGATCGTCCTTACAGGATCACGTGACACATTGGTCCCTTATTACTCACGCCCCTTTCGGGGCGGAGCGTAGCATGGCTAGCCCCCGGTTGCTCAGGCCCACAACCGCCCGAAGGACTAGCGGGGCGCCAACACGGTTTTCCAGGAACCTCCCATGAGGCTCCTGGTATTTGGCTCTGGCACCCCTATTGTGCCCCGCAGAGGTACCCTTCTGTACCCATCTGCTTCCAGATCGCCCTGTAACTCCGCCTGCAACACAAAAGAAAACATTACAGCATTCTATGTACCTTGCCTGCCACCCCACGCCGGGTAAGCAATAGGGTGGGAGACGGCGTGCCCGGCGCGAAAGAGGACGCCAGGATGGCCGGTGGAGGCATAAATACCCTCCCCACCTCCTCGGCGCGCCGGAAGTGACGCGCCTAGCGCGCCTCCGGTAAGGGGGACTCCTCCCTGAGTCCCAGCATTAGAGGGGTGGGTTAGTGCCCAAATGGCACTAAAGGGCCGCCCTTTTAGGGTGGCCCCCTGTGTGGGCCGCGGGCAGCCGCATAGTGCCATTATTGGCAACACACCCCACCCACACAACAACAGAGCATGCATGCATAAATAAATACACAACACAACTTTTGTTTGGGAAAATATTGCTGCAGGTTTATTCTATACAAAAGTATGCAATATGGTGGGTTATCTTACGGGCGATGCAAGGGCAGGCAGCTGAACCAACCTAAGCTGCCCCGCCCGCCGGATGAGCCAAGCACTGTGGAGAACCCAATAGGTGCTACACCTTAGGGTGTGATCGTCCTTACAGGATCATGTGACACATTGGTCCCTTATTACTCACGCCCCTTTTGGGGCGGAGCGTAGCATGGCAAGCCCCCGGTTGCTCAGGCCCACAACCGCCCGAAGGACTAGCGGGGCGCCAACACGGTTTTCCAGGAAACGCCCATGAGGCTCCTGGTATTTAGCTCTGGCACCCCTATTGTGCCCCGCAGAGGTACCCTTCTGTACCCATCTGCTTCCAGATCGTCCTGTAACTCTGCCACAGCTCTGGAGGCGGCCCCCGTCGCCGCCAGAGCCCCCCCACCAAACAGGTATACTCTCACCTGCAACCTCTCAGCCCCATGGCCTCCTGCAGATCTAAAAGGAATAGATCCATCCCTATTGGTGACAAGTGAACCCCATCTTTGTCAAAGTTCCCTTGCACATTATCTTGAATCATCTCCTGTCTGATGAACCCCAGGCCCCTCTGGTCTGTGAACTTACGCATTGCACGATTCACCCTCTTCCGGGAATGTTCAATGGCCTCCCCAGATCTGGCCCCGTGCCACATCCTGCGGGGTATGATTTCAGACCACCAGACCAAACCACCCTGTGCAGCCCAAGCAGTGGAACATTTCCTGCCCCGTTAAATTTTAATTTCTGTTGAATACTGGACGTGCCAAATGTTCTTTTTACACCCAGCGTGGCTAATATAGCTAACCGGGTGGGGCATTTGAGCTTAACTGCAGTAACATGCCGCCTACCCTTGGTTCTGGGGTGCACCTACTTCGCCCTGTTGACCAGACAATTGCACAGACCCCTTTGATTGCTAAACCCTGGTGAACACCTTATTGGTGTCAAATCTGATTTGAAACAATATACGTATTGTGCCCACTATTGGCGACACCTCACCCTTTCGTGTAGTGACAACTTACGCAGCGCACCCCGCTTGCTTAACTGCCGTCAGATCACAGATGCCAGTACCTGCTAACCATCTCTGACCCTGGATGCTTAAACCCGCAAAAGTGTCGGAATCCCAGTTTCATGTTAGCTGCAGTACACCTTCAGTGGATCTGCTGGGAGATACCACAAGCCGCATTGGTCATGAGAACCTTAAGAAGCACCCAATTTTCACCTGGGCATACCTCTAAATGAGACTGGCTCCACACATCTGTAAGGCCAGAGACACACATATATTAAACCTATTTACTGGTTTTTGCCACTTGGCACCCTTCTGGTTGAAGCTCTGTGTTTCTGTGAAGCGCGCGTGCCCCCGGGGCATGATGTCGCTGAATAACCGGTGTATGTTACCCACTTGCTGATACTATGTATCGCTAACTGCCCTACTTGGATTGACGGAACTCTGAATGCTTCCTAAGGACTGTAGACTTACTGCGCCAACCCAGTTTGACCCCAAAACTTTGGGACAACCTAAGTAGTAACCATGCCCTTCATGGTACATCTACCCCAGCGTTGACTATCAACGTATTTGAGACACAGGTTGCAGAAGATGTCCCTTCCAGTCTCTGGTTCTAGCCCATGGAAGGATAACCCAGGGGGCAGACAAGTCTGTGGGAACCGGAGGGGAACAATATGTGCAAGTACCTGCCCTTGTCTGAATATTGGGAATGCCAGATGGTCTATAATGCCTTGTCGTCATTTGTGCTCTAACGCTGTGTTTACCAAACTTTTTTGCACTGCAGTCCACTTGTTAGATGACAACTACCACAACCCGCCTGCTGCCCTGGCTAAAGCGCGGGTGAATATGTCTTGACTGAGGCGACCTGTAACCTGCCCTTGTTTGCAGAGGGCACATTTTAGCTGCATTGACCAGACATAGCAAGACGCGACGAGATTGCGAGCCCCACTCCCACACAACTAAAATTAAACATAGTCCATCCGGGGCCGAGGCCTTGCCTTTGCCCTCTGTGGTGTGATCTGGACTGCTAAGACAGGGCGTCATGAGGTCACACATTCGCGTGTACCCGTTACTCTTGTGCTACACTCGCTGTGGGATTAGTATGCTCCTCGCCTACTTGCTCGGAATTAGTGATGGTCCCTCGAGGGGTGAAAGGTCATGGCCTTATCCCTGAAGCTTGTCCATCCAGAATTCTACAGGAAATCTACAGCATTGCTTTGTAAAGCTGTTCCTGGTTCCACTATTAATTATGGTCGATATGCTCTACCAGGTTTGAACAAACATCTTAGCTAATCGTATGCCTGCCTAATTCCCAGGGCTGACTGTTTTTAATGCTTTACAAATGAAATTGCCCAACCACATGATGCCTTGCACTGAAACTCTACTGGGTTGTCTCAACTTTCTTTCAAAGCTAGAAATGCCCACCAAGTGTACATGGTACCTGTTTCTATATGGTGCCAGCAGATGTTCCTCATAAAGGCCCTTGTAGCCAATTGCACAATGCAGTCTCAACAACATTTCGCAGCACCTCTCTTTGCGTTGTAATTGCCCAGAGTAAGTGTAAAATTATACTTTCCCACCATTGGGCTGGTAACCGGCGGCAAAGAAAGACAGAACCTGGGCATGAGGTCCCAGTTTCCTAGAGTAAAACAATAATTATCCCACACCATTATCAAATGTGCCACATGCACCCATGCCCTATCCACCTGTTGTTATGCAGATGTCATCCAATTCAATGACACAGGCAACGTATCAACCAGTTCTCGCCTCCGTGGTCAACAAAATTCCATATGCCGGGATTTCTCCACCAGTACCTATGATGCTGAACCTGGATTTGTAAGGCGCACGCGAGGTTCGGCGATCGTCCCGATGCTAGTCGCCAGTTTCCAACTTATCAATATCGTCCGACTTAGTGAGGGCACTACGAGGACTCGTGGGACGGAATAGAGGTCCAACGCATTAGTGCCAATTAAGAAACCGCCAGGAAACATCGACATCATGCATGAACTAGCCAATGTGGCCACTTCCCCGAAAACCGGCCACAATCCAGTACCCCCCATAATACTGCAACCCAGACATACACCCGGGGGGCAAACAGGCGACTCTGGTAAAGGTGAAAGAACGTGCGAATTCCATCCCTGCAACCCAGGCATAATACTAAGTTAGAACCGCACATCGATATAGGCAAACAAAAAGGACAGCCGAACACAGCCGTGCCACATCCAAGAAGAACCATCTACAGTTGAAAGCCCACTGAGGGGAGAAGTACAGTTCCCGCGTACTTCGATACCAACACTAAAGAGAAGGTGGACCTCTCTGGGGTGCCCCACCTTAGCCCCCAGACATGCACGAGCGCTAGGGGAGGTGGGGGTAGAGAAACCAAGACCAACTGATGCCCCGGGTGGGCGTGTATCCCTAGTCGCGGCGGGAGCACACACTGCGTCACTGGGAGAACCTGGCTTTACATATCCATCACAAACCGTGCCCATCGCGCCTTCCTGATGCACACACGCCACATGCTCCGCACAGCCCCCAGCGTCGAGGTGTGGGCATACCCTGTGCTCCTGTCTTTTAACCTGGACCCAGTGACCAATTATACGTTGGTGACTGCCCCCGCTATGGTCCGCCCTGCCCACGGGCTGGTGCAGTTAGGAGCACGGGGCCTAGCAATGGGTGTCTTTAAGAAAAGAAAACAATAACTGGCCACGCAATGAACCAAGAACAGACCCATGGCTCTCTGCGGTGAGGAGTTGGGGAATACCAGACGGGCAATGTGCAAGAGACTAGGATGCCGTTAAGCATCAATTTAGAGGGATAGTGACTTGTGTTTTCAACATAGGAACACAGCAGCAGCTCACTAATATTACTGCAAATAATATCTGTGACACCCACCAATTCTCATTTTTGAGGTCCTGGTTTGGTCTAAGAGATACTTTTTATGGATGTTGCGAGGGACCCACACAATATATCTCTGCAAATTAACTAATATCTTCTCACACATCGCCCACGTTAAAATTGCAATTGGGGCAAACGGTAATTAAAACAATCTGCTAGAGAAGTATAAAAGCTATCAGGGGGCCCCTTCGGAGGCTGGGGCCCTGGGCCATGGTCCACTTTGCCCATGCCTAAATGTCTCTGACCCGACGCTCCCTCTGCTCGCCGTGGTGCCGGCACAAAGACCCCATCCGACGAGGGCACCACCCGGATGGGAACGCTATTTGGGTCATCGCACACAATTTGAAAGGCATCCCATGCTCAAAATATCCTTGAAGCACCCTGTGCAAGTCTACACCAGCAGACTTGCTGCTCAAGTTGCTCCCCCCCGCGGCGCCGAGGGGGGCTAGCCCTGTTTGTGCCTGTCTTCATTGCCCCTAAGATGGAGAGGCAAATACCATTGCTGCGTTGCAGATGGTCACCCTTGGCACCGATGCCTCGGAAGGCGCCAGCGAGGCTTGGACAGGTTCAGTCATGTGCAAGTGTGACACTTCAGTCTAAACCAGGCCCCCAAAGCTGTAAGCATGGCTTGGGCAGCAGGCACTGCAACGCAAATGATAACCGATGGTGTACTGAATGACCCCCGTGCGGTAAAGCCACTTGAATGTTTCTCCGCCTGACACCAACCCCAGAGCTGCTCGAGAACAGCCCACCACACCGTCGGGGCTGTGCCAACAAAATCCCTACAGCCCAATACACTGGGGGTCATTGCAATATGGTGTTAGTAGTGGGCATCGTGCAAACTTGCAGTGTACTGTTAATGTCAAACAGAACTAGATAGGCGGCAATCTGCCATTACTTGGAGCCGAGGACAAAGCGGGCAAGATTAGGTGTGTTGTTTCCAACCACAATGCTTAGATGCACCAGAGGATGCACTGCCACCCTTTCCACGGCGAGCTCAGTCGTGCTGACCGTCGGAACTAGGCGCCCCATGGCCAAAGGGGGGCAACCACGACGAGACCACTCCCCCGGCCCCACACTTGCAGCAACAACAAGCCAATCAAATTCACCTCCGGAGTCACCGCACCCACGCCGGAAGTGACTCCCAAGCCATGGGCGGAACCATTGTAGGGAACAAAACAGTAGACGCCTGGACTGCCAACGAATCCTGCGTGGCTGTACTGCAATGGTGAAGTGTCCCCCATAGTGGCTGGAACGCCACGCCCCATCACCGAAATTAGAACATGTCACACCTAACAATCTGAAACCTCGTCAGCTGTGTTAAATTGCTGCTAACCGCAACTCGCTGCACACTTGTTATCCTGCTACTGCTGTACAGCCCTCTGATGCCTTCGGGCCAAGTCCGTGCCATATGAACTTGCAGATAAAACCCACACAGACTCACTCCGTAGCAAAGCCAGAGCCCGACGAGAACACCCACTCAAGGCTCACCACTCAGGCAGCAGCTGCCCAGCCACAACCTGCGCCAGCAGAGCACACGCACATCCAAGACTCCACCGAGCCCGTTCATGCGGAGAGCCCGCGACCAGCCCTCAGGGCCTCTTCCTTTTGCGCAAGTGTGGACCTCGGGCACCTGACAACGTTCGCCTCATCCGTGAGGACCTCTTATTCGCGCCTCACTTCCATGTCCGTTCATCTAGGAAGGCCTCATAGAAGACAAGATCCTTCTGTAGCCGCCGCACTGCTTTTTACGCCCCAAACCGTCCCAAGGAATGGTAAAACACAAACGCCTACAACTCCTTTGGGAGGAATATTGCCCGTTACCGTCTGCCTATTTCCATCCTCATAAAAAACACCCTTAGCTTCAAAATGGGTAGCTGTGTCCTCGCGCCACCTGCATCACTCAACCGCTTCCATTTGGAAACATGCGTTATATTTAGTTAACATTAAATTACAAGTATAAATGTTCTAAATAACTGCAAAGGGTTACGGAATGGCTAAAATTAACTCATTTGTTTCTTAAGGGGCTCAACGGTTGCAGAGCAAAGGTCACCGACCAAATCCCACACCCCTTCCCCTCGTCCACATCGCGAAGGCAAGTAGAGGGGGCAATTAGGGGGGGGGGGCATGCACCGTGCTGCGGGCCGCCCGGCATGCTGCAACTCAGCACCTCCTGGCAACAAGCAGCGCTTACATGGAGAGCGTTCCCCACTGTGGATTTGCTTCACGAGCCGCACATGTAAGACTTCCTAGCCTAGCTGATGTGTATCGGCGCACTGCCCAGACAACCAAAGAGAATATCCATACAAATTCAGAGACAGTACCCTTGCCTGTAATTGTGCCTCTGAGAACCCAACCCGTGAACGCCAGGATGTGAACACAACCTATCAATCAATCAATCAATCAATCAATCATGTCACTTATAAAGCGCACTACATACCCGCGAGGGTCTCAAGGCGCTGGGGGAAGAGGGGGGTGGTGCTGCTACTGATCGAAGAGCCAGGTCTTGAGGAGTCTTCTGAAGGCCAGTAGGTCTTGGGTCTGTCGGAGGTTGGTGGGGAGGGTGTTCCAGGTCTTGGCGGCGAGGTGGGAGAAGGATCTGCCGCCGGCGGTCGTTTTCCGGATGCGGGGGACTGTGGCGAGGGCGAGGCTGGTCGAGCGGAGCTGGCGGGTGGGGGTGTAGAAGCTGAGTCGTCTGTTGAGGTAGGCTGGTCCGGAGTTGTGGAGTGCTTTGTGTGCGTGGGAGAGGAGCTTGAAGGTTATCCTCTTGTTGACAGGGAGCCAGTGCAACCTATGGAGTAATCGTTAGAGACCCTAAACACTGGGCCTCTTAAACACTGGGCCTTCGTGTCTCCTAATGAAATACATTTTTACCGCTAAACGTAGCACCACCAGGCTTGTTTTGGAAACAGCTGGACATAAGACAAATGTGTTAGCTCCTGCACATACTTAATTCACGCCGTTTCTAAGCAGCCACAGTACACAGGTCTTACCGCAGGCGCTAACCAGTACTCCGCACCGGACCCGTGAACCACCACTCCCCCTTGTCGGCCGCCGGTCTCGACACATAGGGTCCCGCTAGAGTTTGCTCCCTCATCCGCCCACCGGCAGCCCGGTTGGACATGCTGCAGGCCAACTGACCCGGCCGAATCCCACGCTGTCTGTGCAGCGCGCGCCGGCTGGTCCAACCCGCAATCGGAAATCCCGGTCCCATGCACAGCTGTAGGCTGAGGCAGGGGCGGCGTGTCTGCGCTCGCGGCCCCACCCAAACCACCCCCCAACAATGGGGCGGAAACAGCTGTCCGCGGGATAGCGAACTGCGACACCCCCTAAGGAAATGAGGTACGACTCCTGCCCCTGCTCCCCAGAGCATGTACAGCCTGACGAAAACGAAGGAGAGCGGCCGCCGGACCTGCCATACTCCTGCCCACAACTGTCCCAGTGTAAGGTGAGTCCGGGACCCCCGCAACACCGGTAAGGGCGAGGCATATTTGGCGGGAAGGGATGGGGTAGCGCCTCGGGGGCTCGTGCACTCTGCGCAGTCCACCCAGCTAATCGGAGGCCGTAACACAGGACATCACCCGGTCACATGCTGCCAGCCACTAAATACATCCTCCCGCAGCAGCGACCGGGACAGGCCGCGACGACACGGTGCCTCCCCAGTGAAGCCCGCGGGCTGCCGCGCTGTGGGAACGGGAGCACCTAAAGGAACGTGAGCCCAGATCCCCCCCTTCACGGAGAGGGGCAGCGGGGAGTGACCCAACTCACCCCCGCAAGGCCCAAACCCAGCCCGGCTAACTACTCGGGCCGTAAATATTTAATGGCGGGTCTGATAATGCCCCCTGGCTCCACTGTTCCCCCTGCATGCCCCCCCACACGCCGTAGACCGAGGGCCGAGCAACCCGCCCCAAGGATGCTCGGCACAAAGGCCCCAATGGCCCTCCCTGCCCCCCAGACTCACCGCGCAAGACGACCACCATTTGGTCCTGGATGCACAACACCTGAGGCGCGGTGTAGGCATGGATGCACCGCGGGGAACAGGGAAGACCGCACCAGGCCGGCCACCAAACGCGAGATAGAAGGAACCCGCACGACGCCAGACCCGTGCAGACGGCGTGCCCGGCGCGAAAGAGGAAGCCAGGATGGCCGGGGGAGGCATAAATACCCTCCCCACCTCCTCGGTGCGCCGGAAGTGACGAGCCTAGCGCGCCTCAGGTAAGGGGGGACTCCTCCCTGAGTCCCAGCATTAGAGGGGTGGGTTAGTGCCCATGGCCCCCTGCGTGGGCCGCGGGCAGCCGCATATTCGGCGCTTGGACATTTACTAGCGGCGGCCGCGGGCTTCTGAGCAGCCCTCTGGAATCATTTCGCCACCCATTTTGAGTTCATTGTTGGAATTTTTCGGTTCCAAAGACGGTGGTTGGATCAACGCGGCCTTTTAAACACTTGGAGCCTGCACTGTTGCTTAGACGAAGTGGATGGGCATCAAGCAGGTCTTGACTAACGGGAGAATGCGCATGCTTAGAAGACTGTCTTTTATTTTGCAGATTTATAGAGCGCGAACTCGACACGAAGGAATTGGAGCGCTTTACATGAGCACCAGTCATACAGACTGTAGTATTTGTTCGTCAGGGCGCAGCGCTACAGCTCTTGGTGTGGATTAATAATGCCGGAATGCGTGCAGCGTGAATTGAGCCCTTCAAGTGCCTGCTGGTCCCTGAGTAGGAAGTCGGTTTGTACCTCAGACAGTTGAATATTTCAATCGCATCAGGATTATTTAGTCGTGACGCGCAGTGGGAACTGGTCTGTGGTGTCCCTGCTCGACTCGCTGTTAGAACCCGTGTAAACATGGCTTGTGAAAGAACTGAATACGTTCCATACGTGCATAAAACACACACACACACACACACCCCCCCCGTGTGTGTGCACTGGGAACATTTGGGGACTGGTGCTAATTCAGGAAGAGAGAAGAAGCAATTCACGTGGCTGCAGAAAAATATTTTACCTTCTAAATTGCAAGAGAATGAGAAGGAATCTCCCATTGCAGGTTCCTGCCTCCCTGGTACCCCCGACCTGACTTGGCATGGGCTATGTATGCCCTCCTCTTCGGGGCAAAAGTAAAATAGCCATTTAACCATGATGGCAGTGCTTGTAATGTGATGGCTGTACTGGGCAGTGCAAGGCTGTGCCTCGCACATTATAATGTACCCAGCATTTGACGGCTATGCCTTGTCATGTGAGGCTGTACCTTGGCAGGTGATGTTCAGGTCATATTGTCACTGTGATTGGGTACGTGGGCTGCATCTGACACAACATAAACTCTAGATGATTGACTTAGTCATTGCTTGTAGATATAGATTTTTTGCCAGAGGCTTGCTGCTTTGTATTGCTGCAGTGAACCACAAACTTAAGTTAATGGCCTTTATTTTGCTGACTGCGGAAGGGCAGCACGTATGGATGTTATCTGAGTCAGTGGCCTGCAGTTTTCCCAGTCTTTCCCACAGCAGTAGCATTCATTTATTTTGCTATTTTATCAACTGAATAGGCCAGGAAAGTAGCAGAAGGAGTCTGCTTAGTCACTTCTTGTTTTAGTTTTAAGGAAGTATTGGCCATTTAGTTGCAGTATTTGAAAGCAAAGTAGTTACTGATGAGGACAGCAAGTGGATGAAGACTCTTCGGTGCAGATGTTTTTGTTTTTGTACTAGTCCAGATTCATGCCTGTTCTGCTGTTTGAGCAAGCGCACCCCGTTTAGGGGTGTGTGGGGTTAGACCAAGGGTGCACATGAATCGCTACTCCTGTGCTCTTGTGATTCTTTGGCTGAAGGCTGTTGTTTGTGGAATCACAGGGGTGCCCGGCGGAGTACTTCCTGCCCTCTTGCAGTGTGCAAGAGTTCACTAGGCGCTGGGGGCAGGGAGGACAGGAAGTTGGTGGCTTGAACTTTGCATCAAGGTAGGCTGGCATCGCGGGGAGGAAGGGGTTAATTAGACTGGGATCATCTTGTCCTGTGTATTTTCCTTCCTGCGATCCCAGACTAGCAGGCTTGTCATGACTCAAACCCCACCTTCTCAGCCCCCAGGCATGTGAGTGAGCTGCTTGGCAGTGGTTGGGAATTGCAGGTGTATTTGATGGTGGGATAGAGGCCAATAGCAGCAGTTAATTAAACAAGCATTGAAAATGCAATAGGTCTCGCCTTTAAGTTAAAGCCATTTGCTTTGCTAATGGTATTGTATAGCAAAGCAAATGGCTTTAACTTAATTAAAGGCGAGACCTATTGGCTATGCCAATGCTTGTTCATCTTATCTTGGCCCCCCTCACCTTCTCGCTACCCCTCCCATTTTCCCAGCACATTAACAAATGGGAGAGAGCACAAAATGTTGTTTCTCCCAGGCTGGTATCGGAGCAAAGGCCAGCTCTGATAGGACCCCAACCCTAAATTTTACAACTTGGAATGTTACTTGCATCCTCCTAGCATTTCCCTCTACCTTACCTCCGGCATACTGCCGGGGCAACCTTCTCCCTATCCCTAGGACAAGGCACTGTCATGGCGCCTGATTTCCTCATTGGCCCAGTCCTCTGCCATCTCGTCCCATTCATTGGTTGAAAACGCAGTGCAGAAAAGATGAGAGAAGTAGTTTCATCCACTTAGTGGCTGCCTCATTATGAGCAGGTCAGGGGTTTCAGAGGGCCAATGCCAGTGACCCTGACACATAACCGGAACATGAGCGATCTCCTCCGGGTCTTCGCCAGACAAATGCGCGGCTGCTGTTTCTATTGGCGGCCCCTGTTGCCAAGCGCTGCAGAGCGTGGCTGTGCGTGCAGGCAGCCCTCTGTCTCGTGCTGAGGTATTTATTATCCGCTCGAAACAATAATCAAGACTGACATCACCCGAGGCAGAGGAACAGGGAGATGAAAGATGAGGGGAGAATTAAATGGTGGGAGGAAGAGGCGGGCAGTTAGAAGAGTGTAGAAGGTTTAAAAGGGGCTTAATAATGAAGCGAGAGGGTAAGATGAAAGGAAGGAATGATTAAATGAAAGAGAAGAGCTAAGAAGGCAGGGTGAAAACGGAAATGGTAGTGGAAAGGAGAGCACTATAAAACGAGAAAGCGCACTTGCGGATTGGGATGAATTTAAAAGGGAAACTACGAGGGAGCGATAGAGGAAGAATGCAAGGAAAGGGGGGGTGAAATTAGAAAGAAGAGGGGGAGAGATGAGAGAATCAAGACTGAAGGGGAAGGAGAGGTGGCAAAAAAGCAGTGAGCTGGGGGAAAGTCGAGGGAGGATACAGGGGTGATGAGTGATAGAGTATGAAGATGGGGCGAGTGGAAAGGAGAAATGAAGAAGAATTAAGAGAGGGAACGAAGGAGGACGAGAGACAGAAGGAGAGAGGGGAATATATTTAAATATGTATCGATTGCAAAAGGTCCTCGCATGGCGAGAGCAGCGCATGCACTGCTTTCGCCAGGTGAGACCTAAACAAGCGGCTGTGAAAGTGATCGCGCGAAGCCCACGCTAATTAAAAGCACACGCGAAGCGGCATTTTCGTTGCTATGGCAACAAAATGGCGTCGGACTGTCCACAGTCCCTATGGACACGCGCATGCTGTTTGCTATGGACAAATGGCGAGAGCAGCCATGTTTGTCCATGCAGACGCATGCATGAAAGCCCTAGTCAGAATTGATTCCAAAAGGTACTCGCGAGGGCAGCGCATGCGCTGCTTTCGCCAGGCGAGACCTAAAAAAATCCTATCTACCGTGAAGGAAAGTTTCAATTCTATTAAGGACATGGAGTCAAAGATTATGCTTTTAACTTTCTTCTTAATTAGTGCAGCAACCCAACATACATGATAGAGCAAAACATCAAAAACAAGGGGCTTCAAATTCTGTGAGTCCAGGCAACAGTTTGTAAAAGTCAACAAATCTGGTAAGTCGGGCACCAAATAACATCCCCTTGGAACAGCACTTGCTCTTTCTTTGTGTGATAAAGTCAGCTATGGGATCTTCTCCACTGAAATTCTTGCTTCTGGTCAGTGCGTCTCAAGAATACAACCTAATCAAAACTTGTTCCACTACAATTAATCCATACATTACAATTTGCCATAATCATCAGAATAAAAGGAACCAAAAGAACAGGAACATCTTTTCTACTCTTTGTAAATGTACACTTGTACAATAAAAACTATACCTTATTCAACTAAGAACTCCACACTGGTACGTAGGGAAGGGATTAACTGCCAAATGTATCTTAGGTGGGATAACCCTTGCCTCCATGTCCTTAATAGACTTGAAACTTTCCTTCACTGTAGCTAGGAAATTATGTATTCTATGTTGTGAACGGGGGCTCAGATTATGCTTGTTTAAAGCTTACTTACCACCACTGAAGCCATTTGCATAACAGGCTTAAAATAGAACTTCTTAAAAGTGGAGTCGGGTGATCAGTCTGCCACCTTCAAAATGTCCTCCAAAGTTCCACCCACAGAAAAGCCCTTAAAGGGTATTGCGCCACAGGTCGAACGCGCACTGTAGATGTAGGGATCGATGCCTGCTTCAGTCATGACCAAACAGGCCCATCTGGCTATCGTGGAGATAGAGGCAGGCTGAAAAGGTTTTTCAGTGCAATCAATAAATGATTGGCCCCAGCCTGTCGGAAATCTGCGGTGAGCGCTTCATAAGCACTAATACACCACACCACACACAATTTTGGGAGATCTGGGAAGGCTGGATAGTGCACTGTTCTTATACTGGTCTTCGTATTACGTCCCACTGTCAAGGTGATTCCTTCTGAGGTAAAACTTCTTGCAGACATATTCAAGGCCCTTACATCGGACACAAGTTTGCATGAAACCAAACATAGAAGCATGGCTAGCTTACCTGTAAGTTCTTTACTTGAAAGGTATGCATTGTCCTGTCAGGATTCAAAAGGCATAGTCCCACATTGACGCCCCATAGTTGAGAATACCTTAATTGAGGAGTATTGGACAGCTTTAAAAGTTTACATACCAAAGGATGCTCTTCCCTCAGGGATACAATGCCATGGCTCATGACCTGTGGAAATCACTGAATGGACTGCATTGATCTTCCTGTAGGTCAGACCTGCAGAAGCTACCTCTGACAAGAAATTCAAGATGTGGGCTACATCTGACCCCATGGGATCCAGGTCCCGTTCCATACACGAATGGGACCATCTGCGCCAAGCTGCACAATACTGCGGAGGTCGAATCTGCCCATGCTCTTCTGATGAGGCTCGCAGCCTGTCTCAAAAGGCCTGGGATGCCCCAACGTCCCCTGAAATCGTCAACACCATCAGCATAAGTGACCTGTCCAGGATCAACAGGTGTAAGTTTCCCATTGGTTCCTATAGCATATTCAGACTCTAGGGACGTAGTATTGTAAAATATGTAGAAAGTTCTAGAAGAACTGGAAGCCACACTTGCGACCTCCAAATCGGAGTTACCAGGTGAAGCACCAAGGAGAGGCCGAACCGGAGCACAGTAAATACGTACACCTGGCTGTTCCACGCAAACTGCGGAAATTGGCGATGCAGAGGAAAGATTGGGATGGTGAAGTGAGTGTCCCGAAGGTCCAATCTTACCATCCAGTCATTTGGTAAGAGAATATCTCTTAAAAGATGAAGATCTTGAAGCGGCTGTACACCAGCCACTGGTTGAATTCTTTCAGATTGATTACCAGGCGGAAACCCTGGTCTTTCTTCTCTACAAGAAATGGGTTGCTGAGAAACCCTCTCAAGTGTAAGACTGAAAAAACAATTTCCCCCTTGTGTAGAAGAGTCCACCTCCCAGGAAATGAGAAACCTGTCCTCGAACTGACAGAGAATATGAGTTTGGGCGTTCTGGTTCTGGATAGGGGTGTCGTAGAACTCCTATGAACAACTGAAATCCTCCCCTGTGATGTCCTTCCAATTGTGGAGAAAAAAAGAGCCACTCCAGCCCCTACCCTTGGTGGGGAAGAAGGGATAGTCCTTACCCGAGGATCCACCTGGGGTGTTTGCAGCTCCTCGGAAGCCTTCTGTGCCGCAGCAGGCACAGGTCAGGAAAAAACTCTTAAAGCGCTGTTCGTCCTTGAATTGTTAGTTGAACTGCAAATTACCCTGCGACCTCTGGGCAGTTGGGGAGTATAAGTAGCCGAAAGAGCACCCCCTGCAGGCCCCTCGAAAAACCCATTTGCAGAAAACTTTTTTCATGAATTGCTGGGCTTTGTCGAGCAAGGACATGGTTGTGACGACTTTGTTCAGTTCCTTTATTAACGACTCCTCGAAGAGGCTGCCATCCGCAACTGACCCCTCTTCAGTGGTAGCCAGCTCCTCCAACTTTGTGTTGATAAGTAGGGAACATCTCTCAGTAGAGAGTGCACAATTAGAGAAAACATCTTGCTCTCTGTGACCAGCCCAACAGTATTTCCAGGTAGAGTAGTTTGCCAGGCTCCTTCGCTTCCTAGGCCATGTCTAAAATTTTTGTTAGTGGTCTGAGGATCGCTAACAACTTGTCCTGACAGGCCTTTCAGGAACTATCAATACCATTTTTAGGGTCTTTAATAAACTTTGTTATGAAAGTGGCCATTTTGCCATCAATCTCTGGTGTCCGAGCAACTTTCCTGTCAAGGCATGGTGTGGACACTTTGGCCCAAAGGCGGCCTCTAACTTCCTTCCCAAGGGTTTCTGAACTTGATTACCCACATTACTGGGCCACTTTAACCGCCGGAGCCCACTCCGCAGAACGCGGGAGGTAGATACCATCCGGGTCTAGCATGCCTTCTATCTCCATTGCCCCCATCTTACTTCTGCTAGGGGACGGCTCCAACCTGGGGCATTTTGAACTGCCCTCTGATCTCTAAGGTCTACAAGGCCCTGGTTCATTATCAGAATCGTTCTGGTCAGGGTCACCGTATACTTCCCCATCATCCTTGTCCTCACATAAAGTAACCTCTTCATTCTCGTTGGGGGTTATCTTAGGTTAGAGGGGATCCAAAGGAACACTGAGGTCTTGGCTCTAAATTTATTTAACACCAATCTGAGTTTCTAGATTGGTGTCCGAAGAAGGGGAGTAAAACATTTTAGACTGAGCCCTTCTTTGTGTTGGGGTGGCGAGGGGTTAAGGTGCCTCTTGAGGTGCAAGTGGTGTCTAGGGACTTATAGCTGCCACCAGTGGGAGGGTTCCCGCTGCGCTCGCAACCACCATCAACAGTTTTCTGCTCAAGGGCTCTAGTGCTAGTGTCAGGGCTCTCTGAAAGGTGGCGTCCACCGCATCTACAAATTCCTCATCAAGAAGAAAGGGTATCTGTCTCACTCACATCTCTCCAAACTCCCCTCTCTCTGTGTTCCTGCCATTGATTGCTCTGGAACTAATATATTTATTCAGGCCAAGGTGGGAAAATGATATTAACAGCCTGAACACATCCACGTAGATGTAGTGAGAAAATGAAGGGGATGACTGAGGCTGATGAGCCTCCTCCAGTATACAATATCACCCTGGTGGTTTCAACAGTTACGGAGAAAGGAGGGCCAAAAGCAAAAGCGTGTAGCCCTGTCTAATAAAATGCCCATGGGTCTAAAGAAAAACCTGAATTGTTGTGAGGCCTCGGCAGATATGAGATCGCGCAGCTCGTTTCACTCAAACTGGATAGCAATGAGACGTGACTTACGTTAGTGTCTCCTAGCGAGTATGGTCCCTAGCAGCAGAAACTGGGCACTGCACCATGCGGTCTCTGCCTGCTGTGCCGACTTGCTTGGGAGACACCGCACTGAAAGCGGGAAGCCATAGTGAGGCTCCGACACCACGTAGACCCGCAGTGGCAGCCTCTGGCTTGCCAAGATGCGTAATAGGCAACCTAATTGAAAGGTAATACAATGATTCACCCCTGAGCACTCAAGCTGAGTAATGTTCTGTCCAACAGAGATGCAAAAAGTCTTATATAATTTCTTTAGTTCCAATTCTTTATTCGGGTATTCAGCGTTCGATACTCAGCAGTATAATGTTTCCAAAACACAGCTTGATGTTGAGGTACAGTCGAACAATTTACAGCCAACACGTGTTTCGTCGTCTGTTGTAGCACACATATGACTTCTTCAGTGCCACTCGGATAATACGCCGTTGTAGTAAAACAAAATCCTTATGGCTCGCTCTCCCGAGCCTACCAGGTAAATATTGATGTCTTGTCGGTACAGAAAATATTTTCACGGATGCATAATCTAGAATCTATGGTAAGGCAGCAAAAGGTACGTGTCAAAATGACGTATAAAGACGAAGTTTGAAATGAGATCACGAGTCCATGACCTTCGAAAGGTTCCCCCGGGCCGGAAAGTTCTCCGTATGGCGCCCACCTTTACCTAATTGAAAGGCCTGGCTAGTATAGAAAAATCCCTTGCATCGGGTATCCCTCTCATCGGACACAGTGCACCTGAATGAGTGCCAGTAAAAGCAAGTGCAATTAAAGCGAACAGGTCATTAACTGGAGAACATAAGCACAAACGTTATGAAAACAAACATTATCAAAACTTGTAAATATCATAAAACGTTTCCAAGGAAGAGCACTTATATGGCTGTTGAGCAGCGAAGAATGAGTAAGTGCTGCTGATTGGGGAAGTTGTTATATGGTGCCTGACTTACTGGATTGGTTGGTTGACCTTTGCAAGCGTTTGCTTGTACTCATGGAATCTGAAGTCTCTAGCGTTTGATGCTTTACTCTATCATACATGTTGGGCTGCTGAGCTAATAAAGAAGAACATTTAAAGCATAGTCTGGAGCCAGGACAGAAATCCGGTTGGGCAGAGATCTGGGACCGACTCTGGATGCCGGTGGTTTCACTTGTGTGGTTTTGTTTGAATTATACAGCACTCTGGTACAAAGTTAATTCCAACATGCAACCAGCAAGTGTAAATAGTAGAGGGTGAACTGTGAATTATTAAGATGTGTTGAGTTGTTTTTAAAAATGTATTTGGATAACTTTAAATTGTGCAGTATGTCTGATGTTTTGTGTTTTTTCTCTTCTATTACATGACTTGTATGTACCTAAAAAGGTAAACTGTCTGTCATGTCGTGGACTCGGTTGGAGTTTGAGGGGGTTGGGGTCCAAACTGAGTGCCTCCTTTGCCGAATAGATCTGCACCATGGGCTGCACAGTCCTGAAGACAAACTGGCTGCTTTTAATTGTTTTTATCCAGAGTATTGTTTTATGGCATTTTCAAATACACAGATTTGGCCAGCGCTTTGACCCCCAGGCTGCTTGTATGAGTTGACAGCCCGGAGTGTGTAATTTATCTTGACAATTCAGTGTGTCACTTGAACAACCAGAAAGTATTTTTCGAGCCTCAAAATACTTTTGTACCTGATTTTTGTCCGGAACAGTCAAAGTACTCAACGACCTCATATGACCAATGTTTAAGATCTGTAAGATTAAGGGTAAAGCATTCTCTAAAAAAAAAAAAAAAAAAGTATGATCAAAACCATGGTGCTGCTAAACACGTGTCATAATAGCACAGTACTGGTGCAAAAATACTGCATGGTAATGGTAAAATCACATGTGATTTTGCCATTACCCCACTACCATTCAAGTTTAAAATTAGGGCCTCACTGTTTGGTGTTTCCTGTGCTTTCTGCTGTAGTGAGGCTGGGCAGGGGCCATGTATTTGTGTTTTGGTGTGGAGTGTGTGGATTGGCTTTCAGATGATATCCCTGTTGGACTTGCTGCTACCTAGATTTTACCTGGTGGTTCCCGCTTGGTTTCACTCACTTCTCTCCTGGAGGGTTGATTCTGCCTTCTTCCTTTGGGTTTTGTCCCCCCTCCACCCTTTTTATGGTTTGCAGCTTCTTCAAAGGAATTAGCTTTTTTTGCTCCAGTCTGCCATCTTCAGCTCTGGTTTCCTTGTGCCTTTCTGTTTTTCTGTGGGTGTGCCTCTCTTACTCCCTTTTTGATTTAGACCTTGTGGACATGTGTACCTTTCTGCCATTTCCTACCCTTCTGCCCAGGTTTTGTTGCTTCCTCACTGCTGTAGAAATTGGGGAAATTTGCCCCCTAGACTTGCCATTTGAGTCTTCTGTTGCTGTTGTAATCTCTTGTTTTTCTTTAGTGGTTTTTGCCCTATCCCACTTGTCTGGGGTTTGGGCTATCCCGTGTGCTTCTTGTTAAAATGTGACCATATCAATGGGTGGGGTGTTTTTGTTCTTTTGGTGGTGGTCCCTTTGCTACTTGATGGGGACACTGGTCCTGTGTTCCCCATGAGTTATTCTCGCTGGAATGTTTGCTTTGCCACACCTTCCACCCACCTTATGTCCTTAGTAGGGGTTGGTTATACCTAATTGTGTGACCCTGTCTGCCTTAATTGGCATTGCCTGGCTTTCGACTGTGGAGTTTGTGCCTGGTCACACTACTTTTTATTTCGAGCCTAGCGCAGCGCGCATGCGCTGCTCTATGGGAGGATTCATGTGAGAACTCTAAACTTCTCCGTGTGGGTCTCACTCCTCCCACACATTGGATTGGCCTTTGCGTGTGTCTTTCAATAATGAAAGCACGCAAATTGCCAAAGGCGGGTGCATGTCCCACCTCTTCTCCAAAGGTTCACTCCCACGGCGTTTTGCTCTCGGGAGCGAGCAGCGGCGCGCAGGGTGGCAGCTGCATTCCTCGTCGTGGATCAGGTTACTAATTAAACACAGCGCGGTCGCTTTGCCGCGCTTGTTGTTTTGTGTGGGCTTGTTTGCAGTAGGGCTGGCCTGTCTCACATCCAGGGCCTGACATGCCTGATTGTATCTCTGGAGATGAATGCCTCCTTGAACAATGCTCCTTCAAGTACAACTCGCACTGAAGAAAAAACAACATCTGTTTCAAATCTTGTCCTGGGATAGCAGGGCTTGGGGGTGGAGGTCTGTGCTGAAGCCCGCTCGTGCCCCTCCCCACCCCGACTTCTGATGTCATGAAGTCCCTCCTCCTCGCCCCTCGTCTTTGAGTGTTATCTCGGCGCTCCGCTTTTCTTTTAACAGTTTTATCTCTGTACTGCTTTTCAGGCATCAGCCGCCTCCATGCCCCTAACCCCCTTCAGGCCCTCCCTTCAGCAGCTATCCCTCGTTACTTATCACATGCGTCTTTCCTCTCCCTGACCACTAATTGCTCTGCTGCTTCCACTTTTCTGGGCGTATCTCTCACATGTTCCCTTTGTTCAATCCTAAGCATTTTCTATCCCTTTCAGCACTTCTGTATCATTCATGAGTGCACGCTTCTTTTTCAGCACTCGCATTTCATCCGTCTCAGCACTCTCATCCTGCACCGTTATCTTTTTAGTATCTTATTGTCAAGACATCTGCTGTACTCTGTAGTTGGCCTCTATAGTCGCCTCTTTTTCGGTTCAATCTTGAAAATTGACCGCACCTTTTAACATTCGCGTTTTTTCAGCACCGCCTGTATCCTTCAATTGCCCGATTTGGTCTCCTCTCCTATTTTCAATTCTTTCCTGAACTCATGTTTTCAACTATCTCTTGCTTTTAAGCACCCCTGTAGTATCAATCTCCTGTACTGCAAGAGCCCGTCATGTTCCCAGATAGCCTCCCATTGTTTCTTACTGTCCTCCCACCTCACTAGAAAATAACATTGGCAAAGCTTTGGCAAGGCTTTTATTAAATTTATTTTGCAGCTTTATATAGCACCAATTCGATCCAAACATATTGGACCGCTTTACGTGATTATCGGTTATATGCACACAATACCTCTCAGCATCTGCTTGTGGTGAGTTTATACAAGACTGATTTCAATCCCCACCCTCCCATTATTGTTTTTTATCACCCCCACCCTTCCGTCGTTGTTTTCAATCACCCCCACCCTCCCGTCATTTTCAATTTCCCCCCACCCTCCCATCATTGTTTGCTGACCTCTCACCTCCCCCAACCACCATGTCATAAGAAAAAAAGAACATCGACAAAGCTTGGCAATGCGTTTATTCATTTCTTTATTCATATACCTGTTTTGGTTAGACAATTAACATGTTCAGAAGTTGTTCCATAAATATTTTCTTCACATAACAATTTTACTAGAACATATAAATATGTAAAGTATCCAACACGATCGTATGTGCAATGTTTACCTACCCCACTTCAAAAGCACAATACAATCACAGGATTGTTGTAGATGTGGGAGAGCTAACTTGATCCCAAAAGCTACAGCACGAGCCGAGCCTGGAAAGCATCGCTGTGTAACGCACTAGCTTGCAGCCACTGGTATTTATTCAAATTAATAGTTTAATAAAATGTATAATTCCTAAACATAAGCTTACATTCAATGAACCGCACTTCCTGAATGCCCTGACCTTCATTTGAGGGCACAAACAATTCAGTTTGTGCGGTGCCCTTAACTTTTATCAAATATCGCTTTTGTAGTGCAACCTTTATATTACAAAGTAAAATAGGACCCACTTAATTACAGTGATTTGCCTAACATCACACAATTCGGTCAATTCAGCGTGCTGGGATCGGACCCCAGGTTTCCCCGGCCACCCTGTTTGCAACACGTGCCTCCCTAACGCATCTACTTCTTCCGTATTCCTCTGTGTTACTACTGCCCAAAAAAAAGACTTTTGTGCCAACTTTTTTATATCATTTACAAAGCCAACTCGTGTCAGGAAATAAAAAAAACAAAGCCATTGCGAGACCTATTGGCTTTGCCAATGCTTGTTCTCTTTGGGCCTGCGGCTGGGTTTCCTCATTCTTGGGATTGGGACTCTGTCTTTTGTGTGATTGATCCTCGCACCTATTGTTCCTTGCTGGACTTGGAGTTTTGATTGGCGTTCTCTTTGGACTCACTGGTTTGTTCTCTCTTCTTGCTTTCCCTCTCTCCTTCTCCCATTGCTGTTTGTCTCTAGGTGTGTGAGGTTGATTTAGACTGCATTGGCGTAGCTTTTTTTTTCTTTTTGCTTCTGTGACCTCACCCCACCTTTTGACTTTCGGATGGGGCATGCAGCTCTAGCTGTGGGTTGCCACATTCCTGTGGCTTGTGCTGTTTATGGCCCCCCTCCTTCTCCTGTGCTGTTGATACTGTTTGCAATACTTTCTTGCCCTTCCTACTCTTCTCATCTCTGCTTGCTTGGCCTTTGCTTTAAAGGGTGGCTTCCTCTGCTGTTCCAGTACATTAATCCTCAGGTTTTGGTGATGACTGCAAGTCGGGCCTTAGATCAGGGCAGTGGCTGATCTTGCTGGAGGGTGAGGCTGTTTAGTTTCTTGCTTCTGGTCCTCTTGTATTTGTCTACCTATTGTTTTTTTGGAGGTCCTGCTCTTGGCTGGCCTCGTTGTGCTGTGGTGTGGGTAAATGTGCTTTGGTGCATGGCGTGCATGTCTGTTTCCATATCGGCTTGATTTCTTCATTAGAATGCTGGGACCTGGCCTTTGTGTAAGGTGTGCCTCCCCTAGGTTGTTCTTGGCTTTTTTCCTGTAGCGCTTTGTTCCTCTGGGATGGGTCTTCCCTTTCTATGTGTTTGACACTATTCAGCTGTGTTTTGGTTGACTGTGGCCCTGCTTCTGACTTAACACTTTGATTGGCTGATGTGCTCTTGTGTCTTGCTTCGGGTGTGCATAGTGTTTGTTTTTGGTCATGCCTCTGTGATTCTGAGAGTTGGATTTGTTTTGTAGGGCTCAGTCTCCTGTCTTGCATCTGGGCTTTTTGCTTGGCACTCCTATTCACCCTGTTGGTGGGTTTTGGTGTCAATTGGGCTCTGGTTTTTGCTTGTGCTAGGGCATGGTTCCTCTGCTGGAGAGTCTTTGTGCTGTTGCATTTTTGCCCTGTCTCTTTCCAGTGTTGCTAACTGGGTTTGCTGACTGGCCGCTGTGTTTAGTTTTCTTGGCTCTCTTGTTGCATCTTGTGGATCACTATTGCGGATATCTCGGGGGCCTGCTCCTCTAGGCGCATTGGTTGTGTCTTCTACTTTTTTGCTTTTAGTGTTTTTAGGTCTCGCGCCTAGCGTTGCAGTGCGCAGCGCGAGACATTTGTGGGTGAAAAACGGGGATTCAGCACTGACCTAGGAATCGCACACGCTCGTGCGTGTGCGATTCCTTTTGTGCTATCCCATTGGCCTTTGCGTGCGTCTTTTTATAAAAGACTGCACGCAATTGGCTAAAGGCGGGCGCATTGCTCCGCCCATGGCCTATTGGTGTCTATTACGTGCTTGGTGCGCGTAATAGACACCAATAGGCCATGGGAGGAGCAATGCTCCTCCCATGGCTTTTTGGTGTCTATTACGCGCTTGTTGATTTAGAACTCAGTTATTGAGTTGGAAATGTTGGCTGCTCACCCAAATATCGCACTTGTTCTGCTAATTTCCCAAAGCGTCCGTGTTTCCGAAACAGTTGCCCAAAATGTGAGTATGGGATAAGAGGGTCCTCAAATTGTGTGTGGTATGTGCAATATTGTTACAGTTTTGAATTATTACAACTCATAAGACAATTACTTTGCAATAACGGATGGATGTTTAAAATGAACAATAACAGAGTTTAACACCTTCATGAGCACGACTCAGGGATCACATAAAACATGCAAATGTCACACATATCCAAACACGAAGAATGGAAACGTCTCCTATAAGCAAACTGAGAAGTTGGCAGCTGGTAAAAACCCACTCACCAGGAAGTGTTGTCAGTAAGAACCTCTTATGCCTCTTTTTCGGCTTGGGCATCAACAATCCTACCTTCTGCCAAACAATGACTGGAACCCTTCAACTGATCTTTATTATATGATTTATTGTGCAAACACAATGAATATGTAATTAGAGGAAAGGTCGCTGACTGACTCCCGTTGTCACTCGGTGAAGCTCTGTACTAACATGCCGTTGCTACAGGGACAGCACAGATATCCAAACACAGAAAAAGGACCAACACAGCTACGACCACAGACAGTGACGACGGACTATCAAGAAAACAAGTGTCAAAAGGAGGGTTAGGCGAGGGAAAACACCAATTCGAAGGATAGCTGGAAAGGTAGACAGACTAAACAGAATTTCTAAGGTAAGAATTAACGTTCACGCTTTAGCCTATCCTTTCTTTCAAAGAAATCCAAGTCCCCTTTCTTTATCCATCGCGCTGTCTTTCCTCTATGTTCATGCCCCTCTCAGCTCTGGTAATTGAGCAGTTGACAGCCGGTCACCCGGTTCTGTCTGTGCAGGGAAGTGATGCCTAGCCGCTTCCGGCCTGCAACAGTCTGTTTTCATAAGATGGCGCCCCTAGACCTGGATAAGTATGTGGAGATTGCGCGACAATGCAAGTACCTACCCGAGAACGACCTGAAGGTGAGGTGCCCGGGAGTTCCCGTGGAGGCGTGGGATCATGGCGGCAAGGATTGAGCGGGTGGGGCTGGGGTTAGGAGAGACACCTCTATAGAGAGTGATTTGGTGGCAGGATAGGGACGAGTGTCTGCATGCACGACGGGCTGGTGATGGGTGCCAGAGGGCCACTATAGCATCAAGAGGTTGGGAGAAGCTTCAGTAGGGTGGTGTTCTTCCTCTGGTGGAGATTCTGTGAATAGGTGGATGTAGACGGCAAAACCTCTCTATTGCCCTGAGAGTGGACTGGACGTTGTAAGAAGAATATCCCTCTGTCAGGTTCGTATTTACCCCCTCAAATGGCTGACCAGGTAGCTCTCCTTGCTCACTATTCACTTGGTATATGGGGAGCAGTGGCACAGTCTTCTTGAGCGGCAAGCAAGGAAGTGGGATTGCCCAGCCGCTCCGGTCTCCAAGAACAGAGTAGTCTGCGGGCACTGCTGACTTCACCTGGATTAGTAAGGGTCATCAAATGAATGAGGGGAGTAGAGTTGATCTGTTACAAGTAGATTGGCAGTAGTCAGCAGAGTAGTGTAAGGAGTTTGAAACGCCCCAGTGAATGTTATTGTATGAGTGTTATCTCCCTATTGTAGACAGAAAGGGACAGGGTTATAAGTGGGCTGTAAAAAGTGGATTCTGTAAAAGGGGCGTAACTAGGGGCGTGGCCTATGCAATTTAGGGTGGGTCTAGGTTCTAGGCTGATGTATAATTGGCTCCAATCATATTGTCCTGTTAAAGTTGAACACATTTACTATGATGGCAGACAGTCGACTGTGCTGTTGCTAATTTTTTAGGTTGAGCCTGGGCAGTGCATGCGCTGCTCTGCGAGGGATGCTGTATTCAAGTATGTACTTGAAGCTCCGCCCATATTTTTCATTGGCTTGTGTCATTGTCCGTTGGAAACTGTGGCTTTTCATTGGTCAGCAGGCTTAGTAATCCCTCCTTAGTATTGCCTTGTCTCATTTTGTAACCTCCCATCAGGACACCCTCTGTTACATGTGTTGTTACTCGGTAGGCTTTAATTACAGCCTCCGGCACTATTTGGTTTCAATGTTTTTCTCCTGCCTGCTACTGCAGGCAGGACACGCTCTTCCCCAACGCTTTATTTTTTTTCATAGCACGGCATGCCACATTGATGCAGTGGTGGCCGTGCCTTTAGTTTGTTGTTTGCAGCCTGAATGTGGCCACTTGTTTTTTGTCTGTGTTTTCACTTTATTTGTTTACAAGCGCCCCATACGGCGCTTTCACTTTATTGTCGGCCACGCCCTTTCTTTAGACGAGCCGCTTCTAAAGAAAGGTGCGCAGTTGCTATTAAAGTGAAACCGCGGCATGGGGCTCTTTTACAAAAAAAAGCATTTGTTTGTAAACTTGACAAACATGCTTTTTTTGTAAAAGCGCCCTATACCGCGCTTTCACTTTAATGGAGGCCGCACCCCTATCTTTACACGCGGCTCATCTAAAGAAAGGGGCGTGGCTGACATTAACATGAAAGCACGGCATGTGGCGCTTTTCCAAAAACTGCATTCGCAATGCAATGGGTCTCGCATTTGCAAGTGTTTACGCTATTGGCATTGTGATTTACAATGCCAGTAGCTCAAACTCTCGTAAATGCGAGACCTATTGCATTGCAAATGCTTGTTTGGCTTGCTTGTGCACTTGCTCCTATCCTATGACTTTAGTAGCGCTCTGTATTAGGTCCCTCCGCTGGCGATTGTATCTGGTGATTGACCTTTCAGATTGGCCATCTTTGTGGGCAGTCGTGCCTGCTGTGGTTAATCTTTAGGATCTAATGATTTGGATGAGGAAGGGAGTAGGAGGTCATGCTTCAATTATGTTCACTTAATGTTATGTTCAGTACATCCTCATCCCAGTCCTTACAACTCTCCCACCTTCTCTACTGTGTGACCAGCTTTGATTGTGGTTTGTTGGGCCTCCTTTTGAGTCCACTCCGGCGGTTTCTGGGATAGGTAGTCCTCAGTTGGCACACCAGTGTGGGAGGTGCAGGAGTTTGATTTACTTTTTCTTCTTTTGGATAGGCACCCTGTCTCAAGATGTGGACATACATCATGACTTCCCGCACCACCTCGCCTGCGGCCGCACAAACTACCGTTTGCACCCATCTTCCTTTGATTTTGCTTGCTCTGCTTTTTCCTGTTTTTCACTGCTTAGCTGTAACTGTAATATTTACCCCTATGTGACATTTACTTAAAATGTCTCTTTTTTTGCAATAAGTGTACTCCTCTATTAGCCACTTAAATCAGCATCTTTGTAAACACTGTAACTGTTGCATTGTCATTGCTGCCTCTGTTACGCTGTACGCTGCATTCCTGCTGTTTTTCTAACAGCCGCTGCCGCATCGCTCAGTGCCCCTCCCTCTACCCAACCTTCTTAAGGGAGGCTGCAGCACGGCTGTGCCAAAGGCAAGCCCGTCTGCAACCCGTCCGTGCCAGGATCGCAACCAGCGCCAGGAACCCTGGCTATCTCACCACCCGAAGATACACCACAACCGAACTCGGAGCCCTGGACTCCGCAACAACTGCTGCTGCACCTGCCTTGATCCACGATAGGACTGTTCACCTACTGGCACTGCCTCTTCTCCTGCAACACTGAAGCACCCACATGCACGGCGACCACCACCACACCAAATCTACTTCACTGCCTCCTGCTCAACGCTCACTCTATCTGCAAACAAGCCACAGAGATCTGGGACCCCATCACTTCCCTCACCCCGATGTCATCTTCTCAACGAAATCTGGCTCAAGCTCGCATCTGTGCCAGACATCGCCTCAGCAACATCAAATGGCTACAAGATTGCACCCCAAGACCGCATCAACAAACACAGAGGTGGAATCGCTGTCATCCACAAAGAGACCATCCTCTGCACCACCGTGGATGACGCCATCCCGATCATAGAACACCTCAAACCACCATCAGAGGCACCCTCTCCTACAGACATCCAGAACCTTGCCCCAGCTTCTGCCTGCGACGCCATCCCCGAATTCATCGCCCTGCTCGCCATTGACTGCAAACAATCTTCCTCGGAGACCTCAACTTTCACCTCAACGACATCAACACGGCAAACCTACTGCAAGTCATGAACAACATCGGCCTCTCCCAGCTAGTCACCAACACCACACACATCGCAGGTCACACACTCGACCCCCATCTTAACAGCCTGCGACAGTCACTTACAGCCACATCACCGAGCTCAATTGGACAGACCACCCAATTATCTATTTCGCCATCACATGTTCCCCTGGCTTTTGCCACTAAGCTGTCCAGCACCCATCACTGCAGCTGGAACAAAGTATCTGAGAGTCAGTGGACCGACATCCTCAACACCGCCCACCCTGACACCTCGGCCAACCTAGAACAAGCTGTCATGAAGCTCCCCAACTGGATCACCGACTGTGCTGACAGAGCCGCCCCCATCAAACCCAGCATACTCAAGAGACCCTCTAAACAAGCCAGCTGGTATAGTGCAGAACTTAGAATCACCAAACGGAAATGCAAGCGGCTTGAAAGGAGATGGCGCACTAGCAAGGAGCCCACGGACCGAACCAATACCACCAGCTCCTAAAAAAAGACAACAAAAAAAGCCGTCGCCGACCGCATCGAAGCCTGCTCCAACCACAGCAAAGAACTTTTCAACATAGAGAGTTCTTCAACCCCATAGCCACCGAAAACATCACCCCCTCCCAGGAACTCTGTGACTCCTTTGCAAACTTTTTCCACGACAAGATCGCCACCATCTACAAAAACTTCTAACCCCAACCCACCGCTTCCGACACCCCCAACCTCCTTGCTCCCACAAGCACAAAACACGACCACCTGCGACCAGCTCACCTTGCAAAACACCACCACCATCATGAAATCCATCCACTCTGGAGTATCCTCAAACCCTTGTTCCCACCTCACCTTTGACCTTGGGAGCAAGATAATCAGCCACTAATTCACCCCATCCTCAATACTTCACCACCACGGCCACATTCCCCGAAGAATGGAAACACGCAGAAGTCAAGCCCCTTCTCAAGAAACCTACTGCCGACCCCAGCGACCTCCAGAATTACCATCCCATCTCTCTGCTCCCCTTAATATCCAAAGTCCTTGAAAAGGCCATTAACCGTCAACTCCCGGAGGACCTGGAGAACAACAGTCTTCTGAACACCTCCCAATCCGGATTCCACACCAACCACAGCACAGAAACTGCCCTAATCACTGCCACAGCCGACATCCGAACCCCCGCTTGGCGGCCCTGATCCTCCTCGACCTCTCAGCTGCATTCAACACCATACCCCACCACATTCTCATCAAGAGATTCCACCACATTGGAATCCAAGGAACCACCCTCAAGTGGATCGCTTACTTACTCATTGGAAGAACCCAGAGAGTCTACCTACCTCCTTTGACCTCCGAACCCAAGAACCTCATCCGCGGCGTCCCTCAAGGCTCATACCTCAGCCCCACTCTGTTCAACACCTACATGACCCCTTGGCCAACCTCCTCAGAATACACAAACTTAACATCATATCCTACACCGTCAACACCCAGCTCATCTTCTCGCTGTCAGAAGATCCTCCACCACCATGCCCAGCTTCCACAGATGAATGACTAGCGTCGCCAAAGGGATGAAAAACAACTGCCTAAAACTCAACACAGACAAAACAGAAGTGCTGATCTTTGGGAATAACGCCTCACCGTGGACCGACTCCTGGTGGCCTTCCGAACTAGGAACCTCACCAACTCTGACAGACCACACCCGCAACCGTGACATTTTCCTGGACCACAAGCTCACCATGAAAAACCAGATCAACAGAGTTTCCCCCGCCTGCTTCTTCACCCTTCGCATGCTCTGTGAAATCTTCACCACCTACAAGGACGCCATGACGGACTACCACAACCAGATCAGAGCCACCAAGAGGAACTTCATCCACAACAAAATCCTGGCCAACTCCACCAACTCCAAGGAACTTTTCAGTGTCCTTCAAGAATTCACCAACACACTCAGTGAAGCCACAGACATCACCCAATCCCAAGACCTCTGCGACAAGCTTGGTACCTATTTCCACCTCAAGATCAAAAATCTCTACGACAACTTCATCGACCATCCACCAGGCGCCACAGACGGCCCCCTGCCCCCCAGAAACACCAGCCAGCCCACCATCTCCAACTGGACACCGATCACGGCCGAAGACACCGCCTCGACCATGAAAAGCATCCACTCGGGGGGGCCCCCACCGACCCCTGCCCCCTCACATCTACCACAGAGCCGCAGCCGCCATTGCACCCGAACTGCAACGCACCATCAACACCACCTTCAAAACAGGCACCTTCCCAGACGACTGGAAGCGCGCAGAAGTCAGACCCCTGCTCAAGAAGCCCACAGCTGACCCCACTGACCTCAAGAACTATCGGCCCATCTCGCTCCTCCCCTTCGCAGCCAAAGTTGCAGAGAAAACAGTCAACCGGAAACTGACACGATTCATTGAAGAGAACGCCGTCCTCGACCCGTCCCAATCCGGATTCCGAAGCAACCACAGCACAGATACCGCCCTACTCGCTGCCACAGACGACATCCGCACCCTCCTGGACCAAGGCCACTCCACAGCCCTCATCCTACTCGACCTATCAGCGGCCTTCGACACCGTCTCCCACCGCACACTAGTCGCTAGACTACACGACGCAGACATACAAGGAACAGCCCTGGACTGGATCCGATCATTCCTCACCGGAAGAAGCCAAAGGATCAGACTCCCACCCTTCCTCTCTGACCCCACGAAAATCACCTGCGGTGTCCCACAGGGTTCATCACTGAGACCCTCTTCAACATCTACATGGCCCCCCTCGCAGCCATCGTCCGACAACACGGCCTCAACATCGTATCCTACGCCGACGACACTCAGCTCATCCTCTCCCTCACCAAAGACCCCACCACTGCCAAACTCAACTTCCAGAAAGGAATGCAAGACGTCGCAGTCTGGATGACCAACAGCTGCCTGAAGCTCAACGCCGAGAAGACAGAAGTCCTTGTCCTCGGTACCACCCCTTCTGCATGGGACAGCACCTGGTGGCCGACCGCCCTCGGAAGCCCACCTACCCCCTCAGACCACGCCAAGAACCTCGGCATCGTACTCGACTCATCTCTCACCATGAACCGACAGGTCAACACCGTCACCTCTAGCTGCTTCAACACCCTCCGCATCCTCCGCAAGACCTTCAAGTGGATCCCCCCTGAGTCAAGGAAGACAGTCACCCACGCACTCATCACCAGCAGACTGGACTATGGAAACGCACTCTACGCCGGCATCAACAAGTCCCTATTACGCAAACTCCAGACAATACAGAACACCGCCGCCAGACTCGTCCTCGGCATCCCCCGACACGAACACATCAGCCAACACCTACGAAGTCTCCACTGGCTCCCCGTGGAGAAAAGTCACTTTCAAAATCCTCACTCACGCCTACAAATGCCTACACAACAATGGACCCAAATACCTCAACGACAGAATCAACTTCCACGTACCCAAAAGACCTCCGATCTTCCAACCTCGCACTGGCCGAAACCCCGCTCATCCACAGAGCCAGAGCAGGCGGAAGATCCTTCTCTCACATTGCAGCCAAGACCTGGAACGAGATACCGGCAGACATCAGACGCGCCCCCTCCCTGAACACCTTCAGGAAGACCCTCAAGACCTGGCTCTTCGGCTAAACAGATCTGCGGACCCCCCCGCCCCTCGGCGCCTTGAGACCCTCACGGGTGAGTAGCGCGCTTACAATTCCCTGATTGATTGATTGTCACTCAAGCCTTAGTCACCAGCCAGCTGGACCACGGCAATGCTCTCTATTTAGGAATCGCCACACACCTCCTGAAAAGAATACAGACCATACAGAACTCAGTGGCAAGACTCATCCTCAACCTCCCCAGATGTACCCACATCACCCCCCTCCTCAAGAAGCTACACTGGCTCCCCATTCAGAAGAGATGTCAATTCAAGATACTGACTCACACCTACAAAGCCCTACACAACCAAGAACCACCAAACATCAACCATCACTTGAGCTTCCACCAACCCACCAGACATCTGCGCGTTGCCTCCCTCGCTCACCCCCCAATTCGCGAAAGCAACAGTGAAGTACACTCCTTCTCCTACATCGCTGCCAAGTCTTGGAACGACCTCCCCCTTCACCTCCGAACTTCATCCTCCCTGCTGGAATTCAAGAAAGAACTGCAGACCCGGCTGTTCAACAGAACCCCCCCCCCCCTCCCCCCCCACACCGCCTCAGGGTTCACATCGTCTGGATACCCTCACGGGTGATTAGCCGCGCTTTACAAGTCCTGTTTGATTGATGAATGGCACAATGAAGTAGATAGAATTGGAGTAATGGGATCAACAGTAGGTACTCAAAGCATTACTAAGTAATAACAAACACACCGTCTATAGATTACTGGGAATCCCAGAACCATAATAGGTGGCCAGACTCAGAAAACATGACAGAACTATACTGATAGTAGAACCACTGTGCAAATGTTTGTAAGTACTTAACACAGCATAACATCTAACTTATTTCCTAAGATCCGATACATGGCCAGTACTACTCTTTCTTGATTTTCAACGTCTCCCTAACCTGAGGAGCAAATTGTAACTTATTTTTAAAATAATTGTGCAGGTGCAACGGGTTTAATGCGCTCAGAGTCCCTGTGCCAACAGTATTCCTGGATCTGTACTTCAGCTTTTAAGTATTACGTCTGCTGGTCTTCCTTTAATCATTTCCTGAAAGCGGTCTATTTTGTCTTCAGTTTGCTTTATTTTTGTTGCTTCGGAGAATAGTAGGTATGTGTACGGGACTCCCGATCACGCAGGTTAGTGGGAACACCGCGCAGGTGTTGTGGTCTCTTTGTTTTATGTTGAGGGTCAGTTAGCTGTGCGGTATTTGATTGTTGCATATTTTCGTCGTAAGGTCTTCATGCATGCTGTTTAAGTGGTAGAGCAAGTAACTGCTTACTAGGTCTGCTCTGTGGTTGTGACAAGTCAGCACGGGCGCGTTGGAAGTGAGTGCGTGCGTGCGCGCCGGCACGAACTTCACTTGTGGAATGAAGGAGGCCGATAAGTCAAACAGGACCTTTTGATTTCTGACGTTCTTTGCCGTTGTCCCAGTGACCTCCTTGCACGTATGTCACTGTAAATACATGTAGCTTGGAGTAACCTTGCAAAGTGGGAACGTGTTTACAGTCGCTTTCGCTCATCCGGTCCGGCACGAGATTTGGCGGTTGTTTGTGTCAGGGTGTGAAGAGTTCGTTCCCTCTGCGGACTGGCGTGCGCGCGCTGCTCGTGCAGCCTACGAAGCAGGAGGCACTCGAGGGTCACTATGGAACGGCGCGAGTTTGAGTTGCGTAGTGAATAGTTGTAGTGCTCGTAAAATCCATATGTATTTGTGTTAAGTTGCTGACTGGTCTGCCAGCACAGAGTTCTATTTTCTCTTGTGATGTCTGCTTTTCGGAACTGTTATTTTGTGAACATTTTAGGGTAATATACTCGGTGTCCACGCGGTTCTTTGGTGCTGCTACCTTTGCATAATGTTACCAATAGAGCTCACATTTTAATATGAAGACCATTGAAAACAACACTAGGAAAATCCACAAGCACGAGTATGCATTAACTTTGAAGCCAAACACTAAAATAGGAATAACAGGAAAAGCACTTAAGGATTGTGTGCCCTGACTGAAGCAACGTTCAAGGCAAGGAAGGTGTCTGCATTGGGGATGTCAAACTTCTCACAGGTAGGTGATTGACTCGGGGTTCTTATAACCTGCCTTGCTGTGAAGATGGGACATCTTTGACCTGACGGAGATGGTCTTGGAGTTCTTGTTAACCTGGGAGTTTTGGATGTCGTGTGCTGCTGATGTCAGCAAGTGTAGATGCTTTGGGCTGCCTGAGAAGCTCCACTCTGTTTCCTTTTCTTTGGGTTTCCTTGTTGAAACCAGTCTGGATTAGCAGGGTCGTATCCACCAGCCCCCTCAAAACTATGTCCTCACTTTACAGCAAAGATCTTAACATGCCGTGTACATCATCTCACGGAACACTAGTTAATGGAATGTTGTCAGTGTTTTTCTGAGCTATCTTTGCCTTATTTACTTGAAAATCCATCTGTTCTTTGTTTCTTCCTGTTGCTCTCCGAGCCCAGGTAGTTGTGTGGACGTCTTCTCCTTTTCTGATTCGTATTCCATCTCCTGCATAGAATTCTAATGGAAGGAAATCGAGTTGATCTGTTTCTCCCCCCCACCCCTCTTCTAGTTTTTGCCCAGCAGAGGTGGGAAGGTTCCCACCTTCTTTCTGCTTAACAGAGTGTTGCGGTGTTGGTCTTGCATAGAAACCGTGATGGATCTGATATTCCTCAGCATTTGCTGAGAGGACGTTGGCCTCGCCCCACTGGCGTGATAGTGATTCTCTGCCCCACATGTATCCCATAACAGCAATGGATAGAGACCAGCCCCTCACAAAGGTTACAGAAGAGCTCTTCTGATTACGGACTCTCCTGAATGAGGCTCTCTGAGCTCTCAGCCCACCACAGAAACAAAACCACCGCTTTCAAACCCCAGATAGCTAAAGAACGGTAAATACCAATTAATGAAGGATAAAAAGTGGGGTCTGTACACACAGGCACCACCACACTGTGTTGAAAGAAACATAATGACTAAGTTAGAGCTGGGTCTTCAGTTATGTAAATATAATCCAGGCTGTCATCTGGGGACACACTTGTGGAACATAGAATAAACTCTTTACTTTCACTTGTTGTATAGCAAACTAAAAGAGCAGAACCTTTCCTGCCTCAATTTGAAAAACTCTGAATTGCACCCCAAAGGCCAGAATCCCAACGAAAGCCTCGTGACCAGTTGTCAGGACCTAATCAAATAGGATTAGGTACCCTAATCGGAATTGGAAGGATTGTAGATATTTGGGTACGTAACCCTGCTAGGAAAACCCATTTGAATTATAAAGGGACCCGCACTCTCCAGATGCCTTTTGGCATGCTTTATCATTGGGTCCCTTACCTAGAATGATGGTACATGTGAGTGGGTTCAGCCTCATTCAGGGAGTTCTCGATATTGTAAGGATAAGGTATATGTTAAAAATTATCTATGGCGTAACCCTACTTTGCCATTTAATATGTGTCACCCTGATAAGATTAAAAGCAAATTAGTACTTCCTTAGTACTGTACCTGAACATTGGAGGCTGTCTACGGCCTTCGTGTGTCTACATGTTACGGCCATCAATAGTTTGCCATTGTAGGTCAGGTTACCGTTATCAGTACTAGAATATTGCTAAACAGTATTCACTGAATCCTGTTGTGATTCACATTTTGTAGTTTAAAAAAAAAAATGCATGCACAAACTTATGGACGCTTACATATGATTTGCAGGAGACTCACTGGTCAACCTTAATAAAGTCACACAAAAGCCTATAGGGTACGTCGTGGGACTGGCTCTGTAGTTGCACATGAAAGAGGACCTTAACATTGCTTAGTGTCAGCCATGGTTGTGCTTGCACTGCTTGTGCAGCCAGTGGTTCAGGGATCAGTTCAAATAGCCAATACTCCCTGGATTCACTATGAATGGCCTATGTTTGATTTTCTGAATGAATAGCTATAATACACTTAAAACCACATGTAGTTGTGTTATGTTGCCGATCGGTCTTCCTCCGTATACCTAAGAGTTCCTCTCTCTTGTGATGTATGGTAGTCTGAACAGTTCTTGTATGAGAACGTAGAAAAAATTCCTCACAGCATCTATGCAGTTCTTTAGGGATCCTAACTGGCTGGAATTTTACAGACGGAGCTCTAATTTTTATGTCAGGCCTATTGAAAATGAACAGATTCAAGTACATTTCTGGGTGGTGGAAGCCACACGATGACAGTAGCACTTCTCGTGCTGGGACAACTCTTGTCAAAGATTTTGTTTATGTTCCACTGATTTATAAAGCTCATGGCTACCCCCAAAAAGTGCTTCCTAGCACTGATCTGCTACAACCGAGATAACTCATAACAGAAACAGACCTCTGCTGCAAACAGCCAGGTCTTCAGCTGCTTTCTAAAGCATAGGTGATAGGAAGTTTTCCATAGATGTAAAGGCAAGTTGTTACTGGTGCCAGAGCTATCGCTCGGAAAGAGCGTCCTCCCTGCCTGACCAGATTGATGCTGGGTATCGCCACCAAATTCGATACTGCCGATTGTAGAGACCTGGTAGGTTTATGGGGCAGAAGCAAGGACTAAAAACTTCACACACCCTGCTTATTCATAATCTGGGGAGCTTCGCACAGAGTTTTCAACTGAATGCTTTTCTCTATTTGGAGCCAGTGCAACTTGCAAAGTAGCTTAGAGACTGAGCTGAATTTTGGCAGGTGGAAAAATAATCTCGCCACCGCGTTCTGAACAATCTGCAGCCTGTTTTTTACATATCTGGCGGCACCCAAATACAGGATGTTGCAATAGTCGAGGCGGGAGGTGATTAAGGACTGAATGACCATCCTCTGGGCCTGGGGGTGGAAGAAGCCAATTATAGTTTCCAAGTCTTCTATGGATGCCAAAACAGGTAGCACACAATTCCTTAATTTGTGGCTCGCAACATAATGCTTCATCAAACCAGACACCCAGATTGTTTACAACCGGTTTTGGCGGGGGTGGGGATTAGCAAACTAGGCCACCAATGATATCCCCATTCATGCTTGTTTGCCTAACAAGAGGAGCTCCGTTTTATTGGCATTCAGCTTAGGCAGTTAGAGTGCAACCAGTCAGCAACATCATACACTTATGAAAATTGACCGCGCTCTCTGTAGACCCCACCGACTGTGAGGCAATAAGCTGTGTGTTGTCTGCATAAGACACTAAGGAAATACCAAAAGATTTCACCACGTCAGCCAACTGCTTTACATAAATGTTAAAGAGGGTGGGACTTGGGGCAGAGCCCTGATGGACGCCGTATCCTAGAGTTCTCTTAGTAGATGAAAAAGGAGGTGATATCACCTGAAAGGATCGATCTCTTAAGAAAGGAGCACACCAGGCCAAAGCCTAGCCCTGAACTCTAATGACTTGTAATTGCTGTAGGAGCACCTTAAGGGACACTGTATCAAAAGCGGCGCTTAGGTCTAATAGGAGAAGCACTGCAGAACCTCCCTCATCAGCAGATTGTGGCAGAGCCTTAGTCACTGTGAGAAGAGCGGATTCAGTACTGTGGTTAGTTGATACTTCACTAAGAAGTCAACAAATAGATTATGTACATTTTCCCCAGTACTTTAGCCAAAAAAGGTAGTAGAGAGATGGGTCGATAGGATGGGTCTTTAATAAAAAAAAATTAAAAAGTGCCCTAGCAAGGGTTTTTTAAAAAAGGGGAATAATTTCAGCGCATTTCCACGCAGTGGGCTCACCAGCCGTAGACGAGCAGAGATTTGCTAGATTTACAAATCTAGGAATAAGGATCTCCTGCACTTTAAGCATTAATTCTGATTTGATTTGATAGGATCATGAGGGGAGCCAAACTAAACTTTACACACAAAGTATTTAAAAGAGATGGCATCCAGCAATTCAAACTCCCTCAGCCCTCCCCCTGCATCCTACTCCCAGCCTTTGAAAAAGGGCATCTAGCAACAGATTTGAGGATTTCACCAGGACAAAGGTATAAATGTTGACATTTTTTATGAAATAGTCTGCAAACCGGTCACATTTCTCATTGGATGCTTCAACTGAGTACGAGTTTGCATGAGGCTTAGGCAAGCTATGAACTATGGCATACATTTATTTTGTGGGATTGCTACTTTTTTCAATTTTGTCTGCGTCAAAATCAGCGCAGGACTTTTGCCCATTTTATGATCAATTTTGATGGCCCTCGTATCATTTTTGTTTGCTGTGGCATCGTAAGATTTCGTAAAGATGCATTCAAGCACCTTAGAGTGCTTTCTTTCCTCAATCAATTTTGCGTCAAACCAGGAAGCAGAAGACCGATTTTTCTTCTTACCCGTACACACAGGAATGAGGTCATCCATAGTGGATACTAACCAGGAGTTCCTCTTCTGTACAGCTGACTCGATATTTGAGTCATGCTTAGGAATACTTTCCTGGATAAGGTTACAAAACCTCCTAAGATCTAATTTGTGCCATTGCCTTCCAATAACAGTTTTGGCTTCTGCCAAACCTTAAGCGCTTGGGAATCTCAGTTCAATATGGACCATAAAGTGGTGTGACCATGCCACCGGGAAAGGGGTAGGTGCTCTGAGGTTAGGCAAGTTAGAAAAAATAGGGTCCAACAAATGCCCCGCCTCATGCTTGGGGCCTGTCACTAATTGTGCTAGTTGAATAGCTTCAAGATCACTAGTATTGTGTGCTTGACTGCAGTTGTTCTGCTCGAAATGTAAATCGAGGTCACCTATGCTATTAAAATTACCAATTTTCTACACTAGAGGAGAAATGTAATCCACCAGAGTTTCTCTAAAGCATTTCACTGGCAGAGGAGTTCTGAAGGCTGATAGGCCAGCAAAAAGTGAACATTTTTTTTTTTTTTTTTTTAAATTTGTTTTATTAATTTCATTAAACAAAAACAAACACAAGTCACAGCATTGCAGCCCATGCGTTCGCACAATTCCCGCTTTGTTCCTGCGATACATTAACAACCATGTACTTCTAGAATATCATCTTGACACTCAGATAATCACATCGCCCAATCCTGAGACCCCCAAGGTATAACATTGCCTACTAGCGTACATATGTCCGAGGGTAGAAAAACCTCTAATACATGCAATAGTCACAATTTAAGCAGTAGGACTGACATTTGCAGATCTATCAATGAGCCCGGCGTCATCCCGTTCAGAGATTTCTAACTCAGCGGTCTTGGCCGTTATGAGATAGGTGGTAAGTAACCCCCAATAATTTTTTGGTCTATTACGTGGTGGAAGCAGCTCACTATAAAGCTCAGTTTGCGTACTGCAATATGTCAAATCCTCTTTCCATTTCTGTAATGTCGGTAAAGGGCCCCGAAACCAATGGAGTGCAACCCTGCGCTTAGCCATCAATAGCCCCATGTCTATCAAGCGCCTTACTCCCTTTGGTAGGGGCCTGGAGTATCCTAGTAGTGCGAGCGCTGGGTCTGGCTCAAGGGTTAGCCGTGTAATTCGACTCAGTTCCTTAAACACCTCCACCCAGAATGTTGAGATGCCTGGGCACCCCCAAGCCAAGTGGAGAAAATCCGCCGCCCGCTCTCCACAACGATCACATGCCCCACTTTCCCGGAGCCCATATCTGTGCAGCCTCTCCGGGTGTAGTATACCCTGTTCAGAAATTTAAAATGCACCAGCCGGTGACGGCCGTTGAGGGAAATACGTTTAGTGCTCATGCAGCAATAGACCCACATGTCATCGTCTATAGCTGCCTCTAAATCGCGCTGCCACTCCAACCGTGCCTTCGTGTACTGATGCGCCCTATGTGACATAGCTATGCTGTATAGTCTAGCAACCATGCGCTTCGTGGACGCAGCGCTGATAATGTAAGTTAACGCTGTTACCTCAGGGGCTCGAGGTATTCCTCCCCAGCAATTCCCTAAGCGCCCGCCTAACTCTATGCAATTGAAATCTGGCCAATACGGTGGGGTGGCGATCGACAGTGTTAAGGTCCTCCCATGACTTGCAGCAACCCTCTTTGAACAAATCCCCAACAGTGTGGACTCCTAACGTGCTTAGTGCTCTTATGACTCCTCTATCTTTACAAGGGGCTATCCAAGTGCACCACTCCAATGGAACTTTCGGTGAGTACAGCAGCGCCCCCGCCTGCATTTGCAGTAGTCGATGCCACGCATGAACTGTGGGATTAATGGAGTCCAGCAAGCAGACCCTACGGTCAACGTTTTGGAACAGCATCGCTGGGAGGGGCCGCGGAGCGGCCACCTCCGACTCTATTCGGAGATGCGGGATATCAGGAGAACCATGTATCCAGTAATGAGCATGAGCACATTGTGCAGATCTGTAATACAGTTCGAAGTCCGGAGCTCCCAGCCCCCCATAGAGTAAGGCAACACTAGGATCTGCCATTTAACCCGTGGCTGCTTACCGGCCCATGCCAGCCGGACCATCAGCGTCGTTAGGCGACGAAAGAATACTTTCGGTAGCACCATTGGGATATTTGTGAATAAAAATAACAGTCTCGGAAGCACAACCATCTTCATGATAGATATTCTGCCCATCGCTGACAGGGGTAGCTTAATCCATCTCTCCACGTCGTCCTCCAGCTTACTGAAGGTCTTCCCATAATTCTCCCGAAATACTGTCTCAGAGTCAGTGTGGAGTTTAATACCGAGGTATCGCACCGCGTCCGTGGTCCACACGAGGGGATAATCAAGGGCGAAATGCGGAGTGCAAGGCGTGAGAGGAAAAACCAGCGACTTAGGCCAATTAACCCGGAGTCCCGACAGTCCGCCAAATCGCACCACCTCCCGTAGCACCGCAGCGAGGTTAGTTTCCGGGTGCCTAACATACAGCAACGTGTCGTCAGCATACGTGGAGACGATTAATTTATAGTGGGGAAAGCATATCCCCCGATTCAGGTGGTACTCCCGTAATGCACACGCTAGCGGCTCTGCCACCAAGGCATACAATAACGGTGAGAGGGGGCAGCCCTGTCTTGTGCCCCTAGCGATATTAAAGGAGGCAGTAACTATGTCGCCAATTTTTATACGGGCCGTTGGTTTACTGTACAAGGCGGCCAGCAACTGTAAAAAGACAGGTCCTACACCCATCCTGGATAATACATGTGTCATAAATGGCCATTCAACTGAATCGAATGCCTTTTCGATGTCTAAAAAAACCGCCGCTGCTGGCACATCCGGCTTTATGTGTTGCAGTGCCCCGAATACAGTGCGCAAGTTATAGGTGAGGTTCCTGCCAGGAACGAAGCCCGCCTGTTCCGGAGCGACTAGGAGTGGCACCATCGGGACCAACCTATTCGCAAGAATCTTAGCGAACAGTTTTGTATCGACATTTAACAAAGACAACAGACGGTATGAAGCACAGTCTGCTGGGTCCTTGCCAGGTTTGAGCAGCGTTATTATCACTGCCTCCGACATAGTGGGCGGCATCGTCCCAGCCACACAGATAGTCTCAAACAGCGTAGCGATCTGCGGAAGCAGCTTGTCAATGAAAGTTCTGTAAAAAGTGGCTGTGAGGCCGTCGGAGCCGGGAGCGCTGCCTGCGCGCATGGAAGACAAAGCCAACAGGATTTCGTCCTTTTCCAGAGGTCGCATAAGGAATTCCCTGTGTGAGTTTGTCAGCCAGGGTAATTTAATATGGGCTAAATAATCGAGTATTTCCTCATCCGCCGCTGCTGTTCGGGAGGTATATAGCGACATGTAATACTGACGAAATCTATCTGCTACTTCCGTGGCATCCGACACCACCTGTCCCTCCGCAGACTTAATCTCCGCAACATGCGTCGCCTCCCGTCGATTCCTAAGCAACCTAGCCAAAACCCCTCCTGGCCGATCCCTCTCTCCGTACACTCGGGCCACGGCGTATTTGCCCATATATTTAACCTCTTCATCAGCCGCTTGACTGTACTCACCAAGTGCCTCCGTTGGAGCCCCCTCCGAGATCACTTCAGACCCCGCAGGAGCTCGCTCTCTAGGTCTCTAATCTTTGCTTCTAAACTACTCAGCCGGTTGCGTATGGACCTGAGTACTCCCGAATGCTTCGCTATAGCAACCCCACGAATATAAACCTTAAAAGCCTCCCAGACAATTTGATAGTCATCAACGGACCCCACATTTTTTCGAAGAACAGCTCTATAGCACCAGATAACTCCTCTTTAAATACTGCATCTAACAGGGCATAGGGGGAACCGCCAAGTGAATGGGGGTATGCGCGTGCATGGTGTCTCCAACACTAGTAAAACCGGGAGTGGTCGGAAAGCGTGCGCGGAAGCACCCGACAGGAACGAATGCAATCGCATAGTGAGCTCGAGGCTAGCCAATAATCTATTCGCGTGTGGATATTATGATATGCAGAATAGTGCGTGTAACCCCCTGTAATGGATGCTTCCAACGCCAAACATCGCGCAATTCGGACTCAATCAAAATGCTATTCAGCTCTTTGGCTGCCGCCGTTGCTCTCCTAGCAGGGCCTCTCGACCTGTCCAGGCTGGGGTCTCGAAGCAGATTAAGATCGCCACCCCACAGCTGGCGCATCCCGCTATAGCAGCCCACCACCCGTGACAGCTCTGCGAAAAATTCAGGATTATCGAAATTGGGGCCATAAATATTAACTAACAGAAAGTCCATGTTCTTCCCTCTACAGCTAGTGAGTACATATCTCCCGGCTGTGTCAGTGGCTAGTGGTGTGAATTTAAGAGCGGACCTGGGATTAATCCATGTAAGAACTCCACGAGCGTGCGTGGTAAACCCTGCTGCATGCACTGCACCCAAGAGGCCCCTGCACCGCAACATAGGGGAAGTAAGCGGGAGATGTGTTTCTTGCAGAAACGCTACGTCTATGTGATGTCTTTTCAAATATGCAATGACCTTACGAACCTTCCTGTGGTCGTTCAGCCCTCGGACATTCCAGGTTAATACTTTAAGGGTGTCTGCCCCTGGGTCGTGCCCGTCTTCAGTCACCCGAGTCATGGGGAAGTATGAGACAACCAATGCCGACTTCTATACAACCAAAGGGAACTGCACTGTAGGAATAAGCAGGTAAAAACGGTGCAACACATTGCTTGTGAACAAAACCCCAACCCTCCCCCACCCACATCAAGGCCCCCAACCAGGACCTGAAGTAGCAAAAGCCCGAAGTACCCCAACATCAAGACATTCAACCCCCTTCTTATTTCAAACCCCCTCCCTCCCTCTGTATCCCTCCCTTGTAAACAACGAAAACATACTTTCTTGTGTGTAAAGAAACACTCGGGGCGGAGGTTGCCACCTATGCTCTAAAAAGCCAACTCTTGGCAAAGCATTCGTTAGGCTGCACCTTGACTTAAATGTAATAAACATTGGCGCACCAAATATTGAACGTAAGTTACATATCCTATAACTCTTAGCCGCTGTTGCTAAAAAAGAAAAAAATACCGCTGCAAAGACAGCACAATACCATGGAGGCACGGCCTCCCTGCTCACACCAGTAAACCTTAAAAACATTATAGTGATACCCAAAGTCTAGTGCACGAGTTCCTTATCTGTGATATCTGCAATCGCGCTGTTAGTCCTGCTCGTCTAGCAATCCACCTCCAGCTGCAGCTCCCACGTTCTTTTCCGGGCTACCCCGTTGCTCCCTGGACCAGTCTTTGAGTGCTTTCTGCAGAGCCTTGGTATCCGTGAAGAAAAGTGATTTGCCCTGCCGATTAACACGCAGTCGGGCTGGGTACAACATCGCATAGTCAATGTTCTTTTCCCTGAGCTGCTTTTTAAATGGAACAAACTGTCGACACGCCTCTTGAACTCTCGCCGTGAAGTCGGGGAACAGAGCTAGCGTCGAGCCCTCGTAGTGGAGCGATTGTTTCTCTCTGGCCGCTCTCAACGCAGCATCCCTATCGCGGTAGTTAAGCAATTTAGCGATAATGGGCCGCGGGGAGCCCCGGCGGCGGTCTTGGCCCCAAGGAGCGGTGCGCTCGCTCGACCACAAACATGGATGAAAATGTCTCGGTGCCTAATAGCTGTACCAGTAATTTCTCCACAAATTGCTCCATGTTCCCGGTGGGTGTGGACTCCGGAAGGCCCGTGATGCGCAAGTTACTCCTCCTCGACCTAGCCTCCAAGTCCTCCGCCTTGTCCTGCAAGGACAGCATCGCCTTTTCCATGCGTTTGCGGCTTGACTCAACGTCCGTCTGAGCTTCCTCCACCTCTGTTAGCCGTTGTTCAGTCACATCAAGCCGTTCCGCGTGTTTGTCCACTCTTTCGGACATCCTGTCCAGGTGGTAGGATAGGGAGTCAATTTTTGAGCCAAGCACCGTTAGCGAGTCCTGTATGCCCTTTTCCATCGAGGACAGCATGGCCTTGATGTCACTGTTCGGTGTTTCCCTGGGTGGCTCCGCTCCCGCACCCCGGTCATCCGCCGACAGCGCACGGTCCCTGGGACGGCGCTGGTCAAAGGAAAGCTTTTGTTGGGTCTTGTCAGTCCGGCCCATCACGGCTGTTGGGCGCCGCGGACCCACGCCCCCAAACCCCTAGTATGCCAGGCAACGTACCAACGAAAGTTCCTGGGGTGAGCTGTGCTCCAGTGGAAACCTCAGGCGGTTTCTTCCACCGCTGTTCCTCCAGCCTCTATGTTGATACCCCGGCCTGCTCCGCCGCCACTAGGGTAACTCGGGGCTGCCAATCCGATAACAAGGCAGGTGGGCAGTCCGATCAGGGCACCTCTGTAGGTAGAAATGGGCATACAAGGTCAGATCTCTTCCCTGGGCCGAGCCTCTGCTCCAATCCGAATCAATCCATCTGCAATACTGCACAGCAGAAGAGCGCCGGATATCTCATGTGGCGCAACGACCTGCACCATCCGCGGCATAGGGCGCTGCACACTTGGGGTCTCACTCGGGTCTCGCAGTCAGAGCTCCATGGGGAGGGGGAGGGTGCGGCAGGCGGGGGGTTCAACCTCAGCGCAATATCAGGCATCCATCACTCTGTCCACCTGTCCCCTCGCTGAAGTCACGTCGAGGCTCGTGTCACCACAACTGCGCCCCGCACCGTTCCGCCACTAGCGCAGATCAGCAGAGCTCACCGTTTCTCCAGGATAGGGGAGCGCACACGTTTCCAGCTCCACTATCTTCGCGCACAATGTTCGCACCAGCAGCGCCGAGCAGACGCAACTCCCCGTCCTGCCTCAACCTCCGGTCGGCTCACTGATTACTCGAGCCTGGGGACGCACGGCCCAGCACCCGCGCCGCAGCAGAATCTCCGGATCTCCGCTTCCTCGTCACCCAGTCGGATGACAGGGGATTTCGGCCGTACCCAGGCAACCAACGCTACTTAGCGCTGCCCTTCTGGGGTGTAATGAGGTACGCCAATGCAGGATACTTGCAAGGATCGTGAAAGTCAGCACAGAGCTCTTCTGTTAGGCGGCCATTTTCGGCGCCTGCAAGCTCCGCCCCCCCCAAGTGAACATTTTATTAAATGGAATCCAGAATAGCACACTTTTGCAGTCCTGTAGATTGAAGGTATCTAGTCTGCAAATGAGAGAGTCACTATAAATAATAGCAATGCCACCCCCGCCAACTGTTCTACTACACCTTTCGATTCACTAGCTAGTGGGAAGAGCTAGTACTGCCTCTGCATGTGTGGACTGATTAAGCAGAGTTTCTGTAAGGAACATGACATCCAGTAAGTACTCGTAGATGAAGCCCAGATATCAGCGTGATGACTAACCAGTGAGCGTCAGTAAATACTATAGATTCTGAAAGTCGTTGATCTCCTCCCCCCGACCCCCTTCATTAACGACCCATTGCCAACGGGAGGGCCGATAGTAAAGCTGCAGTGCTTACAGCTGGAATCCCCCTATCCCCAGGTCTATGGAATAGGTGCCCTTAGTATGCAGCACGGGGCAATGAGTCATCAACTGGGAGGCAGAATAGTGGACGACCTGCCTGTTAAAAAGACTAGAATCTCTGGTCCCTGGCGCCATCTGGGCGTGGATGGGTTTGCGCGCCGCAGCATGGACCCACTTTTTATAGCTCATATGGCACTTAGGTTCCAACATGTGCCGGCTCACTAGAATGCTGACTTCCAGGTGGAACGGCCTACCCAAAATGTCCGACAGGAAACGTACTCCTGTGCAAAGCAAATGCGGAGTAATAACACAGAAAAACCTGAAACCCCCAACACAACAAATTCTCCAAAACAGTAAAAAGAAAATCACTTGGACAAAAAATTACACAAATTATAGAAAGCACACTAAATCAGACAGAGAAATTCGGTGGTAGAGAAATCACCAGTAATGGGGCACGTTTGCGCATCAGCCCGCTTTTTATAGCTCCTAGGACACGTTGGGTCTGACGTGCCAGCCCACTAAAATGCTGACTTCCAGGTGGCACTTAACCAAGTGGTTGAACAATGTCACCATTTGGAGAACATCCAGGAGATGGCTTCCATGTGTGCCCACCTTTCGCATTCCCTAACATGATATTTGGACCTCCCCATTGTACCTCCATTGGCATGAAGGAAGCAAAGCTGGAACCTGCCAGTTGCTCCTCTGAAGCTTTTAGACTCTCGTACCTGAGGAGGAGCCATGTAAACCAGGGGCTTGGAAGAGCTGGTCTGGAGCCTGACAACACACCAGGTAACACTCGCAGGTCTCTTAACTGGGCTCCGGGATACATCGTTTCAACAAACACTGACACCGAGTTGCAGTTGCATGCTTTTATTTTGAACAGCAGGGACTTGGGGAAAGTATAGCATCAGGTAACTCTTGATGTAGGAGGTAGGAGCAAGAGCTCCTTAGAATGTATATTTACCTGTCGGTTCCAAGCATTGGTCAACTGACCTTTGTCCCTTCACTCTGGGTTTACATGTTGTGGAAAGTGCACATGGGAAATGGTGATTCTACAACCCCACCAAACCCCGAAGTTACTAGGGACCGAGATATTATTCCATTATGGTGCTGAGTCTTTCACAGGGGCCTGATGGTGCAGTGGCGCCGACAGGCATGGGACTGAGAAACAAAGCAAAGAGCGGGTGGCACAACATGACCACCTGTACATCTAGAAAAGGAGTCCATACCTTTTGCCTCAGCAGTGTTGGGGTAGTCACTTTATTGTGGTGACATTTGTGTTCCATGTCCACATCTTGTTTCCTCATGGCCATAGGAATGACCAGTTTTTTTTGTATCCACAATGTTTTTTCTGGTAATCGGTCAATAGAATAAAATTTCACATAGCTCGCCATCTTCCATCACTAAATCTGACAGAACTGCGAACCACTTTATTAATCAGCAATGGTCCTTCAAACTTGAAATTTAATTTCCACTATATTTTCCCGTTTGTAACATAACCCAAGGGTCTCATTTCTTATCATGATAGGTTTTCATCAAGCTCTGTTTTACAGAAACTCGTTTTCTAACATTATCCAAATTTATAACTTTCCCTACTTTGGGGATTACTTCCATGAGCCAGTTGGGCAATAAATTCGATTCAAGCCTCCCTACTTCTCATCAATTTAAATTGTATTTCTCCTGTGTTTGAATGATGAGGTGTTATGATATGCCAATATTGCATCCCTCCTCACCAAAACATCTACATCAATTGCATGTCATTGCTGTTTGCATGCCTTCCTTTAATAAACTGTTGACCTTTTCTGCTGCACCATTGGATTGTGGGCTGCACATGGAAACTGTATAATGATTACAAACTCTACTCTTAAAAAAGGAAACTATCTTTTCCAAAATTGTGCATCATTGTCCAATACAACTTCCGTAGGCAGTCTGTTTAAGTAAAAACATTAGCTAAAAAATCATATGCTACCTCAGTATACATAGAACCTACAAAATAATAGTAGACCCACTTTAAGAGGTAATCTGTTAATGCAATCAAATTATGCTTATCCGGTTGCAATTGCTATGCAAAATATATGGCTACTTTCACCCACACTTAAATGGGATACTCACTCGGGAGTAAAGGAGTATCCCTCGTCTTCCAATGCTTGTTAGATAACAAACACTCCTCACATTTGTTCACATACTCCTACACCTGCCTATCCATGCCAGGCCACCAAATGTCTTCCTCAAAGTTTTCCCTGTAGATTTACACTTACCCTGCAAATGACCACTACCTTGCTGAAGAATTCATTTTTTACCATAGAGCGCCTGGAGGAACACATTTTTCATTCTGGAGTAACAAACCGGATTCCATGTAATCAAAGCCACTTAACCAGAACTATGCAGATCACTGCAAAGATTCTTATCTTTAGGCCACTCATCCGCCAAAAATTCAGGAATACTCTGTAAAACCTTGTACTTATGCTTCTTCATCACATACAGCACTTCTGCAACATTTAACAACCTCTACGGCAGCATTTACACACTCTTCTTCATTTGTGTCTTCAATGTTGACAAACAGTCAGCTCCAACATTAGTTCCACCTATAACCTACCTCACATTGAAATTGTACTCTTCTAACTTAGACAGAATACAAGTCATCCATGGTGAGTCATTTTTTCTAAGAGATATGTTAAAGGCTTGTAGAGTGTGGGAAGAAAATGAAATGTGTACCCCCCCACAAATACCTCTTGAATTATTCTATACCTCATGAACAAGCTAGCGCCTCCCCTTTGATGGTTTTGTATTTTTTTTCTCTGCCTCTTTCAATGTCCTGGATGCAAATGCAGTGGTATTCTGTACACTGCCTACATGTTGGGATAGCACTGCACCCAAGCCTACACCACTTGCTTCGACCGATAATGTGCACTCTCTCCCAAATATATATAAATTTTCAAGGCTGGAACGTAGTCAGGATCATCTTAATCTGTTCAAAAAACATTTGCTCAATCTCGGACCAAACACAATTCCCCTTCTTCCTCGTAATGCTTTTTAAAGGTTCTAATACTGTTGTATCCTACTACAAATCGAGATGAATAGTCACATAATCCAATAAAAAACCTCCACTGACCTTTATCTGATGGAGAAGGATATTCTCCTTATGGCTTTTACCAGCTCATCCTTAGGTCCTCTCATTGCTCTAGATGAAATTAGGCCAAAGTAATCCAGGGATTAAGTTAAGAATTTACATTTGTCTTTAGTAGACAAAGGCATGCCAAATGTTTTTTTTTTTTTTGTTTTTTTTTACCGAAGACCTCTTCCAACATGTGAAAATGCTCATTTTAATTTTCAACAAATATCAAAATATCTTCTTGAAATGCATGAATACCCACAACCTCCTTAAAGAAGTAACTCATTAACTTTTGAAAAACGCGCCGGCAAGGCCAAAAGGCATTTGTTGATGATTGTAGGCACCAAATCGTGTTCTGGATTTGGTAACTATCTGTGAATGCCTTTCTAAAGGAATTGGTAATGTGCAACATACAAATAGATTGCAGTGAAAAACGTGTCATTACCAATCATTTATAACATTTCCTGAATTTTTTGTAGCAGAAAACACTCCACAACAATAAAGTTGTTTGAGGGGTGAGGATCTGCACATAATCTAAGTGGACTTGCAATTTTTTGCTATAATCGCAGCACTGATCCACTCAGACACATCCACCAGTTCAATTATTCCTTGGTCACATATGTCTTTTAGATGTTGTTTTTTAATTTTTCTCTTACACTTGTGAGAAAGTCCTGAACCTTGTGAGCGACAGGAACTGTTCCTTTTTTCAAAATAATTTTATGTTCAAATCCTTTAACTTTTCCATTTTTTTCTGAGAACACATCCTCATTTTTGCATAAAATATCTTCAGTCGTGTAATTGCTTACCCAATATTATGGGAGTGGTAGTGCCAGGCTTCAAAGTTATCACCAAATGGTCCTAATCAAACCAACCCCTAATATGCCTAACATTTATAGCTACTTAAATGTTTTAAAGCATTGTTCTACTCCTGAATTGAAGATTATCTTAAAAAGAAATTCAATCATTTTTATTTCATGGCTTCCATAAGCCAGTGGTTTGATATCAACCTGTTGCAATATTTTTCCTTATCCAATACTTGTTAAATGTCGTTTCTGATATTATAGTGATTGGTGATCCAGAATCCGCCGTAATAATTAAATCCACCTTTCCAATGAGTTCATCTCAGTATGGACATTTTTTTAGTGGCCATTACACAGCAAGAATTATTTGTGTATTTTAATTTGCTTTAATTTTCACTACTATTCCTTGTGCTCTCAACGTTTGATACACTGCTTACTCTTATAGGTCCGATACCTGTCTTAAAGCTCTAATGAAATGACCCCCTTTTGTATGGTTATTACATCTTTTTCTAATTGCTGGACAATTGGAGTTCTTCCCCTTATGGTTGCGAGAACTACACTTGCAACGTGTTGCACTACTAATATTGGTACTCTCCCTAAACATGTCTCTCACGTTCATGCCTTTCACTTTGGTCACCACACTTACATTTGTGTTCCCAGATGTTTCACCTTCACCTGAAATAGCCCATACAGACTTTGCTGATCGTTCTATTTCCTTAGCAATCTTGAAAGTCTCTGCAAAGGAAGGATTGCTGGAACATAGTAAGTTTTCTTGTACTAGAATGACAATTAAGTACAGTTTGATCTCTGAAAAGTTCTATTAATATACTAGTTACACATATTTGCAAGTACAGCCACATACTCGTCGATACTCTCCATACTGGTCTGTTTATGTGAACAAAAATTGAACTTTTCCACAGCAATGCTAGGTTCATCATAAAAATATTTTTCTAAAGGTTTCACTGCTTTGTTGTTTTCATCCCACCTTCCGAAATCCTCTTGTGTAGGTTGCAATTCAGGGAGATGATCAAAAACTTAGTTCTTCTGACCCCAAAACGAAAAATAATACCGCCATCTTCTTTTTGGGGTTTCTAATTTTTTGCATCTATGGCCACCAAATAACTCTCAAATACATAATATCATTAATTTTTTTGAAACTGCACCAGGGTTTTGTATAAGATAGTTGCTGGTTTTCACTATTATTTGCCATAGTTACAACTGGAGGCAAAGATATTTGGCGTTGAAACATACCTCAAAGCTTCGTAAAAGTAGATCGATTTTTGGATCCTCTGTTTATTTTTGTGTTTTTTTCCTAGACCTCCACTTGCTTTGAGGGCCAACCAGCTTCCTGCTTAACCCCTTGAAGGTTGGTGGATGACTAGGTGGTGTGGGGGAGCATTGATCTGACTTGGGGGTGCCCTTCCCCCTCCCCACAGCTGATCGTTATTTCTATAGCCTGATGTGGGCATGTAGGAAAGTAGGATCTGATTTCATGGTCATCCCCACTTTTTGCTGGTGTCATTATGTTTTACTGACTAGTCCGAGTGGGATCCTGCTAATCAGGACCCCAGTCTCTGTGCTACTTCCCTAAATTGGACATGGTGAGTACTTGGGTACATGCCAGATTGGCTACTGCTGTACCCCTGTAAGTCCCTGCTAAGGTACCCAGGGCATAGGTACACCAGGGGTCCCCCATGGGCTGAAGCATGTATTATGCCACCCATGCGAGACCACTCAAATTGTGACTACAGACCTGCCATTGCATCCTGTGTAAGCTGGTGCTAGCACCACTTACGACAGATATAAGTTTCCTTATATCTGAGGTCACTGCACTTAAAACCTATGTCACCCCTAAGGCAGGCCTTTCAATCCTGAAGGCAGGGTCCTCGTTTCTAGGTTTGAGGGTGTCTCTGCATGAGCAGGACACCCCTACAACCCTCAGAGTCCATTCTCCAGGGTTGTAAGTGCATCAGCCATTAAGATACATAGTGGCCATGCGTCATTACGCGATGACCATCTCTAAACTGGCTGTAACGAACCTTATCGTGTTTGGTATTAAACATGTTGGAATCGTACCTCCCACACCGTTTAGGTATGATTCCATGAACTGTAAAGCTCCTCCAGGAGGCCCTCAGTGCTCCTGGTACCAGTCTTCTAGACCCGGACAGCAAACTATGGCTGCTGCCGACCAGAGACCTGATTCTTCCCTCCTGCTGCTGAGCCAAGCTCGAGTAGAGGAAGGCAGGACAGTAGGTATCTTGTCACAGGGAGGTGTGACCACCTCCCAGACAGGATTTAGTGTATTGGGACAGGGTGGAGCGCCACTCAGACTGCTTGAAGGGCACATTTGGTGCCCTCCTTGCATACTCCAGTCCAAACCAGTTCAGGAAGCCGTTGGCTCCCACTCTGGTCCAAAACTGGACAAAGGACATGGGAGTATCCTCCCCACTGTCCAGCTCCTCCTCTTGGAGGGACCCCAGAATCGTTCCAACCCTTTCCTTAGGGAACTTAAAGGCTTACCTGTGGGTGGGTCCCTAGATTTGTCGCTGTACAAGATTCAGATCACATATCACTTCAACTTCGACCGTCTGGGCACTCTGGACCTCGCTGGACTTCGTGTTGGGAACCAAGACTGCAACTGGGAAGACTCCTGCTGCTCCTGGTATCGTCGTCCTGTACGTCTGCTGCAGCGTCTGTCCCTGTGGTCTACGGCGGTTTCCAATGTCACTTCACACCTATGCAACCGGCTTCCCTGGTGTAGGTATCCTGGTTCCTGGGGTATCCACGGGTGGGGTGACTTCCCAACCTTTCATCTTCCACTGGGTTTCTTCAGGGTCTGCTGGGAAGGGTCCTTCTTTAAAATTGCAACCGCCACTTACCTACTGACTAACATTGAGCACGCGGTCGTGTTCCCACTCTGCACATGACCTCCGTGGGGTTCCTAGATACTCACCTTGGGTGGTTCCTTGGGTCCCTGGCTCTTCTACGTCTTCTGGGTCCAGTCTCGACTTAGGTCGTGGTTCGCATTCCACCATTTTAGTATATGGTTTGGTCTCCGCCTGGGGACCACTGTGTATTCTGTGCTATTTACGAATTCTATTGACAAAGTATTGTGTGTATTATGTTTGTATCTCTGGGTAGGAGATAATACATTGTGTTAGTGAGTGTTAATAATAAATAGCTATTTTTTATAACTGCACTGTGTGGTTCTTTTCCACTTAGCCTATACCATAAGATTAAGTGCTGGTAAAGCAAGCTGCTTTACACTCCTGGACTAAGCCTGAAGGCTGCTTTCCACAGCTACCGCTCAGAGAGCTTTCTAAGGTTGTCTAAGACCACTAAAATCACCATAAGGGTTGTCTGGATTAGTGCAGGGTGCTACCCTTACATAAGTGAGCAACATTTACTAAGCCAGCCTCTCACACATAGGAACCCAATTGCCACAATGGACCACTGAGAGACCTGTTGACATTGATAAACTTCTCACTACTGATTTGTCTCACAAACGAAAAATGAAGACCTATGCGGCTAGACGTCGCTGTGCTCGGAGCACTTTGTTCAGAAGAGGAGACCAAGTCATTGTCAGACAGAAACGAAAACGCAAGTCTGATGCTCCTTTTGATGCTGACCCTCTGAGGGTTGTGACTAAAGGACAAATGGTGATTGGTCACCATCCTGGAAAGTCCATTACGCAAGATTCTTCATATTCCAAGCACCTGCCTCGACATTCGTCAACTTCAAATGTCGGCAGTGAGACTTATCGACCTGAGAATCCAGAGAGCCCAACGATTGTACCAATGTCTGTCACCAGTACCAGTCCTGGACACTTATCCGATATCTCTTCAGCCTCACATGACCAGATCTGGGTGATTGATTCGAGCACCGAAATGGCTTATTGAAGAGTTGTGATGTGTGTGTGTGTGTGTGTGTGTGTGTGTGTGTGTGTGTGTGTGTATATATGTGTTATTTGTACTTTTTATTTAACAAAGGGGGGGATGTAGTGTCTTGTGAGTTAGACATGACTGGATCCTTTTGGTTCCTGATGTACTCCGTAGAACAGTGACTTATGTGCGTGGATTATAGAATTCTTGATGTAGAATGTTCAGTTAATGGTTACACGCTGAGGAATAAAGATGTGTAATGCCAAGCTCCGTGTGTGGCGTGATCATTTGGCTGTACACAGGCTGGGGAAGACTCTACATTGTGTATTTCTTGAGGGTGTCTATGCGACTCGAGTAGAGTGAATGCAACCCATCCTTTCCATAGCAACCTGAAGAACTGTGATTGCCTTAACTTTATATTTATTTGTGCTCATTAACTTTTTTATATAGCGCAATCACACCCCAGGGGCTTTATAGTGCTTTGGAAGAAAATAAAAATAAACAACTCTATATCTATATCTCTATATCTCTATATCTCAATGTAAGTTACATGGCCTGAGAGCATTGGAATTCTTAACAAGAGGAAAAGGAGAATTGCCGGGTGCAGACCTAAGTAAAAACAGTGAGAGACTAGAGGTGGGCGTGCCACTGAAAGTTTGAGCCTGGCTCTGCTTGAGGTCCTGTGGATCCTCAATCCCAAAGCAAGCCAAGCTTTCATGTGGCTTTTTCTTGCCACCCTGCCTGTCCCAGGATATGGCGTTCCAGCCAGAGCTGCCAACTTTGAAACTGGGGAACCAGGTTTGAGTCTCTGCGTCAGCTCAACATCCTGCATTTCTAGGCAAATCACTTAATATCCCGTGCCTAGAAACAATGATTGTGACATTGTGTAATGTAACTGGTGCTCATGTAAAGCACTCTGGTACCTTCGGGTTGAGCATGCACTATAAAAAAAACTGCAAAACAAAGGTAGAAACAAAGCCTTACTATAAGGAAAGACAGGTTGGTTTTCACAAAGTGAAACCAGAAAACCTGGATAAATTGCGGCTTCCAGCTTAAATTGTGTGATCTTAGGCAAATAATTTACTTCACCAAAACTCCTTTTTCTTCATTAGAACTTATGAAAGCACTTTCAAATATATAAAGTCAGAATACCAGTTGTACAAAGCCCTATTGTGTTTGATTGAAAAGATTATAATTTTGTTCTATAATAATCTGAGACACTTAGTGTTTACATGACAACTGTTTTGCCTCTTAGTTCACTAATGGTTCATGTTCAAAAACTCACTTTTAATAAGTGCTTCTCAGTGCAGTTCTATAATGTGACGTACTAATGTCAAAGCTTTCACTTATTAAAGAAATGCATTTTTTGAATTTTGAAGAGACTTTGTCATATTTTACATTGTTTTTTTTTTAAAATTATTTTATTTATTTGAAGAGTTTTATATAGCGCTGGCTAGACCCGGAGGTATCAGAGCGCTTTACATGAGGATCAATTGAGTTACAAGTTACAAATTACATCTGTTACAAAAGCATAATAATACACAGGAAAGAAAACAAAGTTACGATAATTCGTCTGAGGGAGGAAGAAAGCATAGCGGGGAGACCAGGAGAACTATGCCCAATGTCCGGCTGGGTAGGTGACTGCCGAGGGGGTGAACCAGGGCCGATCTCCTCTATAGCTGTCTAGCAGCTCCACCGGGCATCAGCCATGTTGCTCAGGTCTCAGGTTACAGGTTACAAAGATATCAACAATTACGGGAGCCAAGTATGACATAGGGAAAACAGACAGTGTTACACAATAACGTGAGTTACTAGCGCATAGAATAACTAAGACACGGGTCCTAAGGGGCAAAGAAGGAAGGGGGGGGGTAAAAAGGGGTAGGGAATGCAAATACGGTCAGGTAAACCAGCAAGGAGAAAGTACTTCAGGGGGTGGAATTCGTCGGAGGGCAGGGGAGGAAAGGAGACACAGCGGAGATACGAGGGAAACCATGTCCAATGTCCGGCTAAGTAGGTGATGGCCGAGGGGGTGAACCAGAGCCGAATCTCCTCTATAGCTGATAAAACAGCTCCACCGGGCAGCGGCCATGATTGATTCGGGCTCCGAAGGTCAGCAAAGTACACGGTCCATAAGAAGATCACGAACCAAAATCGCGGGAATAGGAGAGTTGAAAGGCCACCACCACATATCGCCTCAGGAGAGTCCAAAGGTACAAGGAGGGGGTAGAACTCAGGGGACCTCTCCCTCTCCTTCGTGGGCCACCATTTCTCACATTAGGGGCAGCTGTAGGCAAACTTCAGTTTGTTTTCTCACCGAGGGCGTTGCTGTGAGTACAGAGGCGGAGGTAGGTAGGGACAACGGGGCTGGAGGATGGTTACAGGGAGGCATAAGAAACCAGCCTTTAACTAAAAAACTGCTTGCAGAATCCCTCGACTGATAAACGGCAGGCGCCATACTGAGGTCAGGCAAGTCCTGTCTAGGCGCCATGTTAAGATCAGGCAGTTTAATCTGGGCGCCCCTGCTGCACATCTCAGCCCCCCAGGCCCCTGAGCATCCTTTATGGGCTTTATTTCCCCCCAGGCTGACCTAATCGTTGAAAGGGGGCCGCTCACGCTGGCTGGGAGTGGGCGATGAGTGCACTTATTGCAGGGTCTCAAAGCGGACCGCTCGCCTCCCCGAGCAACAGCTTCAGAATCTGCAAAGTCAGCATGTTTGCTGTATGAAATACATTTCAAACATCTTCAGGCTCGTGCACGAGCTCTAAGAGCCGAGTTAGAACCGTGGCTCAGCTCTCCTTGTTCGTTTGTTGGCTCGACCACCTCTATGAGCAAGCGATAAAAAAAGATCAGAAATAGGGCCAGGAGAATTTTAAGTAACTGAGTGATCCTAATCCCTTCAGAGGAAGTCCGGCTCTGAGCTCGCTGTTGAAACTTCTCTGTTGCTGACAAACACACATTCATAAACCTCCTCTTTCCCCTTCTTTTCTCAACCCCACACTGGGTCTGCAGCACTCCTTGGGATGCCCCTTCTCCACACCCCAACATGCAGTTTGGGGTCGCTGTGATATAAATCTAAAAGTCCCCTGTCTCCTTTATGCTTCAAAAGGTAGAGGGTGCATATCTGCTCTACAGCCTTTTGTCCCCTTATCCCCTGTAATTAATATTCACACCCAGAGCCCTGAAGGGCCCATCGAACCCAGACCATGCCGTATCTTGCTCCATGCTGGAATTTGGAGAAAAAGTTACTCTGGCAACTCATAAACTGGGGGTCAAAGTGGGCAACAAAAAGGGGATGGAGTCACAAGGGGTGGATTCACGAAAAGCAGCCTGGCAGTCAACTTATACATTTGTTATTTTTAAACTCTGTCACAAAGAAATTGACACCGAGGAATAACGTAAACGTCTGTTTTGGCTTAATTGGGTCCAAAGTCTGCATTTTAAAATATCTTGTGGGGTTAAAGCACCTGCTGCAGAGAGCTTTGTGTGCCCAGTAAATCTCTGAGAATAATGATAACTCTGGTGGTTAAAACACTTGCTAGAGAGATCTGTGTTTTGTTAAGTCGCAGTTTTGACTCAAAGTAGCATGGAGGGTAAATATGTCTCCTGCATAGCCCATCGTGTAACATACAGATGATGGGTTATTATGTTATGTGGATGGATAAGTGGGTCACCGTATTTTTTTCACAACAAATTTTGTTTTTAAAGGTACAGAGTGGGCAGAGCCCGGCAAATACATTACATATGACGCTAAAGACATAGAGTACCTAATTTTATCATTCCATAACAGCGTGGCCTGTAAAACACCAGGCCGAATGAGTAACAAACTACACCGAACCCTACTCAGTATTCGCAATTGCGTGTTGCTAAAAAACATATCTGTTAGTGATCAATTTTGTCGGACTATGGTATCGGAATATGACCCATGAATTGCCCAGTGGGATTATGAGAGTCTGAGTGTGGTAATGGGGGTAAGTCGATGCCCCTATGTCGCCCAGCGGGACCAGATTCTTCTGTGCGCGGGTCACTGTTTTTGACTCCGATATTGTTTTATTACTTGGAGTTCATAAATTGCAATCCTGATAATATAGCACAGTGAGCTGTGAACAAAGACCTGCACGCAAACTGCAAGAGGTGGGTTTAGAACCTTTTTTTTTTTTTTCCCCTCAATCTGGTAGTGGCCACTGGGCCCGAGTTATGGCTGCCCTACTATGAAAAGGAACTTGGGGGTGCATTTTCCTTGCTAGCATTAGCTCCCATGTCAACATTGCTGCTCACGGAACCGGGCCCAAGCAACAGACCGGGGAGGGATAGATGAAAGGCTGTAATGGCCGAGTGGAGTGGGCTGACTGGAACCGCCTGCTTCGCGGAGCTGTAGGCATCCTTGTTGCTGCAGAGTTATGGCTGTTTTATTCTTTTTCCTTGCTTGCATTAGATGCCCAGGGCGTACTTGCTGTGCCAGTGTTGCTTTGGACCTCGGAGCAATGGGCCAAGGAAAGTGAAAAAAGAAGCAGAAGAGGCGAGGGACACACAATATCACTATTATGGATTTTTTACTTTAGAAAGTGGGCATTGGGGCTCATTTTCCTTGCTAGCATCTTGGCAGAAGGCATCCTTGCTAGAATAAGGAAGGGGGGGCAGCATGTGGGAGCTCATATTTTTTTCTTCAGAAAGGGACTTCTTTCTAGATTGGAGTGAGTCAGGCATGATGGAGAAGGAGTGAAAGAAGAAAAGGAGAAAGCCTGCTTCTCAGGACTGCAGCCGTCATTAGGTGCTGTTGCATTGGGCCCACTGCACCCCAATTATGGGGAGTAGTGTTTCTGCTTTTGTTTGATGCCACTGCACTTTTATTAGTCTCACATTCCGTGTGGATTCCGAGCTACAGAAAAGCACCCCTAAAACGATCTGAAAACCTCTTCCTCCTGCAACGAGCCCTGCACCGCCCGATTCCCAAATCCTACCCATAACGTTTTAGAGGGGCCCCAACTTAAAAAGATTTTGCTTTGTGGGGGGCTCAGAGCAAAGAAAATTGACGCGCTCGGCTCAAGAGATTGCACTGGGTCGAGATTTGGGGAGGAATGCGGCGGGTAGGAGTGAAGTTCACACTTAACAGTCTAAACTTGCACCGTCACGGGCTGGTCAGGAGCTCCGTCATTATTAAAGGAAGGGGGGGGGGAGGGGCGGTGACGCGGTTCCACCCCCGGTGATCTAAGCCAGGCACTGCAGAGCGCGCGCGGCGGATCCTACAGCTCAGCCTGTTCTACCTGCTTGGGAGCCGCAGTGAAGTCAGGATGAGATGGCGTATTCTGTACGGCGGGAGGGGACATCTGGAGGGGGAGGGCTGGAGGGAAGAGCCGGAGGAGAGGGTCGAGCAAGGTACCACGAGGATTGCCTCCCGGAGGCAGGCAGTCAACCTGACGCGCAACACAAAGAAAGCACGTTATTGGCACACACGCGTACACACGCGTGGGTTTGCCAAACTAAATACAGCCTGGAGGCTGGGAGTGAGGGTGCAGGAGCGGACACGCACGTGCAGTGGGTACAGTAAGTCGGCAACTAAACTGCCTCCGCCCCAGAAAGCGTCTGCTGATTGTGTCATTCTCCTCCCTACACTCTCACCGCTCCGCCTTGAACTGTTTCCTTTTTATCCTTCCAACATCTCTAGCGTCATTTTATTTCCCTTCGAATTCCAAAGGCTGTATGGCCTTCTTCAGCCAGTATCTAACCTGTCGGGGGCTTGGTGAGTGCTCATTGGTGACTATGGGACATACTGGTTTCCTTGTAGCTTTTCTGGTAGCTGGGTGAAATAAAATAATTTAAAAAAATGTAATCCTAGACTTCTATTAATTAAACCGAAATGTAAAATTATAACGCTGTAAGTACCCGTGGCAAGAGTGAGCACTACCTGTCTTAAGAGGGCCACGCGGGAACGAGCAACAGATGAAAACAAAAATATAGAATGCAGCTGAACGGTCAAAGTATGAAAGGAGCGCCTTTTGGTCCAGGGCCCTACATATATATGACGTGAGAATGTAGCTTGTGTTGTAATGCACTCTTAGGGAGCCCCACAATAAGTTCATGACACAGACCGGTCTTGTGGATTCCATGTCCCGTGGTAGTAAGATCAAAGGGGAAATCCTGCATCGACCCATATTGATGCGATTATCTTGGTTGTGCAAAATTTAAGTAAAGCTGGAGAGCAGTTCTCTTAAGTTGGCCCCTTCATACAGTGCATATACCTTTGTCTTGGTAAGACTCAGCGGGACGGCCCCTGAAGCCAGTGATAAAAGCAAGCAACTTTTGTTCTTGATGCTTGTGCCTTGAGGAAACATTCCAACAACTGGTGAACTTGGTGATGAAGTTGGCCCCTTATCTGTTTAACAGCAATAAAGTTGGAAACTTTTAATGAAAGGACCTCGTGATTTCAGTGTTTTTGATCAGAACATGTCTGTGCTGTTATATAGTAAATTATTTTTGGGTCTCCTCCAGGATGGTTTTGTATAAATTCCAGTTGGTACAAATTCGACTAATCCACAGGCTGAAGGATTGCATCATGTTCTCGCTGCTGCAGGGAGCCTGGCACGGGTCTCTACAGATTGCTACTAATCGCAGCTGAAGGTGGCATGAAGCAGTAGACATGCATGATGCGACGGGGTTATAAAAATCTCCTTACAGAAATATTGGCCTGTACATAAACCAGCAATTGCACATTTTCCCTTAAATATGCTAGAGGTGGAGATAGTAAACTGACCCAGTTTAACATCGGGTGGAAAATGCGCTTGGCTGAATTTAGGAATTTAAATCAGGTCAAATTTATTGTAGGGAGGTAATTCTATTTTGACATTTTTTGATAGGTGTTTTTAGTCTGTTTTTGAAGGTAATGTGTTCCAGTCTGTTTTTATATTGAATTGATGCTTGCTGTGCTAAGAGCAGAATGTTCCATGTTCCCAGTTCTGAGTCCCTGTTGTGATTCTCTGCAGACGGCCTGCAGCATGCTATAGAACTGCGGCATAAAGCATACCGCACAATGCCGCTGCCAGCGCGGATTGATCTAATTTCAGAGGGACGTGTGCTGGACGCCCTTGAATTCTGTGTACCTGCCAATGTAATTCTACTGCCCTGTTTTGGGGATGGTGGTAATTGCCATAAAATCTTCAGTGAGTCAGTGTTTACAGAGGCGAGGAGAAGGAAGCCTCCCAGCCCTTCCTGTCCACCAACAAGGACCCATTTCAAAATCTTGGGAATAATATCAAGAATTCCTCCTTCGATACCGCCCTGGCAGAAGTAAAGGCAATAACCTGTCACAGGCACAATATCAACCGCTTTTGTCCTCTAGGATTTCCAGGCTGGAGACGCCCATGAGACCTGTTGCCCTCTTGTCCACAGTGACACTTGGCTGTGATGGCCCTGAGGTTCTTCTATGAGATCTCCCTCACCGTAATCATCCACACTGGTCAAGGGACTGACTGCAGACGGGAATGTGGGAATGGGAATAATGCAGAAGCCCCAAGAAATGTTCCAAAATGGGGCCTTTGTGTAAGACTTGGAAAGGACTGTGCAAAATACACTGTCTGTCCCCACTCCAGACAAGACATAAAACCAGCATTGGCATAGCCAATAGGTCTCGCCTTTGGGACCTTATAAGTTTTTAGCCTTGCAGCACATTATTCTGGGTGCTACAACATCTACTGTTCCTTAACGTGGAAGCTTTAACCGTAATCGGCATATGCGCTGCCTAGCCGAGGCCTAACAATGTCTAAAAACGTTCCTGCATTCTAAAACTGCTGCTTGTTGCGCCCTCCTCAACCAAACTGCTTGTCCCGCAGTCTGTCTTCAATGGGGGTATATATGGAAGACAAAAAACAGCCCTCAATAAAAACGATACATTTGCTATACAGGACCTTTTTAAACAAAATTCATATCAATGTAAATATTTGTTATTATGCTGTGTGGGCATTTTGTAGCTTTCTTTTACCCTCTTTTTCTGAAAGACCGCATATCCAATTCTTACTTTTTTGCGTACAATTGGGTTTTATTTCTTTTTTAACTTCGGGATGGCATTTATATAGATTCACGCATTCGGAATTGCGCCTGCTTGATAATTTAATGAGCGCTGAAAATGGGTTGACTGGCATTGGACAGGGACTTTGCAGAACAGGCAGCATAAAATGATGATTGTCAGCGCATGCGCACTACTGTGTCCAACATGTAAGCGATCTGAAGGTGTGCTTCCTGGCTGAATGGCAACTTTTTGCCATTGGATATTTTTTTATTCAGGTAACCCATAGAAAATCCACACAGGTTGATAACTGGCACATTACCATTTCTGACTGGCACAACTCCCAGTTGTACGGAAATGGAGTGGCTGAAAGTGGAGAGTTGGAAAAAGTAACAAGTAATGATTGGGAGGTGGGGAAAGAGGGATGGACGTGGGGGAGGATGGACATGGGGGAGGATGGGTGAAGCAGAAACGGGAGGGCGTGGGGATGAAAATAGCAACGCGAAAACGCAAGTGGGGGTGAATTTGAGGGTAAGCAAAACTGGTTGTAAAACATGCCAACCTGGAAGAAAAGTGCAACACGCTGTGAGGCTACAGACTAAAAAAATACTTGAACTTTCAGCAAGAAGCTGCATATTGATGCCAAAAATAGTAAAACCTAGCATGGAAGAGTTACAATATGCTCAGCTGAATGATACAAATTTAAAGAAAAATTAGTTTATATTACATATAAGGTGGATAGATTAAACACACACACACACGCGCCCCGCCCCTACGGTGGTGTGTGATGGGTGTTCAGCGGTGAGCAGCCGATGTGTTTCTAGCCCAGCTGGGACCCCAGGAGAATCACACGCCTCACTGCTACCATACGTTCAGAGGGCATGAGAGGGGTGACACGCCAGTGTTCTAACCGTCTGAGCATCTCTTTCTGTGCCTCCCTGATGTCAGAGGGAAGCTCAGAAATACCGCTGCTACCCGTATGTTTGCGGATCATAAACATGCTTTGCTTCGAGAATTGTACTTTTGTAATAGAAACAAGCGGAATTAGAAAGCAAGGTGAGCTACTGCTTCTTGTGCTCAGCGCTCAGTTCATCCGCTTTGAGGTTCTGTAAATCATGCTTTATTATATTGTCTGCGGAGGGCATGGGTGGGGTCTCGGCATCGGCTCTCCCAGTGTATTGTTAATTAAAGAAAAACGGGAAAATTATGCCGTCTGCAGAGGGCGTGGGCGGAGTCTCTGCATCGGCTTTCCCCTGTATTTATTGTTAATTAATAAAAAAAAAAAAACATGAATCAAAGTGGACAAAGCACGAACACTTATCGGCACAGCACCCAAGTTAAACAAGAGAGCTTGGCTGCCCTGAAGAAAATTGAAACACGGCTGCAAATGTTTCTTTTGTAAAGCCAGTCCACGAAGTGAACCAAGCACCAACACATCACAGCAATCCATGAGCAGAGGCAAACAAAAAAAAATAGTGCACACACAGTAACAAATAACAAAAAGAGTAAGCCCACATGAGCGGTTACAAAACACCAAAAGGAGGGACTAATTAAGCAATTCACCAAACAAAAGCGGGAATTTTTGAAGGGCAGTAACCGGAACCAATCAAAAAGATGGGAGGTGTTTGAAGTCCACAGTGTGGACCGGATTGAAGGAGTCGTCGGGACGGTGCTGTACGGAGTCCAAATTGAAAGACCCATTGTGGTGTTCTCCACATCAAATAAATAGACAGGTAGACGGACGAAGTGCTGAAAGGTCCGTTTATTCACCTCAGCCACCAACAACCGTTTGACAGAATCCCCACAGCTCAAAACCCCCCAACATTCTTTATTGGAACACAACCGTAGCATTCTACAATGGATCCTTAAGATGTCACACATCTTCTCTCCTTATAAAACAAACAACAAAACAGAATACAGAAGTCAAAGGTGGAAGCAGAAGATCACATGACATATTCCTAAAAGAAGAAATGCAGTGAACAGTGGACAGCTCACATGACAAAGTCTTTCATATGAAATGGTAAACTGCACAATCTCGCACTCTTCTCTCTATTGTTATCAGGTAATGGGTGCGAGTTTGATGAAGAAGAATTGTTACGCGTGTTCAACGAACAGGTAGGTACCTCACCCAAAGTAGGTTGAGAATTGACAGAGACCACCCGACTCTTATTCCAAATCCTACCATCTTCAGTTTTCACAGCATTTTTGAAGATCTTCACAATTCTTCTTATTTTTGAAAACTTTGACCAAGGTTGACATCCCACTGGCGCCCTTATTTTTACAAAGTCACCCACTCTCAAACTATTGTATTGCACACATTTCTTGTCCTCAAAGTAGCGTTTCCTTTCCACTTGTTTCTGTAGCTCTCTATCCCTCCAATCTCCAATGCAATTGTCCTTCAGACCCTTATTCAACTTGATCCACCCGGGACATAATTTAGAATTGGGAGCCCTACCTCTAAACAGCTCGAAGGGGGACCTGCCAGTGGTGGAGTGGGGAGACATGCGATAGGCAGAGATCCTATCTTGCAACGCCTCTTTCCAATTTAAATTGCTCGCCCTTGCCAACTGGATACTCTCTTTAAGAGTTTTGTTAACCCTCTCAATAGCTCCGTTGGTTTCAGGGTGATACACAGCACTGCGTTTGTGAATAATCCCACAACCTCTCAAATACGCCTGAAACTCTGAAGAGCAGAACTGAGTCCCATTATCAGAAAGCAAGGAATTAGGATAACTCTCCTTCTTGAAAACTTCTTCTAAGAATTTTATTACACTCAAAGATGAAATATCTCTAACCGAGCGTACCTCAATCCATCTGGAGTAAAGATCCAGAAGGACTACCAAATAAGGAGTATCTGATACCCCTTGTAAAGGGCCAACTATGTCGATTGCTAGCTCATCCCAGGGATATTTCGGTAGTTTTCTGCAAACCATGGGCATTTGTCTGGTCTTGAGAATCTTATCACTGGAGCAACACTCCAAACAGTCTCGAACCATTTTTTCAATCTCTCTATCCATGGCGGGCCACCAGTAAAGCATCCTCAGATATCCCTTGGTCTTCACAATCCCTAAGTGACCAGAGTGAGCCAGAGTTAAAAGTTTGCCTCGAACCCCCACCGGAGGAACCAGCTTGGTGCCTCTCACCAGTAATCCATCAACAACAGCCAACTCATCAGAGATCAGAGACCACGGCTTTACCGAATGTTTGTTTTTGCCTGAAGAAATTAATTCTATTACCTTTGATATTTCCTCATCCTTCACAACTTCATTTTTCCACTCTAACTCATCTACCGCACCAACAGTAATTTCACACACGTTTACTACATCATCCAGTATAACCTCCTCCTTATCATCTGAGTTAGTGACATCCACCAATCTAGAGAGACAATCAGCCGACTTGTTGATAACACCTGGAATATAATCTACACAGAAATCAAACTCTTGTAAAGAAATGATCCACTTCCTGATTCTAGAAGAGATTGAATCCAAACCCTTCTTAGAAAACACCTCTTTAAGTGGTTTATGATCAGATAAGACCTTTACCTTTGTTCCCCAAATCAAATTCCTAAACTTCCTTAATGCCCAAAAAATGGCAAGTGACTCCTTTTCTATTACAGAATAGTTTAGCTCTGATCCTCTTAAACATCTAGACGCACAGGCGATAAGTCTCTCAACACCACCACTCTTCTGTATAAGCACCGCACCCAAACCCTTGGCACTGGCATCAGTGAAGATCAGGGTCTCATCTCCTGGCACAAAAGAGTGAAGAGAAGGTGCTTCTTTAAGGTCTTGCTTGATGGCAACAAACTCGTTGGCACACTCTGCACTCCAATCAAACACCGCACTTTTAACAGTTAGTCTCCTAAGGGCATGAGTCTTATCAGCATATCCAGGAATGAACTTACTGTAAAACTCAACCATTCCTAAGAAGGAGAGTAACTCCTCCTTGTTGGAAGGTTCACTGACGTTCTCAATAGACTTGACCAAGTCCTTCTTCGGGAAAACACCACGACCTGTTATGCAGTGCCCCAGGTAGTTAACTTCCTCCACAGCAAACCTACACTTCTCCTTTTTATTGTTAGGCCCGCCTTCCTCAGACATTCCAAGACAGTACACACTCTAGAATAATGCTCCGTTTCAGTGCTACCATAGATCAGCAAGTCATCCTGATAGCACTTTACCCCAGAGACCCCTTTGAGGACATTGGACATGATCCGTTGAAAAACGGGAGCTGCGGAAACTAATCCAAAAGGCATCCTTCGAAATTTATAGGTTCCCATGGGAGTGACAAATGCTGTCAAATCCTGCGAACCCTCATCCAACTCCACCTGATGGTATGCGGATGCCAGATCTAGGGTTGTGAAAAACTTAGCCCCTACTAGAGTGCTGACCAACTCATCTATGTTGGGCAATGGGAACCTATCAACAATTACTTCTTTGTTTAGCGAGCGCAAGTCAATGCAAAGGCGCAGCTCACCACTGGCCTTCTTTGCGACAACTATGGGAGCCAACCACTCCGTCGCCTCCACAGGCACTATGATCCCTAGATCAACCAACCGCTCGATCTCCTTTTGGACACCAGACTGTTCATTCAAAGGTACCCTTCTGACTCTGGCAACCACCGGTATGGCACCCTCTTTCAGTCTTATGTGATGTTTGTAACCTTTAAGGCAACCTAATTTGTCCCCAAAAACATCTGCAAATCGCTCGGCTAAGGTAGACCAGGAATCTCCTACAGACTGAACCACGACTTGAGGTTCTGTGTTTGGATTGAGAATGACGCAAAGCGAACGTTGATGAGTCCACCCCAACAGTGCATCCCCACACTTAGCTACATAAACTTTCCCAGAGATATTGCGTCCCCCTAGCTCAATGTAGGATGTGAAATACCCCAAGAGGTCTATTGGCACACCACCATAACCCACAGGAGAAACATCTCCTTTCATCAGTGCGCATTTGCCTTTAAAATAGTGATCAAAAGTATCTTTATCTATCACAGTAAGATGCGAGCACGAATCGAACTTCATCTCAAGCCCAACACCATGAATCTTGACCATATGTGAAGGATGATTAGCTTTCTCTGCATCTACCTGATACATAATCTCTTTTACCTGTGGGAGATCTCTAATTTGGGCTTGAGGTTGTTCTCTTCTTTTACTCTTGGTCCTACACCATTTTGCATAATGACCTTTTCTCCCACACGCGCTACAAGTAATGTTAAGAGCAGGACAAAACGGAGCATTTGCTCTATGTCCAGTTCTGCCACACCTAAAACAGATTAATCTGTTGTCATTGGAAGAGGCAAAAGAAGGCAAATAAGAAGTACCATAAGAAGTACCCTCACCAGCACGAGGATGTTTGTCGCTCTCACTGACAACAGGTGCTCTGTTTTTTACAAGACATACAACTTCCTCAACACTTGAATTCGTAATACCAGACTTTTCCCTTGTAACACTCAATTCGCGAACACACTTCATCATATGTTCAACTCGCTTAGCTATTGCGAGGACCTCATCTAGGGGTGGCTCGTCTTTGAGCCACAGTTCTTCCCTTATTTTGTCGTGTGCGCATCTCAACACAAACTGATCTCTGATCCTTTCTTCTACGGCCCATCCAAATTTGCATGACGCTGCCAGTTTCCTCAACGCTGTGACAAATTCTTCTATCGTTTCATCCTTTTTCTGCTCCCATAACCCAAAGTGGTACCGTTCCATTATCGTGCTCAAACGAGGCAGATAGTGCCTATCTAATTGTAGGATGCATATTTCATATTCATTGAGTGATCTTTGGTCATTTTGACTGAGATCTGGCAAATGTTCCAATACATCCTGTCCTTCACCCCCTAAGCAGTGCAAAAGTAGAGAATGCTTCCTCTCCGCACTCAAGTTTGTTCCACATACACGTGCATAGTTGCAAATTTTTTTTTCCACTTTTGCCACTTTATCGTGGGCTCTCCTGGACTGTTAAGAAAAAACGGTGGTTGAGTTACATTCTGCATGCTTTACACTTAGCCCTTTGTTCCAACTTCAAAGCTAAACTCTTAACTCTAATGCCAAAATAATGTGCACTTCACAAGATGGCCGCCGAAAACGTGCCCTGACGTGATGACGCTCCACAGTGAGTGGCGCCCTTGTTTGTTTCACTGCTCCTCTTCGCGTGGTGCCTCCTAGCAACCAAACGCTCCTTCACGCTGCACGCTCACTGTCGCAGCCGTCTTCCACTCCCTTCGTGGAACGCATATGCGTTTCAGCTCCCCGCCCCTCCGCACACAACTCCTCACCGGATATCCTTTGCTCCAGACACACCATGCATCGCCGCATCAGCCGCTGGAGAAGTAGATTGCACTTCTCTTGCAGATACCAGTCAGCCGCTGGAGTGTCTGGGGGAAGTGCTGAATCCGTTACTTCCCTTCACTGGATGTTGAGGTGAGAGTCACACCGCCACGCTCGTCGCCAAATTAATGTGGTGTTCTCCACATCAAATAAATAGACAGGTAGACGGACGAAGTGCTGAAAGGTCTGTTTATTCACCTCAGCCACCAACAACCGTTTGACAGAATCCCCACAGCTCAAAACCCCCCAACATTCTTTATTGGAACACAACCTTAGCATTCTACAATGGATCCTTAAGATGTCACACCCATGCTTTAGTCGCTTGTGATGTGATTCATTCGCTGCATAAGGCATTTTTTTGCTGAGCCTGTATGTGGGCATAATCTACTTTGGAGGCAAGTATCTGCAGGATTAATTCCTTCTCAACACTGAGTCCTGGGGATGGTCTTGCGGACCTTTTTGGCCACCTGAGATCGGAACATCGACAGTCTATCCTCTTTAACACCATTGTTTACACCTTGTGGTGCTTCAGTCCCATCTGACCAGTTGAAGATTTAGGATTTAACTACTGGGACTATGGATTTAAAAACTTATTTTGTTATGAGGATTCTGCACTTCCACAAATCCCTGCAATGAGTGCATAATATTAATTTTGAGGGATCCTGTAGTGGTGCTAGTGTTAATATGTTAATATATTGACGTATTACTGTGGGTTGTATGTTGGAACAACGAGTTCCTCAACAACAACTCCCTAAACGCGGTCTGTACTACGACCGCGTCTTATCAACGATTTTTTTTACCACGAATTTCCGTGATAAAGGAATGCATGGTAAACCACCCCCTAAAATCTATTCCGAACCCCTCCCAAAACCTAAAATCTACCCCGTACCCCCCCACCTCCCACTCCCTAAAAACTTACACAAACCCCCCAACCTCCTAATAACTAACACTAACCTCTCCAACCCCCTAAAAACTAACACTAACCCCTCCCACCCCCTAAAATCTAACTCTAACCCCTCCCACCCCTAAAAACTATCAGGAACCCTCCCACCCCCTAAAAACTAATATGACCCCCCCACTCCCTTAAAACAAACTCCAACCCCCTCCCACCCCCTAAAAACTCACACAAACCCTTCCCACCCCCTAAAAAGATCACAAACCCCTCAAACGCTAATACAAACCCCCTTAAAACTAACTCTAACCCCTCCCACCCCCTAAAAACGATTGCGACCTCCCAAACCCCAAAAAACTAATACGAACCCCCACCCCCTAAAAACTAACACAAATTCCCCCACCCCTTAAAATCTACCCCAAACCTCTCCCACACCCTAAAAACTAACACCCAACCCCCCTCCCCACCCCAAACCCCTCTTACCTCTCCTGTTCCTCCGACTCTTCTCAGGACTGCCCATCCAGAACACTGGACCGTCTTAGCCTGCTAAGTCGTTGGTCGTGCAAGTTGTTGTTCGGCTTGCGTGACTCCCGAACTCGTTTTCCGGAGTCGTTGTTAAGGATGTTCCCCATTGCTGTGCATATTGGTGTATATAATGCTTTTGTACTACATGTATTCACAATGTATCTGAAGAAACATTGATTGAGTCATGTAGTAATATACTTTTGCTCATAACAATACGCCTGTGTTTGATTACTTGAACAAGTTTTTGATGGTCTGCGATAGGATCATTTTCATGACCAACTAACTATTGAATGTTGTATAAACAATTCCTCTGGGAACATTTTTCTATGTACACATTGTAGATACACTGCGGGGTAGCAGAATGCACTCCATATATATCAATTTTCTCAATATTTTTCATTTTGTTCCATGCTTGCGTGCTGACTGGAACCATGCCTTGCCTCAATGCACGTACGTATTACACTGAAATAATTGCAGCAACCATGTACTACATTTCCAATCGCACAGCTGATCGGTAATTATTACAAACTCCTCTTGTTCAATAATCCTTGTTTATTCCTTAATTTCCATAATTCAAAGCTTATTTCAGCACATTGTAGATGCAGCATGTCTGAAGGAGACGGCGCATGCGCTGCCTAGGCGAGACCTAAAAAAGGGCATCAGTAAGACTGGTTTCACCCATTCTACTTGTGTAGAATATGGAGCTGCTTTACAGATGACAAGACATACTCTGATAAAGCTGCAATCAAATGCAAAATTAATTGTAACTCTGGGGCATAACTCTTTGCCCTTCTGCCCTTCATGATCCATTTTACAAAGAGCTGGCAGCCCCTCGTAGCATCCCAGGGGTAGGGCATTGAGCAGTGCTCAATTTGTAAAAATAAATAAATAACTGGCAGGGCCCAAGATATTTCTCAGAAGCCCACTACAATTGCCACCATCCACTATCCCTGGTAGCGCTGCAAAATGCCAGTACTTACGCTACCATCACACTCATGCAAAACTGGCAGTTTGGCCTATTCCAGGTCACCCAAACCTATAAGAATAGCCTGGGTGTTGTGGTACTGCTTTTTGTAAAAGGTATATTGATTTGTTAAAGCTGCTGCTGTTGTACTGCGTTTAAAATAAGAGAAACAGTGGTACCATGTGGTGGAATGCCATAAAAATATACCTTTGCTAAGAAATAAGTGACAGTGCCGAGCGCCGACAAACACCTGCTCAAATTAAGTGCTGCCATTGAGAGGCTGCAGGAAGTGCTGCTTGGTATGTCAGGGTCTAAGAACGCACTTTGTAGACACAAGTAACGCTGTGTGACCCAGACAACCGTGATACACTTCATGTAACTAAAAGGCCAAAGCCCCAAGCTGGTACTCGACCATCACTAGGTCTGAGAGTGATTACATTCAGTTATGAAACTGCATTGGAGGTTCATGGACGAGTGTAACTATGATGGATTGTTCCATTGTTCTTCAGCTTTAGACGAACTACTTTCCCCAAAGATCATACATATTTAGTGCATCAGCACCAAACACACCCTGGAGTCTGTGCTTCCTGCTCCCTTGTTTCACTGCAGCCGATATTCTGAAAATAGAGTATAGAATCGTGTCCTGCCCAGAGCGAGGGACAGGAAGATCAGAGCTGATGGAATGGGCGGCCACCATTGAAGAAGGAGCGCCGTGTGGGGCCCAAAGCAAGAGACAACCAACTCAAGAAGTGACTTGAGACAGAATTCTTTGAGTAGAGATAAACATCTTAGGCCATATTTATTTACAAAAAAGATATTTTTGCAATAGGTAAAATAACAGACAATGAATTACAAGTCTTGACAATATTATTGTTTCCCATGCAGTGTACGATGGACCTAATCATCCTAAACGTCTGACCATCCTGATACACAATCTGTTGAAAACTTATGGACTGACTCCTCTCCGGAACCAATCCGAGCCCCTATCCACCTCACACCTGCCAAAGTGCCATGATACCCTCTCTGGTGATTAGTGCGCTATACAAATCAACATAATATAACTTCCACTAGGATGAAAGCCCAACAAAATTTGATTCCTCAGCTCCCCTCGAAAGGTTACTATTCAATTCTCTATACCTAGGCCTGCCTAATCAGACCCTCCAGAATTTCGTGACTTGCTAAAAAATTGCAAAATCAGCAGTTTTGTAAAAAGGCTGTGCTTTTTACAAAAGTGCCCGTGAAATTTGGAGAATTTGCACATTTTTTCGCCTCTCAATTCCCAACTTTTTGGAAACGAGGACATCTTGTGGCCAGTGATGTAAAGTGATTTTTTTGTTCATATTTCTTTTTCAGCCTTTGGTTGTGCGCAGCTTGAAAGGAGGAAATCTCATGCAGGGAAGTCTGCTCCATGACTGGTGCCAGATCCAGTGAATCACGGGGGCCATCAAAAAGCGCCTGTCTATTTCTGGGCTGATTTATTGCAAACTATCTGTACAGCAAAAATATGCTTCATACTACGAGACTAGTCAGAGGAAGGTGAAATAGCAGCCGGCACTGCTTCATCCTGTCCTCAGTAGACAAGAAATGTATTATCAATCTTGTCCGCCCATAAACATCATTTGAATATTGCTCTGCACAGATAGGAGACTAATTAAATATATGGATCTGCGTATGGATTTGTACTACATTGTGACTAAGCATATGAGTGACTTAATCCGGACAAGACCGAACTCATTGTGATAGGAGGCACTCAGAACCCTTGGAGCTCCCATTTCTGGCCAACTGAGTTGGGCTCCCCCTCTATCCCATCCCCATTGGCCAAGAGCCTTGGGGTGATCATAAACAGCGACCTATGAAAACTCAAATTGGTTCAGTTACCTCGACTTGCTTCTTCCAGTTGAGAAAAATAAGGACGATCAGTAGACTCCTTACTAGGGAGGCATTGATGCAGGCTGTCCTAGCTATGGTCATATCACACATAGATTATGCCAACTCTCTTTACTTTGGCATTCCACTATATCTTATGAAAAGACTGCAACTGGTGCAGAACCAGGCAGCAAGACTGATTTTCCAACAGCCTAGATGGCAACATGTCTCCCCTCTTATGAGGAAGCTGCACTGGCTCCCCATCCCACAACGATCAGCATTCAAAGTCGGCTGCCTTATCTTTAAGGCCTTGCACGGCACAAGCCCAAAATTTATCTCCAGCCTCATTTAAAGGCACATACCTGCTCGCGTCTTATATGAACATTTTGGCCATACACTTCTACAAACTCTAAATCTAAATCCGTATTTGTAAAGCGCGAACTACTCACCCTTACGGGTCTCAAGGCGCTGGGGGCCGTCGTGGAAATTAAGTGAGCTATTGCCCGGAGTCACAAGGTGCTGAGCTGCCGCCGGGGATCGAACCGTGAGCCCTGTGCTCCCGAAGTCAGCTGCCCTGGCCGCTGCACCACACCTCTCCAACCTCACAACTCAAGGTGGATGCAGGTTTTCTGTGCTTGCACCTAGACTCTGGAACTCCCTTCCAGCTGATATTAGAGCCTGCACGGATCTTCTGAGATTCCGAAAGCTCCTTAAGACATGGTTATTCATCCAAGCCTATGACTGAAACTTAGCACATGATAAACTAACAGGGCTCCAGCAGATCCTATTTTCAACGCCAAGAAACCAATTGGTGTACGTGCGCTTTATAAAATCATTTAACATAACAGTGACACAGCATCATTGAAATACTTTTTTTCTTTTTGTGACCGTATTAGTATTTTGTGAAAGCATTTAGGATTGATGGGCTTCAGCAGTCATCCCTTGTGTGTTTATCTCGGTCTACAGAGAGATTCCCTGGGCCCCTAAAGTTTCTTTTTGTTGTATGTAGATTATTGTACCAGTATACTTGCAAAAGCACAGGAAATACCAAGAACTAACAATCTGTTAAGGTTCTATGGGACGTTTCAAATGCCATTTTTTCCTACAAAAATATATTTTCAAGAAAGTGAGCTGAAAGAAATGATGAAAGAATGGGGAAGGGAGGGCGACTTCCCTGTCTGAACATAGAGGAGAAACAAAAAGGGAGTAACCAACAAGATATTGTTTGGATAACTTTTACTGAGGTATCGGGAACACATTATGGATGAGGACACTTTGTAGCCTGGGATGGAAAGGGATTTCAAATGGTCCCCATTATAAAGTTCAAAGGTGAGCAGTAGATTGTACTTTTTAAATAGGAATGGATTGGAGGTACAGCATTTCAGGAGGGCATTTTATGCAGAATAGCACACAAAAAAGTGCTGCAAAATTAACGAATTTGTGCCTCAAAATGTGCTAATCCATGCTGCAAAATCCTGGGGGGGGAGTCTGCCTAATAAGTTAGTTAGGAAACGTCAGCTGATCCAAAATTCTGTGGCCAGGCAGCTCTTAAATCTCCTTAAACGTTGCAATATCTCCCCTAAGCTTGGGGATCTTCATTAGCGATCGGCTGCAAGCATTGGACTGCTTGAAAGGTAGTCACAGATGCAAGCCTTTGCTGGAAACTACTCCAAGCTGCGCCGATCACACGGAATACCCCAACGCTGCCTGCTGTGGTCCAGTATTTCACTGGGGATGATTGTGAGAGTGTGCCTCTACACCAGGCTGTTCCAGAGCTCATCACATAGGCGAGGCACCGGCAGGGAGGATGAGTTTGGTGTGCATTAGGAAACTCATTGCGCAAACTTCTGCGAACATTCATTCAAAGGCAGGTATCATTTGAAGGCAAGACATATGTTTACTGAAAAGTGCACATGCATGTCAAGCTCTGTCTCCACGTGTTGAATGGGATAACTTGGGAGTGTGGGGGAGGGAAGAAATACATATCTGGATTGGCATATTGAAGGGGACCCAGGTGTTCATTCCCCTTATATTTATTTATTCATGCAAAACATTAAAAAATCATAGTTATGCCTGTGCCCAGCATTCTCTGAATGCCATTGCAACAAATGGCATCAGGTACAGTACCATAGTGGCATTGTGCACCCGAGAAATGTTTAATCTCGGTTTCAACTGCAGTACAGGAGTGATCGAAGAGTGGCCCATCTAGGCCCATGATATGCATGTTGATTTAAAACACATCATGAAGTACCCAAGTCGCGAGCCGGCCTAGCGTAATCCGGTAGGTCTTTTTATCCCTGGGGGACTCTTACTCAGTTTTTTGGTCCTTTCGCATACCATTTATTCTGGCTCTGTGATTTGCAACAGAAGCGGTTCATTAAAGCCCTGATTACATTTTAAGCCACTGCTTACTTCAGCTGGTCGACCTATCAAGTAACCATTTAGGACCATTCCCCATCTACAGTGTGAGTTGGTTTAACTCTTGTTGGAGGTACTTTCTGATGCTATGTGTATGCCCTCTTCATGTGCTTCTCCCTTATTCTAGGGCACCCCAGGATGCCCTAGAATCTTCTCCTTCATTACGCTGCAGGGCTCACTTGCTTTGGGATTGACTCCCGCCCTTCTGTTGCCCCAGGAAATTCCTCCTCCTTTTTTAATAATATTTGTACCTTAGACCGGTCCCATCATGCTCCTTTCAGAGCCTTAACTGTACATTTTATTTCCAGATACTGGGTGCTCATGCCCGTCCTGATGATGACCTCACATTGGGAGAGGTCGAAACGCCATAGATGTGTTTAGACTCCGTTCCTCAAATTGCAATAATAGCAAAAAAGAGTCGTATGTGTTTTTATATGTGATGCACGTTTTCTTCTTATATGACTTATCACTGCACGTTTGTTCACTTATGTGTGAGCACTGGATCTCTTTACAAAAAAATGAAAATGCATAATAATGATAAAAAGAATGCTGTTACTGAATAAACTGTTATACAGCATTTACTGCCTGCCTTTCCCCTTGTTTTGCCTTGCCTTGGGTACTTCAGTATGTGTCTTAAATCAATGAAGACTGTATTCTCTCATTTTGATTGATATCATAGTGAACCGTTGTTTTTTTCTATATATAATATTACCCCAGGTACTCAAAACCTTTGGGTTTACCCTTGTTTATAACACCGTCCTATGAACATGACTGCATTCGAACTCACTTCCCAATGTTAGTTTCTTTTTCTGTCCCTCCCAGTGGTCTGAAGTGTCCTAGATGACACGTAGCGCTATATAAAACATTTTAGAAGCTACTATAAAAATGATATGTGTTGGAAAGTATGAAGAGAAGACCTGTGCACTGTTTTCGTTGTGTTTTTTTTTTTTTAATGAAATATCCTAGGTTTCTTGAGAATGCCGCATGAAAACATGAGTTGCAAAAAAAAAAAACCGTCAAATCACAAAAAAGGAGGTGGTGGCATTGGATTGATGGATCTGTGCCACATCTTTTGTTAGACTTGGCTACAAACGAGGAGTCTTGCGCAGCGCATAACAGGAAGGCTGACCCATCCTTCTAACAGGGGCGAGGAGCAGGGGATTAGGGAAACGGGGTGTTAAGGAAGTTGACCCCAATCTTCCAGTCATCATGAAACTCACAGAGTAGCGTGAAACGAAAACAGTTCAGGACATCCGGTATGAGGGTCCTTCAAATAGCTGCAAAGGGCACGATGGGAATGTCACATCATGGGAATAGGATGGTCTGAAGAGTCATCGCCCAGCTGTAGTCGAGCATAGGATGTAGAAGAGCTCTTAACAGATCCTGAGCCCAAGGAGAGCACGCAGGAAGAAGCCTCGAACCAGCATAGAGCCAGCTTGAACTCAACTAAAAAAACCAAGCATTGGCTAAGCCCATGAAACACCTGGCACCACGTGCTTCTGTTCTTGGCTCCTAGTCCCCTACAGTAACACAATTTTTGTGTACGGATTCCTCACCTATCCGAGCCTCCTTTGCACAGTCATCACCTGTGTCATTCTGATAGTGTTTTGTTATATCTGCTCAATGAAAAGAATTTCACAAAGTACTACAAAGTGTGAGTAAATATAAAATAAATATCTCCTTTTTGAAATCACCCATCTGCTTCCACGGCATTTATTGGCCTTGGGTTTGCTCGAGTCCATGAGATAAGGGCCAGCTGAAATCGGTGCTGAAGGTTTCAGCTCATCTCGTGTATTCTAGGCTCGGGAGGAAGACTGTGCACGGATGGGACAAAGTGCACTGAGCGGGTGAGGGCACACCAGATCCGGATGTTCTGACTGGATGCGGAGGAGAGGAGGTCATTTAAAGGGTCTAGCACGGATGCAGGGGCACACTGCACATGTCCTATACCTAGGGCACAAGAGCACACTGAGGGGTTATGGCACACTGAGGAATGGCTACACTATTTCACCGGTTCTGTTTTTTCTGTTCCAGGTTCATCTTCAGACACAGCAGGAAGTGAAGCTTCGGATGACGGGCATGGCGCTCTCTGTAATACGCAATGATGGGTTCCTGGCTCTCTATAATGGTCTTAGTGCCTCTCTCTTCAGGCAGGTGAGTGATATAGGAGCACTGGTTTTGTGGGTATGACTTCATAATGTGCAGCAAAAGTGGTAGCTGGGGTGTGTGCCTTGTACATAAAAGTAACAAAAAAGTCTCGTGAAGGATTCATTAACTAATATACCAATTCAATTTGATATGGAAGCGAAGGTGAGCAAATCAATTACACTTCTCTTGATTTTACTAATAGTTACTATTCTAATGTGATATGAACCAAAGGCTTACATTATGTGCCAAACAAAGGTAACTATAAATGCTTCCCGTTAGCAATCCATTGGGAGCGTATGCCCTTGAAAGAGAATCTCGAAACTCCCTGCCCACTTGCCCTTTCATTGCCTCTGAGGACAAAGCAGAAAATCAAAAACTGAAAGTTTTCTTTTTTTTAAATGTGGCTGTTTGTTTTTCACAAAACCAAACGTAAACTCCACAGCTGCCAAATAGCCCCTAACTTGTTACATTTTAAGCCGGTTCTAGATATTTAGCCAGCATGCTTTGCATTCTGGGACTTGTAGTTTTGCTTTTTTCTCTATACACATGGGTGTAGAAATCCCAACATGCAAAATGTTGCTAGCTAAAAATCCATTACTTGCTGGATGTGAATATGAGGGATCAGTGTCATCTAGGTTATCATAGATCTCTGCAGCAAGTGCTTAATCCACTGAGCCGAGAATGTGGGGCGGACGGGTTTATGAATGACTGTGAATACTGCTGCCAATCTCATCCAGTTATTCCCTGTCAATATACCTGAAATCTCTTTTGTACTCCTGTTTTCACTTGCTCTGATGTCAGTGATTGAGAACATGAAAGGGTTAGAGAAAAATAACTTGACTTAAAGGAATATAATGAGACAAAGGGCAGGAACCCTCCTGCATGTTATGCACTTTTTAAAATAGACAACTGGCTTAAATACTAGTGTGCGTGCAGGTCAAAATTGGGGTGCAACATGGGAGCCAAGTAAATGTATCTGTAATAAGATATCCGTGGTGGATGCCAGACAAGCCCCATGACTTTCCCAGTACTTGGATATCAGTGCACTTTGCAGATCACAAAAGAGATGCCTCGAGTGACGCTCGATGTCTTAGGAGTGGGTTAGCAGTCCATGCTTCAGGTCAGGCTATGCGATCATTATGCGCATGACCAAATTGAGGAAAGCAAACAAGCTCGGGAAACGCTCAGAAGGGCGCCCCAAAATAAGGCCAAAAATACTGTACCTAAAAATCCGTTTGGTGTAGTACAAAACTGCCAGGAAGATAAACTACTGTTGCTGCCACTAAGTATAATTTGGATAGCCTTCAAAATGGAGGAACATAAGCTCAGAAGAGAGCCCAGGAGCCAAAACACAAAACAAAAAAAACTAGTAAGAAAGACAATGGCAATATACAGCTAGGACGGGAACAGGATAGTGCCTAGGCCTTCCTCAAAGGACCAAGCTGGCTGTCATACAGTTGAGGAAATTTGAATATAAGGAACGGGAGGGTTCAAGCTGACCAGTCTGTGGTCAGGTGAAGTGTCTGTTTACTGCTAAAACAGGCCCTTCGTGCAGCTTTTGGAGTAGTGTGAAGGAAGTGGCGTTTCTCAGTAAGTGAGACTTCGAGTAGGTATGAGATTTCTGAAAACGCAGGCATTAGGTGGAAATGAGAGTTCGAGGCATATGAGCTGTAGATCGTATACTTGTGCATAGATCGCCATCTGGTGTTGGGCTCGGATGTTTGCACATTGTTTTTGTCTTGGAAGAAGTCTTTGTAGTCACGAGGTAGGTGACTCCTCCTTAGGACGATAGTGCGCATGGGCATCGACTCCATCTCCAGATTGTTTTTTTCCGCCATCGGGTTCAGATGTGATTCGCTGCGCTCCGGTGTCGTTTTCGAACCCCCTTCAATGTGCAATCCCTCTCCACTCGACGGTATTGTCTCAATCGCGTTTCCTTTTCGACGCGCATCTTCAAAATATATAAAATCCTCGACATTCGATGCGGGCCGTTGGGCCTATCTGCGCCAACCATGCCAGCAGTCAATGGAAAGGACTCCTTTCAAAAAATGCCCCGGTGTGGTGCTAAGTTCCCACACACGGACTTACACAAGGTTTGTAACCTCTGCCTCTCCCCGGAGCACGAAGATAAAAACTGCGAGGCCTGTTCATCTTTCAGGTCGAAGAAAACCATCCGTGACCGTCGGGCTCGACGTCACGAAATGCCTCGCGGAAGCAACTCGATTCCGGACATCTTCGGAGCAGATCCCAATCTCCAGCCGGAACAACAAGCGGATGAAGGAGAGATCTCCGTCTCCAAAGCCATCGACTCCGATGTCGAAAACCAGGCAGTCACCCCGGCTCAGCGGTCCGTGAGTACCGAAACCCCTCTCCCAACCAAAACCAAACCTAAGGCTCCGGTAACACCTTCGCCCTCGGGCTCAGGTCGACACCGACAACACACTTCAGATGCCCCGCCCTCGGGCCCAGCAATGAAACAAACGAAAAGCCTTCCGGCTCGGGTTCAAGCCAACCCCATTCCGGTGCCAAAAAACCACCTTCGGCACCGAAGTCCAAAACCAAGGAGGTGCCACACCCTTCTTTGTCGGCGCCGAAGCCCTCGGCATCGAAACAAACTAAGGACAATACTTCGGAGCGGAACAATACTTCGGAGCGGAACAATACTTCGGAGCCGAACAATACTTCGGAACCGAAAAAACACTCGGAGCCACAAACTCCTATACAAAAACTAGAGAGTCCAAGACACCACAGAAAGCTTCGGAGACACGGGCTAAACAACATTCTGACCCTAAATCTTCGGCACCGACAAAGGACATTGTACCCGTACAACAACTTCCAACAGATTTTTCGGATCCGAAACAAAAGACTCTCTGCATTGACCCAGAGACTGGCAAAGTTGTCGCCAAGCCTCCTAAAAAGAGAAAATTGGACACTTCAGAAGACCCTGAAATACCCATGAAGCAAAAAGAGATGGGCACTAACACTACTCCACCTCTCTCTCTCTCTCCTTCTCCAGATCATCCAAATCTACTAATTTCTCCAGGACACTCCCCACAACATACATTTTCACCTGAACCACAGGATGATGAAAATGACTATAGTGATCAGGGTGGGAATGGAGACCCAGATAATGATGACGCAGATACCATTCCACACAATCCAGATCCTTGGGATGATTACAACACAGATCCCGACCCACACAATGACCCGGACCTGTATCCCTCTAGGCCATCACCACCAGATGACAATATTGGGTTTGCGCAACTCATTAATAGAGCTGCTCAGTACCACGGGGTACAGTTACACTCTGACCCTTTAGAGGAAGACTTTTTACTGGAAACATTTACACCCACACACACCCTGCCAATGTTAAAAGGCATGTTGAAACATGCACCAGAAGTTTTTAAGGACCCCGTCAGAGCCAGGATTCTTAACAACAGAATAGACAAAAAATACAAGGCAGCTCCCAATGACCCAGTATACATTAAGGGTCAGGTCCCTCTAGATTCTCTTGTAGTGTCTAATTCACGCAAGAGAGCAAATTCACAAAGCACAGGCGACACCCCTCCGCCTGATAAGAAATCCAAACTTATAGACGCATCTGGAAAACGCATTGCATCACAAGCTGCAAATCATTGGCGGATTGCCAATGCCCAAGCTTTGTTGGCCAGATATGACAGAGCTCACTATGATGAGCTTGAAAAGCTAATGCAACATCTTCCTGACCAATTTAAAGACAAAGCTAATGACCTTATACAGGAGGGAAAATTAATAACAAATACGTCCATCAAATGTGCGCTTAATGCAGCCAACACTGCCTCTCGTGCTATGAATACCAACGTTTTGTTACGCCGGCATGCTTGGCTCCGAATCTCTGGATTGGCTGCAAACCATATGGAATAACTCACCCAGCAGGTTGAGTGTCTGCTTCATTGATCTGTGTTTTAATTGCAGGTCAGAGGTTCCAATGACCGCAAGTTAGCATCAAATAGTTTGGTGGATTAATTCACACGTGTTTATGACCTCCTGGTTATTTTTATTGTATTTTAGATATTTGATATAGTGTGCACTTAAGTCAAAGAAGCAACCGAGTGTGTTATATGTTGCATTTTTATGTCCTGCTGCTACATGTAACATTTCTATGTCCTGGTGTTACACTGGTAGCAGTGGTTCAAGTGTTATCACACATCCCAATTCAGTCCTTTTGTTTTGTTTGTTAGAGCAGCATAAGCCAATCCAAGAATATCCAATTGAGCACCTTGATTCCTCAGGTACCAGAACATGTTTTGGGGCAGCAGCCCACCGCTTCCTCAAGTTTGAATTAAGAGTTCGCAGCACACCACAATGTTTTATTGTTGTAAAATTGACAAAATTAAGAATCAAAAGAAAAGAATTCTTTTGTAGTATCACATTTATTCTATTGCGTGTTGTAAAGTCAGCAGTTGAAGCTGTAAAGTAAACTAATCATGCGGTGCAGTTGTGTAGCAGATACTTGCTTCATCCTTTCTAGTGGGACCTTCTCTCAGTGCATTATGATCTTTAAGTGTAGAAGGCCACGGGTGGAAAAAGTTAAGAATCCATGCTTTGGAGTTTAATTGTTGTATCAAAAATGCATTTACTCCCTGAGTAACAAATATTCCTTTTCTCAATATCAAATTAATGCTGAGATAAAAATTAGAAGTAGTGCTGGTGTAGAGATTAATCTGCAGTTAAAGACAGTAAAAAGAAAATGCCAGGTTTGCTTCCAAGTTTTGGGTGAGGGCCGTGGAAATGCAGCTTTGAGAGGAATTGGCGAATCCCTGTAGAGATTCAAAAGTAGGACCTGGTGGATCAGTTTTGACCTATGCAATGTCCATGATACGACATAAAAGTGCTACTTTGATGCCTTTTGATGAACTCCATTGTCTATGGACATCCATTTATGTCCAGATCATCTTAAGCTTGGTGTTTTACAGAGAACAGGATTGTATTTGTGTCTGGCTGAGACCAAAACCAGAATAAAATAAGGACATGTGGGATAGCGATATCTTATTGAGGTGTTTCTAATTGGCACACATTACAATTATTTGTATAGTTTAAATTTGAACAACAGAGATACACTGACGTGCCTACAATTGCACAATTTTTGGTCAAGTGTTAAAACTGGAATTGGAACCCAGGTGTTCAGGCTTGTGGATCAAACTTTGTACATTTTGAATGTGATAATAGAACTGATTCTCTTATTGGGATGTAGGATGCAGGAGCCTTCTGATAGTTAACATGCGTCTTGTTCTAGCAGTTCATTGTCCAACAATAGATAAACACCCTTCAGCCTTGGGAGAATGGATTTTTAAGATTAAAAAGGAGTATCATATTTTCTCCCTTACTAAACAGAGGTATGAAATTTAGGAGTGTCCTGCTAGGAAGGGATCTCTGGCAAGGATGAACAGATATTAACAGATACTTGTAGGGCTGCTCCTATGGCTCTCGTGGTAAATTCCCATTTACCATCTTTAAAAGGAGAAAAATAGAAGGGATGCCAGTTACTTTAGTCCTGCTATTTCTCGCTCCCCCAACCACCCTACTGCCAAAAGGTAAAATGGATGCTGAAGCACTATTGGCATTTCTGCTGCCCTTGTAACTAGTCATTCACAGCAAAAATATTTAACGCAGTGTGTGTCTGTGTAGCTGGTTGAAAAATAAATGTGTGGAAACAAATTATCTGGGCAGAAAGGGCAGGTATCCTAGTTTAAAAACTGAAACGTTTTTGTGGACCAGTGCGTTAATGCGCTGTCTAGTCTCAGCTTCATCCTTTGTTTTCCTCTCCTTGGATTGTGTGAAAGAGGGAGGAGGCATAGGTCTAAAGATTTTTGGTTGGGGTGGGCATGCGTCTATGCCTCTATTGCTGATGATAGTAGATGAAATCTAACATGAACACTTCTGAGTCAGAGTCCCTGGATCAATTCTCAACCTCAAAAAGCATTTCTTGTGGGATTTGATGCTTCCTGACGCCAAGGTAGGCCCATGATTCCAGGATAGAATTTTCTTCTGACCTTAGCCCTTAAAGGAATCCCATTTGAAGTTTAGTATTGCTGAGTCAATTTGTAATTCTAAGCAGCTGGGCAGTTCTAAATCTAGGACTGGATTTTCTTTCTGGAATAATTCACCTAGGTTCATGTTAACTCCAGCAGGCCTAATGAAGAACATGGCACGCTGAGATGTAACCTATTTGCCACACACTGACATACATACCCGCTTGGTGGTAGTGTTTTCCGATCCCGATACTCTCATGGTGATGCTCTATTCATCCACCCAACCTCACCTGCTCGTCTTCCTACTTGTAATGCTGCCCTCTCTCCCCGGAGAGCACCCACACTAACTCCCTTCCTCTTCCATTCCTCAGATGACGTACTCCATGACAAGATTTGCCATTTACGAAACTGTGAGGGACAGACTGTCCAAAAACAACAATGGCCCCCTACCGTTTTACCAGAAGGTGATGCTGGGAGCCTTTGGAGGTGAGAAGACTTCATAGGGGAGTTAAAGAGAGTGGCCGGAGGAGAGAGGAGAACTTGAGAGGAGGCAATAGGTAGATGGACCAATGGGAATGTTCGGGAAGGGCTTAGGGTACTAGCTGAGGTTATAATTGGTTAGAACACAGGATATAAGAGGCAAGGCATGGGTTCAGGTAAGTGTATCAGAAGAAGAGGAGAAGGGCCATACAAAGTAATTGAGATGAATGTGCATGTGATGGGTGGATGGCTTTTAGTGCTAGTTGTCTCACATTTCTTTGAAAGTATTAGAGGTGTGAATGTGTTGAGGTGAAATATGTTTTAGTAGCAGATTGATTTAGTACATTACTGTAAGGTCAGCATAGATTCTTTTTATAAGTGGTGGTGAACAGCCATAACCTAGTAAGCGAGAACAAATCAGATGGTTATGCTGGGAGTACCATAATTTGGCCCAGACTTGAGCTTGAAGGAGGTGTCTGAGTCCATTTTGAGAAGTAAAAGTGTTATAGGTGAATGTGAGGGGACCAGGGCCTAACAGAGCACAGGTGATGGAAGCAAGCATTTGGTACAAGGGTTGACGGTGAGCATTCGAGACAAGGAGTGGAGTTGGGTGTACGCAACAGGTTTATAGAGGTGTTCAGGAGGCACTGGTTAAGGGTTGGAGTTGGGTGTCGGATCGGAGGTGAGTTATTCAATCTTTTTCTTGTGCTTTCAGGATTCACAGGTGGCTTTGTTGGGACTCCCGCAGACATGGTGAATGTCAGGTCAGTTTGCCGTGCTGTGTTCCCATTATCTTCCCTCTCCATACTAGTCGCCTTTTCAGCATGTTCTCTTCACCATTGCTCACAGCTTTTCCATCTTTCTTCTTCATCGGTTCTCCCATCCTGGTATCTCATCATCCTCAAGTGCTAAGGTTTCACACCATATAATTCCTGCTTGAAAAGTGGCACACAGCTAAGCACTAGCATCTGATATCTATTGTGATCTGCAAGTAAATAGTTTGAATCACAACAGGGTCAGCTCATCTTTTTGTCCCCCCAAGATTGGTAAATGTAATACTATTGAGTTTGGTAATAGGTTGACTAGACCCTAGTGGCCTCTCCTGCAAGATACGTTAAAGGAGCCTTCATCACACGCCGTGGCATTCTTGTCACCAAACTCCCACTTATTGAAGGCCACACAAGCTTAAGCTATCCCACATTCTTTGTCCACCACATCTCTTCTACTGTTCATTTCTTGTCCCTCTCCATTATTCCTCTATTCTAAGTTTTCTCTTCTCTGTTATCTGTCCCCTAAGTCTGCTCATCCTAGCTATTTTCTATATCAGTTGTCTCCCCTTTCTCGTTTGTCTTTTTTCTCACTTGTAGTGTACTCTTTGTCACCTCACCTATCTCTGGTGTCTGTAAGCTGTATATCTCTACTTTGTTTTTCACCTCTCTGGCCTGTCTCTCCCTCTTCCGCTCGGATACCGCATCTCACCTTTATCTGCCTCTCTGTTATGTCACTCTGACCTACCTCTCTCTGTGCTGTCTTTCTTAACCTGTCTCTTTCATTCAATTCTCTAATCTCTCTGCCCTTTCTCTCTCAGTTCTCTATCTTTATCATCTTTCTATCTCTTCCTTCTCACCCCTGTCTCAGTTGTCTTTCTAACTTGTTTCTGTCTTTTTATTGCCTTGCTTACCTGTCTCTCTCTGTTGTTTCATTCTCATTTAGCTCTGTCCCTTTATCACCCCTCTCTGGCCTGTCCCCTGCCATCTCTTCTGTTTGTCTTTCTCACCTGTCCCCCCTTTTTCTCTCAGCTGTCTTTCTAACCTCTCTCACTCTTTATTACTCTCCTCCCAGGCACCTGTCTTTCTCTTTTGTCTCATATCAATGCTCTCTTTCGCAACCTCTGTCTTCATGAACTCTCTCTTCTGTATCTCTTGCTTTCCCCTTGTCACATATCTGGTTCTTTCTCACCTGTCTCTCTTTATCAACTCTTTCTCACCAGTCTCTCTCTATCATCTGTCCTCTCTTTCATCCCTCTCTCCCGTCTCTTTACCTGTCTATTGCGCTGTCTTTCACACCGGTCTCCTCTCTTTGTTTTCTCACCAGCCACTCTCTTGGTATCCGTCCTCACCTAATTTCCTTTTTAAAGGGATTTGTAGAGCACCATGGCTAATCCAAGGAGTGTCCCAGCGCTATCCTAAAGGCACAGAATCCAGTTGCCAACTCTGATTAATTCGTAGCAAATAGTCCTGTTTTCAGATGTTTCCGAAACAGTCTCACTGCCGGTGCAGCACCAGTACAAAGGGAGTTTGTTCCACTCCTTAGCAGCCAAAACAGAAAACGAGCAGCCCCCAGGTCCTGTGCGATGGAACCTGGGCATCAGATGATGTGGGAGTTCTGACAGTTCTGCAGTGCAGGGTACGAGCTGAAAGATAATTGAGGTCAGACCTGTAAAAACGCAAGATGGACCAAAAAGAAAAGCTTTAAACTGTATACTTTTCTTTTCTTTTAATTTTTTACAGGTAGCCAATGAAGGGATTTAAGATGATGCGAGGCAGCGTTCCATTTTGGGCTCTTCAAAATGAGATGCACAGCAGCATTTTTAACTGTCTGATCTACCTATATGAAAGGCCCAGGTAGAGAATGTTGACATAGTCCAACCTAGTTGTGATCAAGGCGTGGACCACAGTTTTATGTGATGTAGACAGGAATACAGGAATGTTTTTTAAGGATCTCCGCACTGCTAAATATGTGACGACCACCGACATCACTTGTGGCTGAAAAGACAGGTTACAATCAAGTCCTACTCCCAGGTTTCTGGCTACCGTTATGGGCTGCAGTTGAGGTGGGGGGGGAAGAGGTTCAGGCCAACAGTTTGCAAACCAGTTCTCTTTGTTCTGACCAAAAGTAAGGTCTCTGTATTACTGGATTTGCACTACAAATAATTTGCTCTCACCCACTCAAAGATCTGGATAAACAGAATTTAAATGCGGTCTGTGTACAGGCAATGGATCAATGGAGAGAACCAGCTGAGTGTTGTCGGCACAAGAAACAACCTTAAAGCCAAAAGACTCGATCAGGACAGCTAATGGGGCCATATAGATATCGAACACTGTCAGGTTTAATGAAGAACTCTGTGGCACCCCAAGTGTAGTGGTTTGCTCCCTGATGAGTAAAGGGCCATCCAAACAGCTTGCTCTCTGTTCTCTAGGGTCAACTTAATCCATCCAAGACCAGAACCACCCACCCCAATGTCCGCCAGTGTTTCAGAAAAATGGAATGGTATTCTCTATCAGGTGTCTCTTTCTCGCCTGTCTCCTTGTCGCCTCTGTCCACTTCTCTCTGTCTCACTCAACCTTCTGTCTCTTTATCACTTGTTTCTTTCTCTCTCATACCTGTGCTGTAATTTCTCCGATTTATTTTTTCTCACCATTCTTTTTTTCAGCTCCCTCATCTGCCTCCCCTTTCCTCACTAAGCTCTCTTCCTTCCCTTTCTCTGTATCATCTCTTTCACCCATCAGCTGTCTTTCTTTCTTGTCTTTATCATCCTTTTTCACACAGGTCTCAATTCTTTGTCTCACCTGCCGCTTAGCGACTCTCTCTTTGCCAAGTTTTTCTCTCTATTGAATGTCTTTGTCAACTGTCTTATTATCACCTCTCTTGTCTTTGTTTATTTTATTAGCTGTCACCCCTCATCCATCTATCTCTTTTTCACCTCTCTCATTCACCTACTTCTCTCTCTCTCACTGTGTTTTCTTCCTGAGCGGTCTGTGTCTTTATCACCTCTCTGTTTGTTTTTCTCATCTGTAACCCGATCTACCTCTTTATCACCTCTCATTCACCTACCCAATTCTCTCTCCTTTGTTTCTTTCTCACCTGTCTATTACCTCTCACCTGTCTCTTCTTTTCTCACTAAGCTGTCACCTCTCTCTCATTCTCTTCTATATCTCCCTTTCAACTTTCTTTCAGCTGTCTGTCAACATTTCTCTTTCATCCATCTCTCCCTCTCTCTCTCCCCATTGCCTTTCTGTCTTTATCTGCCTGTATCTTTATGACCTTTTTGTCATCAATCTCCCTCTCTCACTTAGGTTTCTCTCACCGATGTGGAATTTAAATGCAAATTTCTCACACAGCTGCCTGGATTTACATCAAATAATGAAAAGCAGGCTTTCAGGATAATTTCTGCCAAATTTAGTGTAATTCCATTCATCTGTTTTTTCTGCACTGCTTACCACAATTTCCTGTGGGAACTGACATGGATAAATGACATTTTGCACCCCCCCCCCCCTTTTTTAGGTCTTGCCTAGGAAGCGCGCATGCGCTGCTCTAGGAGATGACCTTTAGAAATCGGTCTGCTCCTTTGCACACTCGTGCTTGTGCTGGCATCCTCCTTGCGGGAGCGAGCAGCTGCGCGCGTGCTAATTGAAACCATATGGCTCTCGCGCCGCTGCTGCTCGCTCCCGCAAGGCGGAGGCCAGCACAAGCACGAGTGCTTCAAACAGCTGCTGCTTGTTCTCGCGCAAGGCTGAAGTTAATTCAGGCTGCTGAATGGCACACGCGGGGAGCTGAGAAATACAGCCAGGTTTCACAAGACAAGTCAGTACACAAGATTTCACGGAGCGCACACGCACCTGAACAAACTGGGCGTCTAGATAAAAGGAGCTTAAACCGACTGAACACCGGAGGCAAACTTGTTTCTTTTCTTTGTGAGCCACTCTCACTGCAGGCACGACGTGTTCTTTTTATTAAAGGAGCATTGGCTTTAATGCGCTTTAAATTTTATTGTATCTAATAATCGGCCTCTTTCTGCTCCCCAAGTGCCCTCTGCGAGATCCTAATCTCCATCCGCATTCTGCCAGCACCCTCCTACCCAATAGTCGTCCACCACCACGTCCACCACCACCACCACGTCCACCACCACCACCATGTCCACCACATTCACCGCCACCACGTCCACCGCCACCACGTCCACCACCACCACGTCCACCACCACGACCACCACGTCCACCACCACGTCCACCACCACCACGTCCACCACCACCACGTCCACCACCACCACGTCCACCACCACCACGTCCACTACCACCACGTCCACCACCACCACGTCCTCTACCACGTCCTCTACCACGTCCTCCACCACGTCCTCCACCACGTCCACCACCACCATGTCCATCACCACCATGTCCACCACATTCACCACCACCACGTCCACCACCACCACGTCCACCACCACCCCCACCACGTCCACCTCCACCAACACCACCACCCGGTCCACCACCACCCGGTCCACCACCACCCGGTCCACCACCACCCGGTCCACCACCACCCGGTCCACCACCACCCGGTCCACCACCACCCGGTCCACCACCACCCCGTCCACCACCACGTCCACCACCACCACCACCACGTCCACCACCACCACCACCACGTCCACCGCCCCCACCACGTCCACCACCCCCACCACGTCCACCACCCCCACCACGTCCACCACGTCCACCACGTCCACCACGTCCACCACCCCCACCACGTCCACCACCACCACGCCCACCACCACCATTCCCACCACCATTCCCACCACCATTCCCACCACCATTCCCACCACCATTCCCACCACCACGTCCACCACCACCACGTCCACCACCACGTCCACCACCACCACGTCCACCACCACCATGACCACCACCATGACCACCACCATGACCACCACCATTCCCACCACCATTCCCACCACCACCACCACCACCATTCCCACCACCACCATTCCCACCACCACCATGCCCACCACCACGTCCATCACCACGTCCACCCCACCACGTCCACCACGTCCACCACCACCACGTCCACCACCACCACCACCATGTCCATCACCACGTCCACCACCACCACGTCCACCACCACCACCACCATGTCCACCATCACCACGTCCACCACCACCACGTCCACCACCACCACGTCCACCACCACCACCACCACGTCCACCACCACCACCACCATGTCCACCATCACCATCACCACGTCCACCACCACGTCCACCACCACCACGTCCACCACCACCCCCACCACGTCCACCTCCACCAACACCACCACCCGGTCCACCACCACCCGGTCCACCACCACCCGGTCCACCACCACCCGGTCCACCACCACCCGGTCCACCACCACCCGGTCCACCACCACCCGGTCCACCACCACCACCACCACCACCACCACGTCCACCACGTCCACCGCCCCACCACGTCCACCGCCCCCACCACGTCCACCGCCCCCACCACGTCCACCGCCCCCACCACGTCCACCACCCCCAACACGTCCACCACCCCCACCACGTCCACCACCCCCAACACGTCCACCACCCCCACCACGTCCACCACCCCCACCACGTCCACCACCCCCAACACGTCCACCACCCCCAACACGTCCACCACCCCCAACACGTCCACCACCCCCACCACGTCCACCACCCCCACCACGTCCACCACCACCACGCCCACCACCACGCCCACCACCACGCCCACCACCACCATTCCCACCACCATTCCCACCACCATTCCCACCACCACGTCCACCACCACCACGTCCACCACCACCACGTCCACCACCACCACGTCCACCACCATGACCACCACCATGACCACCACCATGACCACCACCATGACCACCACCATTCCCACCACCACCACCACCATTCCCACCACCACCATTCCCACCACCACCATGCCCACCACCACGTCCATCACCACGTCCACCCCACCACGTCCACCACCACCACGTCCACCACCACCATGTCCACCATCACCACGTCCACCACCACCACGTCCACCACCACCACCACCATGTCCACCATCACCACGTCCACCACCACCACGTCCACCACCACCACCACCACGTCCACCACGTCCACCACCACCACGTCCACCACCACCACCACCATGTCCACCATCACCATCACCACGTCCACCACCACGTCCACCACCACCACGTCCACCACCACCACGTCCACCACCACCACGTCCACCACCACGTCCACCACCACCACCCGTGACAGGTAAAGTGTCACTGGAGGGCAGGGGTAATAGGAGTGTCAACCCCGGCTGTACATGGGACATTTAAGGATGCATTGGGTGCGAGAAGACGGGAATAGGGGCTAGAAGTATTACACCAGACCCAAGATACATTTTGAAGAGGCGCAATGTCACAGGGGCTCCTGTAAAAGCACTCGCAGCATCTCTACCTCACAGTGGCATACCTGCATGAGCCACTCACTCAAAACAAGCATTGGCATAGCCAATAGGTCTCGCCTTTGGGACCTTATAAGTGTTTAGCCATGCAACACTTGATGTTGTTGTACCAAGGATACTGTGCTGGATAACTAAACACTTATAAGGTCCCAAAGGCGAGACCTATTGGCTATGCCAATGCTGGTTTTTCTTGGCCCCCGCTTGGCGATTCACTACCAAGTCTTCCAGGAAGGAGCTAAGGCGAAATAAAAAATGCTCTTCCTATGAAAACTCAGAGAATCACTGCTATATTTTTATATCTAAATATGTGCGTGGGAGGCTGCGCCCGGGCCCCGCCCCTCGGAGCTGGGTACCCACAGGGACGAGCCATGGACAGCGCCATCCATACCGTTGCTTGCACTGGGCCAGGATGTCCTCTTTCGCCCGCCTCTGGGTGAGGGGAGCGCGGGCGTCTGGTCCAAAGTCAAGGAGGTAGGATCTTCTCCGAGACTTCAAGCTGTTACTACCCAACAATGCTCCTTGGATCCATTTCTTGTTGAGCGATAACATCTGCTCTGATCACAGCACACCATCCCTTGGCACTCTGTGAATGGTGGGGTGCCCGATGCCTGTCATCCCCATTCCTCGCCGAGTTTGTTCATTCCATGGCCCCCACACTACATGTCTACATGCCGCCTGCAGTCCAATAAGGATGCCTAACCTTGTGCGTACCAAGTACAGCAACTTTGAAATATACCTAAAGTCCCGATGAATGTATGGGTTTATACGTTTTCTCCTGTGCTTCACTGCAGTCTGTTCACCTCCATACTGTGGGTGGCCCTTCCCATCTTGTTTTGCCTTCAGTACCTGGGGATGAGCGTATTTTCCGTTTCCAATATAAACTGTCATCCTCTTGCTGTTAGGTCATCGGCGAGTTGATTTTGCCCTCCTGAATGAGCTGCTTATTTATGGAATCCAAGTGACCATGCTGCTAGTGGGTGGGCTCGGGTGGTGTTTCATGGTTTTTGTAGGTATGTAATTAAGGTAACCGCATGTAAACAAAACGTAAATTTAAAAAGTTCAGTTTTCCTTTAACACTTAAATCTGTATAAATGTGTTTGATACTTGCACTTAAATCATAGCATTTGATGCATACAACGTGCCAGGAATACAGATTACCATCTTTCAAATGCGGTTCCTAAAGATAGACATCAAACACAATTATAATCCTATAAACTTGAAAAATAACCATCTTTGTAATGAGGGTATTGATGAGAAGAGAGAAGCTTTGAATGGTGTAAAGCAATGACATGTCTGAATAAAGGTGATATATCTATCTATAGATATAGATAGAACGAACACACCTATAATACACCCACATTTATATATACTTACCTTTGTGATATTTTTGCTACAGTATTTTTGAGCTGACATGTTGTCCATGATCTTGCCCTTAGTATAGACCATCTGGGTGATGATGATGCAGCGTTTTCTCCATTGTAAATGTCCTTCGTGAAGATCTTAAAGACAACTACAGAATGCGTTCATTGGATGGGATTTTGATTGTCTTTGCTCCTGTCTGTTCCCTGTGGCGCGCAGGATTGCTCTCTAGGGCTACATATGCGGAGAATGCCATGAAGTTAAACGTCCCTGCTCTGTTCACAAGTCGTCACGGCAATTGGAATTGGTGTCCTAACACAATTGGAGGTGTTCTTGGATTCCTGCAGCCCTTACTTGATTAATTTTGATATTGTACAATTCCCAACCACCGGCCGCGCCACCACCCGTCGTACCCTGCATATATACTTCGACTGTTACTTGACGTTTTGGTGGAAAGTGCTTTCAATTAATGATGTGTGCAGTGTGTACCTTTTAGGAACGGATACCAGTTGGTGATGGGCAAATCGTGCTTATTTTCCGACAAGCTGTTGCCTTTGAACTGGCAGTATGCATGTGGGCAGAATCAGTCACATGATAGCTAGTCCCTGACGCGCAGGAGTCTCCATCGCTGCTTGTCCGACCAGCCCCAGATATCCCTGCAGCTTATCGACTAGTTGGGAACATGCTCCCTGCATTTCCTGGTTCTACGCTGCACATGTGAAGTAGGAGTTCCTAGGGATGGGCAGGCCAGGCCAGCCAGTTAATGTGCAGAGCCGAGCCAAGGGTCTGGCTTGGCTCTGAGAGCCAGTGTGAGCAGATCGCTCAAAATACCTGGTGTGTAAACCGTGCCGCAAACGTCCTGTATAAATATGATAGACTATAAAATTCAAGAAAGTGTATTCCTTTCGCGTGTCGAAGCTTTTCATTTCAGTCCATTACATGGTATCATTGCATTGAGTGGCATTTATTAAAAGTGATAGTCTCTAAACCTAGACTAGAAACATTCATGAACCGCTCCCCACTGCCCGGACAACTTTGCCATGAGTGAACCAAGCCACACGTCAGCTGTCATGTGCTCCCTAGAGAGGACCCTTATTCTTACTATCGATGGAGCAACATAATAGCCTGTTTAGATATATACAAGAGGTTTTTTGTACAGAGCTCACCCAGGCCTGAATTATGTGTAGGAGCTCTCAAATGTGATGATCAGGAAAAGGATGAATGTGTAGTAACTTCATTGTTAGTTTCACAGCATTCGAGTGAACTCGGGTTTCTCATCAGTGTGTGCAGTTCATCTACTGCATGGATATCTCGTCCTTTTCTCCATTTAATACCAAAGGACAGGCAGGGCTTTGTGTTTTATTTTTGAAGAGCTAAATCAATATATTGTGTTAAATCAATAACATTTATCATAGCTTCAAGCAAGCGGACACAAGAAATCTTTCTAGAAGAAGGTAAAGAGTTGAAGAAGGCAGGACACTCATTTTTATGCCTGCATCACGTTTCTGCTTAATATTGACACACATAATAAATGTAACTTGATATAGCGTACTTATTACGTCCTTGTTGTTGTGCCGGTTCTCACATGACTTTCAGTTGCAGTTAATCAAATGAGAGGGGTGAATATTAAACCTCACCTAAACACAGGAAACCAACCCTCACTTCATTGTAAGATTCCAACAATTTAAGTATTTAGTAACCAAGTGAGCAATGGCTCTGCTTTTGAAAGAAAGGAATTGACAAGTATAAGTAAAGTGAAGTTTGGGCTGTTTGTGGGACAGCGCAAATTAATTGCAATAAACAGCTTTCATAAGAATACAATCGGAAAAAGAAAGGTCAAAACAGGAATTCTCCAAAGTATAACCCAATGTATAAAGAAGAACAAAGAAACCGCAACATTAACAACAACAAAAAAACAAGCATTGGCATAGCCAATAGGTCTCGCCTTTGGGACATTATAAGTGTTTAGCCATGCAACAGTTGATGTTGCACCAAGGATATTGTGCTGCATAATTAAATACTTATAAGGTCCCAATGGCGAGACCTATTGGCTATGCCAATGCTTGTTTTTTGATTGGGTCCAAGCTAATACAGCTGCTCTGGATGCATTATGTATCCCATATGCTACAGAAAAAGGCCTGCATAGGCATATCTATAGCATTTGAAAAAATTGGGAATCATGCAGATTTCTCTGTGAATGGAGAAAGTAAAGGGAAAGCTATGGGATAAAACAGAGATTCGGATGGATAACTGAACCGATAATGGAGTCTTCGGAATATAACCTCAATTGGTTTTGTGACTGGTGAATGGAGTGTCATGGCGCTCCAAAGGTTATGTAGGTTCTGAATTAAGACATGATCCACACCCAAGTGTGGAATCCTCAACCCTAGATGGCTACACTAGGGAAAAGAGCAGGTGGCTAACAGGTCCATGAGGATGACAACCAGGGAGCCACAGTGATCACACATGGGAAAAGTCAGAATAGCCACTGGTGGTAGCAAGTAAGGATTGTACAGTTCAAAGATAAACTAGTGAAAGAAGCTTAAAGAAAAGTCGTTCTTCAGGCATTAAACGCAAAGGGACACAGTCACTGGTAAATGCATCAGAAAATAAATTGCCAACAAGGTACCAAAAAAATCGCGTACCAACAAAAATGGGGCGTCAATGCTTCTGCAGTTGCCATTAAAACAATTAATTCTTGCAAGTACGTTCAAGAAGGAGCAGGTGGAGGTTCAGTGGTTTGCAAGCCATGGGATTAATGGATTGAAGGAGTTTGAGTTTTGAGCATCTCGGTTTTCCAGAAGTCACAAGAAAAACGGCACTCTGAGGAACAAAGACACCAGACTACCCGTGCCAGCTCAACAGCCCATCTAGATAATGCTCTTGCGCTGACAGATACCACAATACCAGCACACTGCTCCTCCTCTGAACAGCCTGCATACATTTGTCATGTAGTAGGGGATACCCCAAGCATCCCAGATGATATTCCTGCAGCAGTGGATACCTGTAAGCAGCTCACAAGTTACGACACCTTAAGAAGATACTTTGCAACCTAAAAACATTGTTGTTCCTGCCAACCAAAGACCCAAGTATCTAAAGTGCACTGCCACAGTAAATACACCAGAGAAAACACAGATCTTGCCACAGCAGTAATGTGTGACATCATTAAACTAGCACAACAAATACACTCGTAATCTTGGAGTCACATGAGTGACTGCCACAGAATGGAGAAAACCCAGGAACGCTGCATGGTTAGACAGACATTCACGGTCTCCAGCAAGCCCATTAAATACCTTAATTATGATTATGACACTTCTAGACAGCTGGAAGGAACAGAAGGTGAAATAATCTTTCAGGACCATAGCCGTTATGCCTTGGGTCAAACAAAAGAAGACCAAGACAATCACAAGCCATCATCAAAAGACACCCACATGCTGGCTGAGATCCAAAGCAGACGTCACCTACGCACAGGGAAGCAGAGGAAGGGAGCAGATCCTTAAGTGCTGTGCGGTGGAAAAGAAAGCATAGCATTCTCTGAGGAGGAGGGATAGAAGGCTGTATCAGGATAGCTGCCACACTAGGGAAGTTAAAGTGGTGCTGCATGCTGCATGCATATCATAAAAACCTGGCCTAGAAACCCCTCCGAAAGCCTCAAGGAGCAAAAGTATAGGGCAGATGACAGAAAAAGGTGTGTGCACAGCGTCAGGAGCTCGAATACATTTTAACGGAATTAAAAAAGCTTTCTGCTTTCAACTGCTCTAAAAATACAGCTTACAAGCAATAAACCGTTTACTAAGCCGCTCCCTCCTGCCCAACAGCCCTTTCCAGATCATACAAAACATTAATGTAATTATCTGCTTCCTTACCAATTTTCTGCATAGCAACTCCAATGCGATCACAAAGGCCACGTACCCCACAGATCTTCCACACTAAACAAGAATTTTTAGTGATGCAATTACACGCCATGGCTGTAAGTGGGAGGGCCTGTCTACGCACATCAATTTCCCAATTATTCTTCGAAAAACATGCACGGTTTTAATTAATTCCCATTCTATCATCTCCTCGAAGAAAAACCCATTTGAAGTAACGAGCTGACTGTGAAAAAATGAAAAGGACCAGATCACAAAAATATTCTTTCAACATACATGAAAATAGATAAGAGGGAGAATTAAATAGCGCAGAAATTTCATCTTCCTGTTGCCCTTCACTGTTGCCCTTCCACTGAAGTGGAGGATTATTTGAGAGCGGACTAAAAAAAATATATTTTTGCTTAAAAATAGGGCGTTTCCCTCCTGAATCAGAAGTGTCGGAATTTATTTTAAAATTTCCATTCCCTGCATTGTCAAAGGCTGTTAAGTAAAACGGGTGCTCAAATTTATCAATGAACTGACGCGGCCGCGCGGCCGTGAAATTAATATCGCGCGCTGGGAAAATGAAGCTGACTAAGAGGGAGGGGGAGAAGGTAGGGTGCCTGCGAGTGGTGCGCGTGGCATAGGAAAGACGGATGGCTGAAGCTGACGAAGAGGGAGGGGGAGAAGGGAGGGGGTAGTGAGAGCAGAGAGACAGAGGGGGTGGAGGAGCATTGTAAGGCTTAATGAGCCATTACAAAAGCCAGATGGCCTGTGCACGTTCACGCGATCGTGAACGCAAGCTGGAGGCCAGCAAAAGCCTGTGGGTAGCACTCTGAAAAGCCACCTACTAAATGTCTCGCAGTGCAGCGCATGCGCTGGCTCAGGCGAGACCTAACAAGTATCAGTTGGGACTGTACGGGAAGGATTCCTCGCAGCACACCACCCCTGGACAGATGTGACATTTGTAACCACTCATGCATGGCTCACTTGTCCGTTTTCAAAGTAAAGTGTCTCACTGCACACTGACCCTAGGTGTTTGCTTTATATACCCTCTCAATTTAGCAAATAGATTAAAATATCTTGTTCAAAGGAAAAGCTGGTATTTTACTCATTCAGAGTTTCTGTCATCATTTAGTATTTTGGATAAAACTGTGTGGCAAGGAACCTACAGGTATTCCTCAGCAGCCGTTTTGATTGGCAGAGTGAGCGTGCAGCCGCAGAGCCCTAAACACTGTGAAGGGCATGGCTTACCTGAGGTGCATCCCAGAACAAACTCCGCTCAGTCAGAGGTGGAAGCCATCATTTTTGAAAATAGCCATCTGTGTGGAGGTGTCCCACAGGGCTTTGTCACATTGCACCTATGGAGGCTCCGTGCAGTCATTGCATTCGGTTTAACCCAAGTCTCACCGGTGTGGAGCATCAGACATGTAATGCAGCGGTCATCCCTCCAAACAGTGTGGTACAGTGTGCTGCTGGCACTTCACCTCCAGAAGGATAAATAATCGGAGCAGGCCTGAATGCTCAGCTGCTGGAAGGCATTTCCAGACGTTCAACACAGTTTTCTAAAAACATCTAGGGCAGAGTATGTTCCTTCAGGATAAAAAACAAAATTGCGGTCATTATTGCAAATGAATTTATCTGCTACCTGTAGTTAATTACAGCGTTGAAACCGGGTTACTGTCACAGTTGTGGCTTTGGAGTCTAAAAGGCATCCATAATGCTAGCCAGCCAGTGACCATTGAGGATCACTGTTGGGTATCCTCAACCACCCGCCATGTGGGTGAGGGTCAGCGTTCCCCACCTAACACTAAGGATCCATGGTCACAACATGAAGGATCGTTCGTTGCTAGTGGGGCGGCCATTGTTGGTGTTTTGGGAGTGTAAATGCATGCTCGGGAGAGGGATCAGTTTACTCTGGGTGAGTCCTTTCCCACGGTTGTCGGGGTGCCTAGTGGGTTATTTTGGAGAGGTGTCCGGGTGCCCACTTATAATGGGTTATTCAGGAGAGGTTGAGTGCCTCTTTCGTGCTGACTGATTCATTTTTTCTGTTTTGTTCCCAGGATGCAGAATGATATGAAGCTGCCGGCGCACCTGCGACGCAAGTAAGGAGTGACTGTGTGCAACTGTGGTGAGGAGGGCAGGTTCCTGCATAGAAAGAGTCTGATTCCATCCTCCCACCCACAGTAGCGGGAATGATCAGTGCCAAGAAGACCCACTCATCCCTCTCCCACTAGCAAGGGGTATTTTTGGCATTACCAGGATTCAAAAACACCAAAATGTGTTGCTTCTGTGCTTTGTTCTTCCTGTGTTTGGACTGCTTTGTACTTTTTTCTACACCTTCTGCAATATATATATATATATATATATATATATATATATATATATATCTGTTTAAATTCTGCCTCCCACACACCTCCCTTTGCGGTCCCTGGTCATGAGTGCATTGCTGAGAAAGTTTCTTGCTGGTGTGGGTGAAGTGTTGTCGTCACCGTGTGTTTAAGCCATGGTTAATGGTCCAGCTCACAAGCATTTGGGATTAAGATCCATCCAGCTGACTGCTTTATGTGATGGCACCTACCTGTAAACTGAGTTCTGGTGGGTAAGTACACACAGGGGCATTTAATATTTAAGCCCCACATCGAGGCAGCCTTACAGAGCAGAATTACCTGCCCTATCTGTGCCACCTCCCCTTACGCCCACCCTCAAGCAAAATGTGTTCTGAAGCCAATTATTAGTGAAAGTAATTCTGGTCAATGTAGCACATCGGGCTTGAACGTGTGTACATTATATACATGTACCCCCTTTTGTTCTGCTACACCATCTTTCTTGATTCAGCATTTTGACTGCTTGTCTTGTGCAGTCTTCCCAGGAAACCTTTTGACTGTCTAAAGTCGAGGTAGGGGTTGGAATGGTTTGCCACGTTAGTGCATAAATTGCTTGTATTACCAATACCAATAACCCGTTTTTCAATTTGTGCCCTGCAGTTACGCCCATGCACTGGATGGAATGTACCAGGTGCTGCGCAATGGTAAGGAAGTAGTACAGAACTTAAAACAAGCGAGATTGGGGGAGACTTGAAGGGGCAGGCAGACATGTGAAAAGCCTTGTGTGGGTTACAGTAGAATGAGTAAATAATACAGCAAAAAACAAAGGGATCCACCATTATCGGAAAGTATAGAAGTGTTCCTCCAGACTACGTGTGTCTCCTACAATGGTGGAAAGCATGCAGCTTTTTTTAAATACCCCTCACCCACCAAAAGGACCCTTGGTGGCATGCTTCATCATCTGGGTCTTCCCGCCCCGCTGCGGGACGGGGCATGCTACAACCTACGACTACGTGGGAGCACTGGTTATGAAAAACAATACTATTGGTGTGGGAGTGGAAGGGTCAGAAGTGAGTGAATGGTGAAAAATTAAAAATACCTGGCTCAGTGGAAAAAATAAATTTTAATGTTCCTTTGAGCTGGTATCGTTAAAAGTGGGGAATGAGATGGAGATACTATGCTTTAATGAGCAGTGTCTCCTGTGTCGACATGTTTCGAAGCCCTCCCCTGGCTTCTCATCCGGACCTAGAAGAGATCCCTTCTACACTCAAATCAAAACAACTGTGTATTTACATATAATCCTAACTAAGTGGTGCACATAAATTTAACATGCACTGTATACTATACCCCAGTAGGTATATTGCTGAATGGGTTTCTTATATCGCCCAGATAATGCCCCATGAGCCTTCAAAACGGGAGGGAAGGGGTACCTATAGTCACACAAATATCAAGGTTACCTCCTCACCAGGACACTGCCTCGCTGCGGCTCCGTGGAATATTTAAGATTTTCGTAGGTCTTGATCCTTCCTTTTCATCTTGCTATTCAGTCGTCAGTCAGGCCCATGTAGTAGAATTTCCCCAGTGACCTGTGGCCCTTTTCAGTGAATGTAGTTGCTTGCTGCTTGGAAGGTCTCTCTAGTCGTTGGAGTGTTCCTCAGAGTGGAGGGGAATCTTCCTTGTAGATGATCTTTTAATTGTGTACCGTCTCCCTGATGTTGGAGGGAGTAGATATTCTTGGAGGTTTGGGAAGGAGGTCCCTGGTGGATGGTGGTCACTCTTGGTGGTTTATGTCTACAGTGCATGTTTGGGTCCCTAGTGGTTGGTAGGGGAAGTCTCCAGTGGGCAGGAGATGCCTCTGGTGATTCAGGTTACTGATATGCGGCTGTGACTTTTCTCTTGTAGTTAGTCATCTCTAGTGGATCGTGTGTCATTAGGTAGTTGGAGAATCTGTCTTGTAAACAGGCTAGATCACTGGATCTGTTTTGTGGTTTGGAAGGCATCACTCTTTTTTTGTTGTTTGTTTGTTTGGGTTCACATGGTGCCTGGTTGTCTTTGTACTGGCTTTGGTTATACCAGTACTTGGGCTCGCCAGTGAGTCGAAGATCTCTGGAAATATTTCTGAAAATCTCACATTAGTCACAGAGAAAGCCATAGTTATGAAAAACAAATCTGTGATTTTACACTTACGGTGAATACTTAATCCTGTGACAAAGCCACATTAAAACTATCAAAAAAATGTGTGTTACTGTCTGACTCCACATATTGGGCCATAGGGTAAGCAATGGCTACTGGGCCTCAACCATGAGGGTAAAGGCACTTTGCCTCTGATGTCCTGGGATCCGTGTGACTATGGCTCTGAAGCATGGACCAAGTATCATGCTTTCTACACTTAAACCTCAGGATAGCAATGGAAAACAGTTGCAGCCTTCTCAGGGAGGTTGTGAGGGAGTGCTTGAGTTCAAAACTCAATCAACAATCCAATAATCTGAATGCGTTACCCAATGCTTGTCTTTAAAGGAAGAAAAGGCTTTATTACACACTGGTTACTTAATACTACATACTTAATACTGCAAGCTAGGAGCAGCAAATCACAAGTTAGTGTTTCTGTGAGCTGTTTAGGCGGGTGCAGTTTCCTCCGTGCTCCTTCACTGTCCCTAGGTTCTCTCTCCCACGGTTCGAGGTGGCACCCCGTCGCCATTTGCAAGGGCAACAGAGTAGTGCGAATCCGGCACAGATGCAGATTAAACAAGTCCAAAAACAGGTGGTGTGCTCAGTCATTCAGTTGTGATCTGCTTGCAGGTGAATATCAGTTTATCCAAAGGAAACCCTCCATACCTGGTACTTAGGGCTGGCAGTCGGTTGGGTGGCAACGTACCAGCAGGCAGTTCGAAAGTTTGTCCTGTCTTGGTGCTGAGCCATATTTAGCTGAACACCAGCTTTGGCTCTGCAGGTGTGCAGGGGCAGGCTGGAAGCAGTCCGGATATGTCTCTGTCCCACTGGACCAATGATGTGTCTGGGGCCTCTGGGTCTTGGCGACAGGTCCATGCAGGGACCAGGTGGTCCTCTGAAGGAACTCCCCACAGGGACTTGTGATACTCAGGAGATATACAAACCCTCTTGGGTTGATCACGAATTCGGAAGTAGAAGCAGGGTATATGCCTCTCCACACAAGCCGACACAACTTGGGCAATTGCAGTCCCACATGGACGAAACTCTGGGTAATTGTAGATTCGTGTTTCTCCTTAGGAACCATTGGGAGAATCTTGGAGGCCCTCGGGTGTCTGGATCCTCCTGGATTGCCCTCCAGCAATTTGCTCTTCTGGGTACCCCACAGCCACCTGGAAAGCACTGTACCTCCTTCTTCCTGGATTGTCTCTCCTCTTGCAGGGGAGGCAGGCTCCTTTCCTCTCTCAGCAAGCAGGCAAGCCTTTAAGCCCTTTAGGACCGGTATACAGCTTGTTCAGCAAGAGATGCCGACTTAAAGTGATGTCCCCTCTTCTCTAGGCAACTGGCTATCTGGCAGACACCAATCCTGGTTCACAACAGCTCTCTCCGTACTCTGTGAAACGATGCATTCCTTGGCCATAGAGTACTTGCAACTAGAATCACTTGTGGGATAGTAGGGTCCCAACTTTATATGCAACAAGCAGTCAGGGGATGTGGATCTACTGTCTGAAACTGTGGAACTGGTTTAATGTTGTTTACCTGTCAAGTGTCCTTTTCAGAATGTTCTATACTAGACACAGCCTTTGTGTGCACTGATGCCTTGCACAACAGGGTAGCCTCAAACCTGGAGCACCCACAACAGAGGCAGAAAGAGGTGTGAGATTTCTGCAACTAGTGGTCATCGGCCCAACTGAAGGAGTATTCGGAGAAAGGCAAAAGAGCAGGCCTCACCTAAAAGCTTCTTCATCTTACACTGCAAACCCATACCATCCACTAAATGGCAGCCTTCATGAGGCTAATCAAGCAGATTATTTGTAATCAAAATGCTTCATAGAATAAAGGAGAGCTTTCTCCTCACTACACAGTTAAGCCTCCTTTCTCCTTCCACCTTCAGGAATGTGAGCAATTCACTTCCATTGTCTAGGAGCACAGTTTTCACCTCCATTTTGTGTAAGGGAAGGTCAGGGCCATTCAAAATGGATTCCACTGGCCTCCATTACTCTGGTTCGTTTGAACGCCATGCAGGCTACATACAAGACATGCATTTTGAATGTTAGCATAAACAACTGTGTAATGGTATAGAAGCAGTGGAATTTTACATGAGTGGGCCCCTTAGGCCTCCGCTCCAGTGACTCAGAAAACAAAGGTCTTGTCACAATATTAATTTTCAAACCACTATATCCTGTTACCCCAGCTCTGAGTAATAAACTCATTAACATGTGCAGGAGCTGACGGTTATCAGTTGACGGTCACAGGATGAGTCCATGACCTACTCATGCCAAAGGCTGACCTAGGCCTTTGCGCACATGCTAGATTAGCGTGGTACCAGAGCCATAATCAAGTGCGGATACTCGATGCATGCAGTCGGGCCCTCCGAGCAGGGGAATACTTCTGTATACCGTCCAGGAGACGTGTTTCTCAACAATTACTAATATTAACATTAAAATGTACAGAAACCAGAATAATTAGAGAAATGTATGTTACACATTTTAAAGGGACCCAACACTGGAAAAAGAGGCAAGGAAGAGAAGCCCGAAGTGGATGGTGAGGAAGTGGCGAATGTTACTTGATGGGTTTCCCCACAGAGGCAAAAATATAGAAAGGTTTTAAAAAATAAATTGTCAAGGCTTTCTTTATTCTTTTTTGTTCATTTCATATTAAAAATTATGGGGTAATGAGTTCTAAATTTTGGAGTCATGTTAATGGCCTTCGAGATGCTAGCAATTTTTATTTTCACATGGTGAGTTGGGGAGCTCTGTGGTGTTTGTAGGGTCATGGCCTTTTTGGTGAGTGGTTCCAAGGTTTGTCTGATAGGTATAGTGAGGGCATGGTTTCTGGTTCTAGGTGTGCATCCGTTTACTTGAAGTTTGTCTGGTGGTTTTGAAGATCTCTGAGGGTTTGTGTCTGTTGAGACACCAAAGTCTCTCGCATGATGATTGACGTATACTCCTGCCCTGAGTGCCACAAACTGTAATGATGTGATCCCCGATGCTGATTTGTTTTGTTATCGGTAAACACGGATCATGCATGTGCGCAATGACATAGGCCTGTCTCATGGATAGCAATCTTAATTGAGCATGAGGGGTGCTTAAAGCGTTTCTCTCACATTGCTGAAAGGCTACTACCTTTGCCAGGAGTTAAGCAGCATGAGTGCGGTGGTTGCAGCATAACGTGTAATGATCAGTAGAGGTGAACATCACTTTTTACATATGTCACTCAAGTGAGGCCTAGAGGTTCACTCATTTAAAGTTCTACTGCTGTGTGTTAACTCACCCTTGGCCCATGTGAGGTCAGTATGCAGTGCTGTGCAGTGCATTTGTGCCTGTGAATGGTACAATACATGGCAGATTCTGCGTTCCGAGGGCTGACTGGAGAAGCATGAGGAGATAGAGGAATCCTCCCAGACAGATTTGTAGATTGCTACATTCCTGTGAGCTGGGTGGGATATACTGGGGAAAGGGAGAGCCAGGCTCTTCAGTGAACTTCAAAGGGTGCTCTTTGATTCAGAGAGAGGTCACTGGAAAGGGGCCTGGGCACATCCCAGGAAGGGGATGGGGCTGATAGGAGAATCATTACGAGTAGGGCTGAGGCCCTGGAGTAACCGTTTGTTAAACATATCACTGTGGCTGACAACCAGTCATAAACCTCTACTCACTCCCATGGCCCACGTTATGGAGATTTGGAGTTGCTTCTGCGGTGACACACTGCTTTCTGGAGGAAGGGCAAGGCAGAGGAAAGGGCACTTCAAAAGAAGGCAGACCCCAACATAAACTTAAACGATTCTGACCTTAAATCATGTTTGGTGTCTGGAAATGAACTATAAGAAGGGGAGCTCAAGGCCCACAACATTGTCAACTGTCAAGCAGCCAGTCGGACTGTGCAAGGAGAAGAAGCTTTGCAAGACTTTTGCCTGTGACCAGGCCTGTAGTCTAAGGCCTACCAGGCTCTCATCTGGGTGAGGGGACATCACCCAGGGAATCCAAGACCAACTGCCCCTAGAGCATGGAACACAGTGCCTGCCTGCTTGCTAAGACTAGTGCGCCCTGTGAGGAAGAGGAGAGCGCTAGAGGGTGCGAGCTCCAGTGGGAAAGCCTGATGATTGTGGCTCTGAAGTGGGGTGTGAGGAGGCAGCTTCTGCTCGGGTCTGCAGAGGGAAGTCATTGAAGATTGCTGCAGTGTCGATCGGATCGTAGCCTGTGTGCGGAGTAAGGATGGTGACTCTGTATGCCAGATGGGGTCACCGGGAAAAAGGCAAGGAGCGTGGTGTCATTGAGACTGTCGTCAAGAGGAAGAGGCTGCCCTGGTAAACCATGCAGCCCAAACAGCGAGTGAGAATCTGCAGCAGGGTGTTGTATTCCTCCCCCCACCTCACCTGTAGGGAGGATCCAACAAAACTTATTAGTATCAGAGGAGCATCAAGAACACTGGCCGCTGTCCCTGCAGGGCCTTGTGTGAAGAACTCCTGACTGCTTTCCCGGCAGGGCTGCATGTGCATTACTCACCGGAGACAGCAGTTACAGCTTTAGTGCCCTCTAGGGGGCGCTCTCAGAGACTCCGGTCGTGCAGGTCCTGCTGGTGCAGGTAAGACTGATTAATAGGCCAGAAGGCCCCATGTGAACTTGTCTGCCATTTAGTGCTTCAGCGCTGGAAGACTTTATACTTTTATTGGAGTTGGAGTGGGACTTCTGAAACTCGGACTACTTGTAGGGCTTAATCTGAATGTCGCCTATAGTGAATGGGGAATAACCAGTACCGTTAGTGTGAGGTGAGTGGGACTCAGGAGCTGCCTATTGAAACACTAGAGCTCTGACCTCGGGGTACTGTGTATTGCTTGTGAATGCCATATTTTACTTTGTGTTGGTATATAGATATAGTATTTGACTGGACAATTGTTTATCGCTGCTATTGAACGTATTTTGAGTTGTGAGCCTTGTCTACCCCAAACCCCTTTCCTGAGATGCCTTGGACTGCTCAACCTGCTCTACCACTGAAAGTCAAGTGTTGAAGGGGCACTTGGGCCAATTGCTCAGGATCTACATTAGGTCGGGCCCTGAGACATCGAAAGTATAAGATCTCACCCCCCAAGGTTAGGCCCAGTACCTCCCGCTTGCCCTGTGACCCTCGGAACGGGGTTCTGACAGCATCCGTGGTAGTTGGGCTTGGGTGGGGTAACACTGGTGGTTGGGGGAGTCTCCAAGGGGACTGGAGTTTGGCTCTGTAACATCTCTAGTTGTTGAGGGTTGTCATATGGTTGGTAGTCTGTGATGTTAGTCAAGCTCTGGTAGTTTGGAGTGTCTCTGTGATGGTTTTGATTATCCAAGTATGTCCAGATGTCTCTCTGGTGAATTAGCTATCTCTCTCTGGTGGGTCAGAAGTGCCTCTCTAGTTTGTTGGGGTTGGAACTGTCTCTCTAGTTTGCTGGTGATCTCTCTGGTTTTTGTGTGGTTTCTCATGTGGTTCTGTGATGGTTGTCGTGAGAAATGTAGAAAAAAGAATCCCTTGGTGGAATAATATACATACACACTTCATACAAAGCTTAAACACACAAGGCGGATATATGACCTATATATTACACCAAAAAAAACCTACCAAAACCTCTAGCCCATGTGGTAGAATTACACAAGCAACAGTTGCCTTTTTGCTATTAAAAATATATACTTTATTAAAATATCTGTGTCACAATATTATTAGAGCATTATAAAAACATTTATAAAAACACAATTTTTCAAGTGTACAATTATTAAAACAAAAATCTGACATTCATTACAGACCCCACATACATATATCTACGCAACCTCATTTGTTTAGAGAGAAACACAAAGACAATTCATTTTGTCATGAAATAACATATCCATTCAGAACATTTCTTTGACTACTCCTAAGTATAATCAATTATTGTAGGGTAGACTTGTTCCACGGATTATGTTTACAAAGGCGTCCACATAATCCGTGGAACAAGTCTACCCTACAATAATTGATTATACTTAGGAGTAGTCAAAGAAATGTTCTGAATGGATATGTTATTTCATGACAAAATGAATTGTCTTTGTGTTTCTCTCTAAACAAATGAGGTTGCGTAGATATATGTATGTGGGGTCTGTAATGAATGTCAGATTTTTGTTTTAATAATTGTACACTTGAAAAATTGTGTTTTTATAAATGTTTTTATAATGCTCTAATAATATTGTGACACAGATATTTTAATAAAGTATATATTTTTAATAGCAAAAAGGCAACTGTTGCTTGTGTAATTCTACCACATGGGCTAGAGGTTTTGGTAGTTTTTTTTTGGTGTAATATATAGGTCATATATCCGCCTTGTGTGTTTGAGCTTTGTATGAAGTGTGTATGTATATTATTCCACCAAGGGATTCTTTTTTCTACATTGAAGTAGTACCTCATTCCCCTGGTTGGTTAAAGGGGTCTCTCTCTTATTCTTTCATTGTCGTGAGAAATGCCCATGGTAGTTGGGGGTAGTGCTAATGAGCCTGGGGTGTCTCTGGTGGTTTTGGAGGGGCTGTCTCTCTGCTTGTTGAGGGTCTCTTGGAACTTGAGTGCCTTGCTAGAAATTACTCTGGGAGTTGGAGTGTCTTTCTAGGGCTGGGGAGTCTGTCTGGGATCTGAGGCTAGATGTCTCTCTGGGGTCTACTGTGTCTTTCTTGGAGTTGTTGGTTTATCTGGAGCTTGCAGGATCTCTGAGGATGAGGTCCTCGATCGGTGGAAGTGAAGTCATTGTGATATCTAGGTGGCTGAGGTAGTTGTTTGGGGGGGGGGTCTCCGGTTTGTGAGGGGCTTTGGTGGTTTAGAGGTGTGGTTCTAATGGCTGGGTGGTTGTTCAGGAAAGCTTTTCATTTTATTGTGGGGTCTTTGTGTCTAAGTCCTGTGGTTAGGAAAGTTACTCTTTTGATTGCGATGTTTTTGTCATGGCTTGGAGTATAACTGGTAACTCGAGAATACTCTGGTGGTTGTGGATGTAGTTTTGGTGTATGGGTCAGGTCTCCTAAGCTCTTTTTGTGAGAGGCATCATATCGAAGTCTGTAGAAGTCTGCAGAGCTAAACAGAGGCAACTAAACATGTGGATCATGATATGAGAGGTATGGTTTAAGGAGCTTAATGCAGGGCTTTGCGTTCTGCCAGCTGTGATTAAATCCACACCATCTCTGGTTTCTCCTCAGAGGGCCTAAAGAAGTTATTCTCTGGTGGAAGCATGGCGTCCAGCCGTGGAGCCCTGGTCACTGTGGGACAGGTGAGGGTCTCTTCTTGAATACCCATCTACATTTGTTGCACCCTGTCTGCCACTTGGCATGATCGCTTCTCCTTACAGCTTAAATCTTTTCACCTGGTCCCCTTTACTCTCCATCACCTCCTTTATTTACGCTTCCGCTGCTTCATTCTTTCCTTATTTATTGTATTTCCCTTTCCTTTACACTCTTCATCTTAATTACTATTTCTGATTTATTTACGCTTTCATTCTTTCCTTTAATTTTCTTCCTTTCCTATTATATCTCCTCTAAATTCTACCTGATAACCCTCCCTCTCTGTTACCCTGTTGCTCTACCTCCTGTACTCCAGTGTGCTTTCTTACTCCACCTAAACCTCTTCCTTATCTCCTTATAGCTGGCATGCTATGACCAGGCTAAACAGCTTGTGTTAACCACAGGAATTCTGTCAGACAACATATTCACTCATTTCCTGGCCAGCTTCATCGCTGTAAGTATAAGGCTTGCCTTTTTAAATGACATATATATGACATGAGATTTTTAGCTCCCTTTTTTTAAAGTAACCTTCTCTAGAGTTGTCAGGGAGTGCCTGGCTTGGTTTTTAAGAGAGTTGTGCAAGACCCAGTGTTGAACTTGGTAGTAGTGCTATCTTTCTGTTCTGACAGGTTATATTCTATATTGAGGTTTTCAGATGATTTGATACTGGACTCTTTGAAAAGTTCTTCAGCCTCAGGCTGCCTTTAAGTTCTAGGTTAGCAAATGTTCCTCCTGTTACTAGGGAGAAATGAGGATTACCTATTAATGGAGTAAACAGATCAGGGAAAGGAGAGCGGCACACCTGCACTGCATCCCTGTCCCACATCGCTAATGCCGCTCTTGTTATGGGCGATGAATCCCCAAGCTTTCTTTGTTTTCCACCCATGGACATTTCTTAATATTTGTCCCTGTAATCAGTTGGCTCACAACGCGCCAGGCTCTGGCCTTTCCCACTCCACTACAAACCGAAGTTGGGTCACCTTCGAGTATCTTGCACTGTTGGGCAGTACCAAGCCTCTTTCTTTGGGTGTACAGTGCAATAAGCACCTAGCTTACCTCCTTTTTTGTCCTTGTCCAAATTTTCTGTTGCTCCTTGATGTGTTGTAAGCTATGCATTCAGAACCGGAAGTAGAAGAGTTTCAAATAGAAAGAGCATTTTAGGCAGCGCTGTTACTTTGATAGCTCCAAGGCTTTCCCAGTAAGACCACCCAAATGCGAAGATGACAGATCCTGTCCATCTCTTTTACAAGCAGGGTATAGGCAGTCTAATCTGGTTTACGATGGGTACTGTATAATCCAAGATGTGCTATAGTTGCGATAATCCAATGGAAAGGGAACCATGCCTTTATCAACGCCAACTAATCTTGTGAGACTGAGGTGTTTAGGAGCTAGGATTCTTTTAATGTGATTTTAATTCCAGTGACCCTAAAACAGTGTTCTTCAACCTTTTTAATGCAGTGCATTAATAATTCATCGGCCCCTAAAATGGCAACATTTTTCCTCATAATTATTCTATAAACTTTGCCTTTCTGAACATAGCTAACAATTGAAACATCGCAATTATGTTCAGTTATCCCTTATACAAATTACAAATGCAATCAAATACATAATTGCCAACATGCCAGTGGCAGCCTGGACTCCCTAAAAGTGTTACGTACCCATAGTTTTACCCTTTCTGAAAATCTGGGAGGATTTTGAGGGTTATTTGAAGGCTTCCAACACACGCTTTGACACCTACCTCCAGCCAGGACGTCAGTTTTTCTTCACTAAAAACACACCTGTTTAAAGCATGTGGGTTGTCTCTGTTCCCATGGGGCATAATAAATGCGCCTCTTTGCCAGAGTTTGACGCCCTTCCTGAGATCAGTTCAGCCCCAACTCCCAGGGGCCATGCCGCCAGTTTGAAAACCTCTGTCCTAGAGGATTCACCAACTCTCATCAATGCCGAAACGGAGTCAATAAGTGATACCAATACGTCATTAGCCAACATGGTGAGGAGGGGTGTTTCCCTGTCTAGCTTATCCACCATATGTCTCAATATCTGTGCATGTTACCTGCCAGTGATTCCATAGTGAGTGTGACAATGAGATGGGAAAAGGGACACAACAGCTTTGCCCCTGTTTGGATGACTAGTTGTGATTAGGAACCTCCATTGATCCTGACTGATGTTGTAAAATCCTTTCATCCATATTAAATCAATTCCCAGAAAGTACAGCCTGGGCTGCATGTTTTGAGTGCCCTACGTAGGAATCGCCAGTGCACATGATAAATGCTTTTTCAGCATTGAATGAAAGCAGCAAGGCATTGTTTCGAGTTCTCTGTTGTCTATTATATATATAGTATTTTCGTTGTTTCATCTACACAGTACCCCCCTGAAGCAAAGCCCAGTTGATTTGGGCCTACCTGACTCCGCAAGATTGACTCCAACCCGGCTGTGAGGATGTCAGTAAATTTCTTTCCTTTCACATATAGTAAAGATATTACTTGGGAGCTTCTCAGAGAATGATACTTTCCCAGATCGGGGATAACTGGTATCATGGTCCATAACATCGAACATGGATCAGGTCTCCCTAAAGTTGTTGAACAACGAGTTAAAATAGGGGCATCAATGGGATAGAATGTTCTGTAAAACTGTTGCATAAGACTGTAACGGCCTGTCAACTTACCCGGTCTGAAGTTTGGCTATTCCAGATATAACGCCTGCCAGTTTCATGGGCTGATTGAGTGCTCCAGCCTCCATCTCTGGCATGCACTGCAGTTGCTTGTTTCAGATATGTATTGACTCACTTGGGAGACCACAGCCACTTTATATAATTCACTGTAATAATCCCCGAAAGCTTTTTCAGTGCTAAGTATTGTTTCTTAAAGGCTTGGTTATCTTTTATTTCTGCAGTTCTTCCTTTCATCACTTTGGCTCACAACTTAAAAGCTAATAATTTATTAGCTTTGTTTCCACCACTGTAATATTATTTCGTGTGAAGCAATAAATATTCTGCTTTATCGAGGTGTAACATTTTTACATGGGTTCTGAAATCTGGATGTTTGTACCACATTTTAGTAGATCCTGATCTTTTGTGGATGCCCTCTAGTTCTCTCAGCTGACCCTAAAGTGTTCAGGTTTTTCTCTGCTTTCTTTATCCTGGCCAAGTTTTAGTTCAAGTTTCTGCAAACTACAGCTTTCAGTTTGTCCTAAAGCATGTTATCACTAACTTCTCCTGCATCATTCTCCACTGGGTATTGATTAATATACTTTTGCACCTCCTCTCTAGTATTTTTTAAAATTTAATAATACATCCCTCAATCTCCAGAATCTTTTGATGACTGAGGTCGGAGGTGTATTTAAATATCATGGAAATAGGATTCTTATCGTACAAGGTTATGTGTCTCCTTGTCTGATCGCGAGATTCTTAATGTAACGGATGATGACACCAGGAAATGATTGAGCCTACTTATGTATGATGTGCCGCACAGTATAAAGTGAAGTCTTTAGTATCAGGATGTTGTGCATGCCACCTCTTCCTAGCCTAGGCTTTGTAACCAGCATCTCACTTTCCCTTATAGTGAACTTGTTTTTCTTGTTCTCTGCATATATCTACTCTAATTCAGTCCATCATTAAATTGCGGTCCTCCCCTGATGATCATGCCCATTTCAGTCAATTGTAAAATATTGGTAATTTTATCTCCAGGGAATTGTCTTGCCTAGAGTTGAAGGCTTAGATGTTAGCCAGGATGATGCTGTGTAGAAGCCTATTCTAAGTGAGAGAGTTAAGCACCACCTGCTGCTTCTGCCTCCACCTTACAAACTACACCTTCGAACATCTGGGAGTTAAGTATAGCCGTACCTCCTACCCCCTTTCTTGTTCTGACCTGATGAGAAGAATTGCAAAGCATACCATTTTGTGTTCAAGCTGAGCTAGTCCCTCTTGAATAGATGTGTTTCTTGACAGAGGGATAAACCCATCCACGCCCCACCCACTCGTAGGACTTTTCCACTAGATTACGTCCATGTGTATACCGCGTATTGGGGCTCAACGTGATCCCTGAATCGCTCAGGAAATATCTAATTTTATCATATCTTGGTAGACCTACCAACATTCATAATCTTGATTACTTTTGTATTTTATTGATATTTTTATTCTTTTAGATGTTTTCATGAATAAAAATGCATTTGTTTCATTAAATTTTACAAATCTGAATCTTGTATAGTTTGTATACATTAGTAGCGATGTCCTTGTTGTACACCCAATTGCATTGCGAGAGAGATGTCCCTGCTTCAGGAGTACAGCGTTTCACTCAAGACACTAGACCCAAAAGTAAGCAACTTCCAGGATACCACATAATGACCGGTCACAGGTCCTCCTTAATTTCTACATAGCAATTAATGCAGCAGCTGTAGGATTAGCACCCTCAACTTACATGCCATCTTCCATTACTATGTATCCAACTCTGAGATTCACTGCGACTCCTCCGTGTTTCTCTGCAAAGCCATCATGGCCATTCAGCATCCTGATAATATCGGCCATGCCATGGTCACATTGCTCTTACGTCATTCATCAAGCAATAAAATGACAGCTAGAGATTATGTAGTCAATATTAGGGTGAAAATGTGTGGCATTTAGAACGATGCTCTCACTTGATGGTTTAGTACATAAATCTGTAATCAAGTGATTATTTTTTATATTAATGTTTATATCCAAAAAGTTTACATCTGGTTTCCCAAATATTAGGAGTAAATTTTATCATATTGGGCAGCTGTTCAAATAAACTCCAGATTAATTTAGGTCTTTCAAAGAACCCAACCAAACTTTAAAAATGCCATCAATGTATTACCACAAGTGTTTCACATTTCTTTGCATCTGGGAGTCTGCAATGTCAGTTTTTGTTCAGTTTCATTCATAAAAATATTTGGATATGTTGGGGCCATGTTGCTGCCTATTAAAATACAGTTTGTAAATAGCAATTGCTTTCAGATCTGAAATATGAATAGTATAACATGTAGAATGTTCAACAGAAAGCATCCCTTTTCTTCAAAGCAATGGTGTTCTAATATCATCTCTTCCACTGCTTCCTTTTCTCCTTAATGTGGTATATTTCCATATACCTTTACTATTCCACACAAGTAAACAGCACATATCCTTCTGACAATTCAGTATGCTCTATTTGCATAGCATACCAGTAGAATCCTTATTAAGAATTGGAATAAATCTCTAACGTTTTTTAATGTTCCTTACAATAGATCGACAGTGGTACAATATAAGGTTCTTGCCCCGCCACAATAGTTTTTAGTGGAGAATTTTGACTATCTTTGTGGAGTTTGAGGCAGTCATGCAGTACTGGAGTCAGCCCTAGTGTTTTCATCAAAAACCTTCTCTCAGCATCATGTATCGGTGTATTATCAATAGCTATGTCTAAAAAGCAAGAAATCTGAGTTTGGATTTCCATCCCTTGATTATTTTTTTAGTCTTGCATGTTTCTCTGTTAATCATGTCATTTTTTTAAAACATTCACAGTCAATAAGTGGAGTAGTGGCTGCGCCCTTGTCTGCTATTTTTAATAATCAAATCATGATTTTAAGCCAACTTTAAAACGTCATTCAATTCAGATTGTTGAGAATTCAAATTAGATCTTTTTGGGCTATAGCATATCTTTTCTAAACAACTTTATGATAAACGTCAGTAGTTTTATTTACGCTTTGAGCTTCTATAGTGCTTTTTGGTTTGAATTTGATCTCTTCTTGTGGTCAGTCCATATGCTTTTTAAAAATTGCTCTCCATTTTAGTTTCCTGATAAATTTACACAAATGTACTTTCGAGTTAAATAGATTTATATTCAGTGTTGGTAAAAATTCCTTTTTGTAAAATGTTTTCTAAATAAGGTGACAGTTTTAATTCGGAAATGTTTCTAACTAGGTTTTGTTAATCTATCTTGCTGGTCTTTGTGGTTTACCTTTTGTGACTTCTTTTGATATATTGCCCCCTCCTTTGTCTCCATCTTTGCTGAGTTCTTAAAAAAAAAGACCCACTTTTACTTGTTCATTTTGGAGGAATTTGTTTGTCTCACTCGTTATCTTCGTTCAGGCTATTTTTACTTGAGCTGTCACTAGGACAGTCTTTAAAATAAGAAGGTTTCTCAATGTTTAAGTCCTTGTACCATAAATGTCTATCCAATCGCACGCCATATTGTTTTTGTATTCAAATGTGTGCTTTTTAAATTTCCTTAATTCACTTTGTTTTATTTCATCCTTGTATTTGTCATTTCATCCATTTCTTTAACCATCATTGAAAGTTCCTCATTTTGCATCTGTGCCAGTATTTTAATTTTGATTGTTTTAAGTTCTTTGTCAAATACCTCAATTTCTTTGTTTGATTTTTGAATTGACAAAATAATCAAATCTAGACTACATTTACTTAGAATCATATTCCATTCATTTAAAATGTGTTTTCTTGTTTTACTAAGCCTAGGTTTTACAGAGATCGTAATCCCACATGGGATTCTAATGACTTGATGGTATTTTCCAAAAGCAATAGTGAGAAACTTTTGCAGAATAAAGTGTCACAGTCTATGTTCCAGTTTCCTTAAATTGCTTTCATGGAAGACTTCAAAGGAGCGTCATTTAAGGTTTCTTTATTGGCTCCTAATATTCTACTTGTTTCTTTGTCACTAAATTCTTGTGTCTCAGCTGTTTTAGTAGTAAGAGAATTAAGTTCTTCAAACGAAGAATAATAATAAATAATTAATATCCTAGTTCTTTTTATTCTGTTGTTTTACTGGGAAATTTACAATTCATTAATAAATTCACAATCCTTCACGGACTTTCCCAATAGATTATTTTGTCTGTGTGTAAGGCTTATTGGTGCTCCTTGTGATCCCTGAATAACTTGAGGAAAAATATAATGTTATCATATTTTGGTAGATCGATTCTAGCAAAATCCAAGGGCACAAGTTATCTTGATTTCTTTTGTATTAGTATTTATTGATATTTTTCTATCCTTTCAAACATTATCAGCAGAAGTGCACTTGTTTCATTAGCCTTTACGATACTGAATCCTATACTTTGCATATATTCATATCAATGTCTTTCTCATACATCCCTATGTAATTCAGGACAGATATCCCATCTTCAGAGGAACAACGTTTCACTCATGACACTAGAACCAAAAGTAAACAACAACCAAGATAACACGTAATGATCGGTCATGGACCCTCCTCATACTTTCTACATAGTAATACATGCATCAACTGTAAGCTTAGCAACCGCATCGTAAGTTGTGGTTGTTAAGCTTACAGTTGTATTAGAAACGTAAGTTGCGGTTGCTAAATGTATGGTTGCTGCCTGAACGTAAGTTTCAGTGGGCAGTAACATAGTCCCAACATATGCAATCATTTTATGCGTGGAATCGGACAAAAATTGTTTTCAGAATCCCAGATAGCAAAGAAATTTGATACATTGGTGGCGATATATTGACTATGTGTTGGCAGTATGGCAGGGTTCTTTGAAAGATGTAAATTAATTTGAAGATTTGAACAATTGGCACAATATGCTACTATTTACTCTAACAACTGGAAAACTAGATGCAAACGTCTTGGATATAAACATCAATATAAAAAATAATCCTATGATAAAAGATGTATTTACTAAATCAACAGATAAGAGCAGAATTTTAGACCCTGAGAGGTTTCACCCTAAACCATTTATTAATAATCTTCCATACAGTCAGTTATTGGGTATAAAGATCAAAGTATCTGACAAGAATCTTTACAAAATCCGAGAGATATATGTGAACAATTTGGGCAATGGAATTGCGATTAAAAAGTTTTCAGAAATCAAAAGTTTTAAGACAAACCGGGCTCGAAAAATCAAAAAAATGGTACTAGTCCTGCAGGTCTAGTACCTTGAAAAATCTCCTCGACCTAACTGCAACCTACTTGACCTCCGTCTCTGAAAGCGGAGAAAATGTGACAAGATAACAAGATTTAAAGGCATCTTTATTGCTCATTAACTTTGTGAGCAATAAAAATGCCTTTAAATCTTGTTATCTTGTCACATTTGCTCCGTTTTCAGAGACAGAGGACAAAAGTTAGTTTGTCTTCCTACTCGCCAGAAAGGGCGAGTAGGGCCTAAAAACAGCTTGCCCTTGTTAAATTTACCTCGCATATGCGAGCGGTCGAGTGGATTTTTCGAGCCCTGACAAAGTAGAGAGCAAAATCTGCAAGATGACCCAAAATATGACATTGTCTGTATAACCATGATTTCACCATTCTCATAGCAAAGTTAGAAAAATGATCAGAATCCTTTAGAAACATGGATTATTCTTTAAAATGGTAACTATTTGATAGAATTATGTAGTCAAAAGCCTATGATTGTATATTTTTGTAAAAAGCATTTTCAACAAATACTAATAAAAGCAGATCTGTCAAACCTTAGAACAAAGCTTTTAACATTAAAAGCACTTGACCATGCCTATAGTGTTCTCCATGTCATCATGTTACGAAATGGTATTATATACAGCACACAACATCGGAAAGAAGATTTATTTGAATCACTTTGTGACACGTATAACATCCAGTGTCATGTACTTATTAAAATGCCAAGGTGGGAAAATATATGTTGGCCAGACTTCAAGGTCTATGAAACTAGTGGAACATAAGTCTGAAATTAGAAACAAATATGTCAAATTAACTGTGGTGAAACCGTATATGGCAATGAAACTATGTTAGCCAAATTAAATTTCAAGTTTGGGAAGTGGTGAGCAAGTCAAGAGAGGAAGCAATATTCATAAAAACCTTTTAAAATGAGAGCTGTAGTGGATTGATTTTCTATAATCATATGTTACAAAACAGTTACATGAATTAATTTCTCATAGTAGCTTCCTTTAAATAGTATTAACAAATGATTAAGCAATTGAATACATCTCTTGGTTCGGAAAGTGAGGCACTTAGGCATTAGAGGACGACTTTCCAAATAACAGTGGACATGAAGAAAAGACTATATGGCCTAAAATTGGGTCCTAACTTTTTTTGTTGTTTTTAGATCACTTTTGAGCATATAAATATTGTGGATTGAGATTGAATATATAATCAGTAGTTGTCATTGGTGCAGATAGATTGATGAATAAAGTAAGAGACATGTGACTGTGCTTTGCCCAAAATTATCAGGACGCCGAATGACCACCAGGTCTTCAAAGAGCAGCGTTGGGGAAACGTGGTGAACATCGAAGTTAGAGCAATGTTAATGAAAGATGGTGGGTAAGTTGAGGTTGCTAAATTCACGGTTGCTGCATGGATTGCCATGTAAAAAGGAGGAGGCCTCGTGACTGATCATTATATGATATCTTGGTTTTTGTTTACTTTCGGTTCTAATGTCTTGAGTGAAATATTGTTTCCCTGAAGATGGGACATCTGCACTGAAAAATGGTGGGATGTACATGAAAGATATCGCTGTAAATATATGCAAAGTTTAAGATCCAGAATTGCAAAATTTAATTAAATAAGTGAATATTTGTAGATGAAAGCATAAATTCTCCCTCCCTTCACCCTCATCATGTGCAGCATGTTTAATACCGGTATACTTTTAGTTGAGAAATTGAGACCGCAGACATTGAAGCTTCTAGTTTTAACCATTGCAAAGTGTACTGATATTGCTGTCCCTAGTGTTAAATGGAAAGCCTGTGCACTGCAGATCTGTTTGTCATTGCGTTAATAACTCTTCTGCAGTTTCACTCCTTTAGCTGTTGAGTAAGTCCATGAAACCCCAACATGAAATTGAACCTCAATCCATCCCACAGAACAAATTAACTTTACCTTCACACCACCTTTAAATTCCTCCTGGAGTATACCTACTTAAACTCCACAGATTGTGGCTTTAGACCTGTATCTTATGTTTTTCCCCATGCACCCTTACCACTTAATGTTCACATGTTACTCATAAGCATGATTATGTTTGTCTTTTTCTTCTTGTGAATAGGACACGGAGTCCTCTGATGTAGATCGGAGTTCTGTTTCTAGCTCAATTTTTTTAGACTTATCACCACATCCACCTTGACTGCAACTACTGTCTTTGGGGGCAGTGTTGTCTTCTTATCAGCTTCTCTCACTACCACAGTCAGGGGTGTGGAATTTAATAAAATATCTACTTGTCCATTGGGCAGGTTGCTTCATAAATCTACTTGTCCTGTAACAAAATCCGCTTGTCCCTTTGGTGCCATGTAGTGCGACGACAAATTATGGCAGCAATCTCATTATATGAGAGCTCTGATATAGCCTCTCTGATTATGCCAGGGCTCATACCATAGTAGTGTTTGAATACTTGCAATCCCCTTATGTTGCCACGTTCCCACAGATCTACATACTGGGGCTGAAGGTAGTGGTAAGCAATAGTTCCAGGGTTAGAATGCCCTTTTGAGTCAGTGCATACCTGCTAACTTGCATGTTTTAAGGGTTTTCAATAACTCTTCTCTAATCTGTTCCCATACTAAGAAATGTTGGCAATTTACTCCTGACAATGGCAGTCGTAAACCCTCTTCCAGAGTTGGGGAAAAAAAGTGGTTGGAGGGAAAGTGAACTTGCAAACACTCTGCACATGCATATTTGCACATGCTAAAATGCAGTTTACATATATTTTCTAGGAGTACTATTACTTGTCCTAGTTCTCTAAATTCTTGGGAATTCACGAAAGCCGCATAGCTGCACTTAATGCAAGGACATATACCATGGGTGCACTTTTGAGACTTTCTTTAATAATTGGGCCCCTAATTTGGTCTGGCGTTGACCGTGACCTTTTGGGTTTATTAAAATTCTGTCTCTCTTTCTATCATCTGACTTCACTGAGAGTGACAGCGTTCTGCTCTTTCACAAGTAGCATATCGGCACACAAAGTAGTTTTGTTCAGTTCCAGTAACTACTGTGGCAGTGTGTGCTTTTTGAGACCAAAAACACTTTTTGCTAATGTTTGTCATAATGGTGAGGGCCCAGCAGCTCCCACACCAATACGGTTTTACAAAAACCATGCCAAAACAAGTCACACATTGACAAAACTAAAAAGCTGACCACCAATTTCAGACCTACTGGCTTTGCCAATGCTTGTTTATTTTTGTTTCCCATAATCTTATTGAAACTGGTTACACTGATTTTCCATTATGAATATTTTTGGGAAATACTAGCATGCATCAACACGTTACTAAATGATGCTGCAAAGAAATGGTACCTAAAATTTTACAGTGGTTTAGCGAAATATTTTTTTTATGAATTTTATTTTGAAAGCAAAGAATCATCAATCTTGCTTTCAAGCTTCTGTAAATATTTGCATCAAATCAAAGAGCATTCTGGGAGCATTATACATAGCCTCGTATTGCTAAACTTTGAAAACTTGTGTACACATTTTTATACTTGAACCACTGTCAGTAGTGCAGTCAGAGCTTACAAGTTTTACTTAGAGCGCTCACCCTAATAATAAAAGCTTTCAATTAATGAACCATTAACACAAGTTTGAACAGCATTAACATATGGACAAAAATATTACCTTAACTGCAGACAGTGCCCTTCCCTGATCCATAATGTGGTACTGCAAACTGGCAGCCAAAGGGTTTGTGCTGCAGGGGGTTGGGCCTACTTGTCCCAAGGACAAAATACACATGAAAACTTGTTGCCCTTGACCCCAAACAATATGTCCTGGGCGTCGGGCTATAGGAATTCCACATCCCTGCACTGCCTTATCGCTTCTTGAGTAAATTACCATCTGAAAGAGACAATTAGTTATGGATTCCTCACCTTAGAATTACCCCCAGGCGTCAGACTGGATCCGGAGAATTTTTTTCGTCAGCAGTACCCCTGCGCATCAAAAGGTGGCGCCTGTCGACTCCGCGTTCGTCGTTGGCGTCGTGGTCGCCAGGATGACGTCGCGGTAGCTACTTAGACGCCGCCCTCGCGCGCTGACCTCAGTTCTTTCTTTTTCTGCGCCAGCCAGCGCAGATCAGGAGAGAGCGGTACCTCAGTCACTTTTTGACTGACTTTTTTGCGACTTTTGTCGACATCGTCTTTAAGTCTATCGACTCCTGGTGCACGTAGGGATGCCCGGTTTCAAGGCTTGCGGATCCTGCTGAAAGCTGATGTCGGTGACGGATCCCCATCGCATGTGCCTGTGGTGCCTGGAGCGCGACCACGACCCCAAGTCATGCTCCGACTGCCGGACCATGAATCCAAAGTCTTTGCGGGAGCGGTCCTGAAAGCTTCTCGAGGCCAGGCAGTCCGCTCCGCGCCGTTCAAAGTCCCGGTCGCGTGGGAGGTCGAGGGACCGGTCGCGGAGTCAACACCACCACTCGTCCTCTAAGTCTTCGCACTCCTCAAGTAAGTCGAAGAAGAAGTCGAAGAAGCATCGTCGCTCTTCGACTTCTCTCCGTCCGTCGGCCGACGCGACGAGGGATGCGGACAGTGCCCGCTCCTCGTGCGGTGCCCGAAGTGTCTGCTGAAAGTTTCCCTCCTTTTCCGGGAGCCGGAGCAACCCCTGCCCAGCTTCGAGGCTTCTACGTAGTGATGCATGCCATCTTTGGGCTGCCCGACTCCGCTGGCACGCCTTCGGGCCCTGTGGACTCGGCTGGGGGCCCTGGGCCTTCGACGCTGCTGGCTCTGGCCCCGGCACCGCAGTTTCCCCTTGGATCCAGGCCTGGATCCGGATCAGTGCCGGTCGACCTGATAACACCTCCCCCGGCGTCGATTCTACTGGCACCACGTCTGCAGCCGACGTCGGTTGTGTCCCCAGCCGACGTAGAACCCAGCCTCCACCCTGACTTGGACACAGATCCGGCACCGATGGGTACTTTTGTACCCCTGTTCTACCCTGGTTCTCCTTTTAGGCCAGATTGGCAACCAGAGGAGGGTGAGGAGGACTGGGAGGGGTCTGGTGACCCTTTAACTGACCAGTTGGAAGACCCGGACTGGAGAGAGGAGTTGGGGGAAGCCAGTGGTCTGGATACCTCCCCAGACCTTGGCATGTTGTCTCCTCCTCCTACCGTGGCTACGGAGGAGGGAGCTTCTTACGCAGTGGTGTTGCGTAGGGCAGCCGAGGATCTCAACCTCGAGCTACCTATGGTGGCAGTCAGGACTAACCTCCTGACAGAAGTGCTTCAACCGGCAGCGAGCTCTTTGGGGCCCCTGCTGCCGTTTAATGAGGCTCTAACTGACATCCTTTTGGGCACCTGGTCCAGGCCCAACACAGGGGCTCCTGTGGATAGGATGATTGCCCGACGCCACCGCCCGGCTTCGGGAGACCCCACTTTCCTCTCCCAACACCCCATCCCTGAGAGCTTGGCGGTCCAAGCCTCGACGTCCAAAGGCGCGTTCCCTACCGCACCACCTGATAGGGAATCCAAAAAGCTGGACCATCTTGGAAAGAAGATGTTTTCCTCCTCCAGCTTGGGACTGCGGTCGGTAAACACCGTATGTCTGTTGGGCCGTTACACCCACTCCGTGTGGGATACGGTGGCGCAGGTGCTGCCCCAGTGCCCGGAGGAGGCCCGAGGGGAGATTCGCAGCCAAATTTACCATACGTTGTGGACTGGACACCACCGACTCGCTAGGCAGGACAATTTCAACGTCAGTAGCCTTTCAACGCTACGCCCAGCTGAGATCGACTAGTTTTTCCGGGGATGTCCAGGCTACCCTGATGGACATGCCCTTTGATTGCCGTCGTCTGTTCGGCGACAAAGCAGACAGCGCGCTAGAGCGCTTCAAGGACTCTCGGGCTACGGCCAAGTCCTTGGGCCTCTCCACCACCCGCCCTGCGCAGTCTGCTTTACGCCCCTCTCGTGGCTACGGAAGGGGTGCCCTGCCACGTTCCACCCAGGGCCACAGGCTGGCGCAAGCTGCTCCGCCCCTGCGCGGCCGGGGACGTGGGACTCACCGTCGTGGGTCTGGGGGCCAGCGAGTGGGCCAGTCCACCAACGCCCCCTCTGCAACAGCCTCCTAACCCTCCTAGTCCGTATTTTCAGGGCCACCGATCGCCAGTGGGTGGCAGGATTCGCCATCATCCCCCCCCCCCCCCCACTGGCACACCATCACGTCGGACAGGTGGGTTTTGCAGATAGTCCGAAGGGGCTACTCCCTCCCCTTCGAGACTACTTCCCCAGCCATGCCACCTCAGCACCATCGCATGTAGGAGGATCATCTGACCCTTCTCCAACAGAAAGTTACGGCTCTCTAGGGCCAAGGGAGCTATCGAGCGAGTTCCTGCTCCAGAAGTAGGTTGTATGGTCTATTGGCATAGTCAATATGGGATGGTACGAAGCTGATGGTAGCTTAAACTGTTAGTGCAAAGCCAAGATATGTGACAATTTGATGATGCCATCTAATCGTGGAGGCTTCTTTTGGCCACTTGATTTACAAGCTGTAAATGGGAGCCCAGAGTTTCCCTTGGATTCCATACATCACACAAGTGTAATGGCGGGTGTCCTAGATTCTGAGGCCAAATTCTTGGAAGGTGATAGTTCATCCAATTTCCACATAGTAAAATCTTTGTGTTCTGATGTAAATATTTTCAAGTTTTCCCGTTTTAATACAGCAAGTCAGTCTGCACATGTACACTTGAATTTTGCTAATTTAGGCCTGACTAAAGGGCAACTAAAGGGAAAACAAAAGGAACAGACTGACCATCCCCCTCTTCGAGGTCACATATAATGGGCCAGGATTCAGCCATCCATAGGCGGTGTGACGGCATGAAATTTGATCACGTCTCTGGGGCTCAACACAGTTTTCATAGTCTTCTGGTCCAACAACTCATCTATTGTAAGACTCTTTGCATTGCGCATAAAGGATTTTATCAGTGTGGCCCCGCTTTTTCGCAGGATAAACCCGAACCCTATAAAATTGTGTTAGGCGTCTATATTTCTTCTGTCATTTACCCATTTTAGGAGGCTTCGTTTTTTCAGAAGCCAGTTTGTGACTTTTAAAGGGGCAGCATGATCAGTGAACTGAGAAGGAGAATCTTTTTTGCCAATAGGTGTGAAGTTCTTGTTGAATGAAGAGTGGACAAATCCGATGGATTGCTCAGTAAACGATATACAATACTTCATCTTCAGCATGTGTCAAACATCTGGATACATCTGCTTTAATTTTTCTGTGTTCTAAAATACAAGAATTGGTATTTAGAGTGGGATACTTTTGTAAATTCTCCGGATGTCTCTCGATATAATTTACCATTCTTACTCTGGTATTTAGTATCCCTACTTGGTGTTCCCCTCCCTGTCAACTGGAATTTTGTATGTGCCTGATATCAAACCTCTGCTACTTAGCAGTTTAAGAGCGAAGTTTTCCATGGGAGTTAGTTCTCTTGTTGCCCTAGTTCTAATTTGCAGGTGTAGAACCCAATGCCTTAACTGCTGATATTGAAATCCGTCTCTCAGTGATGTAGGTGTAAATGATGGATTTTCAGGTATTTGTGTATTAGAGGAGGGTAATGATATAATTCTACCCCTTCTCATTGCTTTGGCCCACACCACAAAGGCTGTTTTCATTGGCAGTGCTAAATGTGTTATGAAGTCTCTGGAATGTATGTAACCATTGTAGATCCCATCCCAGAGCGATCCCTGGCTAAAGCCTTTTCTATGGATAGCCACATTTCCTCCATTTCTCAGGCTGTCCATTCTACAACTATTGTAATGTGGGACGCTCCATAAGAGGCTCACATGTCTGGGCACGCCAGTCCCCTTGCTACATGACAGCTTTCATAATTTTACCATTGGTAAGTGGCCTTTTACCTGTCCATATAAAAGATTGCAAATCTCTTTGTAAAAGTCAGTGCCATCCTCTGGGATGGCCACTGGCAAGGTCTGGAACCGATATAGAAGGTGAGGTAAAACATTCATCTTGATGACCTGAAGTATGCCCTTGTGGGAGATATATTGAGCGTACCAGCTTTTTAAGATCCATCATGATTTGACTGTTAAACGTCGGCCAGTAAGCATTGGACCATTTCTCAAATTTAGTACTTATATTGAGACCTGGGTACTTAATCAATTTTGATGTCCATTTCAATGGGTATTTTGGTTGACTCGTGCAATTTGTTCAGTTTGTGTGTCTGAAAAGATTTAATTTAATATTTCAGACTTTAGTTCATTGCTTTAAACACAGACACTTTTTCAGACTCTTAATATCTCCACTATAGTGCCAGCGATGAATCTTGGTCAATTAATGTTAAAAGAATGTTGTCTGCAAAGAGATATATCTTGCACTGTTCTCCACAGACACAATGCCTCTGATCGCTTTATGCTGTCATATTTGTATTGCACAGGATTTAATTACCAGGTCAAAGAGGAGGAGAGACAAGGGGTTAGCCTGTCTGGTCTCCCTATGTAATGCGATTTGTTTTAACTGTAAACTATTTACTCATATTCTCACTTCTGGTTCCTTATAACCTTTATCTTGGGATCAACACGAATCTTGTGTAACACTTCTTCTATATATGCCCAGCTGACATGGTCAAAAGTCTTTTCCACACCAAAACTTAATAAGACTGCTGGGATTCATTCACAGATCACGTTTTCCATTAGATGCACCTTCCTTGCCTGTCTTTGACAAATCCGTCCTGGTCTCTGTCAACGAAGAAAGGCAGCTACTCTGCTAGTCTATAGGCTATTATTTTGGTGAAAATGTTTATGTCCAAATAAGGAAGGGCAGTGGTTAAAAGAATAAACCATCTTCTTGGTTCTTCCTACGTTTGTGGATCAAGGAGATATCAGCACCTCTCATTGAGGGTGACACTCGTTTCGTCATCTAAGGAGTTAAAAAGATAAGCATATACTCTGCTAAGTTTGATAAAAATGTTTTGAAAAATATTAATGTGTAATGGCCTGGCCCCACGACTTTCCTCACCTTCATGTCTTTGAGCATCCTAAACAGTTCTGTTATTTTTAGGGGTTGTTCTAGCTCTTCCTTCCATGCTGAAGTTAGAGTTGGCATCTCTCAGGTGGCCAAAAAGGCTCTGATCTGCTCTACGTCCACTTTCTTCTGCAAGTACAGTCCCTGAGAGAACCTTCCAAAGGCCTGCCTCTCCTCCTCTTCCCCAATTGCCCATATTACTTCAGATGTTTTGATATGTTCCTGGTGGCCCTTCGTATCCTCAAGTGTTTGAAAAAATAGATCTCCCACTTTGTTTCCCATCTCGGATATTGCATGTCCTAAATTTAATAGCATACATTCTGCTTTGTTCACCCTAATTACATTCAGTTGCACCCTCAATGTGGCTAATTTACTCCAAATTGCAGAGGATGGATTTTGGTGATCTATTTTCTCTAGTTCTCTTAATTCTCATATTTTATTCTCTAATAGTTTTACCTGTCGATTTTCAGACATGAACCCCCTCCCCCCAATTGTTCCTTTAAAGGCATCCCATCTAATTGCTGCTGCAGTGTCTTTGTCATGATTATTCAGAAAGAAGTCTTCTATTTTCTGAGGTAATTCTTTTCAAGAAATTGGATCTCTGAGTAGTTATGAAATTGCCATTTAGGTGCTGAGTTATACTGAAAATCTGTCTGAGATTCAGAGATTGCCAATGTATGGATAAAATGAATAGCTTCTAGTATTAGGACGTAAACTCCTCCAAGTGTCTTCCAACTCCCATCCGTGAAACATTTTTCAGATTCCCTTTCAACCTATCCTTGATCCTCCCACCCCTCAGTTTTTTTTGTCTACATCACATGACCATGTTAAATTAAAATCTTCCCCTAGAAGCACCTGCTCCCCTCTGTATTCCATTAATTTACTCAGGGAGTCTTTCTTGTTTTCATTTTGCATTTCAATTGGTGCATTTGTTTAAAATAGGTAGTTTGGAGTGGGCTTTTTTTGTCTAAGTTTCAGGTATCTATCTCACTGTGTGGTCTCTCACTCCAGATCCTTTCTCTATAATGCCCCTGCTTAAAAAAGTATGGCTACCCCTGCTGTTTTAGAGGGCACAGAAGACCAGATTTGTGTAGGATATGATTTGTGTTTCATTCTAAATTGACCTTTTCTTAGGAGGTGTGTAGGAGCAAAATCTCCGGTTTGTGTTGTCGGATATTAGTCCAGACACAGAGCCTGGTTTCGACTTTGGTGGTCCTGGGACCGCCGTCGCTTTGTGTCGGTCCGACTGGCAGATCACAATGCAGGCAGTAAGACAACCGCCGCCTTGTTGGTCTCTCGTCTCCCTCTCCCCATCTACCTTGGGGCTGGTAGCATACACGGATCTCAGTAACAGTTGTTTCGGGGCAGGATGCTTTTAACAGCCTTAGGAGGGCAGGGGGAAGTACGACTTTGGGGCAAAGGACCAATCTGTTGCGACTAATGAGGTAAAAGGCCCAGTTACTACTTTCTGCCATTGGAATGCCTTCTTACTCACTCCTTCTGCTCGGACACCATTTTCTCACCTACGAATGGTGCCTCTTTCCCACTTTGTATCTCTGAGTCAGTTTTTACGCAGCCCCAAATCCCCGGACCTCACCACACCGAGGTGATTGGTGCCTTTCTCTGGGTGGTTGCGTACATGCCCAATATCACCGGTCTTCAACCTGTGCGTCTGCAGGCTCCGAAGTCTCTGTTGCGATTCTGGGAGCAGTCACCCTTGTTATGAATCCATTTCAGGAGAGGTCCCCTCTGAACAGTCTCATGGTTCTGGTCAGGTGCCCGAAGCTGCCTGCTGTGCAACTGCCCGTCGCCACCTTGGCTGAAGTCTCACATTCTTCGTTTTTGAGAGGTTCAGCTTCAGGTGAAAAGCTAACATCTGGTCGTCGCTTGCTTATAGGCATTGCCCAGTGAAACGGGAGTGGAGATCAGATGAATTTTCATGCTTAAAAATCTGTCGTCACCAGGCGTGGTGCAAAAGTTGAAGGTTGTGATACTCTATCCGTAGAGTTGAGTCGTTCAAGGGAGAAGCGAGGAAGTGAGATGATGAGCGATCTGCTAATGATGTAGGAGGAATATATCAGCTAAGTTCCGTGAGCTCCTTTGCCATTGAGTCTCTGCAGTAACGTAGGGGGTGAACCATATCAAAAGACTGAGGAGAGATCAAGTAGGAGGAGTGCTGCTACTCCATCTGAGTCAACCTTTGTTCTGGTTGCATCCCATCTCACTACGATTGCCCTGGCAGTATAGAATCCATGTGGAGAATAGGTTAAATCTTGCATCTTGGGTTGGTGCACTGTGGATGCTGTGGAGTCTGCTTCTGGAGTCTCTGTCCACTGTACATGCTGTTATCAGTGCCCTCTGAGCATGCCACTGGTGTTGGGCTAAGTGGTACCACTAGTTGTTTCTGCTCCCTGTGAATGCCTCTGGGGCCGGTGCAGTTCTCTGTCATACATGTCACTGAGGTCTGTCTCTCTGGTAGCGCCTGTGTACGCTATTAGGGTCTGGTAAAGGTGTATGTCCACCACGTATACTAATAATATCCCTGTCACGGTCTGTGCACACTATCGATGTAACTGCTGCCTGTGCCACTGTGCTGATCATGAATGCTATTGTTGCATGCACCAATGTGATTGGTTCCCATTTCAGTTGTTACGGGTGCCGGTTTCCACTCTGAATGTCACTTGTTTGTGTGCCGCAGTTGTCTGTGCTCCTTGTGAAAGTTGTTGGTGCCATCTGTATCGGTGTGTGTGCCCTAGATTCATACCATTGATTTCGGTGTCACTCAGCATGCCAGGACCACCTGTGCCAATTTTTGTACCATCTGTCTCTTGATAATTGTTTTCGTCCCTATTTAGGGTGGATGTGCCACATTCCTGTGCCAACCCATGGACGTGCTTAAGACCCGCCTGATGAATTCCAAGGGGGAGTACCGGGTAAGTGTGCGGACAGAGAGTTAATGCCACTTCACTAACTGCTCTCTCAAACACATCCTATTACAGAAACTGCGAGTGCCTCCCCACCTTTATCACTCTCACAGTGCTGTACCACCGTAGCTTTGGTGCCTGCAGGCATGTGCAACTGCACACACTGTAAGTGCAGTAAAACAATCAGCAAAACCAAGAACAAGGGGGACCCTACTCACTAGGAACCAGGGTATGTCATATGTATCAAAAACAACGGTTCCATTTCACTTGGGGACACAAAAGCACTATTGTTTTCTCTTGGTCTGTGTTTTTATTGATTTGAATTGTACAAATTGGATAAAAAGAATTATTGTGAACATAAAGTCTGCAAGGCCCTCTTTCTTTCTGACATCACTTCTAACCCGTTTTTTGATTGCGATTGTGCATTTGATTATTACTATAGATTAACCTAACTTTCCGCTGGAACCGTTGTTTTTGATACGTAAAACAATCAGCAAGCACACAATGTAGAATCCGAATTCTCTTTATTCGGCTGTGAACACAATGTAATTACACCCCAGCTTCCCCACACTTGAACATTTGCAGACACTGAGTGCAGCACCACGTCTAGCATTAACTCACTCCTGCACAAATACCTCAAACACGGCAGTGCCTTCACTGCTCTCAAGCCCACTTACTACTACACACTTCACTGCTACAAAACCCCACCAGCTGTGCACATACAATGCTGCAAGCCACTAGGACTGCAGGAACACATTCAGTATCCTCAAAGTATGGAGCCAGAATGGTTAAGAGCATCCTAGTGAACGTGGAAGGCTGATCTTTAAATTGGGCTCTCTGTTCACTGGATCTTCTCTACTGGCATGGGTATCACAGCAAATCTTCCAGAACATTGTTATGAATAATCCACAGGGACATCAGAAGATCCATTGATAAAGTAAAGCATAAATGTAGATTACAACCTGTACACAGCATTACAGGGAAGGCGGCTCCTACCACTGTCCAAGAAAAACCCTGAATGTATTTGGGAGATAACATTTCACACTGACAGCCAAGATCTTCCACATTTCTTGTGCTTGATAGCTGCTCATTTCACAAGTCCCCCACCTCCTCAAATGGTGCATACACACTACCATCCCTTCCCCGCGCGCACACACACACACACACACACACACACACACACACACCCCCCCCCCCCCCCCACACCCTCCTCCTCCACCATAAGAATCTTAACTTCAAAAAATAATGTGCCATTGGGATATGCACACATCATATTGTAACGATTTGTTTGTAGCAGGTCTAGCTGTAGTTCATATTCTTTGGGGAATTTTGTCACCTTGTGTTGGGTACAGCTGTTGCAAGTTGTTTTTCTTTTGAAGTTCAAGTTTCGGTTTCGAGGTGACTTGTGATGCCTCCCTAAAACCTACAGTGCACTAGACAAAGACTCCACCGCCCACGTTTTTGTTCCCCCACCCTCTGGTTCAGATGTGCATTCAAAGGTCTGCGGCCGTTGAGCTACGAAAGAACAGTTGTTCTACTCCAAACACTGGACTCTCCTCGTATGAATAGAGAAGACCACACCAGATGAAGTCTCAGAATCAAGTCTGGAGGTTTTCTCTTGGAGTCATGCCATATGAGAATGACTCATTGGGGGAAAAATGGGGGTGGTTATGGAGAACATCCCCTCACAGTTTTGCCCCAAGTGCGCATAGTATCTGTAACCTCTGGTTACCCAGAGACCATGAGGAATGGAGCTATTTCACCTGCCAGGCCTTCAAAGATAAAAAGACTCTTCAATATTGGAGGGCATGTCGATGAAATCTTTATAAGATACAGCGCCGAAGCTGTCCAGCACCATCGATTTCCCCCGGCATTGAGGACGTCATAGGAACCTACTCTGTTGGGGAAAGGCGAGGCCCAGCCGGTATCCAGGTGTGCCCCAGTGAAATCTCCACCCAGGACACAGACTGCATCGTGAACCTCCACAGCATTTACACCATCCGAGGATGATCCCTCCGGAGGTTGACCCCGACAAGGGTCTTGTATCCAGGCTTAGCACCAGGGCTGCAAACCCTGAGACTGCACTGACGAGGCCTTGACTGACCACCAACCACTGTCCCAAAGCCCTTCAGGCACCAACAACCCACCTCTGCTCCAGAGTGCTATGAGATCATGGCCCAAAGCCTAACCACGCCCTCTCGGCCTGAAGCACCAATTTACCGGATTCGAAATTGAAATTGACTCACAAGTCTGCTTCTAAACAGGTTTTGGTGCCAACCTCGATGTTGAGTGGACCAATTCCTACTGTCGAGCTGCCAGAACAGCCTTATGTCAGGTCGCAAAAGATGTAACTCCATTCTCAGACAGGAAAAATACTTGTTCATCCATCACAGCAAGATATAGCCCAAGCACCGCCAAAGAAGAGGGAATTAACTTTTGAGGAAGCCATATCTGAGAAACCCATCATATTTCCCATTCTGAAGTAACACAGAAACATCACCCTAAGCACCCAATTCTGTACTTCAGCCTAAGCCTGTCCTCCCGCCACCATACTCACCAGCTCTCTTGACTTCACCACATCACTTACCTCACATTGACCCATGCCAGGAGTATAAGCTAGATCCACAAGACCCTTATTACGAGCCAGTCCTCATTTAAAAGGGAGACGGTTCCTAGCAGGACAATCACGTGGACCTCCAAGAGGATCCATCTTTAACTGTATCTAGTGCAGACTTTGTCACCGGATGACACAATCACTTACCATGCAGTCATCCAGAGGGCTCAAGTTCACCATAAAGCAGAAATGCATTTCATCGAAGAAGAGGAGGATTTCTTGATGGAAAACTTGTCTAATAAATAAGTGTCTGACCAGTTCTTGCACATGCTAAAGAGCACGACCTAGTGTGCGGCAGACCGTGCGACAACAATACTGGTAACCTTGAGATTCTAAAAAAAAGTAAAAGCTGGTACCTGACAATCTGCTGTCGATTAGATCTTTGTAATACAAGACCTGTCGGGGGTGAAACTTAAAGATTCCCTGCTTGGAGGAAAACACCTCGGGTCAGTCGGTCTTAGAAGTAGTCCAGTGGAGCTTTTACCTTCAATTTCAGCCCCGGCCCCCAGAATACCACCCCACCATTATATCCTTTGCCGAGGCAACCTCCGACTTCTAGAAGAGGAGGTTCAAGTGCTCCCCCAAAAGGGCGCGATAGATGTGGTGCCACAACTCAATGGGACAGAGACATGTACTCGCTTTACTTCGTCATTCCAAATTCCAAAGAAGAACGGATCCCTCCAGCCCATCCTGGACCTAAGGCTACTAAGTCTATACATCCTGTTGAAGCATTCCATATGACAACCCTGCAGGATGTCATCCTGGTGCTCTGGCAAGGAGACCTCATGACGGAGCTAGAACTAAAGGACTTCTACTTTCATATCCCCAGCCACCCTGCCCATCACTGGTACCTTCGTTTCGTGGTAAGTGGACAGCACTACCAGTTCATTGTATGCATAGGCAGCATCCATGTCTTTCCATACCTCAAATACTGGCTCATTAAGAGCAGCAGAAGACAACAATGACTCGGAGACACTCAGACAGCGGTATCCATAGCCTAGGGTTTACCATAAACATAAAGAAATTTCACCTCCACGTCTGCGCTCTGTAATAAACACTATCACAGGTAAAGCATATCCCTATGAGCATGGGTTGATACCTCTTTTTCAGGCTGGTCATCCTCTCACTGTAAGGACTGTGATGACACTTTTAGGTATGTTGGCTTCTTGCATATCATTTATACAACACTACACACTGTGAACAGATGTTTACAGGGTAAGTAACATTTTTCTTGGGCCACAAATGCAAAAAATCTGGAAAGACACAGCCAAGTCTATGGAGGCTCTGTAGACCCAAACCAGCAGGCCTAGTTTTCGGTGCCAACAGGCGAGAGGGAGTGCCAAGACAGCAGCAACACTGCAAGGGCCTGCTTTTCAACCACAGCAGCAGTCCTATTTCAGTAGAGCAGCCTTGAACAACATTCCAGAGGAGGCTTTGGGGGAAAACGGCAAGGAAAAGGTAGAGGATCCCAAGGAAAGGTAATCTCGCCTCCAGGCAATGACATGCTCATTATACCTGTCCTCCCGATTCGCACAACACCTGACTGGGGAATGATTAGGTTATTCCTGAATGGCGGGAAATAACCTCAGGCAAGTGGGTCCTGTCAGTTACCCAACAGGAAAATTGCTTGTAATTACACACTGTACCACCAAATATTCCACCTAGCCATCACTCCGCTAAGTGGCAGACTGCTGCGTTAGGAGGTGCAAGCACTTCTCAGTAAGGGTGCACTAGCACCTGTTCCACTGCCTCATTGAGTACAACAAGTGTACTTGCCATACTCCCTAATCCCAAAGAAATACAAAACGTTTAGGCCAATACTAGAGTTCAGGCCTCTCAACCATTACATCGTGTCCAAACACTTAAGGATGACCCTGCATTATGTCATTCTGATGCTCTGCATAGATCATATGGTGTCCTTTGATCTCAAGGAGGTCTACTTTCGCATCCCCTTCCATCCGCGCATCATTGTTACCTCAGGTTCTTGGTAGGTGGGTAACACTTCCATTTCAAAGTCCTACCCTTCGGAGTCACAACATCTCTGAGGGTATTTACCAAATGCTCAGCAGTGGTTGCAGCTCATCTGCTGTGTAGAAACCTTCATGTCTTTCCATACCTGAACGATTGGCTGATTAGGAGCAGCTGCCATCAGCAATGACTAGCACACACTGAAGATGTTGTTCACGCCTACGCAGATTAGAATTCACATTGAATGCCAAACAATCACATATCTCTGCCTCCAACAAATGGAACATTGTTTTGGGAGCAATATAGAGCACAGCGACAGGCAAAATCTATCCTAATCAAGAGAGCAATGGCATTTCAGAGACTGCTTCTTGTTCAGTAATTGTGGCATCATCTAACAATGAAAACGATTGTGAAATTGTTCAGGATGGTGACGTGTTGCATTGTGATAGTTCCAAATGCTTGCCTTCCGACGCACCCACTTCAGAACCATCTGTCTTGGCAATGGTCCGAAGCGATGGGTCAGTAGGACAATGCAATGTTGTTGGAAACCATAGTTCAGCACAATCTGTAATGGTGGAACACCAAGAACATGTCTGGGCAGGTCCTTTATTGTCCCTCAGATGCGGGTGACCATTAACACGGATGCCTCCCTCCTGAAGTGTGGAGGCACATGTGACAACTTGTCGAACCATGGTACTTGAACGACCCAACAAGAGAAAATGCACATCATTATCTTAGAGCTGACAGCAGTGCAGTTGTCACTCAAAGCATTTTACACACTAATGTGCAACATGATTTTACACACTAATTCGAACAGACAACGACTGCTGGGTGCTACATTCAAAATAGGCACAAACGATATGGCATTGGTCCATGCGTCATCCAGTTTTGCTCCAAGCAGAACATCTGCCGGGGATGGATAACTTTGTGGACCTGCTAAGCAGGACACATCAACAAACATATAAGTGGGAGATAAATCTCCAAGTACATCAGAGTACTTTCAGAAGTGGGGGACACCCGCAGTCAATCTGTTCATCACGGTAGAAAACACAAAATGTCCAAGCTTAGCCTCTAGGTACTTGCATTCGCAGCCCCTGGGCAGTGCTCTTCGGATGAACTAGTCCGTTATACTTGCCTCCACTATCTCTGATTTTATACTTGGTGAGAAAGACAAGACAAACGTCCATGAGATGCATTCAAATCACTCCAGCATTGGCGATGCAACCATGATATTCCATGCTGCTGGACTGCCCATTAGAGCAAAGCTTCTAACTCTACATCACTGGCAACTAAGACATCCGATTCTCAGGACAGTGAACCTTACGATTTGGCAACTGAGGTCTTGGAGTTTGGTTACCTTTTAGCTTCCGGACAAGTGTATGCTCATTTTGCGAGAGGCTTGTAGACCTACCACACGGGTTTATGCATCAAAATGGAAAATAATTTTACATTACCATTGCAGATTACACAAACCGCTTCTTCATAACTCTCTTCAAGACATGGCTTTCTATTCATGTACATACATTAGAGCTAGCATACACTTTTGTTAGGCTCCATTTAGCAACTGTGGCTTCTAATAAGCAGAATAGATAATTGGGGTCCCTGTTAAAGATCCCAGTTTCAGCATTCATGGAGGGTCTTAAATAAGTTTTTCTTCCTAAGACACCATCGGTGCCTTCATGCAACGTTAATATATTCCTTCTATGACTCATGGGTCCTCCGTTTGAACACTTACATTCTTGCCAAGTGCACTTTTTTGTCATGGAAAGTGGCCTTCCTAGTGCCAATTGCTTCCTTCCATAAAGAATTGCAAGCATTAACCCTTTCGCTGTTAGCCCCCCACCCCTCCACAGCGTAAGCCTTAGGTCTCCATAACCTTCTTCCCACATAGCCGATCCACTCAAAATTTGCGTCCTTTTTTTCCAGAATCCTGGGGAATCCAGGGTTTGTACATTCCCCTGGAGGGGACCAAGAAATTAGCCAAAATATAGCAGCATTTTAGTTTTTTTGAGGGCAACACTGCTGCAGAAGAAAGTGTTTTTTCCCCTCAAAATGGCATCAACGAAAGGTTTGCAGTGCTAAAATCACCATCTTCCCAGCTTTAAGAATGGGCAGACTTGATTCAGAAAACCAAATTTTTCACCACAGTTTTGGCATTTTACTGGGAGATAGCCCATTTTTCCTATTTTTTGTGCTTTTAACCTCCTTCCAGTTTCTGGTGGAAACGAGTTTGCTTCTAGTCCTTGAGTATAGTATTGATGATTTTACACACACTTTTAATTCCTTGTTGCATAAGATGTAATATGATGGGCCTTATTCATGTATATATTATCTTATTGTAATGTTTGCTTTTTGTTCTTTTATGCCGCGGAAATGTGGCGAAATAAAGCTTTTTTGATTGATTTAGTATGGAACGGTGGATCCTAGAAAGCTATACATTTCTCAAAACTAGACACAATTCTGAATTCAGCAAGGGGTCATTTGTGTTAATTCTTCAAGGTTTTCCTAAAGAAACTGTGTTGAAATGAACAAATATTGAAAATTGGTAGGAATAAAACGTCCATTTGTAACAACGTTTTCATTTGTAACTTTTCGTCCCTATGGCCGATTTACAAAAGCAATATATGATTACATCTGCTAGACCCTAATGGTTGTGGAGATATATAGGGTTTGTGGGTTTTGCAAGAACTCTAGGTACCCAGAGCCAATAACTGAGCTGCACCTTGCAATGCTTTTCCATTGTTTACCGGGTATAGAGCAATTCATATGGTAAAATACAAAGAGTGAAAAATAGGTATCAAGGAAACCTGTGTATTTCTGAAATGGGCACAAGATAAGTAGTTTAAAAGCAGTGGTTACTTGCACATCTCTGAATTTCTGGGTAACCATACTAGCATGTAAATTAGAGGGCATTTCTAAAAAGGTCTTCTTTCTTACACACTGGCTTACATTTGGAAGGCACAAATGTAGAGAAATACAATTGGTAATAACACTCGTTCTACTATTCTGTGTTCCCCTAAGTCTCCCGATAAAAATGGTACTTCACTTGTGTGGGTAGGGCTAGTGGCTGTAACACGAAAGGCGCCAAAATGCAACATTGACACATCGCATTTTCCATTGAAAGCGGTAGGTTTTGGGCCCTGGCTCAACCAGCACCTTGAGAAACCGAGCAAACCTGCACAATTTTTAAAACAACACCTGGGGGAATCCAGGGTGGGTGACATGTGTGGCTCTCACCAGGTTTTCCTACCCAGAAACCCTTGCAAACCTCAAACGTTTATTAAAAAAACAAATTTCCTCATTTTTGTGGTGGAAAGTTCTGGAATCCGCAGGAATTTACAACATAGCTTCCATCCAGCATTCTCCCAATAATGGGGAGCAACCTTTGCCAAGGGGCTGCTCCCAGCAAGAAAACAAAATCCCTGGTGGCTAGGGGGTGCAATCCTGCTGCGCGATCGCAGCCTCGCCTCCGATCCCGCAGCAGGAATGCACTGCAGAGAGACAGCGAGGGAAAGGAAAAGCTCTTTCCTTTCCCTCAGTACCTTTCTGCCCTCCCCGATACCACTCCGGAGGAAAAACTTACCTTCCTCCTGGACGCACTGGAAGCAGTTGCTTCCAGCCTGTCCCCAGCGTGTTTTGATGACGTCGGCTTGCAGCGTGCGCGCTGATGTCATCACATCACCGGCCCAGGGTTGGGGGTGGCAGTGGAAGCGCTTCCGCTGCCATCCCTGGTGTGGGCATGTGGCAGGAGGGCCCGTGGGGAAAGTGCCAACGCTCCCAACACCGGTGGGTGCCAAGACGGCTTGGAGGCCTCCTCAGCACACACCCACCATAGCTGCACGTCATCCTGAACACCCAAGGGGTTAATAGTGGTGGGCCTCTCATTCAGGGAGGGTCAATCAAACCATTTACTTGCCAATTTTCTTTCCACAACCATTGTCAGCTGCAGCGAGAGCATTATGCACATTGGGTATAAAGAGGGCACTAATGTATCGTAATGACATTACCAAATTCATTTGTAAAATAAAACAACTCTTAGTGGCATTTGCCAAACCTCACATTGCTAACCCTAGTTTCAAATCTGGCCTTGCAAGAGGATCATGAAGTATTTTACGCTAAAGCTGAGCGTATTCCTCTCACTATGCCTAGAGCACATCCCACTTGCAAAAAGTGAGCCACAATTTATTTTCGTGGAAACATTCTTGCAGACATTTGCAGAGCAGCTAAATTGTCTATACTGTACACTTTCACAAAGTATTACATTGTGGACAATCATGTCCAGCAAGAGGCACGGGTCGAGTAAACAGCCCTTAAAACATTGTTGCAAACATCTGCTTTATCTGCTTGCAAGCCTTGGCTTTAGGGGGGAGAGCACTGCTTTTCAGTCAATGAAAAGCATGTGGTCTACACCTACAAACTGAAAATGTTACTTGCCTTTAACTATCGGTGTTTTAGCTTGTAGTGCTGTAGATTCACATGTGCCCTCTCACCTCCTCAGATGGGAGCCAGATGGTCTATATTATATCTATTACTAAGTCTTTCTCTGCGCATCATTTACTTCCTGCTTTGCTTCTTTCCACTTACATTTGAAGGTGAAAAGCAATCTGAGGTGCAGACTTTGTGCTTGTGCATTGTGGAATTTGGTGAGAGATTGAGTCATCTGAAAACCAAAACTTATATTTCTTAGAAAAGCAACTTGCTACGAATGTACACAAAACTAAATGGAAGAAGTGTGCAAAGCATGTGAATCTACACTGCGTAATAGTTACAGATAAGTAACATTTTCCTGTTCAGTCCAGCCAGTGAGAAAATACCAAATATGTGTGTTCTGAAATGCACTTTTTCCATCATCAACCAGCCCATTACTCTGGGAGGCGTGTAAGCTTGTGCATTGATGTATAATACTTAAAGCCAAACATCTACGTCTTAGCTGTTTGACATAGACACTCCTGCACAGCTAAATATGCCCACCAACTGCAGCTTAGAATGTGCAAGAACACAACAGCCAGTCTATATGACCTCCATGAAAGCACATGTGCCCCTGTCAACTCTGCATCTGAGACCATGGGTAAGCCGGCACTTACAGAAGTGGCGCCACTGCTGTTCACATTGAGGTGCCGCACTATATTGTGCTCTTGTGCAGCACACCACATCACATCTGTGCCTTTAGGAACGGCACACATGACTTACACAGGTGTACACAAAACAGTGTTTATTTTCACACTATGTTTGCTTTGTTTACAGGGCGTTGCTCACTGTGCACTTGAGACCGCCAGGCTGGGACCCATGGGGTTCTACAAGGTGAGAGCATCCGCAGGGTGCAGAGGGCCTGTCCTGTCCTCTTGGATGGAAGGCGACTCTTCGCTTTTTTGTCTGGGTATCTGGGCAGTGTGAGTGATGCGAGATCTGCTGGGTTGATGTATTCTAAGAATGAGAATACCCCTACGGTAGCGTTTATAGAACAATGGACACTCTTTAATGTACAACAAAAACTTGTAGAGTAACCCTTGAACTCTTAAGGGTTCCATGCAACAGCTGTCTACACCTCTGATATCTATGCATTTTACTGTTTAAGGCAAGAAGGGGGAATGAAGTAATATTAAATACTTTTAAAGGGTTTGCTATAAGAAACTTTAAAGGAAATCTTCAAAAGGGTCAAAGATTGCATGACAACCCTAGTAATAATTTCCAGTCCCATACCTGATCCTCCAACCAAGTATACACACACACACCTTTGGGACGTACCGCTGTAGCTCTAATTTTACGCGAGGGAGTTTGAACACTCTGGGGATTCCCACTATAAAAGCTCATTAGTGAGTATTTATTAAAACATGCTGACATCAGTGCGAAGTTCTCTCTCCGGTACATGACTACTGATAGGTTAGTCTTTTGCTAGAGCCCGCGAAATAGACTTGACTTGTGTGACATTTCTGGGCCATTGAGTCTGGATAAGATGGTACTGCTAACAGTGTCATGTTAGAGGAGAAAAATGAAGTGATAATGAGGAAATCAGTCGCTGGAATGGTACAGGACCACAGCTGATCTGGCTATAACAAATGTTCAGTGTTATTCGGGCTTCCTGTTTCCTTAGCTAATGTCACTGGCCTACAGAGAACTAAAAAAATCCCATTTCATGACAGTTAATGGCCATTCAGAGGAGTACAGCAAACCAAAGGGGATGATGGACGGAGTGTTGAACAATGCAAGCACTCACCCCCAGTCAACTGATCTGGGTTTAATCCATCATTCTTTAGCTCACTCCGCCACCCCAGTTCAGACATGGCCATATGCAAATTAGCCTGACCCTGTGCCTCATGGGAACAGTCCAGCCCGAACTGCCAAGCCATGTCTTCCCTGGATCGGAAACAAGCATCCTGGGACCGGTTTCTGGCTTACAGCCGTCATCAGCCAGGCTATCTTGAATCCAGTGGCAAAGTGAGCAAGGGACCCACGTCTGGACCCACGTCTGGGCATACCCTGCCAACTAGGCAGGGTATGCCCAGACGTGGGTCCCTTGCTTGTTTCCGGTCCAGAGAAGACATGGCTTGGCAGTTCGGGCTGGACTGTTCCCATGAGGCACAGGGTCAGACTGATTTGCATATGGCCATGTCTGAACTGGGGTGGCGGAGTGAGCTAAAGAATGATGATGGATTAAACCCAGATCAGTTGACTGAGGGTGAGTGCTTGCAATGTTCAACACTCCGTTCATCATCCCCTTTGGTTTTGCTATTTTCGCCCTAAGTTGGCAGGGTATGCCCAGACGTGGGTCCCTTGCTCACTTTGCCACTGGATTCAAGATAGCCTGGCTGATGACGGCTGTAAGCCAGAAACCGGTCCCAGGATGCTTGTTTCCGGTCCAGGGAAGACATGGCTTGGCAGTTCGGGCTGGACTGTTCCCATGAGGCACAGGGTCAGACTGATTTGCATATGGCCATGTCTGAACTGGGGTGGCGGAGTGAGCTAAAGAATGATGATGGATTAAACCCAGATCAGTTGACTGGGGGTGAGTGCTTGCAATGTTCAACACTCCGTTCATCATCCCCTTTGGTTTTGCCATTTAGAGGAGTACCCCACTAACTACCAACCAACCAAAGTTCCCTCCAAACAAGGCTAAACATGACGGAACCAAGTCGGGTAATAATCGCCCATGCAGCGGGCAGTGGCCCACCCGTTCTGGGATGTTATTCTTGGACCTAACCAACCTGGGGTTGATGAGCAGCGAGGTTGCTAGGAAGCAGGAGATTGGATGTTCAGTGTCACTGTTAAGAAGGTTGAAGAGCTGCCACACAATGACTCGGAGTCTGAGGCGGTATACGATGGAGTCTCAGCCATGGAAACCACTGCAGCAGCGCGGTGGTCATTCCCTAGCAAAGAACCTGCGCTTGCAAGGACCATCCTATTTCTTTCATTTAGGTGTGCAGGTAAACTCTTTTCTAATCTGACAGCAGTTGTGCAATTAGAATGCATCCATCAGCCCCCATTGAAGCCCATTAATGTTGATAGGCACAGGTTAGCCAAACACGCACTCATTACAGTCCTGTTTCCCTCTGCTAGATTTCCCAGACAAGGGGAGCTACGAGCCTATTAAAGGACGCGATTTACAGGCTAGTTTGAGCCAACACTGCAGCTAATTCACACCTACAAGGAGACCCCACATATCAGACCCTGACAGTCCGCATATGAACTGTTGCTCACAGGGCAGACACCTAAGATGGAAATGGGCAATAATTCATATGAATACACTTAGCCTACTTGAAGCGGCCTCCCAAACAATAATAACAGAACCCTTGTCCCCAGTATACATGATTGAATCTGTAAAATGACCAGTGCAGAATTGTTTCTGTTTCCTCACCCACGCCTTTATCTTGGGTAGGACTATACGCAACCCTGGGGTTTCAAGGCCCAGTTTTCATTTCACTTCTGAAATGTATGCTCGTGCTGTCTGGTTCTTGTATCCTGTGAACATCCAGTAGAGAAATATGTGATTTCCAAATGTAGCAAAACTTACTCTTAAAGACTATTCTTCCTTCGAACATATATATACCTCATGTGTTTGACACTTCATGGTTTGTTCTCTCTCTTTCCAGGGCTTTGTCCCAGCCGCCATCCGATTGGTCCCTCACACGGTTCTTACTTTCATCTTCCTGGAGCAACTGAGGAAGTATTTTGGCATTATAGTTCCGGCTTGATCGGGTCCGGGTTTGGACCAGTATTGCCAAAAACCAAGAAGTGGACTCCAGAACTGCACTTGTGCCCAGTGTGCGTGTGCGAGGGCAGAGTATGTTTGCCAAAACACATGTTCATCACATGTGACAGAGAGTGCTTACCTGTGGTATATACACTTGCAAACAGGTGTATGTACATAGTGGTGTTCCACAAACGAATGAACGCTAGTGCTTCCAGTGTGTGTAAGAGTGTTGTGGATGTGAGATCTTTTAATTATCACTTAGTGAATGTGAGGGAGGGAGTGTGTGTGGATGTGCTAAAGGATGTCTGTATAACATAAAAAATGTGAAAGACCATAAATGAGCAGATGTGCTTGGAAGCCATCTTTGTTCAAGGAACTATTGCAGGGCCTGACATTTCAAAGTTTCCATACTCTGGTGAAAGAGTGTGGACTTACATTTCTCCTTGTGAACTTCAAGAGGAGAGGATCCTTGTTCCTTTGCTTTCACCACCACCCCTTTCCATGCCTTAGGGGAGGCTCCTCACCATTCCGCCCACAATGCAGCCAGTATAGTTAGTGGAGCCTTACCCGTCTCCCCTGCTGTATGTCTTTCATGTTCCCATCATGTTACTGAGATACTTATGTATAATGGAGCATTGAAAAAGAAACCATGCAGGGCAGCCTGTGGAGACACTAATCGGTGCCCAAACACATGGGGACAGTTTCTAGAGTCTTACTTGGAAAGGGATGAATTCAGGGAGCGGTTATAGAGATGCGGATTGGAGGGCAACAATATAGGGATACTAGGGGCAGTTATTAAATACACGGGATAGCAGGAATACAGGGGGACTGGGGATAGGGATTGGTTCCAAACTGTGAAGCTGGGAATATTGAAAGTTGGTGGCAGAAGTATGGGAAGGCAAGAGTACAGGAAGAATGACGTCAGGCTGTAAAGACTGAGGACACATCAGAGGCTCACATGGGAGGGCATAAATACAGAGATGCTGTGAACAGGTTTTAAAGTCGAGCAGGACATGACAGGATGGTTAAATATACAGTCCGTGTGCACAGCAGTGAGCCCCTGTGTGCAAGCCTTGCACAAAACAGTGGCTGCGATGACGAGAGGCTGAATGCATCAAGGCTTTTCTCAAGCAAATGCTTGGTGAGAATAAATGGGATGTTACCTGGAGAAACAGAGCACCTCAGTACACTCTTCCCCCTCCTCCCTTATTCACTTCAGCCTATGCCGCCTTCCTCTGCAGCCCCTCTGTCTCCAGCCCACCCTGATTCTTGTCACCCTTTTTAGCTTCCTTTTGCAAAATGCTGTCTTTGCATTTATTGCTGGAGTTATTTTCTGTTCGTTATAGGCCAGCAAGACATCTGAAACACTTGACCTCCTTATCCTGGTCCTAGTTACCCCCAGAACCTTGCCTTAATTCTTCCTTGTCCTTCGTGATCTCTGGATCCCCAGACCTTCCTTTTCCCTGCACTTCATTACTGCAACCATTATCATCCCTGCTTTTCTTTGCCTCTTTTTTTTATATCTACTCTGCACTTTGTAAAGTACTGGACCCATCACTTCCCAGCTGGTCATTACCACTAAAGCCCTAATGTTTATATTTTTAAAGAAATCCATTTATACGCACAATGTGGAATCAAGTTTTGGTCACTTAATTTGAAATTGTAAAAAACTAATAAATCATGATGAACAAACTATGTCTTTGCTAGTTTTGCTTTTTAAAACAAATCCCAACTTTATAAAAGTGTATGATGAAAACACTTTCCATCATTTACTCTGGTGTGCTGAATACACGTGAGAAACCTGGAGATCTGAGTGAAAGGCCGTGAATTAACTCCAAATGACAATGTCCCTGTAGAATGTGGTGGGACCCCTGACACTTTTGGGTTTCTAAAGATGCATTAGATATGACGAGACGGTCAACACTTGATAGGTTTCAAAAATTACTTGCAAAGTGATCAGGAGTAGGAAAGGTCTTTCGCAAAGCGTTGTTTAGAAATTATGCGATTTAAAAAACAATACATGTATACTGTCAGTCCTTGGGCAGTCACACAGTTCCCCTTTGGCATTTGCATAAGCTCTCTGCACTTACACTTAGCAAGAGTTGTACCCTTGATAATGACTGTGTTAGAGTAGGGGTTAAAAAGACTATTCAAATGGTTCCACAATCAGGGAGACAAGCTTCAGGATGGAGTGGAAAAGGCTCTCTGTCCCTCTGGTGCTGTATTTGGGCAGATTGAGACTCGCCATGAGTAGACAGCAGGTTTGGTGCTGTCTCGCCACACTTCCAGTCCTGGAGTGCCTCTTTGCAGATCCTCAGTCTCTGACATAGATTATCACTTCTTGCATTGATTCTGCTGAGCTTGGCTCCTCAGTACAGGCTTCTACATCACCAACCATCGAATGTAAGCCTCCCAGATTTGTAGATTGGATGAACCACTTCACCAATCCCATCACCCTGTTTGGTGTCCAACAAACCCATCAAATCCAACTCAGAAGAGACCAAAGAACCTTCAGATCTTTAAGTAGTTTCTCCCTAGACAACCTAAAGCTCAAACTTAACTCTAGCCCTGCCACCTCCGTATTGTTCATCAACACCCTTCTTAAAAACAACGCAGTTCTAGAAAACCATATGAACGTCTTCTCTCCAGCTAAAACACAAATGGGCTAGCCTAAACCTTCAGCAACCTGCTACTCCAAAGATCTTGCTGACAGCAAACTCTTCAACTGCGGATAGGCAAGAATATGGACGAAAAACATAACCTTGACAGCCTCATGCTACTGAAGCCCCTCTGCACACAGATAACTCATCACAGCAGCCAAATTCTATACCGCCACCATCCCTGAAGCTACCAGCAGAAACAGAATGTTGTTCATAACATCAAGCACTGCATCAACTCCTGCCAGACCCTCCTTTTCCCTACTTCACACACAAGTGCAATGCTGTTCAACACTTCTTCAATGGAAAATACAAAGAATCCAAGAGCCAATCAACAACAGCCTTATTTCTCTTCCGATACCCACTCCTTCCCACTGCATCGCACAGTGGATATCCTTCAAACCCCTGTCATTCAAAGTCCTTGCTGACATCCTCAACTCCCTTAAGGCCACCACCTAGAAGACCTCTTACTTATCCTTCATCAAAGCTCATTTTGGAGAAGCTCTTTCACCCATGCTCCCCATCGTCAACATGTCCCTCACTCAAGTCATCTTCTCCAGAGCTCTCAATACATGCTAGATCTTCCCAATCCTGAGGAAACTCTCACTAAACCCCGATGACCTTGTCAACTACCGGCTCATTGCGCATCTACCCTTTATCGTCAAGATTATCAAAAAAGCAGTCTTTGCACACCCTCAAAATTATATCATCACCAGCCATCTCCTGCATGACTGTCTGGCTTTAGGTCACACTGAGCACAGAGATAGCTGCCTTTACAAATCCTACACGATGCCCTTCTGACCGAGATAAAAATTACCCCGCCTCCTGATGTTACTGGATCTCTTCGCTATCTTCGACACTGTCGACCGCCCCACCCTCATCAGCAACCTGAAGTCTCAAATGGGATTCACAGGAAGCATCCTTCATTGGTTGTTCTTCTAATTATCGACTGACAGCAATTAGTTCACATGGGCACCTAGGAGTACCTCGTGGTTCCCTCTTGTCACCTTCAACTTCTGCAAGGAGCAACGTGGGGCTCTACTCACATTCACTAGTACACAGACCCATATCTGTATTCAAACACTGCTTATACCGTATCCAGGCCTGGGTGTCCTGCATCTACTTGAAACATAAGACACCAAAACAGAAATCCTGAACAACATGCAACAACTAGTTCAAACCTGGCTCAGTGACATGACATGGATACATGAAAGGGTCAGGGGAAGTTTCAGATATTGTTGAATGGGTTTTGGTTTAGCAAGGGAACAGATGTATTGCCTAATTACACCAAACAGCTATAGTTTTGTGGCAGAGGCCAAAGAAAGAAAGTGCATAAGGCAACCATATCTACAGGAGGACAGAGGCCAACTGCAAGATAATTACCCTTGTTACTCAAACTGAAAAGAGAGGCAGCAAACGAACATGTATATACAAAGTTTGATCCAAACTAAAACTAGTAGATCCATTTCATGTACGTTTATCTTTATTCGAGTTCTTCATCCGAGAATACAAGCGCAGCCAATGCGTTTCACCTTAAAGGCTATTTCAGGGCTGCAAACATGCAAAAGACATGCATGTAACAGAATGCAAAATCAGTGACTGACACATATAAACATTAAACTAAGAACATTTTATTAAATCACAATTTTAAGTAATGGTTTAAAAACCCACACCCTATAGACCAATCCATAGACCATGTGAACAACCAGAAAAAATCACGCACAAACATGTTGAAAGCAGAATGAAGTTGGTCTAAAGACCTCAATATGCACATGTATGAAATTCACAGGACAGTTGACCATGCAAACTCCACAAATAAACTAAAAAAAAAAAACAATAAAGACACGGTGCACCAAAAGATTTTTAAAAAGAGCAATTCAAAAAAGGCCACCAACAAACCCTTGTAATTGTATGAAGATACAAGTGCCACAAAGTGCAAAAGAGAGAAGAAAGAAAAAGGAAATGCATAAAAGGAGAAAAAATAAAGAAAAAGATAATATAGGCAGTGTAAAGGCATTCATAAAGCCTCACTTTGGTGCAACATGATTGGTGGGCTCCCTCTTAGCTAGTAAACCTAGAACCTTACCAATTTACTCCATCTGCTAATGTCAACCAATTGTACACGCAATGTCACAAAGCACAATCAAACCTCCGGGTCACAGTAAATGAAAATGAATACCATGAAATGCAACACGTTAGCACATTACCGACGTCATAGCTTGATTAAATAGACTCTGTGGTGTCTAACTCCCAAGGGCAGTTATTGCAACCCACCCCAGCGACATCAGTGCCAGTCAAAGAGTAAAATCCATTTCACGTTTAAATAGTGCTCCCAAATGTAATGCCATACCCAAGTGCTCTATGGACCCAGACTTTCAAGGATCCAAGGGTAATACCTTGCAACAAAGTATGTATGTATCCTGCAATCCATCCATTCCAAGAACATATACTTCTTAACATTGTTAGGTAAGTCCTTCCAGCTAGTACAACATGCAAGAAAGAAGACGAGAACAGTTAAAATAACGTCCATTCGGGGTCACTTGGCCCAATTCATAATGGAAACCTCCACACCAAATTCATTCTGTCACAATCGACCATGGCATCTAATATCCTCTAACACGCACAGAGCCTCACAGCTAGTAGGCACACGCACACGCAGGGCAAGCAATCCATTTAAACATGTAATTTATAACATAGTACAGTAAAAAGCACTTAATTTGGCCATGTAATAGCAATTCATCTCCCGACATAAGTGTTGACGACACTCGCAAAAATCCTCCCACAGGTTTTAAACTAAAGATCGTGCATTCCGTGGCCGTTACGTTAGTGGTGTAAGCATAGATGTTGCTGAAACTCTGGGCAGTCCGTCCTCATATTGCTAGTGGGCACACGTGCCAGTGCAAAGCAAGCAATTTGTTTACACATTCGTTCCTTAGCAGCTAACTGGGGGAAGGGGATTAAACCCTCCATCTAAACCTCACACTACAGCATTATCAACATCATCAGCACCTATACAAAACACTTATCCTGCAAATACGACAATCCGTTCCCATGACAATCGGAGCTCAGCACACATATCCTAAAGGAATCCTCAGTCACCCTTCTGAATAGGGAAATAACTAATGTTGGAAAAGACACTGGTCCTAATCAATTGGATCTAGATTTATCAACCAACCCACACACAGAGCATGTGTTGTTCTAAGGTGTGGAGATACGTGCGAAAGGGCAGCCAAATATCTTTGGGGCGGGACGTGTGGGGTTGCAGATTGGCATAGTCCTTCTCTAAACTCTAACATCGGCTCATATTCTCCAGCCATTCTGAAGGGGTGGGCTATCTGACACTTCCCCAATGTAAAGCTATCTCCCTCTTACCCAGTAACAACGCCATGGAAACAAGGCGGCAGGATGTGCGGGGTACATTTTGTGTATAGCCCAGTCGGGCTGTGGTCATTACTTTTTCGATCATGGCGGATATGTGCGTGTATACTGCCACCACCGGGCATGTCCAAGTTAAATGTGCAAAATCCGCTCCAGGAGCATGGCATTTCAGACATCTGTCGGATCTGGTGTGATCCAATTTAGCGATATCTAATGGGGAAAGGTAGTATCGGTATATGTATTTGAAATGTAGTAGTTTGTACCTTTGGTTGATGGAGATGCTGTGGATAAGGAGTGTCGGTCAAGTGTGCGCTTGACCAGTGCTCCTGTGAGTGGGAGTCATGGGTTATCATGAAGAGGAAGAGCATTAGAGTAGAGAGGTCCTCCACCTAGCATGCGCCGTAACCTGCGCTAGGCCCAGCACGTCGTAGAGACTGTCTGAACATTCTGGATCTCCAGCGGTATGCCCTTGGGTAAGATCTGTGAGTGTAGGAGTCTGTCCAGTTGGGCGCGCTTGGAGGCGAGTATATGGAATGCGGACGGCAGGATAATTCAAGCGGTAGGTGTAGTGGCATTGGGTGGCTAGGTAATAAAGACAGAAATCTGGAACTCCAAGGCTTCCAGGTTCGTAAGGGAGAGTCAGGGTGTCCCAACGGACTCGTGTGCAGCCTTCCGCCCATTCCAGACGTAGAAGGATGCCATGTAGGGTGCGAAAGAAAGTCTGAGTCAGTGGGATACGGATGTTGCTGAAAAGATATAGAAAGCTGGGTAGTACAACCATCTTGATAATGGCCACTCGTCCCGCCATAGAGAGGGGCACTCTGATCCCTCGGTCTGCTTGTGCTGTAAGAGCTGCCGTTGCCGGGCCTTAATTGAGCTGTAGGATCTGGTCTCTACTTCTATGAAGGTGGATACCCAGGTACTTGGTGCCATCTTCAGGCCAGGCCATCTGAGGGGTTGGTCCGGGGTGGTGATTAAGCTGCATCTGTTAATGGGAAAGGTCTGCTTTTGCTCAATTAATGTTGAGTCCTGACAGGTCTCCGGATCTCGCTATCTCCTGCATGATTGAGGGTAAATTGTCATGCGAATGTCTAATGAACACGAGGATGTCGTCTGCATATAGAGATAACAATAGAGGGCTGTGTGTGAGTTGTGGCCCACGGTGCGCGTGCCGATCTTGCAGTGCGCGGACTAGCAGGTCCATCGCGATTATGAAAAGGAGAGGGGATAGCTGGCAACCCTGCCTGGTGCCCCCTAAGTACAGGGAACGCGTCACTAAGTGCACCGTTGACCCCGGAGGCGGGCCGTTGGTTTAGTATATAAGAGCATGATTAATGCAAGAAGGGGTGGGGGTATACCCAATTTACAGATGAGAGCTCTCAGAAAAGGCCATTCAAGTGTATCGAATCCCTTCTCGGCGTCTAACAGAGCCACAACCACTGGTGTGGCAGGGGCGACTTTATTGAGCACTGTGAATATGGTGCTGAGATTGAGTGAGGTCGAGCTTGATGTGGCATGAAGCCAGACTGGGCTGGGGAGATGATCTGCTCCATCAACAGAGCGAGTCTAGTGGCGAGTATTTTTGCAGAAATATTATCGAAGTTTAGCAAGGATAAGGGGCGGTAAGAGACACATTGACTCGGGTCCTTACCCAGTTTCAGCAATATCATCAGGACTACCTCGCGAAGTGTGGGTGGTAACGCGCCAGTTGTTAATGATTCGTTGTATAATGCAAGGAGCTGCAGAGCCAGCTGTTGCTTGAAAGCTTTATAGATAGCTCCAGTCAATCCATCTAGTCCCGGTGCCTTAGTTCCATCTAGAGCAGCGATAGCCTGCGTCACTTCCTCCAAGGTGAGTGGTTCACTAAGAAAATCCTGTTGGCCATTCGATAGCCAAACCATCATGACCTCAAGATATGTGGTGATCTCAGAGGGGTTATCTGTGACATGAGAGGCATACAACTCCTGATAATACCTCTTGAACTCTTTCAGGATGTGTTCTCCACCTGTGATAGTGGCTCCTGAGTCAGAGTGAAGCCTGACTATGTAATTTTGCTGCCTGTCCGGGCGTAGTAAACAAGCTAAGATGCAGCCAGGTTGTTGCCCCTCCCCATAGCGGCGGGCCTTGGCATGTTTGCCCAGGTACGCAATCTCTGTCCGCAAAATCGCGGAATTCTGCCAGAAGAACCGACCGTTGACGCAACCGGGCCGTACCTTCGTTCACAGCCGCCTGCTCCAAGTCTCGCAGTGCATCCTAGATTTGTTGCAATTGGGTGCGAATGTCACGAAGTATGCCTCCATGTTTGAAGATGCACACTCTGCGAATGTACGCCTTGAAGGGGTTGGTCCGGAGTGTCCTGGGTGGAATACTGTACCTGTATTCAGTGTGAAATATTCGGTAACGGATGGTTAGTAATTCGCTACGGAATACCGGGTCTTCTAGAGCTTCTCCCCGGAACCTCCAGTTATATGCAGTGGTACAGCTGTATGGGATCTCTAATTTAAGCAAGACTGGGTATGGTCCGACAGTGTCCGGGGGAGCACTGCAATGTCAGAGATCCATAGATGGACACTGGCTGATAGGAACCAGTAGTGCAGTCTGGTCCAGATGGAATGGGGGGAGGAGTAAATTGTAAATCCGGGAGTGGGCGGGTGCGCCAGGCGTCTAGTAAAGCATATGTATTGTGATTTGTCTAAATACTTCTCTAGCCTGAGGCCTATCGGTGGGTTGTGAACTAGTTGAGTCTGTCTGTAAGCAGTGTAGCATATTAAGGTCACCTCCCAATATTAAATGGTCTATCTCAAAGCCGTCTAACTGGGCATATAAGGCCTGAAAAAAGTCAGGGTCGTCGACGTTAGGGGCATAAATGTTTACCAATAAGATATTTTTGTCTGTTAGAGTACCCTGCAGGAGTAGATAACGGCCGTTCGGTTCTGAGTGGCAGGCATGTTGGAGAAACAGAATGCTTTTATGGATCAGGATGCAGGTGCCTCGGGAATAGGAACTATAACATGAGAAGTATCCATGGGAGCCCCATTGTTTGGCAAAAACGGGATAAGTGTGGGGGGATAGGTGGGTCTCTTGTAAGAAAGCAATTTTGATATTGTGTCTGTTCAAATAGGAGAGTACTTGCTTCCCTTTCCGCGGGTTGTTAATGCCACGAATGTTCCATGATATAACGGAGAGATCAATTATTCTGGTCATTGCGGAAACTGTGGGCATCCTAGAGTAATAGGCAACCATGTGTGTGATGGCATGCAATTGGTGATGTGCAGTGTAGCATGAGACAATAGAACTTCTAACAAAAACAAACAATTCCCCAAGCACCCTTCCTCCCACCCACACCAGATTAAATGTCATCCAGCGAAACCCAAGCAAACTAATAAAATATGAAAATAAGAAAAATCCCAATACACAACAATTGGTGATCATCATGGGGGCGCAATAGCAACTAGGCCTCCTTCGGCCCATCTGAAGTTTGTTATACAATGCAGTGTGTAAATAACCGCTAATAGAGATTAACAATATGAACCTATTACAGAACCGTTGGTACTGTCTTCATATAGTAGAAAACTCAGCCGTACCAGCAGGGGGCTCGCAAACTACCTGGGATAGCGCTCATCAAGTCGTGGTGTTGTGGGCCACGTAGAGTGAGTGTCTCGAATGTTCTGGCCCTGGGTGTGCAGGCGATGATCACTGAGACAAGTGGGGACTTCGCACGGATCACCCTACAAAACGCAGCCACATCCGCGGGGGTATCCATGATTTTGGTGTGTCCTTTATGTTCCACCACAAAGACGTGCTCGGTACAGAATGGCATATCAGATGCCCAGCTTACGAAGAGTGTTCTTAACGTCGCTGAATATTCGTTTAGCCTCTTGTACCATGGAGTGAAGTTGGGAAAGAACGAGAAGTTGGCACCCTGGTGTCTGAGGGGACCTTTCTCATGCAACAATCGGACGGTGGTATCCCTGTCTCTGTAGTTGAGAAGGTGTGCTATTATATACCGTGGTGGGGTGCCCTCCAGGGTCGAGGACCCAGTGAGCGATGTGCCCGCTCCACCGCAAATGTGGTAGAGAAGCTGGAGCAATCAAAGAGGTCCACCAATAGTTGCCCCACAAAGTCCTCTGGGTGCCCCATGTTGGTGGTCTCCCCAATTTCCGAAATGAGTATATTGTTTCGGTGAGACCTGGCTTCAAGGTCCTCGTTTTTTATGGACACCTGCTTTAGCACATGCTCTATTTTTTCCAACCGCTTCTGCGTTGTGGTGAAGGTGTCTTCCAGGTATGAGATCCTCTTCTCCGTGCCCTCGAGGCGGTCTCCATGTCCATCCAGCCGCTCACCCAGCCTGTCATTGCGGCCCGCAAGCGTGTGAAAGCAAGTGTCCATTGCGCTGAAGCCCGCTTTGAGTCGGCCATTATGGTTGCCATGTTGCTGGAGGTGGTAACATCCAGGCCGCTGTCCATGGGCTCGTCTGTGTTGGAGTGAGTACTGCAGCCCTCTATGGGTTTCGTGCGGTCAAACGTGAGCAGCTGCTTCTTGGGGTCCATTTGGCCCGTGGTGTAATTCTGATAACTACAGCCGCAGAGCTAGGGGGTGTAGAAGTTTGAAGCGTTGCTACAACTTTACAGGTGATCGCCACATCGCCCGGGGGTCTCAGTTCTGGCTGTCCCCACTTGTTGTTGGCTTGTGGCCGTAGCGGGGTTTCCAATAAAAGCGGGGTTGAATCTCCGGTTCCAATCTATGAGTTTATTGGCCCCCATGGGGGTGGCCGAGGGTGTAGAACTCCCCGCGGATGTGAGCCAAACGGGGCAGACCGTGCGGGAACCGGGCAGCACCAGCGCTTTTCAAAATGGCGGCCCGCCAGCAAAGTGTTGCTCCGGTGGGTCACTCTTATGGTACCAGGTTCCTAGCCAGCTGTGTATATCTTGATGTGGGCCTCCTGGGCTCCACTATGCAGGATGGCGCCCACTATAGCCCAATGGAGGAGCTAATATTCTGGGCTGATAGAGGGGTGACACATGGGCATTGCACTCACCGCCGCGGACACGTCTCCGCATTAGGACCACAACCACAAGAAGCCTTTCGCCCGTCCACATCAGGGCCTAACTGGCAGGATCTCCAGCAAGTTCTGCATCGGCCTGTCAGATGCCGCGAACCAGGCCCCGGCAACCGCTGCCCGCCTTTTCCTGCGGGCCGTCCCGGCCACCAGCCATTAACGCCGGGGGGGCAGGGCTCCAGGTACCATCCTCCTCTGGCCGCTTTTCTCGGTCTGCAGTCCCTCGGGTGGATCCAAGGGGGAGAGAGAAGGACAGGAGCTAGTGTGTGCACCAACGGGACCGGGTGATCCCTGCCTCAGGCTTTCCCGTGACCCCTGTCGCCGCGGGGCCTCTGAGGCGGTGTCGGCTGCACTTCACTCCCCTCGCCGTATCTTTATCAGCCAGGCCTCCACTCCTCAATGACACAGCTCCGCGGTTCCGCCATATCCCCCGCTGGCACAGCATGGCTCACACAATGAGCTGCAAGCGGTTTCGGCAGCGGCTGAGGTCTGATTCAGGCCGGCGGTGCTGGAGCCTCACAAGAGTGCTGCCATCTTGGTGGCAGTCACGACCACGCTCCTCTTGAAATACTTAAATTACAATCCAACACTGTGTCTCAGGACATTCAAAACGCTCTACAAGAAATGAAGAAAATTATACACTTCACTGAAAATACTCAATCTAAAATTAAACTTATTCAAGAATCGGTACATGATCTCCAACTCAAGCTAAAATGGATGTCCATGCATCTAACCAATAGAGCAAATCGACCACGAAAACATCTTAAATACCAATCTGAGGATTAAAAACAAGCCTTACTTTTATCCTATGAGTCTGCATCCACTCTCCTCATCACTAGAGATGATCAAATTTAATCAGTCCCAATAAATGCAAATAGAGCCACTTTGCCCAATTATAGAAAGCTTTACCTTAATAATTTGAAAAGAGTACCAATAACCTCAAGTAATCAAGACATAAATCCTGGAAAAACAATGAAACCGCTATTATGCCTACTACTCAACTGCCGATCAGCAGTGAAACATATTTCAGACATTGTTGCCCTCATCATTAGTCATGAAGTCAATGTGGCAATCCTAACTGAATCATGGCTTACCGAATCATCTTCCCCTTGCATGGATTCATTGGTTCCTCCCAACTATAACATTGTGAGACTACAAGGACTAAACAAAACAGGGAGGTATAGCTTGCATACATGGTTCGTTTCTCTTAGTGACCCAATTACACCCTGATCTTCTAGACTTTCTATAAGATCTGTAGATAATCAACAATGTAAATTACATGCATTCTACCATCCCCCAGGTATCAATGCTCCTTTCATAGACAAGTTAATGGAGATCATTACTGCAAATTCTTCCCCTAACTCCAATGATATATTCCTAGGTAACTTTAATCTACATTTAGATGATCTTAATGATTAAACAGGTCAATGTCCTCAAAGATTGCCCAGTAGACCTGAATCTTACACAAGCTTGCACAAGGCCGACACATTTGAAAGGCTCTACATTAGACTGGATTAAATCTAGAGACAAGACTGTGAAAATAAACCTAATTGATCCATGCAATTGGTCGGATCACCCCGTCATCACGTTCCAAATATCTGCCATTAAAAAAAAAAAATACTACGCAATCTATCAAAATCAAACAGTGGGTATGAGACAATAGAGGCTTAAGTAGTGAGCAACTAATAGCACGGTGTGAGAAGGAGCTACTTCCACCTAGTAACATGGTAAACGTTCACAAACTTACAGAGCATAATAATTCAACGATGATGAATATGAGCAATACGATCACGCCTTTAAAACTTAAAAGAAAACCAGATAAAGGTTAAAAAAAACTTGGTTTAATGGGTCGCTAAATGAAGAAAGGCGAAGTCTGAGAGTAGCCAAAAAGAAATGGAGACAGCATCCTTCTTCCCCACAGCTAAAGCTCCTTAGAAAGACCAGAAACGCATACAACAAAAGTGTTCTCAAATCGAAAGAAGCATTCTTTAGAATTTAACTGGATAATGCTAAAAACAGACCCCGTAAACTCTTCAAAATAATAAAAAAACTGTCTGATAAACTAGCCAAATCCTGTCAAGAATCTGTAAAATCCAGACTGAGATGTGAGGAATTTCCTGCCTTTACACCCAAAGCCAACTCTTTGGAAAGGGTGCTCAGGATAGCCGAGATAACCTCACTGGCCATTGCCATCTCAAAATGATGAAGCATTCACACCTCACAGACAAAGCCTAAAAATAAAGCACAATGGGCGACCTTCAAGCAAAATGACCATAATGATAGTCTCAAAACTAATAGAAGGAGCACTATCTTACTCTAATAGTTAGTCAATAAGACAGTCTATATCACTGAAGTCAAATCTCTTTCAAAGTCAATAAATCCATCAAACAAAACAGTATGTTAGAGAAAAAAACAAAAAAGGCATCAAATTGACTTGTATGGTAGTAGTATTCTTTCTTTTAATAGTTGTTTCATATTAAGGACACATAATTACAGCCAACGCGTTTCGTCCCACCACACAGAGACTTCTTCAGAACAAATATTGCTATGTCCAAAAGGACAAAAGTCCTAATCCAATTAGAAGGGGTCCTTAGTATTCGATGTTAGCAATATATCAGCATAGTATCATAACAAAAAGCGATCCAAGAAAAGAGTCTTCAAATTGTGTCTCCAAGCGATATTAATGTCACAGGTTGATGTAGAGACCAAGGCTGCAGGAACCAATAATTTTGATAGTGTAATCAACTTAGCTCTGATGTTTCACTGGATTAATCCGGCTGTAACTAGAAGATCGTGCCTGTCAAGCGCCTTCCTTCCCTCAGTCCGGGTCGCTTTTTGTTATTTTATGCTGATATATTGCTAACATCGAATATTAAGGACCCCTTCTAATTGGACTAGGTCTTTGTCTTTTGGACCTAGCAATATTTGCCCTGAAAAAGTCCCTACGTAGTGGAAGGAAAAGCGTTGGCTGTACTTTTGTGTCCTTAATGTGAAACGACTATTAAAAGAAGGAATACAACTAACATACAAGTCAATTTGATGCCTTATTTAGTTTTTTTCCTCTAACATACTGTTTAGTTTGATGGATTTATTGCCATTTAAAGAGATGTGGCTTCAGTGATATAGCCTGTCTTATTGACTATTAGAGTAAGATAGTGCTCCTTCTATTAGGTTTGTGAGTTTTACTATTGGGGTGTTTTCAACGGTTGACCCTGGAAGAGAGCACATCTAAATCAGGAACTACACAGTGTGCTGCATTATGTAGTCTTCCACAGGCAACACTTGCTACTCAGGAGGTGAGAAGCTACCCAAAGAGCCTATTTACCTGCTGAAAGAGGGAAGGAGTGTGCCTGGCCCTGTGGAAGGACAGGCTGTTCAGGAGGAGAAGCCCAGCATGTTCCTGGTGTGAGGAGACCCTGAAAAAGCTGATGACTCAAGAGAATGATCCAGGAATGACGTCTACAGTCACGGTATCCACTAGTCTCTCAGTACAGTTCGGGTGAGAGCTGTATCCGGATTGAACCATGGTATGTGTTCCCATAAAGCCTACCGGTCTGCCATGGGCTCAAAAGACTAGTGCTGCCATTGCCAAACAAGGAGAGGAAAACCATGTGGTCTCTGAACTGAAGAACCCTTATCGGCCTAAAGGCTGCAACTGCCCCCAAAGACATCACCATGAGGAGCTCAGCCGGGAGGCCCACAAATGCTAAAGCTGAGCATTTGACTGTAGCCAACCAGGGGCTCTAATACACATAGGGTGCACTTTCCCTGTTTGCACCACGGCGCACCTTGAAACGGGTGCACTGGGCACAAACAGGGAAAGTGCGCCCTATTCTATTGGATGCGCTGCCCCCTGGGCAGCCGCAAACTCGTGCTTCCCTTGGGGGGTAACGCATTAAAATGAAATACGGAGCGGCTTTGAAGCAGCTGCTGCGTATTTCACACTGCACACGGTAACCCACCTGTACTTTTAAAAAGGAGAGAGATCCCCTTGCAGGTGGGTGCAGTGAGTGACGGCAACCGCCTGAAAGGGAATGTCTAAGAGGTCCATAGTAAGCCTGGGTGGAGTTCGTGGAGTTCCGCTATGCGAACTCCGCGAAGTGCAAGAAAACCTCTGCCGTGCTACTTGGAGCTCCGCAAGCGGCGGAGTGTGATAGATAAATGCCGTTTGCGGTGATTTTCAGTGCCAGGTGCTTGTCCGCACTGTGCAATCTTCGCGAACGACACCATGCACAGCGCAAGTGGGCGCTGCTTCCTTTCTGTCGCTCGAGTAGATTTTTACTTGAGGGGCAGCTTTCTCAATGCAAACGGACGGTTTCTCAACGCGAGCGGTCGCAAGCATATGCGACCACTCGCAATGAGAAATCTGACTGCCAGCGTTGAGAAATCTCGCCGGGAGGTTGATTTTCCGCGCTCGCAAACTTTATGTTGACGATCGCGAACGAGGAAAAATCTCGCTGGGAGGTGGATTTTCCTCGCTCGCGCTCGCCAACTTGATGTTGACGAACGCGAGCGAGGGAAAAACTCTGCTCCGCGTACTCCGCAAGTGGATCGGAGTTCACCACCCGGACTTAGTCTATAGGACCCTTCTCTCCTGCCTCCAGAGGGCTGCCATAAGGGGGCGGACTGACAGTGCGCCTCCTGATAGCTTCTTTGCCTCTGCGCAGATCTATAATATGGCGCGGGTGCAGAGGCAAAGAGGATCACTCATTTGCATGGGGCCACGAAGCCATGCAAATGAAGGTATGCCCTCTTGAGAAAGCGATAGCGATACATGTGTACCAGGCTTTCAATATTACAGAAGGGGCCGCACAAGCGTCTGTGGCCCCTTCTGTAATACCCAAGTGTCCTGTGGGTGCACAAAGCAGGGGCACGTGCGCGTTGCTCCCCTGGGGCATGTTCTATACTACAGCCTCAGGAGGGTTACCAAGGTTGGAGTTGGGTGCTGTCACAGATCCGCCTCCCTGAACATGTCTTGCAAATGTTGCCCTGAGTGTGGACACTGCTGTGGTTCCCTGCGAAAGAAGAGTCCAGTCATGAGGGTGGGAGTATCCATGTGTCCACCACACAGTCCAGAGTGCTGCAAACAACCAGCAGGTACACCACAGGGCTTAGTCTGTGCCAAGCAGTGCTTAATTTGAGCTGTTGTTTTCCAGTGCTCAGCACCTGCACTTAATCATCAACACCGGCACTTTTCATGAGCACCAGTTAAGGACACATTCATTTGGTAGGCATGGGGAGATTAAGGGGCACATGCATCAAGCAGTTTTGTCTTCGCAAATGAGCTGATTAGCAGAATCGGACAGTTTGCAAACGCAAAAAATGATTTTCGGATGCAGCAAACCCTATTTTGCAATTCAATCTCAAAATGGGTTTGCGATTCGCTATTAAGAACGGGTGTGTTTAGGACATCCCTTCCCAATACCGAATTGCATCGGTATGTAGGAATATTTTGTGACCGAAATGCGGTCACAAAACATTTCCATTTTACCACCTACTTTAAGGAGGTGGTAAACCATTCGCAAATGGGAAGGGGTGCCCAAGGGACCCCTTCCCCTTTGTGAATGTTCGTTACAGCATTTTTTAAGAGCAGGCAGTGGTCCCACAGACCACTGCCTACTCTTAAAAAATTAAAAGAAAACTTTTCATTTTTGTTTTAGAATCGCATCCCGTTTTCCTTTAAGGAAAATGGGCTGCCTTTCAAAAATAATTGCTTTATTTAAAAGCAATCACAGACATGGTGGTCTGCTGACCCCAGCAGGCCACCATCCCTGTGATTTTTGCGATTCCTAGGGGGTCGCAAATTGCGACCTACCTCATTAATATTCATGAGGTAGGTCATTTGCGAACCCCTAGGAATCGCAAAAAGTGTTCAACACACTTTCATGCATGCCATTTTTGTGATTTCCTGATTGCGAATTGCAAGGATTCGCAATTAGGAAATCGCAAAACAGTTTCTTCATGCATCTGGCCCTAAGTGATTTGCCTAGAATCACAGGATTTGGAGCTGACGCCGAGACTCGAACCTGGTTCCCCAGCTCCGAAGTTGGAGATCTGGCCATTATGCCACATCCTCTCCCCACATTCATGGTTAGTAGTTGATTCTGTTTCAGGCGGTGCTAACAGGAAAAATGGGTTGGTGCAAACTGCCTCCTGACGAGAGCCCTAGCACTTATTTTTTTTTTAAACAAATTATCCACTGGTGCCCGGGGACAAGAGACTGAGGCGTGCAGCAAGCCCGATGCACTTACTTGAGACTATAGGCAATAGGAACAATAAAAAACTTTTAACTGAGTTGTTCATTGAACCAGTGAGAACTTTAGAGCCATTTGCACCAGAGTCTGATCTTGCTTGGAACCATAAAGTGTTAGTAATGGTAATTGCATTTATATAGTGCTTACTACCCTTGATGAGGCGTCAAAGCACTTTTTCGGCGGGTAGCACGCTACTCTGGAACCCAAAAAGGATTTGTGGTGAATTAGTATAGGGAAATAGGAAATTAATTTGAGCGGTGGCCATGTTAGTCTGTTATGTGGATTGAAAAGGATAGTGGAGGGATAGAAGAGGGAAGGGTTGCATTTATATAGTGCTTGCTACCCCTGATGAGGTGTTGAAGTGTTTTTTGGCGGGTAGCACGCTACTCCGGAACCCAAAACAGTATTAGTGGGGAATTAGTATAGGGGAATATGAAATTGATTTGAGCGGTGGACATGTGAATTTGTTATTTGTATTGAAAAAGGATAGTAGAGGGATAGAAGAGGGAAGGGTTTGCATTTTTATACCGCTTGCTACTCCCTGATGAGGTGGTGAAGCGCTTTTCGGCAGGTAGCACGCTGCTCCGAACCCAAACGGTATTAGTGGGGAATTAGTATAGAGAAATAGGAAATTAATTTGAGCGGTTTGACATGTTAGTCTGTTATTTAGATTGAAAAGGATAGTGGACGGATAGAAGAGGGAAGGGTCTAGAAAGCTTTTTTTTTTTTTTTAGCTCATAGCAGTAGAAGGAGGTTTGGGATGAGTAAAGGTGGTGTGGAGGGGGAAAGAGTCAGAGGGGAGAGTTTAGAAAGGCTTGTCTGGAAGCTCTGAATAGTAAAAGAGGTATGAGATGATGCAAGGAGGGGTAGAGGAGGGAAGAGTCTAGAAAGGGTTATTTTGGTGATCATAGTAGTAGAATGAGGTTTGAGAAGCCAGAGAGTGGAGGTAGAGGATATATTGAGAGAGGTATAGGGTGAGAAATAGGGTAGTGCATTGGAGAGAGTAGTAATGAATAAGGTCTGAGAAGAGTCAGAGTGGAGATAGTGTATGTATTGAGAGAGGTATAGAGTCAGATATAGGGTAGTGCATTGGAGATGCTGAATTAGAAGCAAAGTAATAAATATAAAGATACATAAATGCATGGAAGGTATATATGTATAAGGAAGGTAATATATGTAGATTTAAGTTGTATTTAATAAACTCAGACTTCAAGTTTTGCTGTACCTTAAGTTAATTTTTTTTTTTTTTTATAATTCAATAGTCAAGCGATTGTAGGTAAATAGTTATGATAAAATATGTACTTATTTATGCAGTCACCTATATACATGTTAAACATAGAATAATATGCCTATAAATGATATGTACATTTATTAAGCAGGACTAACAAATATCTATATATTTAAAAACATAATTATTATACACGTTTATACAAAGCAATACATATATGTAAGTACACATCTAAAGTCCAAATAAATGCTTATATACAGAGGGATATGCTGTATATTTATGTTTGAGTATGGTGGTTATGTGGGGAAGAGCCAACTCTTGAGTAGTCTTCTGAAGATAAGGTGGTTATCCGTGGATCTTATGTTTGGGGGTAAAGAGTTCCATAGTTTGGCTGCTTGAACAGAGAATGATGTCACCTATGTTTTTTTCTTGTAAGGTGGGATTTTGAGGCAAGGTGCTAATCTAGAGCAAAGGTTCCTTTGTTGAATGTATTTGATGATTTTATTCCTGATGAAGAGCGGTCCTGTGGGTGAAGTGTGGCTCAATGGTTAGAGCGGCAGACCCTGATGCAGAGATCTGGCCCGGGACCAGGGTTCAATTCCCGCCTCGGCGGGTCTTGGGCTCAATTTCCTCGGACCTGATAATTCTCGCCTCGTGCCTATTCTAATCATGGGTCCCACTCTGCAACTCTGGGCAATAGCTTGCTTAATCTCCACAACGACCCCAACAGCGCTGGGATGCCTGGCTTCACCTTGGAGGTGCCCAGGAGTGGACATTTCACAGGGAAAAGCCAGGAAGGGTTCCACAGCGGTATGCGTACAGCGCCGGGACACCCCTTTGGGGGTATAAGTGCGCTTTACAAGTACAATTTCATACACAGCAGTTTGAATGTGGATCTTTTTGCAACCAGTAACCAATGTAGGGCTTTCAAGGCAGGGGAGATGTGGGCTTGTGGCTTTATATGTAAGAGTAGTCTGGCAGCAGAGTTCTGAATCCGTTGCAGTTGTTTCATAGTTGTTAAAGGTGACCCGTGTTAGAGGCTATTGGCGTAATCGAATTTTGACTGAACAAGAGGGAAAGTAGCCTAGACCTTGTGTGGAAATCGCAGGTGGGGGGTAGATGTGTCGCAGAGGGTTTATAGTAACGAAGCTTGATCGTGCTAGCTTGTCCACTTAGGCATTCATTGATAGCTTGGAGTCCATGGTAATTGCAAGGTTTCTTATTTCCTTTGATTCTTTAGGCGGTGGTTCCCAGATCAACAGGCCAGGCGGCGAGTGGGTCATAATTTTTCCAATCGCCACATATGAGTATTTCCATTTTGGAAGCATTCAATTTGAGATGGCTCCATGTCATCTATTGATCCACGGCTCTGAGACAACTGGAAATTGGTGAGTTTCCAATGTCTTTGGGGCTTTCCAGTTTAAGGAGTATTTATGTGTCATCTGCATAGTTATAGCATATGAAGTTAAATTGGTTGATCAGTGCCGGTAATGACTTCATGTAAATGTTGAAAAGCATGGGTGAGATGATAGAGCATTGAGGGACCTTTGCTTTTGTGAAATACGGTTTGGATGAGAAAGGGGGAGTACGGGTGACATTAGTTCTGTTTTGAAGGTAGGTTGTGATACAGTAGAGAGCAGTCCCCTTTCTGCCGGCTTTGTAGAGTCTTTGTATTAGAGTGTCATGGTCCACTCTGTCAAAGCCAGCTGAGAGATCCAAGAGAAGTAGTGCCGCAACCCCGTTACGGTCAACTGTGTTGTTAGTCATCTCAGATGGCAATGAGGGCAGATTCTGTGCCTCTTCCTCGATGGAATCCTGTTTGGAAGTCTGAAAGTATGGAATTATCTTCAGTGAATTGTGACATCTGGGCAAATGCTGCTCTATCAGTTTGCCCAGGAAAGGTCGATTTGTAATCGGTCTGTAGTTGTCGGGGTTAAGCAGGTCCAGGTTTGTTTTCTAATGGGCGTATGTATGACTTTTTGAGTTCTTGAATATCTTCCAGTAGCTGAGATTAATTTAAACGTGTTTTAGAAGCATCAAATATGACCCCCATTGCTCAGGATGAAGGCAACTGTCTCTTCGCATTGGAAGCTACAGATGCTTGCAGCTGGAAGGAAAGCAGAGGTGATACCCAGACAGAGGTGATCTCCAAACAGAACATATCAACCTAATCTGCGCACAGTGTCCAACCAGGAGGATTCTAAGACTTCTGTCTGGATCCCGTTGCTTGACTATGCTGAAAACGATGACTGCGTTCATTTCCAAAGACGTTCACGACCATTCTAGAAACAGACCACTAGGTGGCAGGAGTGTGCAAAGAATGGGAAATTGTAACACACTTTAAAGCTTTAATATCCGTTTTACAGTTCGCTGCTGTATTTCATTATAACTAATAGGTCGTGCTCCTGCAATAGTGTACAGCCAAGGCGATACCGATACACTGTTGCCTCGAGATACTATTGGCTTGCATGGACACTTGTCTGATACCAAGTGGCACCAAGCAGCCCTCAACGATGAAAACGATTGCATCAATCAACGTTTGCGTGCAAACGGATTTTTGCGCCGAAAGTGAACAGGTGCACAACTCTGTGCTAAACTGCATTGTGTCACGTGCCGCGGAACCCCGACAATTCAAGCAAACGAGGCACAAAAGGGTTGGAAGAACACAAGAAGCCCCAGGATTTCACAGAAAGCAGTAGCAACTTGAACTCCCGCAAAGTATCGCATTCTGGCTTTTGAGGGAATACTTGTTCTCAGGGGCGTGGCTGCTATGGTGCGGCAGGTGCAGTGGCACCAGGGCCCAGAGCCATTGATAATTGCTGTGTTTACTACCCCAGGGGGGTCAAAGTGGCCATTTTCCGTCCCTGCACCGGGGCCCACGGTATCCTTGCTACACAACTACTCGTGCTAAAAAAACAGGTGCACAAATGGCAAAGGGAATTTGTGTGATATTTCCATGTGTGACACATGCACTTTTTGTAAAAACAGCACGTATTAAGTGATATACCCGTGGGTGGTTGTTTGCGTGAAGAGAACTAACTGTATGAACGAAACCCAAGCAAGACCCCGGTCACTCTGCTGCCTTTGCACCATGGCACAGCGCTAAATCGTGTTTAGCATCACGCAAATACTGCAGTTTTTATGTTTGCGTGGCTATACGCATATTTTGACCATGTGTGCAATCTACGTTGAGATTTCCTCATAGCGTTCTGTTACGTGGATCTGGGAAAATGTGCTCCTTTGTCTTTCTTGTAATATGGCAGAGGTGATTGTTGTGATGTTGACATATATTATTATGCCGCATAATTTTCCTTTTCTAGCCGCATTATTTAGTCAACCCTGCTGCATAATTTGGTCCTCCCTTACCTCATAATTCCAGTGTCCCTGCCTAAAGCTTGCCTGTGGAGTGGAAAGGTAATGTATTTGTAGTTGTTTTATACAGTAAGAACACAACCCATACAGGCTTTAGGGCATGGTACATCATATAAGACATGCTATATAACTGCAGGTAGCAACTCTATACAAAAGTGCAAGGGAATAGTATAACGTCTTTGGTGAAAAACAAAAATATAATTTAGCAATCGTGAGTGTCAAAAAAGGCCTAGAATTGGCCAACTGCATTTTTCCAAGAGCTTAGGAAAGGGCTGGCAAAATTGTAATTGGATGAAATTGGACCGAAATAAATCCCAAACAATGTGTTTACTGGAGATGTGAACTGCTATACATTTCTAATAAGGAGACAGTAGAAAGCGCGGCAAACCCCTTGAGAAGCCAGGCTGCTTCAGTGAGATGGAAGACAAGTGAGCGTGCTCTACAGACATCCTTTGTTGGTCACAACCATTCCTCACTGTGTGTTTTCAGTTTGCTCAATGAGCATCGTGTCGCGATAGCTGTCCTACACTCACCGAGCAAGATATTATACTGTGGACACTGATGTTTTCATCACTTTGATTCAGCGCTGTGACTGGCCCTTAAATGTAAGGGCTAAACCATGGGGCACTGCCAATCTGGAAACCGGATTGACGTGGCAGTAGGGGACCTGTTTCAGAAATTCTTTTACCCATCCAGTGCTTACAACATGTAAAAGCCTCCTGACATGTGGAACGATCACTTTTTAAAGTGGTTTATGTGGGTGTGAGGTAGGATTTGAGCTTTTGACAGAGTGGGCCAAGACCTCTTCACCACTGAGATGCTCAGATGTGGGGCAGCAATGTTTTGGGTATTGCTGACAGGAGGTAAAACGCACATGGAACGAGGGAAAGCTTAAAGTCCTTGTGTGCACCTCAAGTGAGAAGCAGAAAAAGTCTCCGATTGTCAAAAACCATTCTGATGTATATTCAAGTCATATTTAATCTCCAATCTAAAATAGAAAAATACTTGAGAAATGATTAATAGGACGAAATGCTTGGTGAAAAATTGCTTATCCAAGATAAAATTATTCTCAACCAAAGCTACTTTTTATTGCTATTAGGCCAGTATCATATTGATTTTGCGGTAAAAACATAAAAATAAACAAACCATTAGACTGTGACTGCTCCTTTGACTACCTCTTCTTGGCACTGGAAGCCTTCCTTCAATTCTTCCAGCAGGAACCTCTGCTGGGCTGGGAGCCCATCTACTGTGATCTTTAGTGCCAAAATATGAATTATACCTGCACTATCATCGGGTACGGCAACTTCCAGCATGTTCATTAAAAGGATTTACTTCTTCATTAAGGCAAAAAGCCATATGTGTTGTCTTGCAGTTTTGGGACGGTGATGCAGATCTCAAGTGTTAGTCAGTATCCTCAGGTGCACACCTCAGAATGACCATGATGAACATGTTAGCTGTACTATTCAGCACCTTGTTCCTTGGTTCTGAGGCAAGTATCTTCTGTTGCAAACATCAACAAAAAAATAGTTTATGGGCAACATTCACTCTAAGTTGTAATCTAGGCAAACCCCAATACTTTATGAAAAGATAAGACTTAGAATAAGGGAGATGCTGCATACCTTAAGTAGATCCTTAACATGTGGATCTTAAAGTTGAATTAAAATCGAGTTTAGATAAGAACAGTCTAGTAAGATTTTTTCATGTTCTTATTTTTTTGTCGTACATCACAAAGTGAATGAAACTAACAATTAGGAAAATGTGCAGCCATTACCCTGTGTATAAAATTAGTATATAAAATCTAGCTGACCTACATCAGGTTATGCTTAGGGATGGTATAGCATGCACTTTGCGTCATGTACAATCACATCGCCATTCGGCCCAGGCGTAATTTCGGTAATTCTGCATTATTCTTTGACGTGGAATTACTGATAATTGCACAATTACTCCTGTTTGCATAATTATCAGTAATTTGGGGGAGAAATCCTACAACAAGCACACATTTAGTAAGCGCGAGCGGCTCATGCTCACTATAAGTGTTCTACTACATTTAGCGCTACTTCTTAGTGAAAAATGCATCGTTATTTTGCGCTAAGCAAATGGCACTAAATGCTGGGAGTAAGTTGGGGGAAAATCCTGCCCCATGAACAGATTTAGTGAGTACGAGCAGCTGCTCGCACCCGCTATTTGTGTTCTGTTGCATTTAGCTCTATTTCTCAATGCAAAATGCATTCTCGCGGCCATTTCTGATGTGAGGAGGCATTTTTGCGCCTAAAAATATGACTAAAAGCAGAATTACTCTTAATTACCAATTGAGCGCAATCTTGCAGAATTCTCGGGTAATTCTGCTTGATTCCCCTACACTGAATTGCACGAGTTATGACCACCCCTATTCACCATAAGTACCCCCAGAAGAATAATCAGTCACTTTATCTCTCTACTGGCATCTGAGGTTATCATTCGAGGTACCCTAACATCTTGTTTTAATGTCCTTATTTTCCAGGTTCATTCATGGCATCCCTTTATACAGTTGCTTACTCTTAGTACCTTCAGCAGATAGATCATAGACTAGCCATACTGTGCGTTGGCAGTTAAAGGAGCCCAAACATCACATGGCCTAGATGGAATCAGCAGTCATGTCCTACAGTTTTGACTTTTCATTATAATAGATCGAGTCTTCAGTCCATGCCTTCAACATTGAAACTGGTCCTCTTCCCCCACAAAGCACCACTCTTCTCTTTGCCAATAGCAGTGCATGGGCGACAAGTTAGCCTACTCCAGCCAAACACCAGCAACATGCCCAATCACCGCTGGTCACGCACCGCCTGTGCTACGCAACTTTGGTACTCATTATCAGGTGCAGCAAACCCCCCACATTTGTAAGGCAGTGTAAGGGTCTTCCACTTTGTATGGGGTGATTTATCTTCCCATGCAGTGTAATCATCAAAAGACTTAAGTCCCGGCGAGATTTCACAGTTTAGTGGAATAGGTATATTCAGGAATAAGTAAAGCAGTTTAGGCAATAACTCCAATGTTCCTATGTACCTTCACACTTAAGGGTCTAACAGAATAGTCTGACTACATTACGGAATATTCCACTACATATTGGACAGTAGTTTTCGTTGATGGAAGTATCTAGGATTGTTCCCAATTTATTGTGAGTCCTGAAAACACACTAAGCCTAACAAATTCTATGACACTAAGAGAGAGATTCTTTGCTGTTTTTTTTCAAACAGCAGTATATAATCTGCATAAAGTGATATATATTTTACCTGCTCGTTCTCAAATAAGTCCCCCTCTGGATATGATATTTGTGAGTATTGTGGTTTATTATATGGTGTGATTGTGTGACCTCACCATATAATACTCTTCCGAAACCATCTTGCATCCAGTCAGGCTCGTTTGTAAAACCTCTAGCTCAACCCTGGGTAGCTGTGGCTTCGAGCAGCAAGGCTTAAACAAAGGAAAGAGTGTAAATAATTTAAACGCACCAAACAACAGAAAAAGGAAGTCACACAACATGAAAGAAATCTGACACCAATTTATAAAAATTTATTTTATTTTATGAATTTTAGTCCAAAGCGCAAACAAGCGTTGGCAATTGTAAAGTTTGAAATCCTGTGGATTTTTAAAAGAGTTGTGTTTGACTACTCTGGCCTGGTTTGGGCGACCAGTTCTGACTGGGAGAAGGTTTGGGGGGCACCAAGGAGTATTTGGACAGTTACCTGGTCACCACAGCATTCTCGAGTCCAATTCCACACTTTATAAAAAGACCGCCATAGACTTCAATGAAGTGGTTCTGATGCTGAAGACACTGAAAGATGCTCTGGGTGCTCTGTGGTCGACGGGGGTCATCTTGTGTGGGTTGTTCCTCTGTTCACGGTTGAGGTGGGGTAGCGGTTGAGGTGGGGTAGCTTGGGCCAAAGGAGTCAGAGTCCCTCAAAGTCCTATTTGAGCCAGCACAAGTCAAAGGACACCTGGGCTACCAGTACTGGTCACACCAGGTCCAATGTTTTTCTTAGGTGATGGCTAGTGTCCATCTTTGACCACCAATCCACACTCTGATGACTCTCCCGGCTCCGACAGACATGGATGCAACTTTTGAGCGCTGAGGGGGTGGTCTTGGCTGTACGTCGGTGGTTAGGGGTAATTCTTTAAAAATGGCTACTGACTAGACAGAACAGGGTACTTCAGCTTTTATTGCCCTGGTGCTTGAACAGAGAGTCAACTGACTGACTCTGTGTAGTGTTGACTAGAGAATGTTGGGAGGTTAGAATGTCATGAGGGATGACATCAGAGGAAGGGAATCTGTAGATAGAGACAGGCGGTGGATTTACCGGCTGGGGATGCGAACATTTTCTTTTAATAAAGAAGACATCTTATTTGGAGAAGACTTGTGAGTGTCATCTTTACATTGGCGACGAGGGTGGGATACCCACTTTCTGTGCAAGGGGCAGATTTCACGACATCCCCACCCTTGGATGAGACGGGACATAGTGCGTCATTGAACTAAGTTGAATTGGTGAAGAGTGGCAGTGCGGGGTAACCTCAATCAATGTTTTCAACTCTGTTTTCACTCTCAGGCAAGTCAAGTATATTTATAAAATTACCTGGATTATTGGCAAGTTAATTATCGGCATTGGCAGCGTTGTGGCAGTTACAGCACGAGCGCTACACGCGATCACAGCACAGTTGTAGCGCGAGCACCTGCTTAAGCACTCTGAGACACGCCAGTGCAGTGCAAGTAGCTAGCTCGAGCGTTCCGCGTGATTAACAAGCGGATCAACGCTGCACGCGCTGTTGATTGTGCCGGTACCTCACACAAGGAACCACAAAAGCCGTACCGAGCAAAGTTGAAGAGCGCGAGTATTACATGTGATCTCCACACTGGAGCACAACGCGGCCCAAATTAACAGCACATGAATACTCCCGATTGTAAGCCTTGAGCAGGGCAAGAGCGAGTCCTCATTGAGTGGGCGTGTTGTCACATAGTGAACCTGTTACACTGTGAGACACAAAGAAAGGACTGTTGACTCTGCGAACCTGTTACACGGTGAAACACAAAAGAAGGACTTGTTTTTCTGTGAAGAGACAGTCCACGATGAAAAGTGAAGAAGGACTGAACTACTATATCTAATGGAAGAGTGAAGATAGCCATATTTAAAAGTGACACTAGAACAACCCAGTTCCTGTGAATACAAGTGGATTGTTTTTTTAGATTATTTTAATTTACTATTTTAACTTGTTGTGTTAGATTCTTATTTTATATTATTATTTTAGTTTATTATATAAAATGTTGTTCTAGGTGTAATATGGCTGAACAAAGTATGGCATCACCCCCTTCTTTTTTGGCAACACCTGGTGAACCGCCAATCCCATGGAAACAGTGGAAAAAGTTATTCCTCACTTATTTGTTGGCCATTGGTGGTGATAGGTATGGACCTTTGAGATGCCAAGCCATTCTTCTCCATCATCTAGGAGTTGAAGGAAGGAGAGTATATGAGGAGTTACCTGAAGTGTCATTAGGTATGGGTGATGGTCAACCCAACAATGTTTTTGAGATGTCCATGCAAATGCTAGATTTACAATTCATAAAAAAACCGAATTTGGTCTTGGAACGTCATAAGTTCTTTTCAAGAGTACAAAAAGTGGACGAGGATATAACATCGTATGTAGCTGCATTAAGAGGATTAGCGTCATCTTGTCATTTTGAACAATTGAGTGATTCCCTTATAAGGGATCAAATTGTCAGATGCACCAATAACAAGAAGATAAAAGAAAAGTTATTAATAAAAGATCCTAACCTGAGTGAGGCGATCCAAATTGCTAAAGGGATGGAACATACAGCCATGTGGTTACGAGAAATGGAGAGTAATGATAATCGGAGTGAGAAACTTGTAAATGAGGTTGGGGTAGAGTGTGCAAAGAAGAAAGAAAGTACGCAAGATAGTGCCAATACTAAAACAAGTGTGTACAAGTATAAGACTGGAATTGATGTGAAACCTAAGAATATGAACTGGAGTGAAATTAAGTGTTTCCGTTGCAGCGCACCTGGGCATATTGCTTCAAGCACCATGTGTGCTGCTAGAATGGCAACTTGCAGGGTTTGTGGCAGAAGAGGTCATTTTTCTAAAATGTGTAGGACAAGGATTGAGCAGAAAGACCATAAAGACAATGTAAAGTTCAAGTAATTGACCAAGAAATTCTTGACTCTTGTGAGAGTATTGAAGAAATTATTTTATTGGTGGAGGGAGAACAAAACGCAGTGGAAAATGAAGTAAGACAAAAAGAAGGTGAAGTGTTGGAAATACGGAAAGTTAAAAGGGAAAGTTGTGATCAATTTGAAAAAGGCACATGGTAATGTGAAGTTGAATGGTAAGGAGGTAAAGGTCTTAGTAGATTCTGGGAGTTTATTTACTCTCATATCGAAAAGAACTTATGAGAAAAATTGGAAATCTCTGGAAGTGGCACAGTTGGGGAAACCTGACATTAAGGCTGTAGGATATGCTGGAAAAAAAATACAGATTTTAGGGATGGAGTGGATGACGATTGGATTTAAAGGGAGAGAAGTCTATGGAAGAGTCTATGTCACAGACTTTGGGTCTGATTTGTTAGGATGGCGCCATCAAAAGACTTGGATATAATAATCAATCCAAATGCAAAGGAACCTGTAATGGTGGCGGAAAGAGATGATGTTGAAGAAATATTGGAAGATGTGCAATTAGATGTGATGGAAAAATATCCACGAGTGTTTTCGGAGGAGCTGGGATTACTAAAAGGGTTTTCCCATAAAATAATTTTGAAGAAGGGTGCAAAACCGATAGTATATAAAGTGAGAGGGATTCCCAATCTCATGAGAGAACCACTGCAATTAGAATTGGATAAACTTTTGAAACAACAGATCATTGAACCCATTGAAGACTCAGAATGGTTATCTCCGATTGTGGTTGCACCAAAGGAGGGTGGACAAATTCGTTTGTGTGTGGACTTTAGGGGTGGGCGGAATTTGCGTAGTCGCGTTATGCAAAGTTCCGCAAAACGGTAAAAAATCTCTGTGAGCTAGGCAGAATTCCGCGAGCAAGCGGAATTGCTTGTTCCGCCCGTTCGCGATGTGTTTTTCCTGTTCGGGGGACGCTGTTTGCGTGCTCGCGGGGAAATATCTCGCGAACTTGCCCATGCGGTCGCTAATGAGCGCGGCCATCTTGTTTTTCACTTGTCCCGCCCGTTCGCGATGCTTATTTCCTGTTCCGGGTCGCGTATTGCGTGCTCCGGCCCGTTTGCGATGAGTATTTCCTGTTCGGGAACGCGTATTACGAGTTCGCAATGCTTTTTGCGTGCTTGGGGGGGGGGGAGAAATATCGCGCAAACTTGCCCATGCGGTCGCAATGGGCGCGGCCATCTTGTTTTTCACTCTACTGCTATGGTTCTGGGCCTGCTTTTCTATCCTCACTCTATCTTTGCAATCCTTTGTTTCTGTACACTTTTTAAAAATCTTTTTTATTTATTATCTATCTCTCTATTTTCTTGATTCTATATTTTGAGTTTTTTTCTACTTTTTGTGACTTTTTCTACTACTTTTTCACTCTTTTTCTATAACTTGCTTTTTTCATTTCTTTTACTTACTTTTCTAATTCCTCCCTTTTCTTTTCCGTCCCCTCCCCCCCCCCTGAGTCCCAGAACCATGGCCAAGGGAGAGGGCAAGGGCAAGGCTACTCGTAGCCGCAGCTGCGGCCGACTTCCCTGCGGAAGGCGGCGTCCACAAGGGGTGCAGGCTAGGGACATCATCAACGAGGCGGAGGTGGCCGAACTTGTTTTTTTGTGCAGCGCCACCTCCCCTTAACCCTAGCAGCAGGCGGCAGGCCTGGGTCCGGGTACGGGCTCCGGGAGCATCGCCAGCGGTGGGGAAAGGTGCACCGGGCAGTGTTTCGCTGCTCTGGTGTCCGGCGCACCGATACCCAGCTGACGCACCGGTGGTCCGATATCCTGGACCGGGAGCAGGACCTGCTGGACCTGCTAGGAGTGGAGGTCCCGGGGCTTGGTGAGTAGCTATTTAATATTACTACTTTGTGTTCTTCTGCTCTGTGTTATATATTGCGAATATATATTTTTTCCGAACAGCAAGAATGCTGCTGCTTACATTGCAGGTAAATTACGTTTAAAAATCTTCTGTGATTGTTATGACACAGGTGCTCGGCGCTACTAATCTTACTTGTTTGCAACTTTGCGCTCGCTTGGCCTGGATTATGTAAGAGTTTACTTTAGAGAACTTAAGTTAGGTAATGCTAGAGAGACTCTAGTCCTTCCTTTGTCCTCCTGCCACTAAGAAGAGATAGTGGTGGATTGATAGGTTTAGTTACTTATTAGTAGGTAAATTTTTAGTGGTCTGCGTGACTCATCCTCTGTCACGTCACGTGCAGCTGAGTGCTGCTTACCCCAGTCCTTAGTAGAACCTTTTGTAGTTTGTTTAGTGAGTGGTAATAGGCTCATCACTAGCAGAACATCAGCAGCAACCAACCAACAATTTGGTGTATGCAAAAATGTATGCATGTGTCCTCCATCTATGCATTTTTGAGGACTAAAATAAATGGAAATGCAGACTTAGTGAACAATTGGCCCGTCTGGAATAGGTGGGCTAGGTCAGGTGGTACTTAGGCTTAGTTAGTATTCTGGAATCAGAATGGAACAATGGATTAGTGTTCATAAATAATAACTAGACGGTCCGCGAATCCCGCAATACTAGTCGACCAGATTAGATAGGTCAATTTTATTGCAATTGTTGTTTTCATAAATGTTTTTTGGAGAGTTTTTTAAAATATTTTATTTGTTTCACACCAATCATCCATGTTTGTCTCTTTCTTACATCTTTCATGATCAGCACCCAGGAGCAAGAAGACGGGGTCGTCGGAGTCGGCGGGGCAGCTGATGGCCAGGACCGCTCCTCTACCGAGGGCTCTGCTGCTGGCCCCAGTAAGTCCTCCTGTTGTTAATATTAATAATTATACTTCCCTAACTTTTACTGCACCTTATTTTTTCCGAACGGTTTCCTAATTCTATTTTTTACAAAATCTTCTTCGATCTAGACTATCTGTTTCTAAATTCTTGTTATCCCTGCCTCTAACTGCCTGTGCTATGACTCTCTGTACTACTACTATTAGTCTGTCTGTAGCTAAGCTTGCCCAGTTGGCCACTCTTTATTTAAAAGATTTTAAATAAAACTCCGATTCACCAATAGCTCTAGCCACTGAGTCCAGTCCTTTGGGTTGTCCTTTTCTAGTCTTCTTAATCTTGAGGCTTTTCGACAATTCCCACCAACAAAATGCCCAACCAGATATTTTACTATTTTTGATAGGATAGGACATACTACTACTGTTGTAGGGATTCTGCACATACAGAACTATGCACAAGAAAATAGGACGTTGGTGATAGGAGGTTGGACCTTCCTCACACCTCACCCACAATCCCCTGACCGACTAGCTATAGTGTCTCATTAGCTCCCCGAACCCCCCAAAGATACCCAATGATTAGACAACCCAGAACATAACACTCCCAACCTCTCAGAGTCGTGGAAGCAATGCACACCCTTTTGCTCACTCACTCGTGGAAGTCCACACCAAATACCACAGAGTCTATGTAAGTTCAAAAGGTTTATTTTCAACTAACACGCTCTGTACTTTGTTCTATAATGCAGTATACGAGCCAGCACCAACAGCAAAATGCATAAGATTAAAACAATAAACATTGTTACAACTACAAGTTCATAGAAGACAAAAGGGGAAATCATGATAACTGAACAGTGGTGGAAGAACCACCCTCCCCTTGGTAGGAATATAGTTTATTTAAAATTATAAGTGAAGATCTCTGAGCGAATTCTGGGGGACCCCTCACCTTAGAAGAACCTAGAAGTACTGGTTACATCATAAGCTCTGCAAAGCTCTGGTTCGTAGAAGGGAATCTTCCGTCTGTTATGAGAAAAATGGTGCGCGTTAGTATAATGCACGGTTACTCATAGTACGGCCCGCGGGCCGCCAGCGGCCCGGCAAGCCTTCCTTGACGGCCCGCGGACCTTGCAGATATCCTACCTGTGTTTTTTTCTTTCTTTTTTTTTTTAAGTGTCAGCAAACACCGCTGGTTGCATCAGCGCTCTATGGGGGCCGGGCGATTCTTTAAAAGATCATTCACTTGTTAATACAACAAAGCCTCATTAACAAGTGAATGGTCTTTTAAAGACCTGTGAAGTACTCGGGTGCGGCTGTGTGTGTGCCCGGGAAGCTGTCTCAGCCCGGGCTGACACAAACGCGGGGTGAGGTGACAGAGGGTGACAGAGAGAGGGAGACAGACAGAGGGAGGGAGACAGAGAGGGGGAGACATAGGGTGACAGAGAGAGAGCGACAGACAGAGGGAGGGAGACAGAGAGAGGGAGACAGAGGGAGACAGAGAGAGAGGGAAACAGAGGGAGGGAGACATAGGGAGGCAGAGGGAGACAGAGGGAGGGAGTCAGGGGGAGACAGAGGGAGGGAGAGGGAGACAGAAAGAGGGAGACAGAGGGAGGGAGACAGAGGGAGGGAGACAGAGGGAGGGAGACAGGGAGGGAAACAGACAGAGAGGGAAACAGACAGAGGGAAACAGACAGAGGGCAACAGACAGAGGGCAACAGACAGAGGGCAACAGACAGAGGGCAAGAGACAGAGGGCAAGAGACAGAGGGCAAGAGACAGAGGGCAAGAGACAGAGGGCAAGAGACAGAGGGCAAGAGACAGAGGGCAAGAGACAGAGGGCGGGAGACAGAGGGCGGGAGACAGAGGGCGGGAGACAGAGGGCGGGAGACGGAGGGCGGGGGAGACAGAGGGAGGGAGAGGGAGACAGAGGGAGGGAGAGGGAGGGCGGGGGAGACAGAGGGAGGGAGAGGGAGACAGAGGGAGGGAGAGGGAGACAGAGGGTGACAGAGAGAGGGAGACAGAGGGAGGGAGACAGGGAGACAGGGAGAGGGAGACAGAGGGTGACAGAGAGAGGGCAAGAGACAGAGGGCAAGAGACAGAGGGCAAGAGACAGAGGGCAAGAGACAGAGGGCGGGAGACAGAGGGCGGGGAGACAGAGGGCGGGGAGACAGAGGGCGGGGAGACAGAGGGCGGGGAGACAGAGGGGCGGGAGACAGAGGGCGGGAGACAGAGGGCGGGAGACGGAGGGAGAGGGAGACAGAGGGAGGGAGAGGGAGACAGAGGGAGGGAGAGGGAGACAGAGGATGACAGAGAGAGGGAGACAGAGGGAGGGAGACAGGGAGACAGGGAGAGGGAGACAGAGGGAGGGAGACAGGGAGACAGGGAGAGGGAGACAGAGGGTGACAGAGGGAGGGAGACAGGGAGAGGGAGACAGGGAGAGGGAGACAGAGGGAGGGAGTCAGGGGGAGACAGAGGGAGACGGACAGAGGGAGACGGACAGAGGGAGACGGACAGAGGGAGACGGACAGAGGGAGACGGACAGAGGGAGACGGACAGAGGGAGACGGACAGAGGGAGACGGACAGAGGGAGACGGACAGAGGGAGACGGACAGAGGGAGACGGACAGAGGGAGACGGACAGAGGGAGGGAGACAGAGGGAGGGAGACAGAGGGCAACAGACAGAGGGCAACAGAGGGCGACAGAGGGCGACAGAGGGAGACAGAGGGAGACAGAGGGAGACAGAGGGAGACAGAGGGAGACAGAGGGAGACAGAGGGAGACAGAGGGAGACAGAGGGAGACAGAGGGAGACAGAGAGAGAGAGAGGGAGACAGAGAGGGAGACAGAGGGAGAGGGAGGGAGAGGGAGACAGACAGAGGGAGACAGACAGAGGGAGGAGGGCGACAGACAGAGTGAAAGACAGAGGGAAGAGGGCGACAGACAGAGGGAGGAGGGCGACAGACAGAGGGAGGGAGAAAGATAGAGGGAGGAGGGCGACAGAGGGAGGAGGGCGACAGAGGGAGGAGGGCGACAGAGGGAGGAGGGAGACAGACAGAGGGAGGGAGACACAGAGGGAGGGAGACACGGAGGGAGGGAAACGGACAGAGGGAGGGAGACAGAGGGAGGGAGACAGAGAGAGAGAGGAAGGGAGACAGAGAGAGAGAGGGAGGGAGACAGAGAGAGGGAGACCGAGAGAGGGAGGGAGACCGAGAGAGGGAGGGAGACAGAGAGAGGGAGGGAGACAGAGAGAGAGAGAGGGAGACAGAGAGAGAGGGAGGGAGACAGAGAGAGAGGGAGACAAACAGAGTGAGTGAGACAGAGGGAGACTGAGGGAGGGAGAGAGAGGAGAGAGGGAGGGAGAGGGAGGGAGACGGAGAGAGAGGGAGGGAGAGAGGGAGGGAGAGATAGAGAGAGGGAGGGAGGGAGACAGAGCGAGATAGAGAGAGAGAGATGTGTGTATGCCGGGTCTGGTGGCTCAGTGGATGAAGGCGTCCGCTGCAGGGGCCTGTGTTTAACCTCATGGTCATAGTTTTTTTTGTTTTGCTCTAGCCCCGTCCCCCTCCCCCACTGACCCCGCCCCCACAAACCACACTGTAAATTTGGCCCCCGAGAGAAAGTTTGTGAGTACCCATGGTATAATGCAAGCATTTCTCAGTCGTGCCAAAAAGTGTAGCATGTTATGGCTAAGCAATACGGACTGACCAGAACTCCATAACAAAGTGGCTTGTTTTTCGACCTTGTACGCAGCGCTCAGACAGTAGCAGTATGAGCTCATGTGGGCTCAAAGGCGTCTTACACAACAAGCTGCGAGGTAACATGTGCAAAAATAAAAGACACAAAGCTAAAATGGTTGCATGGCTCAGGCTAACTTAGCAAAGACTAGAATGACCCTAGGGACCATATAACACTACTAGTGTCTACTCTACTCTAGTACCCGATTTGTACTAGTAATGTATGTTGTATATGTATGTATTAACTTTTTTTTCAATCTTGCTAGTGAAAAAGAATAAATAGGGGGAGGTGTATATGGCATCTAAAAAAGTGTAATGTTTTTCTAGGCGTACTACCGACCACCAGTGCTGGGTCCAGCGGCGATGGCGACGCAGCCACTTCGGAGGGAGCAGGAGATGCGGCAGCAGCAGTGGCGGGCGGTGGTAAGTTATATTCCTTACTTATTGACATTACACTCGCTGCAAGGGTGTACACTGTACTGTTGAGACTTAGTAAGTAAGAAGTTGTTGTGAACAACGGTTGAAGAAGACACCCTTTACTTAGCATTAGCAATAGCATTAGCGGCAGGAGTTGAGTAACCAATGGCCTCTTCTATCTGACTTCAACTCAGCTGTGAAAGTTTTATGGAGAAGACTAAAAGTCAGATCAGATGACCTTGATGGATGGGTTGAACGAAAAGGGAAAGAAGGGTGGAAGGAGGAAGGACGGGCGAGATGTAATATTTATGACTGGCAGAGAAGGATACGTGGGATGCATGCATAGGTGGCTGATAGGAATCAGATGCATGGGTGGTTGAAGGATGGGTGGAAGGTGAAAGAAACGATGCCTGCCTGGGTGGGTGAAACTGTATGGGTGGATAGCACGAATCCTCCGGGTGTTTGGGTCAAACTCAAAGCCAAGGCAAGCAAGGAAGGAAGGACGCATGGGTGGTGGTTTAAAAATAAAAAAGAATAAATGTTTGTTGTTGGTGAAACAAACTAAGGTTTGTTGAGAGATTAAGAAGAATGATAGACGTTTACTTTGAATGGATGGATGCCTGGATGGTATTCATCATATATAGCATAGGTGGAGACTGTCACTGGATGAAGAGTCTCAGTTTGAAGAGAATGTAAAAGAAACCGCGCCAGAGTAGCAAAGCCAAGGAGAATAGAAGTTGTATTTTCAGAATACTCCCTTAACTCACAGTAGTTTGCAAGCACAGCATATATATTAAGTATGTATGTAGTTATCAAGCGCCTTCCTCCGACTCCGAGGACCACTCCAGACCTATGTTAATTTATTTTCGACTGTGTCAGCCAGCCTGCCATGGGGGGGCCTATCGGCTGGTTACACAATCAATCAAAACAAAGTACCTCATGTCTTCCCATATATAAGCAATGATGATTGGATCAGATATCATCTGCCTTTTTAGGTCTCGCCTAGGCAGCGAGCATGCGCTGCCATAGGAGGGCCCTTAGCCATCGGTCTTCACTTTTGAAGCACTGCACTCGTGCTTGTGGCGGCATACACCTTGCGGGAGCGAGCAGCGGCACGGCCACGTTAATTACAAACGTATGGCCGCTGCTCGCTCCCGCAAGGTGGATGCCGCCACAAGCACGAGTGCAGTGCTTCAAAAGTGAAGACCGCCGATCGCGATGCTGCTTGCGTGTGGCATCACTTGTTTTTCTCTTATCAGCATCTGCTGCCGGTCTGGGTCGAATAACCGTGCCTCTTTCCTGATAACCTCTCTGCAACTTTCTTTCCAGTTTTACCCCACTCCGCAAGTCTCTCTTCTGTCCTTTCTCTAAACTCTCTGCAACTTTCTTGCCAGTAAGCCCTTCTCTCCATGTCCCTCTTCGTTCATCCTCTGCCTACTCGACCTCGCTCACCTCTCGGTCTCTCCTATCTATCAGTCCTTAGTAAGCCAACCTCTCCCCTCAAAATCTCCTGCGGTCTGTGTTTCTTAGTACGTCTCTAACCTGTTGCCATCTCCGACCAGCCCCCTTCACAGCCTTTCTCTTCTCTCAAATCTCAAACCCGCTAGTCAGGTTGTCTCCCTCTCCCCCGCCTCTCTTACCTCGGATGCCCCTTTCCTTTCGTGAGCCTGTCTCTATCCTATAGGCACCTCCTGCCAGCTTCTCCCTACTCGGCCGGTCCTCTTCTGCCTGTCTCTCTCCTGCCGCCCACTACTCAGTATGTCCATCTCGCCTCACCCTCTCTCTTGATGGTCTCCATCTTGACCACTCTCTCCCCTAAGGCCTCTGTTGTGGGTGTCTTACGTTCCACTCCCTGTTCCTTCATTGATCAGTCTCCTTCTCCCACCCGTGTCTCGTGTCCCTTTTCGAACTCTTTCCATCCACTATGTCTTTCTCTTTTCTCAGTCTCTTTCCCTGCTCGTGTCTCACTCTTTTCGGTATTTGCTTCCCCTCTTGTCTTTTGTGTCCCTCGCGCTCTCTTTTATCCGGCTACCTGCGCCAGTCTCTCCTCCGAACCTTTCTTTGTGGCTGTCCGTTGCCATGGAAGCCCGGTGCGGCCACCGTACAAAAGAGGCGGGGAGTGTCAAAGCTTACAGCCTGGACCCTCTTCGCTACACCGGTCCATGGTCCGCGGAGGATTCCATTCCCCGCGTGCACAACCTGCTTGGGATAATACCCGTCTATCCACAAAAGGGCAGGGATTTGTGGTGTGTTTAAATCTATCATGTATTTTCCGCCCTCACCACACAGACACATTGTGTTATGATTTGCAGAGGGGATTAGGGCTACATCACTTATACACTGTTATATTTGTAGTATGTCCCGTATGAAGATACTTCGTATTTACATAAACCATATCCAAGCGCTTATTTGCGCATGGCGCACTTTTCTGCTGCATGGTGAAATACGAGTCCAGTATGGATGAATGGTTTATTAAAGTGCGTGTAGCTCATCTCTGGACTCTTTGAGCATTCGTCTTTTATGAGTCAAACAGGATAAAGGTATTTGCTCAGGGTCACACACATTGGTTCAGTGGGTAAGCTGGTGTTGAAATTAAGAGTGAGGTCTGTTTTCTTGGACATCTCTCTGTGTGGACTGCAAGGGTGTATGTCGTGAACAATCCAGTAATATGCAGCATTTTTTGTGCAGTGCTGGCTGCGGGGATAGTCCACTTCTAAGCACTCTATTCATTGTTAGCCCGGGCTGGTTCTCATTTGGAAAACTCGCTTTGCAGTTGACAAGAGCCAGTTCCTCCATTGGTAGATTTGCATTTCCTAAAAATAAAATGTCAGGTTTAGATTGTGCAGACATCGTTTTTATCCGTAGGAGGCGCAGGGGGAGGGAATACACGTTCTGAAAGAAACAGTAATGCGTCTCTTGGGACACTGCTCTACAACATAGATTAAACATATTGGCAAAGCCAATAGGTCTGGCAAAACACTTATAAGGTCCCAAAGGCGAGACCTATTGGCTATGCCAATGCTTGTTGTAGTAGTCAGGGCAGGGTGAAAGTGAAATTGAGCAGTTGCCCTTGATGTAACAGAGTATGGCCAGTGCCACCCATAATAGAAAAATACGAGCTTCCCCACCTGCAGACAGTAGTAAATAAAACTAACGTGAGTCTGCGTCATGACTCGAGTATGTTTGTCTTGGGCGCAAGCTGACTGAGCTGGCATGCCGGCTACAACAAGGTTACGTAATTTCGCTAAACAAGAGAGAAGAAGAAGACTGGTGTACTGTGTACTCGAGTCCATAGTGCTAGTATAATGCCTGAAACTCCCACAAATGTTAGAGACCGAGGAAGTGGGAGGATAGATACATACCACAAATGTCATGTACTGTGCTTGCTAGTGCTACTGTGCCACTATGTGTTGAATTAATTTTGTGTTACTGTTTTGCTAAGAGTATTGGTTACAATAGTCTTTTTTTCTTTCTTGATATAGCTCCTCCTTCCCAAGCGAAAAAACCAACCAGGAAGGAGTTGGCAGCCATGGCCCGGCACCGGAAGCTGGAGGCCATCTGCCAAGAATACCGGCGGTAGGTGGTTCTGGCTGAGGAGGAGGAGGAGGAGGAGGAGGAGGCGGCAGCAGCAGCTGCAGCCTCCTCCAATGCCCCGGGCCCCAGCCAGGCCCCTCCAGTGGTACGGCCCCGTGGTCAGGCAGCCGCCCGTCGCCGCACTACAACATCCAGGACTGCTGCCCCCCCGTGGATGCAACTGCAGGGCATATGCGCGCCGCATGCTCCTCCGACTAGCGCGTCTAGAGGAGCACTTAGAGGAGCAGAACAAGAAGATCAAGGTCCTGGAGAAGGAAATCAGAAGAGCCCGCCGATAAGACCCTGTTGGATTGCCCCTTTTTTAATCCTTTTTTTGGTGGTTGGGAATTGGGCGTTGGGGTTTATTATTATGGACAATTTGGACATTGGTTGGACTTTCTCGTTTTGGACATTGGTTGGGGTTAGGGAGAGGGGTGGGTCGGGTGTTGTGGGATTTTTTACATAGTTTATTTTTGTTAGGGGATTAAATTATATTTATATACTTAAACATAGCATACGTTGTTAATGTTTTGTGGGGGGGGGTTACTGTTTTACGTCACATGGTTTCCTTGCTGCTGCAGGGCCGCAGCCACTGTTTAATTTAAATAATCTGCCGATTTTGTAACACACAAACCGATAGATGCGGTACCCCTCCCTGAGTGACTTGTCCTACTAGCACTGTCAGTCTCTCCTCCTAGTCCATTATTATACCTCCCCCAAACTTCTTATCTTACCTGTGATTGATGTTTAAGTTAGGCACAGCGATGGCTGCATGGCGATGATGGTTTGGTTTCCCAAGAGAATGGAGATGCCATGGTTGTGGTGGTAGTAGTAGACACTGGCAGTAGCATTTGCAAAAAAAGAAAATGATACAGTCAGTCGCCTGAGAGAGACTCTGGGAGGAGTAGTAGAACGAAGTACAGTACACAAGAAGACTGCCAAACAATAATAATATTGCTGATTAGCAATGCTAAAGTAAAATAAAACATAATGGTGGTGGGGATAGCCTAGTACAACAAGTTACAAACTGTAGTTGTGTCGAGTCACTCGACACAAGCGTAACCTTTAGTGCTTTGTAGGAGGATGTTGATGAATCCAATCGATGCCGGAAATTAATTATGATGGATTAGGTTCCTTTGGGAAAAAAATTGACTTGCAAATATACTGAGCATGGGTGGGCAAGCAGAAGAAGATCCTCGCCTGCCTTGAAATTGAATTAGTGTTGCTTTCACCACATCCGCCTCAGCAAGCGTGTGATCAATTATTGGTGTACAATTAATTTAGTCACACCTCAATATAAATCACACAGCCCGGGGAAGAGGGTTAGGGTTTGATGAATGGTTGGGAAGGGGGTTTGGGGAAAGGTTTGACAAAGAAAACACTACGCATGGACAAACAACAAAACACAATCTTGGCAGACGACCATATCCATAAATCTGTTAAGGGAGAAAAAGGAAATGCATGCATGATGATGATAACTTGATGGTTAATGATAAGTAGTACTTACTAACTACTACTAGACAATTAGACAGTACAGGGCAGCAGTATATTATGCAATTTGCCTTGCCTGTCTGCCCTCAGAGAGACCCAAATTGCATACAGTTTCTGTTCTGTTTTACCGGGCTTACTTTTAAAGATAGCAAAGAAAATTAAAAAATAGCTGTAGGGATGAATTATAAGCAGAGAGCAAACATAATAACAACACACAGTCGTAATGATTGAAGATAAAAAATTAATCAAATTATTTAAAAGATGATGAATGTTGATACTGTTACTGTATGTTATCCTGGTCAAATTGGGGAGTTGCATCTCGGCATTCCTCCTGGTCCTCCCTTCCATGGACGCTCCGTCCATCAATCTTGGGTGCCGCCACTGCCTGCCTGGCGGATGCGGATTGGTAAGGTAAGTGTGAATTGTTTTTCCCAGTATAGCACAGGGTAAGGGCCGGCCAGTAATTGTAGATGGAAAAACAAAAGGCACATTGAAAAATCAAGGAGAAAAAATATGCATAAATTACGGTGGAGTGCAACAAGAACACTTTCAGAGGCGGCATGGATACATCATGTCTACTCTGTTTCCAGCATTAACCTACAACAACAACAGGACAGAGCAGGTCCACGTCACCCGTGACCCAACCTCCATTTAGCTTACATTTTGACAGAGCCAGACAAAGCACATATACAGCAACATGGCTTTTTCCAAATTAAGTGACTAAATCAATGCACCGCTGTCAGTCATACCACTACACTCGACTCCACCACTACACAGACATGTAGGTCTGCTGTGGTTGTTGTTGACTTGTTTACCTTTTATGCCACTCATGAAACGCCCTGAGTTATTCCATCAATCATCTCCGATCCTACTGAGTGACTGCGAAGATATTATGTCACTGTGGTCATCATCATGGTGTTGTCCAACTCAGTGTGCAGTGTACATAGTGACTCCAGATTCCATATTAAAAAATGCAATAGATCGGCCTGCAGGAGAAGTACAATTTTGTTATTAAACAACAAGAAGGGAAACATTGACTTGAGTTACTTTTAGTGTGTAGATTAAATAATAATAGTACACAATGAATTCACTTCATGCACAACAAACAACAACAACACAAACACCAATCACTCTCAGAGTCAGCGTCCAATGCATGCCATCATTCATTACCTGTTCCTTCTCATCTTAAGTTAAGGGGCAGCCTCTCTCGGCTCGGAAAGGAGGATAGCTATAGTAGTCATCATGTTCCACTTCTTTTGGAGGGACTCGACGAGGCAACATTTTCTTGCTTGTACCATTATTATTCTACATCCAATCATCATCTGGCTTGAGAGAAATGGATTTAGGGCGAGTCAGTAATATGGAGGAGCAGGACTCGGAGTAGTGGACTTCAGTTGAATGCAGACACCTGCACCTCCAATATGGCAATAAAAAGACTAGAAGACGGTGGTGATGGATTTGTTGTGATTCGAAGTTTTGAACCAGAAAGACAGACACACACAAATAAAAGTAAATAAGGAAGGAAGAAAGTAAGAAGTTCAAGCCTAGTTGTCAGGGAAGTATAGCTCGTCCTCAAACTCTGGGGTTCAACCAGAAGTAGGTAATCATCTAACACACTATTTCCGTCACCTAAGGCGCTGTCCTCATCTTCCTGCGTTGATTCATGTATTGTGTAATTCGGTGGTATAAAGTGCTGATTCATTTTGATCATGGTTAACCTCTCCACGTTTTTTGGCGAGAGACTGGTCCTTTTCACTGTTACAATGGCACCAGCAGCACTGAAAACACGTTCAGAAGAGACACTTGCGATAGTGCAAGCCAGATAGTTTATCACCAGCCTGCTGAACACTGGCCATTGGCCCCTTTTCCCATATCAATACCGCAATGGGTTTTGATCAATGTAGACCTCTGTTGGGTCATCCAGATAGGCCTGGACCATCCGCTCAATGTTCAGGGGTGCTACACTTTGCTTGGCCTCTTTTGTCTTTGCATCAGCATTGGACCTAGCAAGCCCTTGCTGTAAATACCAATCCTGTGCTGATTTTACTTGGGCTGATGATCCGGTTCTTGCTGTTGTCGATAGTGTTGGTGACCGCTCTGAGCCAAACGCACTGCCCTCAGGCTCTGAAGTGGAACTTGACGCCGGATGCCCTGCTGCAGTACTTGTTGTGGGTTTGAGTAGCTGGTTTTTAATTACCAGCCGTTCATTTTCAAAGTCACTGGCTGCCTCAGCTATCCAAGTTTTGTACCGGGCAACATCCAGTTCTGAAAAAGGAATTAATGTCTTACTGTTCAGTGCCGATTTGTACCGTGGATCCAGAATTGTGGCACAAATGTAATGTTTTTCTGAAACAATGCGATTTTGTACCCTTGTATTTTCAGCTAAGCGACGGGATAAGCTCTCCACCAACTCATATGCTTCATTTTTTTCCTCCACACCTGTGTATGCTTTAGACACCTCCTTCAGCTGTTGCTCTAGCATGTGCAACAATGGGATAGCTTGGCCCATAGTACAGTCCTCCTTGCTGACTTCACGTGTGAAGAGCTCGAAAGGAAGAAGCATCTCTGTCAGGCATTTAACTAGGCCCCATTGGTCCATCTGAACGGTCATGCCTTTCACAGTAGCATCCCCTCTTTGCATGACCTATTCATTGATTGGTCTGTACTGCTCAAACAGACGGTAAAGCATGTAATAAGTTGAGTTCCAACGTGTTGCCACCTCCTGGATGAGTGCTTTGACTGGCATTCTATACTCACGTTGAATGATCCTCAGCTGCTTCCGGGCTTTAAAAGAATGGCTGAAATGTGTGCATATTCTTCTGCAGGTGGTCAGTAAGTTGCTGACTATGGCTTCTTTTTCAGAAAGTCTTGAACAATAATGTTAATGCAGTGCGCCAAACACGGGACCCTGAAATAGGCACCATCCTCCATGGCCTTAAGTACATTACTGCCATTATCCGTGGCAACAAAACCAATGTTAAGCCCTCTTGGGCGCAGCCATTCAAAGACCTTGCTGTTAAACTCTTCCAAAATATTTGCAGCTGTATGAGATTTCTCCATGGCGAACATGGCTACAGTTGCATGTTTCCGAGTAGCATGAAAAATCTCAGCAGTGTCAACAACACCTGCTTCAGGTATCTTTCCTCTAACACCCACAAAATAGATCCAGTGTGCAGTGATGCACATGTAATCAGTGGCTTGGCAACTGGTTCACATGTCTGTTGTCAGGTGGATAGTGTGAACAGCACTCTGCTGCAAAGCTTGTCCAAGCAATTCCAGCACATCGTGATGTAGTGCTGGAACAGCAACTCTGGCGAAATAGGACCGGCTGGGAACCTTCCATTTAGGGCAGATGGCTGACACAGATTCAAGGAAATCCACTCCTTCCACAAAAGAAAAAGGGAGAAGGTCCAGCGCTAACATTTTAGCCAGCTTCGCATTGTACAAACGTGCCGTTGGGTGGTTGCGTTCGTACTGCCCCTCCGACCTAAGCATGCTGTCAATGGTAGGCTGGATTATTTTCCTTTGTGGTGCAGCTGATGCAGGTGACTTCTTGAACCCAGTTAGGCTCAACGGCGCACTTTTTTTCATTGCAGTACGCTGTTACCCTGGTGTCTCACTCTCAGCCTGACTCTTACTACGGTGCCACTGAGATGTTGCTGAGGATGTGGGCGGTACCACTACACTGCTGGTGACAGGGCTAGAAATGTCTCCCCCTTGTTCACCTTCCACCGCGATCATATCTTCTTCTCCTTCTTCATCCCCACCAACAGCAATGGGTGCAGTTTTACTTTGTTGTATGCTAAGTAGGTGCGCCTCCCACTGGATCATGTGGTGTTTTTTGAGCTGACTTGTTTGGCCTCCGGTACCATAGTTTGTACCAAGCTTACCCCGACTAACAGCTTGTCGACAAATTGAGCATATAGTAACGTTCTCCTCCTTACTGCTAACCAAAAAGAAGTCCCAAACTGAAGAGGTGAAGTTTCTGGCGCTGCTGGAGGTGCCACTTTCAATGCCAGGTGAACTGGAGGGTGGGCGTGGAATTTGACTCTGTGCACTTACAGTACCACTACCTACTGAGGTGGTGGTTGAGCTGGATGTAGGTCCCTGCCGGGCCTTAGCAAATGCAAATATGGAAGCTGGAGGTCGTGTTGGTGTTACCTGTGTTGGTGGTATCCGTGCCACATCCCTCACAGCAATTTGGGATGGGGTAATAATAATGTCGGTCTCCATCTCCACTGGGGCAGGAGTGATGTTCATGATGACTGGCTCGTCATCATCCTCCTCTTCTACATATTCCTCCATAACTCTAAGGCTTTCTGGAACCTTCCTTTTCCCTGGCCTTGTCGCGTGGCGTGCCTCACTCTCAGACTGAGCTGGTGGCTTCCAAGTGGCATCTAGATCATCAGAAAGGGGGCTTGAAGAACAAGTTGGACTAACCCTCCTTTTCCTTGCTGGGGATCTGGAAGACAATGGATCTTCTGAAAGAGTGGCTTGCTCTCCTTCCTCATAGGAATCTCGATTTCCTGAACTGCCCCTACTTCGGGAGGAACAACTACTATTGAGAGCGGTGGTTGCGGCTGTTGTTGTGGCTGTTGTTGCCCACTTATCTGCTGAGTTTCCTCCTGCGTTGATTGGGCACTACTTTGCGATAACGATAAGTCAATTTCAACATCACTGCTCGTTTGCGTTTGCGCAATTAGACTGGCTGCCTCTGCGACTCTCATGGACTTGGGCCTAGGTTGGTGGGGTGGGCCCACTGATGCGGAGGTGCTGCTCCCAGCTTGGTCCCCGGACACCGCTGCTGCAGGCGTAATTTTTTGTTTCCCAAAAAATATCGTGGGCGGCACACCAGTCTTGGTAAGTGCCACTTCCTTCTTCCGTTCCTTCTGCTCACTGGCAACTTTCTTGGTACTGGAGGACCTGGCAACTTTCTTTGGGGCCATCTTCTTCAGATGTCAGCAGGACGCAGTTGCACAAGTTGCAGAGATGTCTGTGGCCACACGTCACGTGACGTTGTGCGCAGCAGGACTTCTGTCTGGCAGTACAACGGGTGATGATGATGACAGTGACACCTCCTCCTGAGTCTTTTGTGCACCTAAAAGCAAAGAAGCCAGAGGAACATCAGTGAAATGTTGCATTTGTTGTTGTGGTTCAATTAATACTAGTACAAATAAACAATTTTTTTAAAACTCAGTTTAAGTTATAATTTTTTTTTTAACAGTGTAGCCATTTGTGAGACTTTGACAACAGGGGCTTTCATGGTATACTGTGTACAGTCAGGAAGGATAGGAAAGAAGAAGAACAAAAACAAAAATACAAATGGAATGGAAGTGGAACCTGTTTGGCATTAATTTGCGCATCACGTCATTCAGGGAGCTGCAGCTGGCAAAGGGGATGGAAGCAGTAAGCCAAGAGGAACAAAGGAAACACATGCAGGCCTATATGGCCAAAGCAGCTCACTTATAACTACCACTACAAAATGGCCACCAGCCACATGGACACTCACACTCAGTCACAAGCAACAAGCATGAGGCCTGGAATTTTTTTTACTGAAACAGGCCTATAACAGCCAGGCAAAGGAGGCATGCTAACAACACAGCTTTAATGCAATAAAATGTAAAAACGAAAATCCACAGGGCTAAACAAGGTGTGCAAGTTACACAACAACCACACCACACACACACACACACAACAAAGGCATTTATTTAACACACACCAAAAAAGTGAAATACCCCCAAAAAAACACATTTTGCAATTTAATCCAATGCCATCCATGCCCTAAATGATGTTTATCAACAGACCCCACAGAAACAGTTGTTTCATCATGCACCCATGACTACCTCTGGGCCTACTGGATGAAAGGCCTATTGCAGACTAGGCCACAAGCTTGCAGGCCTATGGCAAAAGCACACTGCCTGGCTTCAAAATGGCCACCAGCCACATGGCCAGGCCCACAACAACAAGAGGGAAGACAGACAATGCAGGCCTATGGCAAAAGCACACTGTCTGGCTTCAAAATGGCTGCCAGCCACATGGCCAGGCCAACAACAACAAGAAGCCTAGGCCAAAAAGGTACAAAGGAAACACATGCAGGCCTATATGGCAAAAGCAGCACACTTATAACTACCACCAGAAATGGCCACCAGCCACATGGACACTCTCAGTCACAAGCAACAAGCAGGAGGCCTGGAAAACAATGAACTGAAACAGGCCTATAATAGCCAGGCAAAGGAGGCATGCTAAACAACACAGCTTTAATGCAATAAAATGCAAAAACGAAAATCCACAGGGCTAAACAAGGTGTGCAAGTTACACACACACACACACACACACACACACACACACACACACACACACACACACACACACACACACACACACACCCCCCCCCCCCCCCAAGGCAATTATTTAACACACACCAAAACAGTGAAATACCCCAAAAAACCACATTTTGCAATCCAATGCCATCCATGCCCTAAATGATGTTTAAATTCAACAGAACACACAGAAACAGTTGTTTCATGCACCCATGACTACCTCTGAGCCTACTGGAAGAAAGGCCTATTGGCAGACTAGGCCACCAGCTTGCAGGCCTATGGCAAAAGCACACTGCCTGGCTTCAAAATGGCCACCAGCCACATGGCCAGACCCACAACAACAAGAAAGGGAAGACAGACAATGCAGGCCTATGGCAAAAGCACACTGCCTGGCTTCAAAATGGCCACCAGCCACATGGCCAGACCCACAACAACAAGAAAGGGAAGACAGACAATGCAGGCCTATGGCAAAAGCACACTGCCTGGCTTCAAAATGGCCTCCAGCCACATGGCCAGGTCCACAACAACAAGAAGCCTAGGCCAAAAAGGAACAAAGGAAACACATGCAGGCCTATATGGCAAAAGCAGCACACTTATAACTACCACCAGAAATGGCCACCAGCCACATGGACACTCACAGTCACAAGCAGCAAGCAGGAGGCCTGGAAAACAATGAACTGAAACAGGCCTATAATAGCCAGGCAAAGGAGGCATGCTAAACAACACAGCTTTAATGCAAAAACGAAAATCCACAGGGCTAAACAAGGTGTGCAAGTTACACAACAACCACACCACACATACAACAAAGGCATTTATTTAACACACACCAAAAAAGTGAAATACCCCAAAAAACATATTTTGCAATTCAATCCAATGCCATCCATGCCCTAAATGATGTTTAAATTCAACAGAACACACAGAAAGTTGTTTCATGCACCCATGACTACCTCTGAGCCTACTGGATGAAAGGCCTATTGGCAGACTAAGCCACAAGCTTGCAGGCCTATGGCAAAAGCACACTGCCTGGCTTCAAAATGGCCACCAGCCACATGGCCAGGCCCACAACAACAAGAAAGGGAAGACAGACAATGCAGGCCTATGGCAAAAGCACACTGCCTGGCTTCAAAATGGTCGCCAGCCACATGGCCAGGCCCACAACAACAAGAAGCCTAGGCCAAAAAGGAACAAAGGAAACACTTGCAGGCCTATATGGCAAAAGCAGCACACTTATAACTACCACCAGAAATGGCCACCAGCCACATGGACACTCACAGTCACAAGCAACAAGCAGGAGGCCTGGAAAACAATGAACTGAAACAGGCCTATAATAGCCAGGCAAAGGAGGCATGCTAAACAACACAGCTTTAATGCAATAAAATGCAAAAACGAAAATCCACAGGGCTAAACAAGGTGTGCAAGTTACACAACAAACACACCACACACACACAACAAAGGCATTTAACACACACCCAAAAACTGAAATACCCCCAAAAATACACATTTTGCAATTCAATTCAATGCCATCCATCCCCTAAATGATGTTTAAAATAAATTCAATACAGACCAAAGGAACAGTTGTTTCATCATGCACCCATGACTAGCTCTGGGCATACTGGCTACCCACAATCATTTTTTTAAAATGATGAAAAGTACAAGAATTGTAGTTGCAGCAACTGCAATGCCCCAATCAAACAAACAACACCAACTTACTTGTAAAATCTCAAATCCAAAAGTCCTCAAATCCAAAAGTCCTCAAATCCAATGATATATGATGCAGCAGACACAAAGAGTGATCCTTCCAGCTCCAAATCCAAATGAAAAGTGAACAGGACATGGACAAAGCACTGGGAGGAGCCTGCTGGACAGGAACAGGAAGTTGGAGACTCTGGGGCACTTCCTTCCTCTCCCAAAAAAAAGTTTTTTAAAAAAAGGACTCCTTGCACAAAAAAGTACAGCCAAATGTCAATCTGAGGAGTTTTTTTCATCCAAATCATCATTTTCGAGAAGGTTTTATGCTGCTCGCGATATTCTTCTTCTCCAGACTGCAAATTTTGCGTGTTTGGCATCGCAAGCTTCACCAAACTTCCGCCGGATGTCCGATGGCACGTCCGAATGACGCGTTTGCGATCGCACACTCTCGAGGGCTCGTGCGGCCGGCTACCAAAATCTTGAGGCGCACGCGAACAGATAGGAAAGCTCGTAGGGGAATGCAGGGATCCCGGTAAGTCGCTACCGCGCGTGCGAAAACGCATTTTTAAAGCGTGAACAAGGAAAAAATTCCGCTACGCCGCGGATCGTGGAATTTTCTGTAATTCCGCGTTCTACGCAGAATGGCCAAAAATACGCAAATTCCGCGAGCGGAGCGCATTTTACCGCCCAGGCCTAGTGGACTTACGTGACTTGAATAAAAACATCTGGGTGGATAGGCAGCCACTTCCCAATATTTCTGAATAGCTAACAACGAAAGGAAAGGGATCAGTGTTTAGTGTACTGGACATGTCGGCTGCCTATCATCAGGTGAACCTCCACACACAATCGAGGCATCTTACATCCTTTGTGACACCATTAGGAGCTTTTCGTTATAAAAATATGCCTTTTGGGTTTGCTTCAGCTTCGGCTGTTTTTCAAAGGATAATGAAAACATTTTTGGAGATATGGAACAAATTTTGTGTTTTCAGGATGATACCCTTATTGTTGGAAGGTGTGGGAGTGAACATGATCAGTTGTTTGAAGAGGTGATGGGAAGGTTGGAAAAGTATGGACTTACCATAAAGAAAGAGAAATGTCAAATAAGAAGAAAGGAAGTGACGTATTTGGGACATGTAATCAACAGGGATGGAATTAAACCGAAGAAAAGTATTGTGTTAGCTATTGAAAGGGCACCAAGACCTGTTGGCAAGGATGAACTGAAATCCTTTCTCGGACTTGCGGAATATTGTTCCAAGTTCGTTGGAAGGTTTACAGATGTTGTGGAACCTCTTAGGAGGTTGATGAAAAAAGAGTCACCGTTTCTGTGGGATGAAGAGTGTGAGAATACCTTTCATAAAATTAAGCAAAGTATCATTCAAGCACCCACGTTGGGACATTTTGATATTACAGCTAAGACGTTTGTAACCACAGATGCTAGTAACGTGGGCATTGGTGCAGTGTTATCCCAGGTTAAGGATGGAGAAGAGTATGTGGTGGGTTTTGCATCTAGAAGGTTACAAGGAGCAGAAACAACATATTCTGTCATTGAAAGGGAAGCTTTAGCTTGTTGTTGGGGGATTAACCATTTCAGATTTTATGTTTGGGGTTTGCCCTTCAGAGAACGAACAGATCATAAGCCATTAACGTATATTTTTAAAGGTGGGAGGGGGCTGGAAGGAAATGTAACACCCCGTATTTCTCGGTGGCTATTGTCTGTGATGGAATTTAACTTTGAGGTGCAGTTTGTGAACGGCAGTAAAAATGTGGTTGCGGATTACTTATCAAGGATGCCTGCTGGTGAAAATTATTGTGTTGGGGAGGTATTTGGTGGAGATGAATGTAGGGTAGTAGGACACAGTGCTGTTGGTATGGAAGAATGGAACATAGCTAAGAATAATGATTTGGTGATGAGTGAGGTGGAGCGTATGGCAGTACAAGGATGGGATGGTGTGGGGTTGTCTGGGCCGATGAAGGAATATTTTAAGGTTAAAGAAGAGCTGAGCATTGTAGATGGAAAGTTGATGAGAAGGAGCCAGTTTGTTCCTCCAGAAGGAGTTTGTGCACATATTGTTGATATTGCACACAAGGGGCATCTGGGACATAGAATGACAAAGAGGAAGGTAAGAGAGTCTTTTTGGTGGCCAGGAATGGATGGTGTGGTTGAGGACAAGATAAAGAACTGTGTGGCTTGTAGCAATAGTGATGAGACTAAAATAACGAGACAACCTCCTTTGGGGTGTGTAGTATTTCCAAATAAACCGTGGGAGAAGTTGGCTGTTGACTTTTTGGGACCTCTAGCGAGATTGGGTTCTTGTTGTAAATATATGTTGGTGTTAATCAACTATCATACCAAGTGGTTTGTAGTGAAGCCGGTTGAACAAGTGAATACTTCTGGAGTGATTGAGTTCTTTGAAGAGACATTTCTGGAGGAGGGAATTCCGAAGACCATAGTATTGGATAATGGAGTACAGTTTATTTCCAGGGAGATGACTAGTTATTTTGCAAAAATGGGAATTGTTCATGAGAGGGTGGCTTTGTTCCGACCACAGGCCAATGGGCTGGTGGAAAGGATAAATAGGTTGATCATGGAATATGTGCAGTTGTCTTTGGCAAATGGTCTTCTGTGGAAGAGAGAGTTGAGGAGGATGATTTGGGCGCATAGGACGACTCCCAATTCTGTCACTGGTGTGTCGCCTTTTCTATCCTTGAAAGGTAGGGAACCAGGTGTCAAGGAGTGTCCTATTTGGTTGAGGGGAAGGAGTGATGTGATGGTAGATCGCGAAGAAGTGAGAAGGAGAGTGGAAGGTTCTCAGATTAAGAATATGGAGTATTACAATAGGAGGAAATGTGTGAGAGAGCCTGTGATTCAGAAGGGAGATTGGGTTGTTGTAAGGAGAACTGGTTTTGTGCGCAAAGGGGACAGCAAGTATTCTAATCCCTGTAAAGTGATGGGTGTTAAAAAAATGTGGTAATTTTGGATGATGGAACGACGAGGAGTATTGGGCATGTGTGCAAAGTTTGAAGACTTATATATGTTATGTGCATAGTTTTATGATGCATACATGAAAATATGTACTATAGGATATCCTTATTTTGCTTGTTTTATGTTATGCCTATAAAGTTTGTTTTTTATTTATTTGTTAAATTTTCTTTCAATTCTGTGAGGGGGGAAGATGTGTTGTGTTGACTAGAGAATGTTGGGAGGTTAGAATGTCATGAGGGATGACATCAGAGGAAGGGAATCTGAAGATAGAGACAGGCGGTGGATGTACCGGCTGGGGATGTGAACATTTTCTTTTAATAAAGAAGACATCTTATTTGGAGAAGACTTGTGAGTGTCATCTTTACACTCTTGCAAGCCACCTTTTCTGTCTGGGCCTCTGGAGCGACTTTTCCAGGAGCCGGGCACCACAGGCATAGTCCTAGTGAAGAGTCCAAGGAACAGCAAGTGATAGCGCAGCCTCTCTTGCCAGGCCTGAGGGTCAACCGGGCAGTCCTTCAGTCCTTTCTCCAGTCCAGATGTGATCTGAGGTCAGGGTGTCATATTTAAGCCCATAAAGAGCCCTGCGGGAGGGGAGGGGGGGTTGTGTGATGGGATCACTAGCCAATGGACTTCCTGGATCCCTCCTGCCTTATGACGACTTCCGTCTATATTTGGCATCTAGCTATCCCAGAGTGCATTATTCTGCCCACTCTCAAGATGTCTGAACACTTCCTTTGGTGTGATGAGCTTGGTAGGCCACCCCAGAGTTGTGGTTACCTGTGGGTTATACGCCCACAGGAAAAAACGGTTTGCAACTCGTTTCCCCTCTCTGTTCCCACTGCTAGCTCGTCAACCTGAACAAAGAGGCAGCTCCTCTCAAGTGTGGTTGTCATTTGCCTATGTAAGACAGCTTTCCTTTTGAAGCTTGCCTTTTGGGTCATCTCCCTATGTGTAACACCTCTCTCTGCGGCAGGCCTTTATTGTTCGCAGGCTGGGGAGTTGTTCACACCACTCCCCAAGGGGGCAGAAGACTGTCTGGTGGCCACCAACTGCAAATGGCTACTGGATAAACTGAGCTAGAGTGTGGTAACTTTCTAAAAGTTGCTTTTCCTTAAAAGTGACATTAAAGTTGACTTGGGCATCCAGTTGAGTTTAATGCCACGGTTCATTTGAAGTACCATTTTAGTAATCCCATTTAGAAGTTATCATGGCTGAGAGGTCACCCTGTGACCATGTACTAGCCTCCGGGGCTATTAGATTTTCCACAGTAAAAACGACAATTTGGGGGTTTTACTGTTATATATTAAAGTACATGTCCTACTTAATAATATACAACTCCCTGCCTTAGGGCTCGATAGGCTTTCCTTAGGGGAGACTTATATATATTGTAAAGGGAAGTGGGGGCTTTGCCATAGGTTTAAGTGGCAAAGTCAAACTAGCCATTTAAAAGTGCCCCTCCAGGGTGCAGTAGCAGGCTGGGAGCCATGTTGTAGTTTGTCACAATCGGGGAGTGCAATCAGTGCTGCAGCCCTGGGTGGAATCCTTAACTCGCATGCACTGAGTACCTCTGGTACCATATACTAGGGACTTATAAGTAAGCCAGTCTATGCCAATTAGGGGTAGCGAATTCAACGTACATTTTGTAAAGGGGTTGAGCACTGGCACTGAGGTCTAGTTATAAGGCCTCAGTGCACTCTGAGTCAAAAAACCAGCAGCATCAGTCCAAAGCTTTTGGGGGTGATCATGCAAAAAAAGGCATTTCCTTACAATATTCACCTAGAAGGCTTCTCTGTGGTTCTATAGCTATGGCAAATAGTAATCAGAAGAGTGTGCAACCAGGGCGAGTACCTATTTTAATAAGACTGGGCAATGAAACAGCATAGTTTAACTTAATGTGCATGGTGGGTAGTGTATAGAATAGTTTTTCCCCTGACACAAACTCTCCCCATGCCCTCATTCTCTCCAGCACGAAAAACAAAAGGGTCCACTCTATTGCGTCAAATGTTTTAGCTCCATCCAGGAATACAGCCACCACCTGTACCGCTGGTCTCAGGTGCTATATTACTTAAAATAAGGTACATAGGTCGTTAGTATACCCGGTATAAAACCTGATTGCTCTGGTAGTGCCTATCCTGTTATAAGTGTTTGCAACTGGAAAGGTAGGCTCGTAGCTAATATTTTCATATCGGTATCAATTAATAATAATGGACAGTAATACTCGCATATGGATGGAGATGGGTTTAAGCAGCATCAATGCAATGCTTCACGTTATGTCTGGCTTTTTCATAAGTTTTCAGTATATGTGGCGCTAGTAGATCTATGTATTCTTTATAGCAGAGGTCTTCAAACCTTTTGATGCTGAGACTGCCTTGTCAACAGTTTTTAGGAGTTAGGACCCCCTACTGGCAAACATTTCTAGAACCTGGTACTCCTCATCATCGACAACCATAAATGCCCCCAATTCCCACATCAAGTAATTTTTACGGTGGGGAAATAATATTAAACGGTGTTTAGCAAACCAAAGGTCAGTGAGCGTGGGGACATGGTCAAAAGTGTAGCTCAAAACGAAGGGCCTCGTTTATTAGGAATTGGCATAAGGCAGTGCCTCAAGTCCTCTTGCTGCACTGCCCTACGGCAATGTGAAAGGGCAGGAATGCACTATATTTATGAAATATGGTGAATTCCTGTCCTTTCCACTTAGGTGGTGCACAAATTGCTGCCTAGCACCAATGTAGGCAGGATTGTTTTTGTGCAGGAAGGGATACCTTCCTTCACAAAAACAATCCCGAGAGGTGTTTTCCTCTATGTGAGCTGTAGAATGCAGCACACATGGAAAGAGGAAAAATGAGGAGAAATGAAAACATTTCTCCTTGTTACGCCTCCGCTGGGGAAGGCGTAAGGTTTTGGAGTTGCGCCAGGTTTACGTGATTTTTGTAAAACTGGGCCAGCATCAAAATCAATGGTTGTTGCATGGGAACAACCACGCAACACTCATGGAACGCCTCCTTGATGCAGAGTAAGGCAATGCAGTGACTTGCCCTGCTTTGTCTTACTCCATATCTATGAGGCCATGGAAAGCCATGCAGGGCGACTTTGCGTCGCCTCATAGATATGGTTGAGATGCTTGTGCAGCGGGAGCGTCAAAAAAAGTGATGCTCTGGCGGTGCAAGCCTCTCATAAATAAGCCCCAAAATATTCTGCACGTTTTTTGGGTGTTTCACCATCATGTAGGTACATATTAAATAATGAGCTTAAGTAAAAAATAAATTTAGGGGTACTCTGGGCTGTATAAATACAATTACGATTAAAAGAAGGGACTTCACAGTTCTGTTGTTAAATCTTTGCACTACCATTAAAAAAAAAACATTTTTTTTTTTTATAAATCTTTTTATTGATGACAGTATTAACATAATACAAATATAATCATATTTCTGTAAACAGAGCATACATTGATTATTTCCCATCCAATTCTATCTAACCCATTTCTGGCATAAGTTTTCTAAGGTGTTCTGTTCAGTCTGTGACAGGGGGCAGATGGCGGGTCGTTTGCGGTGGTTCACAGATGTTTCCCCTGTATTCATTCCATTTGCCCCATATTTGTGTCCACTTCTTTGGATAGCCCCTCGATTCATATACTGCTCGTTCAATCAACATACACTAATCTAGGTCTTTCTTCCATGCTGTGAGTGTTGGTGCCTCTTGTGTGCCCCATAGCCTGGCAATATTACGTTTCGGGACTGTCATTCCCAATGTCACGCAGGCAAAAAAACAAATAAAATCTTTGTCATCACAAAGCTTGGAGTGATTCGATCAATTAAAGCCAGAACCGCTCCCAAGCAACCTTTACACTTGCAGATTTGGATTTCATTCAGGCAGTCCGGCATCCTGGCACGAAGGCTTTTCACAGCACAGGAGACTCAATTAATGAAACTTCAGCAGAAGCATTTTAATGATCGGCGCGCCCCCCTTCCCAGGACTCCACGGCGCCCCTGGGGGACGCACCCCACAGATTGAAGACCTCTGCTTTATAGTATTCTACTGATACATTGTCCCCACCAGGTGCTCTATGCTTTGCATGGACTGCCCCACTACTTTTATCTTCTCTACAGAGTGGGACAAAAAACACCAACCTGTGCTCATCTTCCAACCATGCTAATATGACACTGTCTAGATATGCTCCTATTTCTTCCTCTGGTACTTCAAGGCATGATGTGTTCAGCATATTATAGAATGCCCTTAACCGCTTCAGTATATTACCAGTGTCATACGTCCACTTACCATCTAGCCCCTCTATTTCACAATATTATTAGTAGTCAATGGCTGATTCCCCACTGTAGCAAACATTTTAATAGGGCGCTCTCCCTCTACATAGTTCCTTGCTGATGCATATTTCCCATGACAGTGCACTTTACCTTCTGCTACTTCTCTGTATTCGGTACTTTTGACATCAAGGGCTAGATGTACGAAAGTTAGGAATAGCGATTTCCTAATTGCGATTTTTTGCAAATCGCAATTAGGAAATCGCTATTCCTAATGTATGAAACGGTTTTGAGTTGAGACCTACCTCATGAATATTAATGAGGTAGGTCGCAATTTGTGACCCACTACGATTCGCTGCCACCACAGGGATGGTGGCCTACTGGGGTCAGCAGATCACCATGTCTGTGATTGCTTTTAAATAAACCAACATTTTTTTTTAAACGCAGTCCGTTTTTCTTAATGGGAAATGGGATCCATTTAGAAAGAAAGAAATGAAACTTTTAAGTTTTGGACCACTGCCTGCTCTTAAAAGATATTTATTCATAAATTCTTAAGGGGGAAGGGGTCCCTTAGGGACCCAATCACCATTTGCGAATGGGTTACCACCAACTTTGAGTGTATGGTAAAGTGCAAATGTTTTGCGATCGCATTTCAGTTGCAAAACATTTATACATACCAATGCGAATCGGTATTTGGAAGGGATGCCCAAAACACTCCCCTTCCAAATACTGAATGGCACACCCAAATTGCGATTCAGTAGCAGGTTACCGATCGCAATTTGGGCTTTGTACATCAGAAAATACATTTTTTGCATTAGTTAATGGCTCAATTCTGGAAATTGGGCCGTTTGCAAATGCAAAAATGTTTAGCCCATCTAGCCCTTAGTTCTGTCACTAGACGACTATCTCCGGTGGCTCTGAAGTCCCCTTCCAGACCTATCATCCTGCTCAGCCGAAGCAGTTTTTAATACCCCAGCATGTTTAGCAATGCAGTCACCCCGTATGTATACAGTAAATGCTTTCCAAAGCACCCCACTGCTATTGTCTGAGCCCTCATTAAGTTTAAAATTTAAAGTACTCTGCAATTGATGGCTCCAATCCTACTGTCCAACAAAACGAAGGAGAGGAATTGCCACATGCGGCTTGTTTTGTGTGGTCCTCGGACGTTGTTCAGCAACTGTCCTGCGGTGTGATCAGAAAGAGTTCAACTGATTCAATCCAGCCTTGGATGTTTTTACTACCCAGCCCATAATCCAGCTGCGAAAAGGTACCATGTACCGAAGAGTACAGTGTATAGCCTTCATCTTTGCAGTGTCTATGATGCCATATGTCAACTGCGGCGGCTCCTCCGCAATGGCAGAGGAGCTTTGCTTCACTGAGAATGAAAAATAAAACGTCAATAAAACAATTTTATTGTCGTTTTATTTTTCACTGGCAGCCGATGCTGCGGAGTATAGGGCAGTGTCTGAATTGGGTAGGGAGTCTGGGAGCCTGTGCTGGCCCAGGACTTCCGAAAGAAGAGCACCCAGGCGTCCAGTAGACAGAGTGGCAGTGGGAGAAGCAGATAAGTGTGTGTTTTTTATTTTTATTATTTGCCCCCGCTCTGCCTTACCATTTTATTTTGGCAGCAGGCTCTGCTGTATGTCAAGTGAGTCATGTTGTGCCATTGTTTGCTTCATTGCTGTGGCTGTCATCACTGGCTGAAAACTGGGACCTAGGTAGCTCTGGATATAGCTCTGGACCACCCCAGACTGCCTGTGGTTACTTTCTGATAAAAGTCTGGTGCCTCCACATTTAAACTATAAACATTAACATATTAATACGACTCTCTATCAGCTGCCCTTGAACAATCACATTAAACAATTCCTCATCTGTGGGTACATGCAGTGTATGGAAAGGAGTATTTTGTTTAATAATTATCACCACCCTTCTTGCATAGACAGGGTATGATGCAAAAATATCTATGCACACTCCATGTAGGGCCCTTGTTATGAGTGGAATCTTGATTCTGATGGAGTCCGTAGCAGCAACATTTCCTAACTGCACAAACTCTCTAGCAAATAGTGTATGAAGCCCAGCCATCCCACATATTTACTATATATGCTAAACAAATTCTTAGGCCATGGTATCTCAAATGTTCCTGCATACCCCCAACCACACTGACTCTCAGCTCATCACCAGGCTTCCAAATACCATCATCGGTCTTTACTTCCATAACTCCTGTCGAGCAAAACCCTGCTGAAGAGAAATCCTGTATATATTCTAACTCTATGCATGAGGGGGCCTGGAGGAGAACCTAACACCCAACAGACTCCGGTGGTGACCAGTCACCCCATGTAACAGGCTTGTTATTATCATGTAATATTTAAGTCAACCTATCTAAGTACATAAAGTATTAGACCAATAGAACACACTCTCAAAGTAGCACTGGTGAAGTATGGCTGCCCCACTTAACACCCTGTCTACAAATCACTAGGCAAATATTATCATCAGTCATTTTCATTTGACTCAGAGTTGTGAGTTCCCACTTCATCATGTGGAAACAGTGAAGCACGGGTCTTCATTTTCTTTAAAAAAGTGGAAACGGGCGGAAGAAGAATTGCACCCTCCATTGAATCATTTTAAATCTGGCAGGGTATAGCATTGCGTACTCAATAGTCTCTTGATTTAGCATTCTCCTATTGAAACTTTTACGTAATGGGGTTATAGGCTCTTTAAGCATCCTGTACCTCCTATGTAAAGTCAGGGAAGAAGGTAATCCTGGATACTGCCTATTTCAAACTTTGTTTCTTCATAGACCGCTTCAGAACTATATCCTGATCTCTTTAACTTAATAGCTGAGCCACTATAGGTTGTGCTGGTGTGCATGGTTGCAGCTTTGGCGCCAGCAATCTACACACTCTCTCCACTACAAATAGTGGTGACAAATTTCATCTATTGACTATGTTCATGAGCAGGCTTTCCATAAACGTTTCTATTATACCAGTATTTGTCATTTTAGTTATATCATGTTTACGTAGGTTATTCCTTTTTAGGTCGAGCTTAGGCAGCACATGCGCTGCTTTGTGTTGCATGCTGTATCCAGAATATGCGCTTCAAGTACCTCCCATCTTTTCTGTTGGCTCCTGTTAGTGCCCTTCCTAAATGCCTGCTTGTGTTTGGTGGATAGGCTTAATTAATTCCGCCTTTTGGTGTTTTGGACCCTCCCAGCCAATTGCCCCTGTTACGCGTGGTCTTACTCTTTTTTTATGTATGTTCCTTACTGCGCACTCTTTTTTTTCCCCCCTCAGCTCGTGTATCAGCACGGCAGCCACTTCAAAGATGCCTCGCTTCATGCTTTGGACAAGCAAGAATGTTTTGTTTATTTGTATATGTTTTGTCACTATGTGCGTCTTTGGTCCACTCGCATTAAATCCAACTGATCACATGGATTTATCTGCCTCACCATGGTGCAGGAGCCCCCTACTGAATATGATGAACCCCACCCCTCTCTCCCTCACCACACTCATCTCACACCGCCTACCTCCCCACAGTGTTCACTTCTCCTGCTCTGCCGCTGGCAGCTGCCCCACCCTCTCCTTTTCTTCCTGTTCCTCTTATTTTCTCTTTTTCTGTCTCACTCCTCACTTGCTGAAAACCGTAACTTTGACAAACGGCTCTTACCCTCTCTTTCCTCTCCTTTCCTTTATGTGTTCCCTTGTGAAATGGATCCAAAAAAGAAAAACACTTTTGCTGCAAATGTTGCCTTTTTCTGATATTTTCTATTCCACATTGCAGCATCGGGGTTCGGAGAGAAACAAAAGGTTCAAAAATGAAAAATACGAAAAATAAATAAAAAGCCAAATAAAGCAAGACCGTGTGGTAGCACAGTGGCCAGGTTGGTTTTATTCACACCCACACACATTAGCGCCACTTTACAGAGTTTACCAGTGAAGCACTACTTTCGTTTTCTCATCTTTCTATGAACAACATTGTTTTCCCCGGGTGGTGAAGTGCACCATTCCTGGAGGTACTGCAATACCTGGTTGATGTGTAGAGTGGAAAACATTTAATGTGATACCTATCAGCTGTTTTCCTTATTTTAGTTTATAAAATGTGTTCCGCGGCTCTGTGTTCAGGGATGTGGTCTTTTTAAACCATACTGCTTACGTTTTGTAAGGATATAAGCAATAGACATTGAAACGGCTCCCTTCCAGGCCCTGTAGTCATGTCCTTAACTTTTCAGGCAAAAAGATCTATTGGTTTCTGAATAATATGTGTAAAAGCGATAAGGTAACCATGTTGTGCCTGCTTACATTTCACATGCTTTACTTAATCTTGCATTCCCTATGGGTGTTTTCTTTTTCCAGGATGTTATTTTTTTTTTTAGGCAGCATATTACTCTTGTCTATTTCCCATTTTCTTGTTCTCCAGCGCCGCGAGGTCATACGAATGGCAATAGCGCAATGTAAATATGATCACTCTACTGCAAATAAAAAAAAACAAAAGTAAAAAACCTTGTCATTTTCAACACCAAGAGAGCTAACTTTCACAAATGCGAGACCGATTGCATTGCAAATGCTTGTTGATCTAGCGTCCAAATCTGCATATCAATCCTGGTGACTTGCTTGTGCAGATCTTTAGGCATATGATCAAAGCAAGTCATGAAGAAATCAATATTTCCATCAATAATAGACCAGCTGTGTTTCATATTCAGCAGCAATATTTTGACATCCAAGTCTTCAGAATGCTGTCCTCTGCCATCTGTCCTAAATGTTTTTTCTTGAATCGAAAGGTAATTTTGTTAGGTTTTGGTCTCTTTTCCCCATCTTTATCATTGTTTGCAATTGATCACCATTGTGTGCCTTTCGGTGTGGTCTGCAGCCTCTTTGTAGTTAAATAGCCCTCTAGCATAACCGTTCACTATTACCCCTGTCATGTTTCTCCACGTGCAACACTGAATTATTACACATCACATTGGATTGCGACTGCCTGGCTAGCACTCGAAGGACAGTGAGCCATCCCTGTATTTATAAAATGTATACTTCAATCTTCCAACTTGCTGAATCAGTGTGCCTTTCAAACATCTTTTTTTAATTTTTTTTTTATTTCAATCCACAGCAACAATAAATAAATACATATATCAAATCCATGACATCTTGTACCCAATCACATGGGGTTATTAAAAGGAAAAAATTCATAGTTAGATTAAAGCAGATAGAAAAAGAAACAAACACTGATACCTTTTCAGTCTTTCATATGATCAATCATGGGGCCCCATATATATACACACCAAGTTTGTGCTTTCTTACCCCTTTGACTGAGTAAAGGCTATGCTCCAAATTAAACATACTGTAAAACCTGGCCCTCCACATCTCGAAGGACGGGACATCCTGCTGCAACCACATAGAAGATATGCATAACCGAGCCACTGCCGTAGCTATGAAAACTAAATATCGAAATTCATACGCAGATAGCCCTTGCCGGAAGTCTTCCCCAATTCCTAAGAGCGTCACGGAGGCTGAGATCTATCCCGGTCCCTGTAACTTTTCACATGTATAAAAAATATGTACAATATCTGCGGTATCTGTTCCACAGCGAAAACATTTCCCATTGTTTACTCCGCCCCATTTCAACATCTTTGCAGGGGTATGGTACAAATTAAACAGTGTCTTAAAGTGTTGTGCTTTTAAATTGGCCGAGATCAAAATTTTCCCTGCTACATCTATCGATTGCTCCACAGACATACCCTGCTCTCCCAACCGATTTTCCCATTTGAAGTTTTACATATTGTTAGACTTGGCATCTTTTGGCGTGTTTCCCCTGAGTTTTTGCTTTCTGACCTCCTGGTTTTGACTCCGTTTTTGCTGGCGTAGTGTTTCTGCGAACTTTTATCACTGCTGATCAGTGGTAAAGTGCAAGTGCTCCTATGGTAAATTGTGTTATGGATTGGTGTTTCCATGATTGGATATTTGATTTACTTGTTAGTCCCTAGTAAAGTGCACTGAGGGTGCCAGGGCCTGTAAATCAAATGCAACTAGTGGGCCTGCAGCACTGATTGTGCCACCCACGTGAGTAGCCCTGAAAAGGCAACTCAGACCTGCCATTGCAGAGTCTGCGAGCAGTTTGTAACTGCCATGTCGACTTAGCCAGCGCACACACTTGCCAGTCCCTAACCTTCCCTTTTCTTACATGTAAGGTAGGCCAAGGTATCCCTGTGGGCAGGGTGCAGTGCAGTGTAGGCGAAAGGTAGGACATGCCCTGGTGTATGTGGCATGTCCTGATAGTGAATTACAGCCAATTTCGTTTTTCACTATTGCAAGGCTACCTGTTCCCCATAGGACAGAATGGGGAGTTTGTTTATAACATCTTATAAACATAACTGGCCCGGGAAATTAGGTAGGAAAATAAAGTTTAGTATGCCTGAACTCTGAATCTAAAGATGCATCTTTTAGTGAAGGTGATTTGTACATTCTGTGTTTGAAAATACCACTTTTAGAAAGTGGGTATTTTCTTGCTCAGTCATCCCGTGGGCCTCTGCTGGAATGTGGATTGCCTGTCTGGGTTTTGGATGACAGAAGGCTGGGGAGCAGGAGTGGATCCAGATAGTCTAGGTGGGTCAGGAAAGGGCTGAATAGACCTGGGCTGCAATTGGGGAAGGGGGAGGAGATTTACTTGCACCTCAAAGGGCCTGGTCTTCCTCTGACAACGCCGTCTCCACCTCCTGCCAGGAAGTCACACCAGAGAAGGCAGAACTGGTTCTGGCTGGGCACAGACACTCTCTGCCTAAGAGATCCCAGGATTTGGGGATATAAATATTGGGGCCCAGACCCCTGAACTTTAGAACTCTTTTGGACCAAGAAGACTGCCAAGAAGAAGAGCTGGAGAAGCTGTGAGGAGGAACTACCACTTTGTTGTGTGCTTTGCTGTGTTGTCCTGCAGTGGCTGCTTCTGTCTTGGGCAGTGAAAGGACTGGACTGGACTTTCTGCAATCTACTTTTGTGAGTTTCTCCAAGGGCTTGATGTAGAGCTTGCCCCCTGTTCAAGAAGTCTCAGGAACAGCAAAGAATTCAAGCTCTTCTGCCCTCAGCACTGGGGACTGTGTGTTCTGTGCTCCAACAGAAGAAGCAGCCCGACGACGTCGCTGCCAACTCCGTGTCCTGAAGGCACCGCAGAGGGCACCGCTGCAACGCCGCACCGCGACCCTGGTCTCACTGATGACGCCTGCTGATGCCGCTGCTCGCACCGCGACCTGTGGGCACCGCACTGCCTTGCTTCACGACGACGCCTTGGTACCCCCGACGACGACGCTCCATGCCGAAATCTACGCCGCTGCTTGCACCGTGGTTCGAGGGCACCTCTCGTAAAGTTACACGACGCACCGCCCTCATCCCGCACCGCAGCCTTGGCCTGCCGGCGCCATCGACTCCAGTTCGTCTAAGCTAAGCCTGACTACTCGTGCCAAGCTACCAAGGGGGTGAGCAGGGGTTCTTTTAGGAGTGTAACTCCCTTATCCTGACTAGAGTGGTGGTTTCTGCCTGGCTTTGGCACATGCCCTAGCCTACCAAAAATTCAATTTCTAACATTGGTTGTCAGCGGTGAGGATAGGACTTGCGTTTGCACTTGACTTACAGTGATTGGTGTGCACTACTACCATATCGCAGACCATTACGTGCCACATACTGATTCTTTTTCTTTTTGGCCTATTTTTGATCTGGCCAGTTTGAACTTGCTACTTCATCATGCCTGAATCAAGAGCATCATCTGTTGCATCCCTGGAAATTGCCTTTGAGGAGGATAGGTTGGATTCCTACAATGTTAAGGAATTGAAATCAATTTGCAAAAACCTAAAAGTCCAAGTCAGAGGCCTCACTAGGAAGGGGGAGATACAAAAGGCGCTGAGGGCCTGGGTAGCAGCCAGACATGCCAGCGAGCAGTCTGGTGATCTCAGTGGAGAGGCGGAGGAGCCTATTCCTAGGGTGGATGTGCTTTTGGGAGGGGGGGGAAACCTCCAGGCGAGGCAGCAGTGGCCTGTCCCCAGAGGAGCTGGAGGACAGGCGGGAAGTGAGGAAGTTCGAGTTGGAGAAACTCAGGATAGAAAGTGAGAGGGAAGACAAAAAAATTGCCATGGAGGAAAGGAAGATGATCTTAGACCATGAGCGACGTCTTAAGGAGCTGGAGCTAAGAAATAGGCCCAGCTCAGATGGTGGCAGCAATTCGTCAAGACAGGCAGACAGAATTGTACACATCCCTAAGAATGTAGGCAAGGAATTCAAGAAGGGGGACGACATACAAAGGTGGTTTCAGGGTTACGAGGCAGCGATACACATGAATGGGGTCCCTGAGGAGAATTGGGGAGCAGGATTGTGGCCTCTCTTTCCGGAAGAAACCTGGGATACTTTAATAGCTTTGGGTAAGGGGTATCACCTCACCTATCCCGACATGAAGGACGCCCTTCTCACTAAGTATGGTCTTACTCCTGAAAAGTACAGGGATCAGTTCAGGTCCAGTAAGAAGTCTGATGCCAACACTTGGTTGGAATGTGTGGATGTGTTTTGCCGGTCACTGGATGGCCGGGTGAAGGGCAGTAATGTGACAGATTTTCAGGGGCTCTACAATTTGATTGCATGGGAGCACTTGTCTAGTCTGTTTTGCAGATCTTCTCCAGCACCTAGTTGATAGTAAGCTGACTGACCCCAGGAAGCTTGCTATGGAGGCGGACCGCTGGGTGAGTACCAGGGTCCACAAGAAAGCGTTTGGGGGACACTCAGCCAAAGGTGGGCAGGGCCCCCAGCAGAAAAGTGGGGGGGGACAAGGGTAAAGCACAGGAGTTCTCTAAAGGGCCCCAAACTAACACCCAGGGTAAAGGTTCCCATCCCCCCAGAGATAAGAAACAAGGGGTCTCGTCAGGAAAGCCTGCTGAGACCTGCCCGCAAGTGTTTTGCATGTTACCAGGTGGGTCACATGAAGGGGGACCCCAAGTGCCCTAAGGGGGCACAGCCACCCATCGGTGGGCAGTCCAAGGTGTTGGCTAGTGTAGCGCTTGGGGGGGAGGAGTACCCACAGGAGGGTGGGGACCCCGCAGAAATGACCCTCGTCTCACTAGGGGACAGTGAGATGGTCCCAGGAAACCCGGTGCCCCCTAACACAAAGAAATACAGCACCTGGGTGACCATCAATGGAAAAAGGGTAGAGGCTCTCAGAGATGCTGGAGCCAGTGTGACCTCAGTCCTGTGTCACTGGTCTCTGAGAAGCAGGTAGTCCCAGGGGCATTCCACCAAGTAATTGCTGTGGACAATTCAGAGCGCCAGTGTCTAGTGGTGCAAGTTCCTTTCCAGTGGGGGGGGAGGGGTCTCAGGTCCCTTGAGGGTGGTTGTGAGCCCTTCCATGCCTGTATATTGTCTGCTAGGTAACGACCTGGAGCAGTCCTTATGGAAGGATGTTGAGCTCAGGTCTCACTTGGAGTTGCTTGGGTTGCCAGAGTGGGCATGCGTGTCCACTCGGTCAATGGCGGCCAGAGAGGGTGATCAAGAGGACTTGGAGCCTGAAACAGTGGCCCAAGTCCCTGCCAAGAGAAAGGGCAAGGGGCGCAGGAAACCAGCCCCTGAAGTTCCCATGGACCGGGAGCAGGCGGACCTTGAGGGGGACGCCTCGGTGCCTACAGGGGAGCAGGTAGCTGAACTGGGGGACATCTCTGAGCGGACCCATTGGCAGCAAGAATGGGGTCCCAACAATGAGGAATTCTGCAAGGAGCAGAAAGAGTGCCCTTCTCTGGAAGGTCTGCAGCGGCAGGCTGCAGACCAGGCAGCTGGTGATCAGTCCGGATCACATTGGATCTACTGGGAGAATGATCTCCTGTACGGTGAGCCTAAGGTCGCTGAGCCTGGGTCAGCCCGTCTGCTGGCGGTACCCCAGCGCTTCAGGACCTTCCTACTGGATCTGGCTCATGACGTGCCTTTGGCAGGACATTTGAGGCAGGACAAGATCTTTGACAGGCTTCTCACCCACTTCTTCTGGCCCCAAATGCAAAGGCAGTCAGATGGACATTGCAGGCCTTGCCAAACTTGCCAGGCAAGTGGTAAGAGTGGGAGGAAGGTCAAAGCTCCTCTCCAACCTTTTCCAGTGGTTGGAACGTCCTTTGAAAGGGTAGGGATGGACATTGTGGGGCCACTGGATCCCAAGACAGCCATGGGCAACAGGTACATCCTGGTCTTGGTGGACCATGCCACCCGGAGGCAATCCCTCTAAGGACAACGATGGCGCCAGTGGTGGGCCGGGCGTTAATGGGGATCTTTTCCCGAGTGGGGTTCCCCAGAGAGGTGGCTTCTGACAGGGGGACCAATTTTATATCCAAGTATATGACATCCCTGTGGAAGGAGTGTGGTGTAACCTACAAGTTCACCCCCCCTTACCACCCACAAGGTAACGGTCTGGTGGAGAGATTCAACCAGACCTTGAAGGGCATGATTAAGGGTCTAACAGAACCCATGAGGCGTAAGTGGGACGTCCTCTTGCCGTGCCTTCTCTTTGCATACAGGGAGGTACCACAGAAGTCTCTTGGGTTCAGTCCCTTTGAGCTTCTGTATGGTCACCCTGTGAGAGGACCTCGGAGTTTGGTGAAGGAAGGCTGGGCGGCAGCTCCCAGGAAAACTCCCCAGGATGTGTTTAGTTACATGCTGGCCTTCAGAAACCAAACTGCCGACTTCAGGAAACTCGCTCAGGCGAACCTAGAAGCAAGCCAGGAAGAAATGAGGAAGTGGTATGACCAGAATGCCACTCTGGTCGAATTTCAACCTGGGCAAAAAGTGTGGGTCATGGCCCCAGTGGAATCTTGTGCCTTGCAGGACAAGTGGACTGGGCCATTTGAGGTGGTGGAGCGCAAAAGTGATGTCATCTACCTGGTGGATTTGCGGGCTCCAAGGAACCCTTTGAGGGTCCTCCATGTGAACCGCCTCAAGCCCCACTTCGAGAGGTCCGAAGTGAGCATGCTCTTGGCGACAGATGATGGGGTGGAAGAGGAGAGTGAACCTCTCCCTGACCTCCTGTCTACCAAGGAGCGCGATGGGTCAGTGGAAGGTGTGATCCTCTCCCCTACACTGACTCCAGAGCAGCAGAGCGACTGTCACCAATTGTTGGGACAATTTGCCCCACTGTTCTCCCTGAGCCCAGGTGTTACTCACTGGTGTACCCATGACGTGGACACCGGTGACAGCCCTCCTGTGAAGCACAAGATTTAGAGGTTGACTGACCGGATCAAGGCCAGCATTAAAGAGGTCTCTAAGATGTTGGTGTTAGGGGTGATCGAGCCTTCCAACAGCCCTTGGGCCAGCCCAATGGTCTTGGTCCCAAAGGCTGCTGCACCCGGTGCCACTCCAGAACTGCGGTTTTGTGTGGACTACCGTGGGCTCAATGCCGTCACCAGGACTGACGCACACCCCATCCCCAGAGCTGATGAGCTCATTGATCGGTTGGGAGCTGCCAAGTTCCTCAGCACGTTTGATTTAACGCCCGGGTACTGGCAGATTGCCTTAACCGATAAGGCCAAGGAGAGGTCAGCATTTTCAACCCCAGAAGGACATTACCAGTTCCGGGTGATGCCCTTTGGGTTGAAGAATGCCCCTGCCACCTTTCAGAGGTTGGTCCACCAGGTGTTGGCTGGGCTGGAGAATTTCAGTGCCACCTACCTGGATGACATCGCAGTAGCCTCACGATCAAGGCCAGTAAGTGCCAGATCGGGCAGGGTTCGGTGGTGTACTTGGGACACCAGGTAGGAAGCGGCCAGGTGGCGCCCCTACAACCCAAGATTGACACCATTCTGGCTTGGGAGCCCCCCAAGACCAGACAGAGGTGAGGGCCTTCTTAGGACTCACCGGGTGCTACAGGAGGTTTGTTAAGGGGTATGGCACCATTGTTGCCCCCTTAACAGAGCTGACTTCCAGGAAGCAGCCCAAGAAGGTGATCTGGACTGAGTCCTGCCAGAAGGCTTTTGATGCGCTGAAGGCTGCCATGTGCACGTCACCCGTGCTCAAGGCACCGACTTCTCCAAGGAATTCGTTGTGCAGACTGACACTTCAGAGCTTGGAGTGGGAGCGATGCTCTCACAACTGAACAAAGAGGGCCTAGACCAGCCTGTAGTCTTCCTTAGCCGGAGACTACTCCCCAGGGAACAGAGGTGGAGTGCCATAGAAAGGGAAGCTTTTGCTGTGGTCTGGGCACTGAAGAAGCTGAGACCATACCTGTTTGGAACTCACTTCCGGGTTCAGACAGACCACAGGCCCCTCAGATGGTTGATGCAAATGAGGGGTGAGAATCCAAAACTGCTGAGGTGGTCCATCTCCCTACAGGGAATGGACTTTACGGTGGAACACCGTCCTGGCACAGAACACGGCAATGCAGATGGTCTGTCCAGGTTCTTCCGCCTTAGTGAAGAGAACTCCCCGGAGGGTGGGTAGTTCTCCCTACTTTCAGCTGGAGGGGACATGTGTTAGACTTGGCATCTTTTGGCGTGTTTCCCCTGAGTTTTTGCTTTCTGACCTCCCGGTTTTGACTCTGTTTTTGCTGGCGTAGTGTTTCTGCGCACTTTTCTCACTGCTGATCAGTGGTAAAGTGCAAGTGCTCCTATGGTAAATTGTGTTATGGATTGGTGTTTCCATGATTGGATATTTGATTTACTTGTTAGTCCCTAGTAAAATGCACTGAGGGTGACAGGGCCTGTAAATCAAATGCTACTAGTGGGCCTGCAGCACTGATTGTGCCACCCACGTAGGTAGCCCTGAAAAGGCAACTCAGACCTGCCATTGCAGAGTCTGTGCGCAGTTTGTAACTGCCATGTCGACTTGGCCAGTGCACACACTTGCCAGTCCCTAACCTTCCCTTTCCTTACATGTCAGGCACCCCTAAGGTAGGCCCAAGGTACCCCTGTGGGCAGGGTGCAGTGTAGGCGAAAGGTAGGACATGCCCTGGTGTGTGTGGCATGTCCTGATAGTGAATTATGGCCAATTTCGTTTTTCACTATTGCAAGGCTACCTGTTCCCCATAGGACAGAATGGGGAGTTTGTTTATAACATCTTATAAACATAACTGGCCCGGGGAATTAGGTAGGAAAATAAAGTTTAGTATGCCTGAACTCAGAATCTAAAGATGCATCTTTTAGTGAAGGTGATTTGTACGTTCTGTGTTTGAAAATACCACTTTTAGAAAGTGGGTATTTTCTTGCTCAGTCATGTCGTGTGCCTCTGCTGGAATGTGGATTGCCTGTCTGGGTTTTGGATGACAGAAGGCTGGAGAGCAGGAGTGGCTCCAGATAGTCTAGGTGGGTCAGGAAAGGGCAAAAAGACCTGAGCTGCAATTGGGGAAGGGGGAGGAGATTTACTTGCACCTCAAAGGGCCTGGTCTGCCTCTGACAACGCCTTCTCCACCTCCTGCCAGGAAGTCACACCAGAGAAGGCAGAACTGGTTCTGGCTGGGCACAGACACTCTCTGCCTAAGAGATCCAAGGATTTGGGGATATAAATATTGGGGCCCAGACCCCTGAACTTTAGAACTCTTTTGGACCAAGAAGACTGCCAAGAAGAAGAGCTGGAGAAGCTGTGAGGAGGAACTACCACTTTGCTGTGTGCTTTGCTGTGTTGGCCTGCAGTGGCTGCTTCTGTTTTGGGCAGTGAAAGGACTGGACTTTCTGCAATCTACTTTTGTGAGTTTCTCCAAGGGCTTGAGGTAGAGCTTGCCCCCTGTTCAAGAAGTCTCAGGAACAGCAAAGACTTCAAGCTCTTCTGCCCTCAGCACTGGGGACTGTGTGTTGTGTGCTGCAGCAGAAGAAGCAACCCGACGACGTCCACGACGTCGCTGCCGACTCCGTGTCCTGAAGGCACCGCAGAGGGCACCGCCGCAACGCCGCACCGTGACCCTGGTCTCACCGACGACACCTGCCGATGCCGCCACCGAGCCGCTGCTCGCACTCCGACCTGTGGGCACCGCACTCCGCACCGCCTTGCTTCACAACGGCGCCTTGGTATCCCCGACGCCGCCGCTCCACACCGAAATCTACGCCGCTGCTTGCACTGTGGCTCGAGGGCACCGCTTGTAAAGTTACACGAGGCACCGCCCTCATCCCGCACCGCAGCCTTGGCCTACCGAAGCCAGCGCCATCGACTCCAGTTCGTCAGCCGACGACAGCGCTTCAGCAACGACGACGCCGCTGCTTGCACAGCGACCTGCCAGCACTGCGAGGAGCACCGCATTCACCTCGCACCGTGACCCTGGTCTCACCGACGACGCCATCTGACGCCACCAGCAAGCCGCTGCTCGCACCCCGACCTGAGGGCACCGCACGCTGCACCGCTGCACTTTGCACTGCAGCACCCGACGCCTGCCGGCGCCAGCGCTCCTGACTCCAACAAAGAGGAGATCGATCTGCAATGCGTGTGACTTCGAGGGCCCTGACGACTCCTGCACCGACCTCCAGAACCGACGCCTGCGGACGCCGTGCTTTCGGAAGCTCAACGAGGGGTCGCCGACGCCCTGCATTTCTAAAAGGTACTGTTTGCGGGTCTTCCCGACACCGTAGCTGGCCCGCAACGCCGCGGTCAGCCAGAACTGTTTGGATTTGTTTGTTCACGATGCCGTGATAGCCCTGGATGGAGCTATCGACATCAAGGAACTGTTTTTTAAGCATATTTTGATAAATGAAGATTTTTAAGTACTGTATTGTGGATTTTTATCGTTTTTGGTCTTGTCTTAAGTATATAAAAATATTGTATATTTTTTCTAAACTGGTGTGTTGTCCTTTTGTAGTGCTTACACTGTATTACTGTTGGTTATGTGCAAATGCTTTACACACTGCCTCTAAGATAAGCCTGACTGCTCGTGCCAAGCTACCAAGGGGGTGAGCAGGGGTTCTTTTAGGAGTGTAACTCCCTTATTCTAAATGAGTGGTGGTTTCTGCCTGGCTTTGGCACATGCCCTAGCCTACCAAAAATCCCATTTCTAACACATATCAAGATCATCCCTCCTTGTCTCTAATAGATTGTACAGTGCCCCTATCTTGCCACGGCGCCTAATTGTTTCTACTAATTTATATGGTTCCATCATGATTTGTCGTTTGCCCAAGAAATCACGAATTTGTAAGAACTTAAAGAATTGATTCTTAGGCAGGCAATACTTGTCAGCCAATATTGAAAAGGAGGAACACAGACCCCTTTATCGTAAAAATCCCCAATTTGCGTAATGTCTTTAAGTTTCCAGCTATCGAGCGTCTGATCCTAGAAGATCGGAGGCAGTAGTGCCTTTCAAACATCTTGTGAATATGTGATGTCTTTCGTCACCATTTACATCACTGCGCTCAGTTGCAAGTGAGACCATCTGTAATGCTCTCGTGCACAAAGGTAGGATTACTATCCAGGCATGGTGGTACCTAGCATTCATATTCACAGCAGCTATGCCCTGCTGGATTATTTCCAACTTACACATGTAGACCTCAACATTCCAACAGATGCAGTGTACATCACATAAAGTGATCTTTCTAGTGCACTCGATGCCAACTACATCAGGCAGGGACCATCCTCACTCATTTACACCACCTCAGGGCACCTTACTTGCCCTAGCCTCCTCACAGTTAGTATTTAGACCTGGTGGTGGACGATTAATGAATCTGCTAACATATTGGTGCGCTATACTCACTTCAGTGGGATGTTCATTCTGCACATCGGCGGTATGCTGTGCGCCTTTTAACTGTCTCGTCGGTCACAACACTCTGCGTGACCCTACATCCTGTGCATAGTGGGCTCACTCCATTTTTATTACGCTGTCATTGTGTAGCCAGGTCATCGCCTGTTTACGAAGGATGTTATTGGGTCCAAAGAGAATCTCAAAAGTGCAGCCATCTTGGCTTCAGGCGCTCTGCCCCCCACCACCTTCATAAGAATAGATAATATGAAAATGATGTCCATTCACTCACTTTCATGATGGATCCTACTGGATCTCTGAGCAGTGTATTCTTGTTGCTGCACTAATGGAATGTGAAGACCAATGTGTGCCCAGCCTAGTTTCAACATTCTCTCAACCAAGCAACATCACATGCAAATGGATGAGGACACTGACTCAGACGACCTCTGCGTGTTGATTATTTTGTCAGCAGAGTTAACCAGCTAATTTTGATGTAAACTTTTGATGCAAATGATAAATTGACAAAACAAAATAGAATAATAGCATTCAAATATTGATGTAGAAGAAAGCTAATCAAAGTAACAGGATACAAAATACAATCAATGCATGTTCAAGGATATTCAGAGGAGCTTGAAAAATCACGACTTTGGTGACAATAGTGTCAAGTTTTAAGTCTGTTTCTCTTTGTAATAGTTTCCGTCATAGATACCACTGCTTTGAAATGGTTTAACCACCTTCAGGAACTGTTCATGAAAGAATCCCTTTCCGTTGAATGACATTTCCTCGCAAAAGTCTCTTCAGGTGAATTATTTGGGCAAGTAGATGAAAAAATACAGGCGGACCCAGGGTCAAATCCTGGATTAGAGAAAACTAGAGACGACGTATCACAATTCCTTCGATTCTGATTGGTAAGCACTGGTTCACTAAGAAGGATTGACACCAATGTAGGCCTGTACCATGACTCCAGATAATGTTTCTAAGGGCTCTAGTAGAATTTTGGGATTCACTGTATTGTATAGAGAGGGTGAGGGTTTCTTTCTAGCCCGCTTACAATGAGGACTGAAATTGCTCCCTTATGCCCACTACAGCCTGTTTCCTGTCCCTTGGTGGTCTGAAGCCGACTGGTGGCTATGCAGTCTCTTTAAGTTGATAAACGGGAAGTAAGGAAAATGGGTTGTATTTTACCAAATCTTCATGGTGTACTCCCAGCTTTTTTAATAGTGAGATTATTATAGAGTGCTTTTAGAGCGCTGGGGTCCACATTTTGTAAGTTTGTTTGAAGTATTTGCATAGCACCAACCTAGCCAAAAGGCAGTGGAACACTGTACAGGGTCAAAGACAATGACATTGGCAATGTGTAATAGGAAGGGCAGATGGTTTGTGGACTGTTGCTTAATTATGATGAAATGTTCTTCAAGGAGATGAGTCTACTGCTCTTTCCGGCATTGATGCAGAGTTGGGCCAGTCTTGATGGGTACCAGGATGCTGATCCAGATCCGCGGCTACGTTTTGTCTCTTTGTTGAAGAGAGGTATTGCGAACCACTATGATATCAAGTCTCAGCACGTCCATGTGGGCTGTCAGGGAGGACATCTAAAATATTTCCGTTGGAAGGCCTGAGCCATTGATTTTTGTGGATGCCGTGATGATTTAACCACAATATGGTATGGAGTAAGTGGAAACTGTGGATTAGATCTTCGTTGGTAATGGGGGGGGTGGGGGGAGTTGAAGGTTGATGGTTGTGCATTTTCTTGGATTTGGTTACCACATGGAGGTTTGTAAAAGATTTACTGGCCTGGTTTGCAGCAGGCTGATTCAGCCCATTTAGTGCACTTTTCTGCTCCTAAAATAGCCATGTTTCATATCTATTTTACATCGGGCTTTCTCAGATGTAGCTGACTTTTTCTCCACTACCTTTCCAAGTTGTGTCCAGTGTTTCAACCTTTTTAGATTCGCCAATACTGTCTCAAACCACTTGTTATATAACTTGGCGTTTACTCTCGTTATTGTAAGAATGGTTGAGCTGTTGGCAGTGTCTCCTTGTTCATGGAGGCAACAAGAAGCCTGTTTCTTACAATGATACGTCATAGCTTTCTGCTCTGATCATCTCTGTATCCAACAGCGGAGAAAAGCCTGTTGGAAAGTTAGGACATTTCTCAGCTGACTACTGCCTCTGAATGGCTAATGGAGCCTGGGCGAGCTTCTACTCAAGCCAGGGAGCAACTGAATCTATCCCAATCCTGCCAACCTTTTCTGAAATATATGGTAAGGTATGAGACGTTGCATTATTTTTAAACCTTTTACTGCTCTATGGAAATCTTCATAACATTTCCCTATTGTTATTTTTGCAACAATTTATTGTGCATGTATCCTTATTCAACATTATGAAATGATACTGTAGAAGACATACTTCCCACGAAACAGTTGCTCACAAGTAGCACTAAAGGTAATCCTGCATACATTTTTAAGCCTGAATATAGCTTAGGGCCTAATGTAAGAGTATCTGATCACAAAATACAGGTTGCAAACTGCAAAAATTACTGGTTTCAAACTGCTGCAAAAGGTTTTTATGAATGTACTAATAGGTCGGTTCCCAAAAATCTGATTCATAGTGGGTTGGAATCAGACTTACCTAAAGAATATTAGTGAGGTAGGTTACAAATTGCGACTCTCTATAATTGATGCCATCACATGGTTGGTGGCCTGCTGAGGTCAGCAGATCACCATGTCACTGATCACATTTCAATAAAGTAAACCTTTTTTTTTAATGCAGCACATTTTCCTTAGATGAAACCAGGTTGCATTTAAAAACAAAAGTTTACTTTCTCTTTATAGGTTGTTTGAGAGTTTGTAGTGGTCCCATGTACCACTGGCTACTCCGAAACAAAAACTTTTTTTTTTTAACATTCACAAATGGGAAAGAGACCCCGAGGAACCCCTTCCCTTTTGAAAATGGGTTACCACCCTAATTTGGGGGAGGCCGGGGTGGATATCTTTTGAGTGCTTTATGACTGCTATTTCGGTACTAAACCATTGATACATAAGGATAGGAATCACTATTTGGAACAACAACACAATCCTTTCCAATAGGGATTCTTTAATCCATTTTAGGAGTCAGTAAAAAGTTACTGATTCCTAAAATGGGTTTAGTTCAGTGCTTTAAATGAGCAGGTACTGTCAGGTCCTGAGTACCTACACTTCTTTATTTTGAGAGAGAGAGTACTTTCACATCTCAGCAGGGATGCAAAACTTTTAATTGGAGATTACCGGCATTTCTCAGAACCAAGTAAGTACTCTGGTATAGGGTACCTCAAGTACCTGCACTTTATTTTTTTTATTTCAAGCACTGGTTTAGTATATTACTAAAAGAATTGGAGTGTTTCCAACCCAAAAACTGTTTTGTACATCTAGGGCCAGATGTATGAAGCATTTTACCGGTCGCAAACGGGCCGATGGGCCGTTTGCGACCGGTAAAATGCATTATGCCATGTACAGAAGCAAAATGCTACTCAGTAACTTGTTACCGAATCTCATTTTGCTTTTGCGATTTGGTATTAGGAAGGGGCGTGTTTAGGGCGTCCCTTCCTAATACCGAATAGCACTGGTATGTATGAATGTTTGCAACTGGGAATGGGGTCGCAAAACATTCTCAATTACCACCAACTTCAAGTTGGTTGTAACCAATCCGCAAACGGGAAGTGGTCCCCAAAGGACCCCTTCCCCTTTGTGAATGTGGGTGCCAATATTTTTTAAGAGCAGGCAACGGTCCCACGGACCACTGCCTGCTCTTAAAAAATGAAAAATTAGCTTTTCATTTTTATTTTTGAAATGCGTCTCGTTTTCCTTTAAGGAAAACGCGCTGCATTACCAAAAATTAATATTGCTTCATTTAAAAAGCAATCACAGACATGGTGGTCTGCTGACCCCAGCAGGCCACCATCCCTGTGATTGTAGCCATTCACAATTGGTCGTATATTGCGACCTGCTTCATGAATATTGATGAGACAGGCCCATTTGCGACCCACTGCAAATCATTAACAGTGTCAAACACACTGTTGTACATCGCAGTTCGTGATTTCCTAATAGCGAATCACTAGAATTTGCTATTAGTAAATTGCAAACACGCGATTTCGTATATCTGGCCCCTAGCCCTTTAGTATGCAAGTTGTGAATAACATGGGTCCTGTTGGGCTTCACTGCTTTCTGTGACACTGAAAATTCTCACTAAAATGTAAGTGCAAGCGAAGCAGGTGATGGAAAATAAGCACATTTTGCAAACCTTAAAGAACAAAAACCTGGAACTTCACAAAAATGTGTCGATGTACGCCATACACGCCAAAAGACCCAATTCAACGGGAGACACGATTTTAAAAGCCAAAATTTGCTTACGTTTGTTTGTCTCCCCCCTGGAATTCCCTCTCCTTCAATAGAAGTCAATGGGGTGAATACCTTCTTCTGATTATTTTTTTTATTTAAATCTCCCACTTTCCTCTTCTAAAATGTTGGCATGCATGGGGTACACATTGCTAATTTTAGCCCTTTGAGGCTCCATATCCAACAGTTTATATTCCTCTTCCACAAATAATTTCCTACGCGTGGAGGCCTTGCTGATGGAAGGGCCCTCCCAGGTCAACACGTCACCTGTTGCCCGGTGACCAGAAGTGGCGCGCACTGGCCCGCCCAGAGCTGGGCTCCAGATTTACAGGCGGGCACAGGTTGCTCTCCTGATACGATTCTGTCTGCAAGGTGGGCTGGCCAGGCAGTATTTCTTATTGCCAGTTTTTTGTTGCTTTTTATGGGGGCTCCTAAAACTGTCACTCACATACTCGGGGGACTCACACAGCTTCTGGCAGTTCAAATAGACCAGAAGGAACATGCTTTGTTTGAGGAAAGTCATAAAAAAGAATTATCAATATTTTCCTCTGTAAATTTTAAGCTGATAGTAAGTGCTCCCTAGGCCCTACCGCCAAACAGTCCTCGTGTGCTCATCCGCTGGGCACTCAGTCCCTGCATTCATGCAGTGACAGTAGTGTAACAGCAGTGGCGTTGAGACTATGATATTTGGGGTGTAATATGGTTGCTAGCGGCAAAGCTGGGTTAGCAGTCCAAAGGCCCAGGGACTCGTCACCCCAAAGTTCACAGGGGAAATTTCACTCAAATTACAGGAGTTGCAAACAATGGCGGAATCTGCGAGTGTAGCAAGAGGGCCACCCCTCGGGGTAGCACCCCCCCAAGAAATGTTTTCCTACAAATTAAGGCCCAACGGTGCATTGAACAGCAGGGTATGCCACAGAGACTGGCCATTAAGTTAAAGGTTAGAGAGAGTCTTGGCAGTGCTGGTCTCGGGGTGCAGAGATGGGGATCGATCACCAGGAGCTATGTTAAGGGAGTTTACAAAAAGTATATGCTGCAGCTGAAGACGCAGACTTCTTAGACATTGATGGATTGAGCTCTGAGAGGGGTCCCAGCAAGTCCCCACTCCTGCAATCTACCATTTTACCTCAGTGTATTACTGAGATCTTTACTGTTCTCATGCCCGCCTTTGTGTTTCAGCTCAACGGTTCATTCTCTCTACCTAGCAGTACCTTTGCTTTACCTCTTTTCTGCCCGATCTCCCTCGGTTTTCACCTCTTCCTGCTTTCCATTCTGCCCTCTGTGTTTTCCCGATTTCCCATTTTCTTACTAATCAAAATGCATTTCTCCTCCCACCTTTCTAAATCTGCAAGAGAATCCAGTGGTATGAACGCCGCCTGTTCAGGCGCTCTATGTTTGCACACTGGTAGTGACTGGTACCAGTGCCCACCCGCTTCCACCCTTGAGTTTCTGGTCTGCCTTTCTGGGCACATATACAGAGACCTCCTCATGTGATGAGCTGCCAAGTAGCATTGCTGGGTTTGGGAAGATCCATTCTCCTGCGACCAGACTGCAGCCACCTGACCCTCACTCCAGCGGAGAGCAATGCGGCCACCAAAACAGCAGCTGGCCAAGTGGCTGCATGTCAAATACACACAAGGTGTAGCTTGGAAGGATAGTTTAGGATGCTACCCAGAGCTATCAGCAGTTGTTGGACTTATTGTGTGTGATGTAATGTCTTGATGGGCCATAGGTATGTCCAGACGTGGGTCCGTGCTCATTGTGCCACTGGAAGAAAGCTACACCTGACTGAAGAGCCCCAATTATGGCAAAACTGGACTTGAGTTGCTTGCGTTTCGGTTCAGGGAGGAGCCGGCGGGCAGTTCAGGCTGAACTGTTCCTCTTGGAGTAGGGTTGAGAGTGATTTGCATATGGCTGGGTCCCAACTGAGGTGGCATGGTGAGCAAAAATATTATGGGTTGGAATGCTATCCAAGCGATTGCTAGTGGTTAGACTTATTGCAAGCTTTCCTCCATCACCTTTTGTGTGTTTGATGCAATGCCTGAAGTGGCAAGGGTATGTCCAGATGTAGGTCACGTGCTGACTGACACTGGAGCCAAGCTACACCCAACTGACGAGCCTAAATCGCAGGGGAAACCGGTCTTGGATTGTTTGTGTTCCGATTCGAGGAGGATCTGCCCTAGCAATTCTGGCTTGACTGCTTCTATTGGAGCAGGGTCAAGACTGAATTGCATATGACTGGGTCCAAACTGAGGTGGCATGGTGGGTAAAAGAATGATGCCCTGCGCGTTTGCCAGTGGTTAAGCTTATTGTGAGCATTCCTCCCATCACCTTTTGTGTGCAAGCTGCTGCATGATCAACATCTGGGGTCGCATTGCTGGAACCAGTAGATGGATTTTCCATTTTAACCACAATTGTTCTAGACCTAAACCTATCTGATGTCTGCCTCAGACTGCTTTTCAGGTGCTGCTAAGGTTATCAAATCTTAGCAGATTGGAAAACAAAGAGGCTGTAGAGGTTGAGAATGTAGGCAAACTGGGCTCTCATGTAAGCAAACGATGCATAAGAATAATGGGGCCATGTTATGATACTGAGCCATTAGCTCTGAGCCACTCATAAAACTGAGCCATTAAAAAATTGATCCACTGATATACCAAGACAGGGATGACACCAAGTAAAACTCAGCCACTGAAAATACCGAGCCACAAATGGAACTGGGCGCTCGTTGACCGCAAGTCACTAACAGGGCTGGGCATTTTTTTATCCACAGGATTTATAAGCAAATTGTCACAAATCTTCTGATTTTAAAGATATGCTTCTAACTACAGCACTTCAACAGGCTAATAAAAAATTGACTGCAGGCGGTAAGTTTACAATGGTCCATGGACAGCTGTGAGAGGTCCCTTCCATACACACGTCTTAGGCAGTTTGCAAAAATCATGGAGGAGCTTTTCTACTTTATACCAGCAGCCAATCAGAATGTGGCAAACACATGGCCATATTCTGATTGGTTGCATGTGAGATCTACCAGAATGCTGAAAGAACAGAAATCTGATTGCTCATCCATTCAACCACCAGAACAGGTCGGTGTGTTAGAGCCACAGCCAATCACAGTTGCTATTGTTTGGCCACACCTCCGTGGACCACACTTTAAGGTCCAGTAGGATGCAGGTAACTGAACAAATATAGTTTTCATGGTTTGGGTACAAAATCTGCACATTCTTGTTGGTTCACTTCCAGTGCTGATTTTGGCTTTTCTTAATGCAATTTCTCTCCACAGGTGGACTGAAAATAAGTGCCTATATCTCTTGCGTTGGTTTTCTGTGAATTTCTTTAACCTGCCCCATTCCACTAATAGTGATAACCAAGTGATGATACAGAACCATGATGCAATACTGAGATGCTTGCTAGTACTCAACAACTGATGATAGAAAGCATCTGTTAATACCAAGCCATTGTTAACACTGACTCAGTGATAATATTGAAGCTATTGATAAAACTGAGCCGTTGATGATACTGAGCCATTGATAATACTGAGCTGTTGATGATACTGAGCCATTGATGATACTGAGCCATTGATGATACTGAGCCATTGATAATACTGAGCCATTGATAATACTGAGCCGTTGATGATACTGAGCCGTTGATGATAATGAGCCATTGATTATACTGCGCCATGATAATAGTCAGCCAGCAATGATACTGAGCCATTGATTATACTGAGCCATTGATTATACTGAGCCATTGATTATACTGAGCCAGTGAGGATACTGAGCCGTTGATGATACTGAGCCGTTGATGATACTGAGGTATTAATAATAATAATGAACCATTGATAATATTGAGCTACTAAAATATGAATCCTTTAATTAAACTCAGGCAATTATTATTTTGAGACACTGGTAGTGCAGTCGCGACACAGGCTGAGTGATGTCACAGTAGGTCTCAAAGGCCATGCAGACACCATCAAACAAAGCAATATTCTCCAGTGTCTATGGTGGGTATTGTTAGCAGTGCATGAGTCGTTAAAGAGAACTGTTTATTTCATCTACATTGAGTGGCCCTCTTTAAAAGTGAGTGTGTAACTAGGAGGATGCCAGGAGGCAATTATCGTAGCGTGGTATTTATGTAAAGTACCACCCTCTAAGATGATTCTGGTTGCTCTCCGCTCCACCCCAAAGGAGAATGAGTGGAGTCTAGTAGGGAGGTGATCATCGCCTGCTTGCCTTGACAAGGAAGAGTATATGTCTTGCATCTTCCCTTTACTCTGCAGGTAGGGCTACATCCCCCATCCAAAGGACTGCTCCCTGCTGACGAATGCCAATCATCGTGAAACAGGCGTTCAGTGATGTCCAGCACTGGCTGCGCTGATATCAGGAGGTGAACACTTACTCGATGGTGAGTTGAAACCTCATCAAGAACTGCATATACCATAATGCACTGGTAGGGCTGGTCCATGCAGGACAGCAGGGGGCGCCCACACCTCCTGTCAGTTCTTAGAGCACTCCTCCTCCAATCTGTCCAATGAGAGACGCTCCAGACAGAGTCTACTGGAGAGAAGTCTAGACTTTTGTGTGGGAAGGAGATCGAGACAATTCTCCAAACCCATATGAGTGATTATCTGGAGATAATGGGTAATGAAGTATTTACCTAAGCTAAGCTTTGAATATAAACTCCCCAGAGGTCTCCTCAACAACACTTTTTGTTGTCTTTACTAACTTGCTTAGAACTGATGGAGATGCACAAGCTGAAGATTCATGAGTTTCCTTCTGACACGGGACAGCCATGGAGAATATGTTGGACTATCGTGTTTTATTACGTTCATTAGCAGTGCGTGGGAAGTGGACCCAGCCTATTTAGCCAAAACTCGAAGTAGAAAGGTTGTCAAGCTCCAAAAAAGATGGAATGTTATTTGAAATAAGCACTTCCTTAGGCTTCTTCAGATATATCATTTGTACAGTCTAAGTGACAGTGAAATGGATGTAACCCTAGACGTCCACAGTGAACGTCAGGGGCCAGCCACCACATTATCAACACACCTACAACTAAATCCCTAAACTATATTCCCTGCCTCAGCCGGAGTCATCACAAACATTAGTGAAAGGCCGTTCCGCCCTCCTTTTGAGAAACAGGACCTAAATAGTAATAATTTGGCACCAAGTCCACCCTTTCCTCAAAGTAAGATGTCCATTTGAAGGTATACCTGGCTCCGACAGTCATTATTTTACATTCGGCAATGGTGGGTACAAGGATTTGTGTAGGCGAAAGTTGAAGACAAGCTGAACGAGTAAAAGAGTAATCTTCTGTATTGGTGTCTGGCACCATATCACCTGTGGAGAGCAGTCATAGTACTTTCTTCTCCTTAATTCTATGCACATTTGTCTCTTCTTTCTGAAAGGTCTTACAAAGGCAGTTAAAGTATACTTAAAAAAATAGACCGGTGCTACGTCGCTGCCTTGGTGCATCCCTTCACAACCCTGAAGCGACTCCATAATTTGCCCGTTTCCCCTTAGAGTATATATATGCTATGTATCCTGAATAGATCTTAAGACAGGCCATAACAGGACTGCCTCATCCCCCAGCTCTCTTCACACTGTCCACAGCAGTAATCTAAAGATAGAGCCTTAAGTGTAATGCTTGTTTATACAGGTTACGAACAGTTGTGTCTTCGACAGTGTCGTTGAGAGACTGATGGAAACTTATTTCTCATGCCATTATGAGACTCTACCTTTGCCTCCCTCCCCAAACTCTTTACCAATTTTCATATCTCTCACCAATCACGGTTGAATCTGGTTCATCATTCATCATTTCCATCAGCCTCAGGGCAGGTACTGTTCACCAGAATCATGAGAGCGCTCCAGCTTGTTTGCGTGACACATATAAAGTTGGACCCTCTTAATAATACTCAGTCTTGCAGGATTGTGTGGATCTTGGGGGCATAACACAGGCCCCTGCGGTAAAGGGGGCCCCCAACCCTCCAGGACCACCAATTTAGCCCAGAGCCAATGAATAACTGCAAACTATGGGAGACTTGGGAGGCCCTCACCACATTCTGCAGGGGGCAAATCATTTTGCGTTACGTCACTCGTAGACCTTTGCCAGCCTTAGGTATGTAAGTGGATTTAAATTCCATTGATAGGAAGGACAAGACTGCAGCCCACATCAACCTTCAACCTTCACCAACCTAATGAGTTGAAGATTATATTTTCTCAATTTCCAATTAGTGGTGTTTAAGAATTAACCAATCGTTAATGGTTGCGATTTTAGGTCTTCCTAATAGGAGGCATGCTTAGAATCATGAAAGAGGTTGGTTACCTCTGTCTGAGTTCACGTGGAAACTCCCATCTCCAGGGAGGGTCAAAAGGATCACCTCTTGGGTCCAAGGTCAAGCAATGTCAACCGCGGTGTCAGTATTTGTAGCCTCTCAGTCCACAAGCCATTCCATTTCATGCACTCTCAGGAGATGTAGAGAAGATTAACCTTGTCCACACATTCACCGTAGCCGGGTGATATTTCATGCCATTGATTGTGAGTAGCTTGATATGTGTGTTCCCTTCTACCCCTGATTCTCAACAGTAACTCGCTCACCTGGGAAATCTCTGCGGTTCTGTTGCTTCATTTATGCACTGTGCTCCTTTCTTCTTCTCCACGGGAAGCTTTGGTTTTGATCCCAGAGCTCTGGTGTGCTCCGGTTCTAGGGTCTGTCTTGCGTACAGCTCTTAGTACAAGCCTGGAGCTCATTTCACGGTCAGGATGCGCCTTTCCTTTCTTGGTTACAGGGTTTGTGATCCAGCATCTAATCGTGTTTTCGAGTGTCCTCTCAATGTGACTCTGAGTTGTTATGGGTTGTTATCCATCAACGCACTTCACATATCACAAGCATGTGTATGATGTGCCAAATGCTTGTGATGGAGAATGGTCCTAAAATTATCAACTTTCAGAATTACACAGATAATACACTCCAAGAACATGTAGCATGAGGTGAATATATTATAAATATTTTTGACATTGTGTCAAACATGTAATACTATGCTCATTTAATGCCAGATTGTTTTGGTGTGTTCCCTTCTCTATTTATTTGTTATTTATGGGGTTGAAAAACAAACTTTTAGATATCCAGCAATTTCAACAACATTGTACAAAAATGATGTTTGCGCAGTGTGCTTAAGAATCAACTTCAAACTCTTTCAGTGACTCCCTTTTTAGGTCTCTCTTCGGACAGCGCATGGGCTGTCTGTTGTGAGACACTATGTTACCTTACAGTGGGCTTGGAGCCTGCCCATTACTTACCATTGGCTGGCTTCATTGTTGCTCTCATTTATTTGCTTCTGATTTGTTAACTTGTTTCAGGTGCTACTTTTTTCCTTTTGTTTACGTTCTCTGAGAGTGTCTGTGTTTTCCTGCTTTCTCCCTCATGTACAGCTCCCCCTCTACTGCTATCACTGCCCGTCTGCTCCCCCCTCCCCTCATGTGCTAGTTCCACTCCACATCGCTTTTTCACCCTTATGCTTCTCCCCCACCTCTGCATTGCACTTTCTCTCATTTGTTTGCTCCCCTACACTCCTCTCTCTTTCCGTTTGCTCAACTGTTTTCGTTCCCTGCGCCCTCCATGTTGCTTCCTCCCACCCTCACCCTCATGTTGCTTCACGTCCCCCTCCTATTGCTTCCTGCCCTCTGTGTTGCCCCCCCCCTCTGTATTGCCCTTCTCTCATTGATTCCCTTCCCTACGCACTCCCTGCGTTGCTTTGCACAGTTCCTTTGCACAGTTCCTTCGCACACACCCTCCGGATGCTTTGCCCCCTTCGTTTTGCTTTCCCCCACAACTGTGTTGCCCTCTTCTTTGCTTCATCCCGCCCACACTACTTTTTTTTAACTAATCCAACTTGGATTGGCCAGCAAAAATAATGCTTGCATCCTTTTTGAGGCATGTGTATGCTTGGAGTGTACCAAATAACTGGACCACTGTTAGAAGCAGCACACAACATATGTAGCTCTCTGTCACTGGTAGGCCAGACACTGTCACAACTCAACTTACCATCACGGCTGAACAATGAACCCAAATCTCGTGCCCGCCATCACCACTGTCAAAACCAAAGCTACCATGAAGCCATCCACTCAGGGGCCCCATCGGACCCTTGCCCCCTCCACGAAAAGAGACTGACAGATCATTGAAGCGCTACCCACCATCCTCAATGCCTCCATCAACTCAGCCACATTTCCAAATACCTGGAAACATGCCACCATCATGTCCCTAGTCAAGAAACCATCTGCTAACTCAGTCACGCTCTCCAGCTACAGACCCATCTCCCTCCTACCATTCCCGGCCAAGGTCTTAGAGAAACTAATCAACTGACCACCTCAGGAAACACCAGCTACTCGATGCAACACAGTCCAGATTCCGACTCAACCATAGTACAGAAACAGTACTCATCACCGCCACAGATAACATCTGCATGATCCTTCACAGAGGAGACACAGCAGCTCTCATTCTCCTGAAACTCTGTGCAACATTTGACACAGTCTCACACACCATCCTCGCCAGGAGTCTGCATTAGATTGGCATACAAGGGCCTGCACTCCACTGGATCTGCTCCTTCTTAACGGACAGAACACAAACTGTCAGCCTGGCACCTTATCCCTTGGAAGCTCGCAAACTCATCTGTGGAGTGCCTCAAGGTTACTCACTCAGCCCCACCCTCTTCAATGCCTAGTTGATCCTTTTGGCCAATGTCAACAGCACACAGGACATCAACATCCTCAGCTATGCCGAAGAAATACAACTCATACTCTCACTCTTGGACAAGACCGCCAACACAAGAAACAAGTTAATTGTCTGCATGACTGAAGTTGCTAACTGGATGAAAGCCAACTGTCTCAATCTCAGTACTGACAAGACAGAAGTAGTGATCTTCGGCAAGAACAGCTCACCATGGGTCTCCAACTGGTGGCCGATCCAACTAGTACCCACATCCACACCAAGCACCCACCTAGGAACTTCAGAATCACCATCCACAGCAAACTGAGCATGATTGCACACGTCAACAATCTCACTCTATCCTGCTTTCACATCTTGAAGATGCTGAGGAATATCTTCTAATGACTTCCAAGCAACACCAGAAGAAACGTCACTCATGCCGTAGTCACAAGCAAGTTGGAATACGGGAACACCATCTACTCCGGGATCACCAAGCAACTCATTAGAAGATCACAAACCATTCAGAACTCGGCAGCCAGACTCATCATCAACCTCTCACACAGAACTCACATCTCAGGGAGCTCCACTGTCTCTTGATATACTAATGCACACATTTCAAATTCCTCACACAGTTATTCATAGCGCTACACAAAGTAGACCCCACCTACCCAAACAGTTGCATCTCCTTCCAGCTACCACCCAGACATCTCCGCTTCCCATGACTCCTACTAACACACATCTCAAATATACACCGAACCAGCAAGGTTGGTCATGTGTATGTTTCTGCAGTGAGTAGTCAGGGCTAGCGTTGTGTTGCTGTAAAAACATAAATCACGGTAGGGAACTAAAATCTAATGATGTAAAGATCCTCAACAAGAATTCAACAGACAAATCCACAATGAGATGGACTCTCGCCCTAAATCACAAACATGTACAATTGTGCCCCACCTGGTGTTAGTAAACCAAAACACTTTTTACCAGAACGAGTAAAGCAAAGGGCTTTGCCTCATCCTTCTTCAGCCATTGGCTTCTTTGGTTCATGAGCTTTCTGCCATTGGCTTGGGACATTGTCAATCACATCTTCGATCAGCCCAGAGCCATTGACCTTCACTTTTTTTCTATTGGCTGCTTGAGAGTATACTTCCACCACCACTAGAATGCATGACAGACTGTTTTATATCTGTAAAGTGCTTTCTGTCATAACTCTTTTAGCAAATTTATTTTAATTGTTTTCACTGCAACATACATTACTTATTGCTTTTGTCAGCACTTAAGTGGCAATGCGATATATTTGTATGTCTTTCCTCACCGTTTACTATTATCTGGTTCTCTATATAGAGATTTAGTCTGATGCCCTCCTGTTTGGATTCTGAGATCGAAAAATGTAATCAGTATTTGCCGTTTTCCAAAACAAAGAGTTTCTGCTTGGAGCTACCAGGCCTCACTCAGCTGCCCCCTGCTCTTTCTAGCACATGGTGGGAACCTGCCACTGCTTGGACCCCTGCTCCTAGATCAAAGGCACGTGGGTAAGCGTGCCCCGCTGAGAAGTGAAGGCTTATCACCCGAACACGAACTAACGAGATTGGCATGGACCATGTGTACGTGGGCTGGAGGCCGCCTCAGTCCTGGCCCCAGTGGCCCTCAGGTCTCACAGGAAGGCTCAGACCTGGCGGGGAGGAAGTAAGACCATGGTTGCTGCTTGGAGGTATGAGGGTATTGACCTAACCCCCCATAGACAGACTAGGACAGACACACAGGCTAAACCCCAGCAGGCGGCCGAGAACAAGGAACGTTGCAAGGGCTTTCCATGATGGGGGCGCACACTGGAGGAAGTGGAGAAATTAAGCTAAGAATTCCAGCTCAGCTGGGACTCTACAGACAAATAAGGCCGTGGGGTGAGTGTAATGCAGCGGGGAGAGGCTCGAGACAAACCCAGAAGAAGGATAGTGCAGGAAGGAGGTAGAGGTGACTACAAAGAACTGATTAAACTGAAAGAAGGGGTTGTGGTCCCGAAGGCAGAGTGAGTGGGTCTTATGTAGAGGGGGGAGGAGGATGGGGGCAGGGATCGTTTGAACAACTGGATTAGAGGTTGGTCCGGTGTATGTTTCGAATATGCGATGTTACATCGCATGCGGTACAACGCATGCAATTACAACGCGGTCGTTACAACGACTGCGTTGTTACAAAGCATACCATTACATCGCAAGTCGTTTCTACGACTTGCTGTAGGGAGCGCGCTGGACTTAGGAACAGTATAATTTACTATTCCAACTCCAGCGTGCGCAACAGTAGGGAAGGTGTTGGAATAGTAAATTATACTATTCCTTAGGTTAGAGCGCCCCCTACAGCAAGTCGTAGAAACGACTTGCGTTGTAATGGTTAGCGTTGTAACAACGCGGTCGTTGTAACGACTGCGTTGTAATTGCATGCGTTGTACCGCATGCGATGTAAACGCTGCTTCTCCTCACAAAGTGATGTCTCCGATGGTCTTTGTGGAAGTGCCCCACCCCATGCAAACATGGCACCCTAAAGGAGTCTTGTGAGCGCCATCTGGACCACATCTGCCACGTGTCTTCACTTTCCAAGCGTAAAGGACCTTCCATTATATGTGTCCCACTGGGTTGAGATCCTGTCCAGAACCTGCACTCTTCCGGCACTTCTTGTGCTGCTGCGGCGCTGAACGAGGTCTTTAGAAGCTTGTTGAGGCCTTGGTTTGGGAGAAGGCACAGACTTCACATCTCCACTGCACCGCTTTCTGGACAGACCCTTTCTCCGTGCGCACAACTGCTCTCTACTTTTCCCAGTGAACAGCACTCTCAGTGGGTGCCTCACAGAACTAACCATAACATCAGTGAAGTTCTTAGAAGAGAGCTCCCAAAACACGACACCCTTGATTTCCTGAAAGTCAATGACCCTCTCACCACTCAATCACTGCTTAAAGTTTGTATTCTGCTTCCTTTTGCGTCCTTGCCACAGGCACATTTTCTACCCACCATCTTTTGAAACATAACTCTAAGTTCCTGTGGTTTGGTTATGGGTCTTGAGAAGCAGTGTTAGCGTGGCTCCTTGGCTGTACTACGGGCCAGCCCCTGCTTGTGCCAATGCCTTTCAGCGATTAAGCCAAAAATTCAACTGCCTTTTCCCCTTCAACACTTTGCACATATCCGTACAAAGAAACCAAAGACGGTAAGATGGCTATACTTTTTCCACCCTAAATTTATTAAGTTCCTCCTTTAATACTTAGTCAAATGACCTGTGGACCCACACCTCCTGTGGACACGTGCCCTGCAGTTCCACCCTCTTCACCTGAAGTGGGTAGGAGCTACAACTAGGCTCATCGACTATTCCTCTGCTCTTGCAGCTATTTGCTCTTGAGGACCATGGGCCTCAACTGGTTTCTTTATCTGAGCCACGGTCCTAGCTTTCTCCTCTCATCTGGGAGGTATCCGGGTGCGGAGGTGGTGGAGCGGGATCTGTCTCTCTGATGCAGATCCCGGTGCATGTAAAGGATTGCTTATGGTCATTGGTCTCCTGGTCTAGCAGCCCCCAGTCACACTGAGGACCCCTGCCAAATGTACTATGAGCCCGGTGGCTGTGGGGGGTCGGGGTGGGGCTTATTAACATGAGGGGATACATGACCAAGGTGACTGTCTTCTTTTTTGGACCGCCGAAGCTGGAAATGAAGTTGATGACATGATGATATTGGATATGTGGCCTCCCTTGGACCACTTCCACTACCCCTTGCCCTTGTCTATGAGATCCTTCCAGTGCCTAGGGTCAGCCCCAGAACGACTGCTCCTCCTGTGCCAGATTGCCCTTCCCTCTCAGTTGTTGTCCGGAGGGCTTGCTCGGGCATTACACATCACATTCTAGTTCACAGGGGGCTCTTTCACACTCTTCTGGGAGGGTCCTGCATAATTACACTTCGTTGGATGAGACTCGAGCCTCACGGAGTGGGTTTCCAGGGGTTGCAGTCATATCAACTAAACTCCTGTGAATCCCCGTCTCTTCCATATGGTCATCCAAGCCCTCTTTACCATTTGTCGCCTCGTGCCCGGCTGCTGGGTTCTTCCCTCGTGTTATGGCCATCCTTACCTCTGCCATAGAACATGTCATTTATCCCCTGGGCAATGATTGGTCTTCTTGGAAACCATCTGAGCTAGGGTTGTGAAGGCTTCCGGCTGTCCCCTTGCTAAGCACTGGTCGCTAAGGTTGTTCAGGCTCGTCCCGCCAAGCTCTGGAGTTTGGTTTGGATTGCCACCTATTTCTTTACAAACTGGTAGCTTTAGTAAGCGAGGAAATGCGATGGCTTTGTTAATGACCGGACAACGAGTACACCACTAACTCCACGTGTTCCCGCCATCGTGATACCTGTGCCCTCTAGGAACAGAGCCTCTCCTGGTCTGTACCCCCCTCTCTGAGATAACAGCATCACATCTGTCAAGGGGTCTCTTTTATCAAGTCTTTTGGGGTTTTGGTCGATGCAATAAAGAATAAACAAACACAAGTGTTACATGAAAATAGAGTCTGCATTACTTAATTCAGAAGTAATTATATACACACACGAGTCCCCTTGAAAAGGTCTCCTGAATTAGCTCATATATGCCAATTAGCAAGGAGTATAAGGGGGCAGGGGAACATCTCCTGACCCCAGAGAACATGTGGGAGGATTGCAGAATGGCAGATCCTCCGTAAAAAAAAATGCTCTTTTGCATCGCTGGATCTGTGATCCAGACACAGGAGCCATGGACTGTCACAGCCGCCATTTTGTGACGTGATAGACCAGTAAACGTTTGCAAATCTGTAGCTGTAGGAAAAAAACTGGGAGAAATCTTAAGGGGATGGATGAGCATCCCATGACTCGAAGATAATGTGGAAAATCCACAGAAATCCATCTTATATCCATTGGGCTCTCTTTGAAATCCAGAGAATAAAAAATATTCAACAAGAAATAGGAAGTCTACAGTGCTGATATGGGCACCAGGGACAGGGGCATTGTCAAAAGGGCATGATCATGGCTGAAGAACCCACAGAAGTTGCGACTGGTTCTGTGGCACAGGGGCTAGGTGCAGGATGCTGCCAGTGCGGGCTCTGAGCTCTGAGCTCAGCAACTCCTCACACTTAACTCACAGTGTTTGTGAGCCCAGAGACTTCTTTAAGTGCATGCTTGATATGGGCAAAGATTTGGCACAGCGAAATCTGGTGTGTAAAGCCATTAGGGTACCTTAAATGATGCAAAATCAGATCATACCCTGCTCTTAGAGCCCACTTCCTGTGGCAGGGCATGGCTGCAAATCACAACCTGTATCTGGAGCCTTTTGGCAAGGCCGAAGAGTGTGCACAACTGATCCTGCTGTTCCAGGTGAAGGCTGTGGATAACAGTGACAGAGGTCAATGTATATCATTAAAAAAGATACACAATACAGTGAAAAAACTGTGGTATAGGAAAATGAGTGGACTTTACTTACAAAGGAAAATAACGAAAGTTATAAAAAAAAATAGCATTCTCCTAAAAATGTTCAGTCTAAGTAACGTTTTGATTACAGTGTAAAACCTAAAAACCATTTGAATTTACCGGCTATGGTAAGCAATACAAACATAACTCCCAATTAATATTGGATATATTTTTTTAAACTATGAAGTTCATATAAACAGTTACAGAATGTTAAAAGACAACAATGAATATAACATTGATTTAAAACTTTTGGAATTCTTTCAAATATTACCCCACAGTCAAGGTGACTTCTAATATATTCAATGGGAAAACCAATTTCATTCTGGCCACCACACGCCACACGTATGACTACGCAGGAGCACCTTCCCTCAGGCAGAAGGGTATAACAGCCATACAACACCCCTGTTTCTACACATGACAGTGGGGCTCCCTCAGATGCTTTATACTAGAGAAATTCTACTTTTCTTAATATCTGTATACACCACCAGAAGACTAGCCCTGATGAAGTCTGCTGCAACATTATCAGCAAAAGGCGAAATACGTGTTGGCAAGGGCAAAATGGACTAATGGATATCTAATAAAGAACACATTTTAAAACTTCAAGTTTGAATTCTTGACTGCTCAGAGAACCCTACTTAAAATCAATTTCATTGCAGAATCGATTTGTCTGACCGAATTACACTGAAGCAGCGAGTGAAGCAAACACTTACGTACCACATGCGACCCTTGACCTTGCCAGGTAGGTCGCTCCCCCGCCACACAGCTCCGCCTGTGGTGTCCTGCCCGCTGCTGCTGCTGGTAAGCTCGCCCCTCTGCCTGTGGCCTCGGTGCCCGGTTTCCTTCTGTTTCCCCTCGCTGCCCCCATTGAACTGTGTCCTTTTTTCCCTTCTGTACCCCTCGCTGACCCCATTTTCACTGTGTCCATTTTCATTCTGTTTCCCCTCGCTGCCCCCATTTTCACTGTGTCCCTTTTCATTCTGTTTCCCCTCGCTGACCCCATTTTCACTGTGTCCATTTTCATTCTGTTTCCCCTCGCTGCCCCCATTTTCACTGTGTCCCTTTTCATTCTGTTTCCCCTCGCTGCCCCCATTTTCACTGTGTCCATTTTCCTTCTGTACCCCTCGCTGCCCCCATTGAACTGTCCTTTTTCCCTTCTGTACCCCTCGCTGCCCCCATTTTCACTGTGTCCATTTTCCTTCTGTACCCCTCGCTGCCCCCATTGAACTGTGTCCTTTTTTCCCTTCTGTACCCCTCGCTGCCCCCATTTTCACTGTGTCCATTTTCATTCTGTTTCCCCTCGCTGCCCCCATTTTCACTGTGTCCCTTTTCATTCTGTTTCCCCTCGCTGCCCCCATTTTCACTGTGTCCATTTTCCTTCTGTACCCCTCGGTGCCCCCATTGAACTGTGTCCTTTTTTCCCTTCTGTACCCCTCGCTGCCCCCATTTTCACTGTCTCCTTTTTTCCCTTCTGTACCCCTCGCTGCCCCCATTTTCACTGTGTCCTTTTTCATTCTGTTTCCCCTCGCTGCCCCCATTTTCCCTGTGTCCATTTTCCTTCTGTACCCCTCGCTGCCTCTCTCCACTCCCGCCGCTGCGTCCCCTGCGGCCCCGCCCCCCTGACTGCCCATTTGCTGCCCCTGCCTCCCGCCTCCCAGCTGCTCCTCCCTCCCACCTCCCCATATATGGCGGCCGCTGTGCGGCAGCGCAGCGGACGTGCGCAGCGGGCGCGCCGCTGGCGCGCCGAAGGCACGCCTAAGGCAAGCCCGTCTGCGCCTGGACCGCGCCCAGCGCCAGAACTCCTGGGCCGTGCGCCCCCCGCTCCAGCCTCGAGGACCGACGCCGCTACGATGCCACCACACTCCACGCTCTCAACCCTGGACGGACGCACAACTGCTTCAAGGCCGCCCCGAAACGCACCCATGGTCCCTTCACCTGCCGGAACTGCAGCTACACCAGCCTCAGAGCCACCGAAACGCCCGCCAAGAAGGACCTCAACCACCTCCGATGCATCCTACTGAACACCCGCTCCGCACGCAAACACGCCATCGAGCTATGGGACCTGCTCGACACATCATCACCAGACGTCGCCTTCCTGACAGAGACCTGGATGAACGACTCCTCCGCCCCCGACATCGCCATAGCCATCCCAGACGGCTATAAGATCACACGCAGAGACCGCGTCAACGCAGTAGGAGGAGGAATCGCCATCGTCCACAAGAACACCATCAGGGTCTCGACCAGCACCGACGACACTCTCAGCACCGCTGAACACATGCACTTCCAGATCCACACGGACCCCAACACCACCCTTAGAGGCACCCTTGTCTACAGACCCCATGGGCCCCGACCCCAGTTCAGCGACTCCATCGCCGACTTCATCAGCACGCACGCCCTGACCTCTACCGACTACATCCTCCTCGGAGACCTGAACTTTCACCTGGAGAACAACAACGACAGCAACTCCACCACCCTGATCGACAACCTCGCCAACCTCGGTCTGAGCCAGCTCGTCACAACACCGACCCATTCCGCCGGCCACACGCTTTACCCCATCTTCTCCTCAAGCTCCCACATCTCCTTCAGCCACACCACGGAACTCCTCTGGACCGACCACCGCTGCATCCATTTCACCTTCCAGAATCCCACCACACACCACCGCACCCAACAGATCCCACGCCGCTGCTGGAGCAAAGTCACCGAAGACCAACTACGGGCAACCCTCGCTCTCAGCCCTCCCTCCGACCCATCCAACACCGACGACGCCGCCTGCAACCTCAGACGATGGATGGACGACTGTGCCAACACCCTCGCCCCGCTGGAAAAACTCACCTACAGTGACACCACCAAAAGAGCCAGCTGGTTCACCTCAGAACTCCTAGCTTCCAAGCGCACCTGCCGGAAACTAGAGAAGAAATGGCACAGTGATAAGACACCGGACAGCCACGCAGCCCACAAAGACGCCATCCGTAACCACCACCACCTCATCAAGTCCGCCAAGAGAATCTCCTTCAAAGACCGCCTCGACAACAACGCACACAACAGCAAGGAGCTTTTCAACATCGTGAAGGAACTCTCCAACCCCAGCTCCAACACCAACGACATCCCGCCGTCGCAACCCCTGTGCGATTCCCTCGCCACCTTCTTCCACCACAAGATCACCGACATCCACGACAGCTTCAACACCCAGACAGCGCCAACTAAGATCGATGCACCAGACCCGCCGCACACCATCGACCACGACCCCCTGCCAGCCTGGGCCAGCGTGAACATTGAGGACACCATCAAGACCATGAGCACAATACACTCCGGCTCCCCGTCAGACCCTTTCCCGCACCACATCTTCAACAAAGCCAGCAGCTCCATCGCACCCCACCTGTGCAACATCATCAATCTCTCCTTCGAGACCGCGACCTTCCCAGAGAGCTGTAAACACGCAGAGATCAACGCCCTACTCAAAAAACCCAAGGCGGACCCAAGAGACCTCAAGAACTTCCGGCCCATCTCCCTGCTTCCGTTCCCAGCCAAGGTCATCGAGAAGATCGTCAACAAACAGCTAACCCGATACCTCAAAGAAAACAGCATCCTGGACCCATCCCAATCGGGGTTCCGCAGCAACCACAGCACTGAGACTGCCCTCATCGCCGCCACTGACGACATCAGGATCCTGCTGGACAACGGTGAGACCGCAGCCCTCATCCTGCTGGACCTCTCCGCCGGCTTCGACACTGTCTGCCACCGCACTCTACGCACACGCCTCCACGACGCAGGGATCCGAGACAAGGCCCTGGAATGGGCCACCTCCTTCCTCACCGGCAGAACCCAGAGAGTCCGCCTCCCACCATTCCGATCCGAAGCCTCCGAGATCATCTGCGGCGTACCTCAGGGATCGTCCCTCAGCCCAACACTGTTCAACATCTACATGGCCCGCTCGCACGCATCGCCAGACAGCACGACCTCAACATAATCTCCTACGCCGACGACACTCAACTGATCCTCTCCCTCACCAAGGACCCCTCGCCGCCAAATCCAACCTCCATGAAGGAATGAAGGCCGTCGCCGATTGGATGAAGATCAGCCGACTAAAACTGAACACGGAGAAGACAGAGGTCCTCATCCTCGGCTCCAACCCCTCAGCCTGGGACGACTCCTGGTGGCCAACGACGCTGGGAGCAGCCCCGACACCCACCGACCACGCACGCAACCTGGGAGTCATCCTCGACTCAACGCTCTCCATGGCCAGGCAAGTCAACGCAGTCTCATCCTCCTGCTTCAACACCCTCTGCATGCTTCGCAAGATCTACAGGTGGATCCCGACAGACACAAGAAGAACAGTCACCCAGGCCCTCGTCAGTAGCAGACTTGACTATGGGAACGCCCTCTACGCAGGAGCCCCGGCCAAGCTCATCAAGCGACTGCAACGCATACAAAACGCCTCCGCACGCCTGATCCTCGATGTACCACGCCACAGCCACATCACCCCCACCTGAGGAACCTGCACTGGCTCCCCGTCGACAGGAGAATCTCCTTCAAACTCCTCATCCACGCACACAAGGCACTCCACAAGACTGGCCCAGCCTACCTCAACAGACGACTCCTCTTCTACGTCCCCAACCGCCAACTCCGCTCCGCCGACCTCTCCCTCGCCACCGTCCCTCGCATTCGAAGAACTACCACCGGCGGCAGATCTTTCTCCCACCTCGCCGCCAAGACCTGGAACACCCTTCCACTAAGCCTACGACAGACCCAAGACCTGCTGACCTTCAGGAGGCTACTCAAGACCTGGTTGTTCGACCAGTAGCAGCACCCCCTTTTTTCTCCCCAGCGCCTTGAGACCCTCGCGGGTAAGTAGCGCGCTTTACAAATTCTGTGATTGATTGATTGACATGAAATTTGTGACAAGAAAAAACACACGTGGCTCAGAGAGGCCACATTGTAGGTTACTGTTACACATGGCAAGGAACATGTTGGCATTACCCCGCCCCACCAGGTTGGCTTATGCCAGGATGCCACAGCCTTCAAATTTATGACACAAAAAGGCTAAGAGGCATATTTATCATGGTTTTGCGATCCCCTTTGCTCCACGCAAGGGGGGTGAAACGGCGCCGCAAAACATAGAATTACATTTACCATGCAAGGCAATCCTGGGTGGCCCTGCGTGGCTTGGTAAATGTGGAGTAATGCAAGGCAGGCATGAAGCAGGAATAAGCCGTATAATGTTAAATACAGCGCATTCCTGCCCCCTTCCTTTCATGCAGCGCAGCTAAGTGGCTTGTTGCGTTGCATGAATGTTTGACACATATGCCCCTTAGTACTTGCTAATGACAAAGATGTTTGCTACTTCGACCACACCTTCAATAACTTCTTGCGTTCTACATAGTTCACGTCATCCAATCTGGAATCATCGAAAGCAAATTGCTTAAGCAAATTTTTCTTCATGATAATACTACATGAGAGAATATGCTGGAGAAAACATAAATTGGTACTTTAAAAATTAGTGAAAAATTATTTTGTGATTGTAGCGTCCTCCCCAGCCTGGGTACATTCAAATAATCACGCCACACACAGAGCTTGGTATTACACGTCTTTATTTCTCAGTGTGTAACTGTTAATTGAACATTCAACATCATGAATTCTATCACCCACGCACCTACTCCACTGTTCTACGGAGTCCGTCAGGAACCAAAAGGGTTCCGTCATCTCTAACTCACAAGAAACTACATCTCCCCCTTTGTGAATTAAAAAGTACAAATTATAAATATATACATCACAACTTTTCAATAAGTTGTTTTGCTGCTCAAATCAATCGCCCAGATCTGGTCATGTGAGGCTGCGGAGATACCAGAGATGTGTCCATGACTGGCACTGGTGACAGAGACACTGGCACAGTCATTGGGCTGTCTGGATTCTCAGGTGGGTAAGTCTCACTTCTGATATCCTGAGTTGGCAAATGTTGAGGCAGGTTGCTTGAAATGCAAATAATCTTGTGTGATGGTCTGTCCAGGATGGTGAACAGTCATCATGTGTCCTTTACTAGTCACAACATTCCGTGGGTCAGCATCAAAGGAACATCAGACTTGCGTTTCCATTTCTGCCTGACAATAACTTGGTCTCCTCTTTGGAACACAGTGCTCTGAGCACAGTGGTGTCTATCTGCATAGATCTTCAATTTGCGTTTGTGAGATGAATCAGTGGTGCGCAGATTATCAATGTCAATAGATCTTTCAGAGGTCCATTGTGGCTGCTTGGTTCCTATGGCTCTCCCAAACATCAAGGTGGCAGGGCTTTCACCTGTGGTAGAATGGGGAGTTCACCCTTTATGCATGAAGCATAGATTGAAGAACTGATTTGAGTTGAAGTTTTTCCAGCACAGCGCACTGATTGGTCTTCTTGAGGGTGCTCATAAATCTCTTGACAACACCGTTCGCCTGTGGCTAGAGAGATGTGCTTTTCTGATGTTTGACATTTAGATGAGTGAGAAAATCTTTAAATTCACGACTATTGAAAGGTGGTCCATTGTCAGATTTCAAAATTGAAGGAACACCCAATGTTGCAAAAATACTTTCTGATCTCTCAATGACTCTAGCATGAGTAGTTGACGACAGTATGCAGTGTAAAATGTGAGGGGAAACTACAAGTTCACTTTAACAATGTTTTTGAATTTATTTTTTATAAAACACTTGCTTTGGCACAGAAGGCCCCCATTTGACATTGAGGGCTGCATTTGGGGAGCCAGGAGATGGCAAAGGGTGTTAATAGATGATGGCAGGACTACCTGAAGGTTGCGCCTCAGTCAGGTGATTGTGATTACTGGTGATGCAGGGAGTTTATGTGGTGAGGGCTGTTGACTGGGACAGGAGAGTGGAGTGGTGTTGAAAAGGGGGGCATGGACAATGAAGGCTACATATAGGATGCATGATATGGAGAGGGATGTTGGTAGGGGCGTAGTTTAGTCAGTGAGATTTGGAGGTGGGGGAATCTCCAATTTCCCAGCTGAAGAAAGCAATGGGCTGCAGGCTGGAGGGGTGAGATGACCAAAATCCGGGGTGGACTGTTTTTATGAGGAACAGGGTTGGTACTGATTACCATTAGGTGGGCATTTGTCTAGAGTGGCACAACGGGTGATAAACGATGGGTTGGAAGGCTACCCCAAGTGATTGCCACTGGTTATACCATTTGCAAGCATTCCTCTTATCATCTTTTGGGTGTCTGATTGCCAGTAATATGCCTGGAAAAATTAGACTGGCAGCTTTCCAAGACTACTACTGCCAATGTTTGTGCATTCCAAAAAGTAGCAAATTTGCACCCATTGAAATAAGTACTTCTATGGGTGATGATTTACTACTTTTTAGGTAAACTGGTCACTATATATATATATATATATATATATATTCATATTTAGGATACTGATCCAAAAATGAACCAGTTGAAACCTCTTGGTGAAATAAGAACGATGAGAAAACCCCCACAGACATAGAAGACTTGACTCAGCACCCCCAGACCCAACTACCAAACCAAGAATGCATTTGAGGGGTGTCACACCCCAAACACACCCGCTGCAGCTATGCCCCTGCTGTCCCACCTGGGCCTGGTAGTTCTCCCGGGGATCTCATGACTACGGTCATGCACAATACAACGGCCTAGAGTTCATTCCCTGGGATCACTTTTTCAAAAGTGTTTTCACTGTATGCACTCTTCTTCGTCGCTGCTACAAGAAGCCTTGATTGTAGAGTTGTCAAATCGGGGTATGTGGGCAGGGTATCATGTTTCTAGTCCTCACCTTTTAAAAATCCTTTTTTCAAGTGACTGACAGCCCCATGTTCTAAGCCTGAGTTGGAAATAGAGGCCTTGCAGGCAAATTCACTGGGTGTGCCGAGCCAGAGCTGAGCCTTGGGTCTGGCTCGGCTGTAACCGTCCGTGCACAAGCCGAGGCATGAAAACGTTTGACATATATATCATGCAACACATATGATGAAAATATGACACAATCTCTTCAAAATTCAATAATATGTATTTCGTTAACAAGCAGAAGTGTTTCACCTTACTTCATCAGACTATATCACTTCATAGACAGAAATGTATTAAATGTGATAGTTTAAAAAAACCATTAATTGCTCGCCCCTAATGAAAACGCCATTAGTGAACTAAGAGGCAAGTCAGTAATGTAAATACCAAACATGGCCTAGATTTTTATTATCAATGGGGCAATATTATAGTGTATTAAATCAAACATATGAGGTGCTTGTACAGCGCACATCCTGAACTCAAGGATTTAAAAGTTGATGATATGTTATATAAAGAAAAAGGAGTTTCTGTGAAATAAAAAATTTGCCTGTGAAATAAAACATTTTCCTAAGATCACACAATTTTGACAAGCAGGGAAGCTGGTATTGATTCCTAGTTGTCTTGTTTCACATTTTGAAATTCAGCCACTAGAAGGGGATCTCTGTCTCCAAATTTACTTCAAAAGTCACCCTTTTGTCTTTCATTCTTGGCTCTCCACGAGAAAACCCGACACATGCACTGCAGAACCGACTCAAGGCCCCAGAACCAACTACAAAGACAATAATGCATTTATTTGGTGTAGTTGATTGGGGGATCATACCCGAAGCGCCCCCTTAAAGCTTTACCCCTGGATGCTGGAACGAGAAGGGGGGCATTTATTGGGTGATGGGGTGAAGGGGGCTATTGACAGTATCAGTAGACGAGGGTTGGCTGTTCATAGATACACTTCTGGATATTGGGGGCCGGATGTTGTGAAGGCTGCATGTACCGGGCGGGACATTTTTAATGAGCGCCCTCTTTCTGGCCCAGATAATGCGAGACCTGTTGATAACGCTCGTTGATGAGGTGAAAGCTGTTAATTGGGGCTGGTGGTTTTAGCGCTGTTCCGAGGGGCAATTGATGGGGGCAAGAGACGCATGAAGCGCTGTTTCTCGGCGAGTGGGGCGCAGGATAGTTGTTCATGATTCGGGCAGAGAAGGGGACGAGGACCGCTCCGTTGATGGGAGAAGGCGCCCAGAAGGGTTCTATGTGGCTGACGGTGGGCTGCAGAGGGCTCCGTGAACTTTGTTCGTCGGTTCACCCCAGATCTGTCCTCGGTAATGTAAGTCTGTAAAAGGCTCGTGGCTCCGTTGGCCGCGGGCCTGGCTCTGCGGTGCTCGCTGCCTGCCCTCTTACTCTATAAATGGCCCCATTGCTCGCCACTCTGCTCCTAAATTGTACAGATTTCTGCGCCTCGTAATGTGCTTAGGACGGCGCGGTCCTGGGGTTAGCGATGGCGCCGAGGGGAGACAGGCCCCGCGGGCCCATCCGTCACTCCGACGAGGCGCCTCAGACGGTGTGAAGATAGAAGCTAACCCACTTACCTGCTGCGGCCGATGTTCCCTTTCTTTATCTGTTTACTGCCCCATAAAACGTGCTTTGGACAAGAGATAAATAAAGTCAGAGTGGGGTTTAAGAATAGTTTAAAGGTTGGCGTGGTTCGCACGTCGGTTGTGGCGTTTTTGGAGAGGATGGTCTTATGTGATTGAGGGAGGGGTGGCTACTTGGGAGCGTGATGGGGTTTAGGGGTGGTTTAGGGTTTCGGTTGGTTAGAGGTAGATGTCGCTGGCAGGATGTGTAAATGAGTAAAACGCGGATTACCATTGCACTGGACCATGGTAATTAAACATATCTGTTATTAACAGCGCGTGGGAACTGCACCAGTGCCGTATGTAATTAAGGACACGCTATATAAGTAACTAGTGCTTATGTCGGGCAGACTCAGACTTGAATGGAACTTTCCCTCTCTTCAGAACCTCTCCGCCTTAGCCAGCTCTAGCCCTAATAATCTATCGAGATGTATGGGGCCATCATCTGTTGGAGGAGTCCTGGTGGCTTTTTCATACAATCACTCAATTTGCCTGAGGTGGAGCTGGGAGTGATTGCTGAGTCAGGCGTGTACTCGGATTCCCCAAGAAAGAGGTGGGGCCCGGCGCCATTTTACTGGTAGTCTGTTGAGAATCGCCGGGCTTTGGCAGTGTCTTTGCATGCGCGTAGTTTGTAAGGAGCCTCGAAAGAAATTAACATACATGACAATCCAGTTTTGCGTTCTGGTGAAAGAACAGACACATTTCCTTTGTAACAAAGAATCACTACGGAATTCCTTGCCTTATTTTTCAGACCTCAAACCCGGTCCATTTTTTAAATGATTTATTTAACATAACATTTAATCCCCTGGCAAAGTTTCTATCAAGTACTGGTGGGGATCAGACGCAGTGCACCTGACGGAGTATCTTGTGGGCGGTTTTCATTCTCCATCACTGTCCTCACATTTTGAGGTGGCCACCTCCACACAAAGAGTGACACGAGTCCCTTTCCCTGCCCTCCTCCCTCTCTATAGGCAATGCCCTCAGTGTGCGCACAGCAATCACCGCCACCCAACGCCCATTCCGTTTTCAAGCAGGACTTGTATCAAAGGAGAAGCGACCATGGTAGCAGGGAAAGGTTTAGAGTCCTGGTACAAGGAAGGAAAAATGGAGCGAAGAAGATGACCAATAGGTGATCGGCGTATTGGTGACTCAAACTCTTGGTGATCTTCCTCTGTATCCACTCATGAGTCTTCCTCTGTATCCACTCATGAGTCTTCCTCTGCATCCACTCATGAGTCTTCCTCTGCATCCACTCATGAGTCTTCCTCTGCATCCACTCATGAGTCTTCCTCTGCATCCACTCATGAGTCTTCCTCTGCATCCACTCATGAGTCTTCCTCTGTATCCACTCATGAGTCTTCCTCTGTATCCACTCATTCTTGTTCCAGGCCTTATGTTTTGAGGATATTCATATTACGTATGTCCTCAATCCGACCCCCCCAAAAGTCACCAACTCTAGAAGTAAAGTGACACGTGTTCACTCACGGAGCTCGTCCAGAATGGGCACCCCTCCTTCAGACGAGGGGGTGCCCTATCTCTGGTAGAGCTGTCTCCCACCGTATCTGGCAAAGCAGCACCAACCAGCTCATAAACTATTGATCTGATAGTTTGAATCACCAGGTCAGAGTCAAAGCAGTGGCCTCTTGACCCTGACGATATGGTCCAAAATCTGTTGCGAGTCTTTAATTTGAGGACCTCGAAAGGTAAAATGGAATTGCCCTGGTGACATCTTATAGATCTAGGGGCAGGAAAAACATGAAGGTGGGCTTATCTCCTATTCCTGATGAAAAGCAGGGACCACCTTAGAAACAAACCCCAAGCTTAACTGTAAAACTCTCATCTCCGGCAGAAAGCAAAGGTAAGGGGGGGTCAGCTATTAAATAAAATTCACCTGGCCTCCTGGCTGAATTAATTTCCACAAGAAAGGTTTTCAGCAAAAGAAATGTTAGCACCACCACAGCCGGAGTAGAAAGAGATATCTGAAGCATGAGAGATCAGGGGCAAATCCCAGGACACCAGTGGCGGCTGGTCCATACGGGCGCCGGGGCAGCGCCCCACTACGCATCATCGACAAGACGACAACACAAAAAGAAACTGCTCACTGCAGTTCAGGCAGCAAGAATGTAAGCAGACGAATTGACAGCTTTGACAATTCGTCTGTTTACATTTCCGGCCTGTGCTTCACTCAGGTGAAGTGCGCATGTCAACGCACAGCGAACGCAGGCAGGCAGGCGAGAGCAGGAGTCCAGAAGATGGACTACGCATGTACGAGATGAGCGCTCTTTATTTCAGCTCCCCACTCCATTCACAATCCATTATGTATGCTGCGCATGCCTAGTGTAGTGCAGGCGCCTGAAGATAGGATCCTGCTCGGGCGGTGACGTGTTTTTCACACAGTCGCCCCTTGCCCTATCAAATGCCAGGCCAGGATACAGCCGAGTAGCCGCCCCCAGTCTTCTGATTTGGCATTTCCTGTTGAGCGGCAGTTCGACCAAGAGCGCGAAAGAGCGGGGCGAAGTTAGTTTTCAGCCTGGCCCCTTCTCCCTCTGTGCCTTCGATCCCGGTGACTTTTTGGCACACACAGCGTTTCTTCGCCAGCGCCGGTGAGCCCCTTGCTTGCTGTTGTATTTGGGGTCATGCGGAGGATGTTCAGCGGCGCCCGCGGCATTGCCCTGTGGTTTACAGAGAGGGCCGGGCAACCAGTACTTCATCCTGCAGAGAAGAAAGGGGCATGCCAAGGGCAGAGGCAGCGGGCTGACCGGTAAAATGAAGAGATTCCGAACCGCCTTGATATAACCTAGGCTCAAAACAAATATTGTTATAAAAAAATATGCACCCCGTGTATGTATGTGCAGTGAATGCAGCTCTGTGAATGCATGATAGCCACCTAGAATAAGAGCAACCACCTGCGGTGTCATGTGTGTGTGTGTCAGAGGAGAGCTGGGTTTCGGCGTACTTTTTCTAAATTATCCGAGCCTCGTGACTAATTACCAACGAAGCTAGCAGTATCAGGAATTAAATGAACGAGTTGATTGGTCGCCACAGTTAAATAACCTTGATTTTTGTGCGTTGTGCTAAAAAATGTAAAACGCTTTTATTTCCAGAGGGGGGTTGTTAAGTGCTCCAGTTTATCAAAGGAACACATAAACCCATCCTTTATTTAAAGAAGTCCCGGTAGCGCCCGACGAACACTGTGCTAATTTTTCACCTTTCGCAGCCATTGATGCTTTAAAGGTTATTCCCCTTCTCATCTTTTTTCTTCTGCAAGTGGTGCAATAATTGTGCTGAAAATATTAAGATCAATGTGCCCAAAAAGATGCAGCCGCGCTCTTTTCTGGGCAGGATGAGGCAAGCCAGACTGCTCATTTATTGTGAATGTGTTCAGATTACACCACATGTTCATTTCCCTGGGAAAACTAAAAACAAAACAGGGTGCTGATACTTTCTAACACATATTCAACGAGACGCAGAGGCTTTAGAAAACAGAAGATTTGCAATTAAGCTTAAGTTATAAGCTGAAAATGTTGTTTTCACGTGGATTTGTCTAAACATCCAACCGAAAGAGATTCATTTAGCTGTGTTTCGGCATACATTGCGTACCACAAAGTAAATAGACTCATCTAAACTCTTTCATTTTCAGCCATTTTTCAATATCTCTACTTTTGTAACTAATCCACATATGAAATATATGCCGCTCCATTGCAAGTCGAGATGCCAATGCCATTTGCCCCTTTTCTGCAAGCTGAACTCTCCTCTGGTTCTTCCCACGTGTGTGTGCTTTATAGCAGTAATTTCATCTATTGTTGTCCCAAGCAGCACAGTCTCTGAACCGGCATCCTCCAGGCAGCGCGGATGGGTGCTTCTACTGTTTGATGCTCACGTCCTGTGCATTTAGCACTGTTGATTGCATGTGAGTGCAGTATATCATGTTCTGTATTGTGCACGCTGCGTAATTGCATGCTTACAGTGGGTCATTTTGTGTCTCTGTTGTGTGCTGCAGATGGGTTCTGTTTTTAGCATTGATCGGCTCAAGTTGCCAGGGGTAGGCTTCTCATGCTGTGTTGGTTTTATGAGTGTGTGTGTTGTTGGTGAGTTTAGTGTGCTTCTGCTGTGCAGACTTTTCTAGGATGCTTAGGTTTTGTTAAAGTGGAGCAGTTCATTAAATTGAGTTGATTTGAAGGAGTTAATGTGTTGTGGGATTAATAATCCTGGAGAAACAGGACAATTTGCCATAACATCTATATAACAGCAAATGCAATACGAGAACACCCACAAATACGTGAGTTCAGGATGTGTACATTCAGAATTGCTTTATGATCCTTGATTTCACACAAAATGTGTTAATTAAGTTAGCTTTAATACGCGCTATGTGCACTCCTCTTTTCAAAATATTCTTGAGGGGAGAACACCACAAATCCCCCCATGTATCAATCAAGTTCGCTCGCTACATAAAATCAATCCACAACTTTTACGCCACACCACTTTCAAATTTCACCAGCCACCACTGAGGACATCGCAGAGTGAAGCCGTTCAAGACATGACTACTCCACCCGTCGGGTATTAATAATCCCCCAAGGCCTTACGTGCAACAATGGCCGTGCATTGCACCCAGAGAGGAGAGCCCATAGACCTCCACCAAATCCATTCAGCACTCTGTGTGGCAGGCTAGGAAATTAATCATCTCAGGAAGACAACACTACACTAGAAACCAGGACGTCACCAGATAGAAAACACATTCATTAAGAATTTAAGATTAACAAAGTCAATCTGGGAAAAGGCCAAGGCATTTGGCTCAAGTACTTTCTACCTCCTGGACCCAAGCACCCTCTACCTCCTGGACAGAACCTGTGCTCTCTGGGAAGAGTATGTGATTAGGGGAGGGTTCCTCAATGGACATGGGTTCAATGGCAGGAGTCAACGTGGAGGAATGTCCAGAAGTTAAAGAAGGGGGCTTCGCATAGAGCCTATAAACATGCAGCTCTCATACTAAAGGAGGCACTGTTTGAGGCCTGACCCATACTCGGTGCCATAAAAGAACCGGCTCCAGTTTAATGAGATCAGACAAATAAGTTAAGCCCAGTTCAGCGTGGCACACATACGAAGAGGTTGATCTAGGTACTGACAATATATATCTTAGAAAATTATTTTCCACAAACTGTAATGACTGGGTATTTGCAATACCCCACACCCCTGAGCCATAGGTTACAGTTGAGATACTTTTTGCCTGGTAGATCTGTAAAAGCTCTACCGGGGTCTTCTCCCTAACTTTTTTGAAAATTGGGCGAGTGCTGAGATAGTTCTAATAAAACTTAATTTTTTAGCTCTAACTGCCTGAACCCATGAGTCATCTTGGTGAACCGGTATTCCAAGATATGAAAAAGTTTTGTTGCCTCGATTTTTCGACAAAAGAAGAAACCAAGCTAAACAGGGATATTTTAAAGGATATTTTACAAATGGAAAAAGTCTTAAGGATACCCTGGGTCAGTTATGTACGAAAATTCCTGCAGAATCTGGGACATTTGGAGTATTTCACTGATCCTGATTCTATGCAAGCGGTACGTAGGAAAGACTTAAAAAAGAGGGTCTTGTGATGTTGGAAATGATCACGGTTGACGACTGAAATATTAAAGCCCACGGTACTAAAAAATCAAATGATTTTAAGTGTTTTTAAAATTCAGCCATATTTGGCGATAGTATCAGAAGGATACGACAGATTCCTACTAACAAGATTCAGGCTTGGAATGGTACACAGACTTATTAGTTTTCCCGATATGAATGACTGGAGCCGAACTATGATACCCTGTCCCTGTGATAATTGCTCAAGTCAGTCCACTATCCATGTTATTTTCTTTTGTGGATTTTATACTTTCATTAGGAAAGTCTGGATTCTGCCAATGTTGAGAACTATGGGGATAAGAAAATGTCGTCCAGCTTACATCGCATTACAAACTATGGACAATGCTAATATGATTTGGAAAATTGCGATGTTTTTAAAAAAAGTGGTCAGCTATAGGAAGAGCATAATATCATGAGGAATTGTTTTTTAAGAATATTGTTTTTAGAATTAATGAAACGTTATTAATTTTTAATTGGTTATTAAGCGCGATATAATGATCATAGCTGCTGCCCAAAAAATTTTTTTAATGAATTAATTTGAAAAATCGATATTCAATTTTAAGTCTTTTAATATGATTATAATGTGTACGAATTGCTTTTATGATTGCAATATCTTACAATCGAATAAAGCTGAATTTGAGGCCTGACCCATCCCCCAGCATGTCATTATGGCAGCGTAGAAGCGGACCTGGGAGGCTTTCAATCAGACTAGAGGGGTCCTTCTTCGAACCCATACTGGTCTCCCATCGATTGAGCATTACAGGACGGAAGAAGCCTTGCGTGGCTCCAGATGTCGAAGTGCATAAACGCAGCTGCGTGACTGACTGAAATAGGAGGAGGCAGTCCTGCTCTGCCACACAGATGTGTAGAAGAAGGTACATCTCCGCTCTTCCAGAGCTCAGTGCCCACATTCTCAGTCCCTAAGGATGCAGGATTCTTATACTCATGACCTGGGATAATAGGTAGAAAAACAGAAGCTGATGCCGATGAGCAGCACTACAAGGGTACATAGGATGAGTGTAATATGACACTGAAGGCCAAGTCGCATGCATGTATTTATCAATCTATTTATTTTCAGGTTTTATGTAATGCAAAGTGCTGCAGGAGTGAGTTTCACATTCAGGTTGCACCGGTGGAGGTAGAATGAGACATGGTATGCTCTTTATTGCATGCCTATAATTCCAAAAGAAAGAATTCAGCACTCCATGGAGACCATTGTCCCAAAGATGTCTTCAGCTTATCGGTCATGTAGAGGAGTGCCTTTGTGTGTTATGTGGTTGATGGAGGTAGACTAAAAGAAGCCGTAGACATTAAAGGAAAATACAGCAAAGCAAGATATGTGGACCACTAGACAGATAGAAAGAGAACGTATATTTGCCACTTTGCTCCCCACAGGTCAGCGACTGGCACATGAAGACTGTACGTCGACAACACCACTCCATAGGAACCTGGAAACAACTCAGCTTCCCTATTGCTAAAGGGGGCAAGGTGTACTAAGAAGAACTCTCTCTTGCTCTGCTCTATCCCCTCTCTCTTCGTCTCTATGGCTTGATGGAGACGCTCTAGGAAGACCAGGTCCTCGCTGGTTATCATTCATGTGAAGCATCTAGGCCGCGGGGAGGGGCTGCGAACTCTTGGGAAGCCCTGAAATGAACACACAGGTGTGTCCAGTTGTGAATGACCTTGGACAAGCCACAGGCATCCTCGGCATGGGCCTGGCTTACCGCTAAAACTAGCGATGCCATTTCCGACAATTACACATTCAGTACTTTCATAAACCCGTTTACTTCATCTAATGATAACAATTCCAAGAATGGCAGGTGTTAATCACTGCCATCGTTAGCAAATAAAGAATGTGTTAAGGTTAACAAATGGTGGACGGGTTCTGGCGGCGTGCATTCGTGATCTGTCAAATATTTGTAGTTGTGCTACAGACTGGCTCCTGGATTCGCTAGGAAGCTTCTGCATGTAGCAGATTGTTTTTTTTTAACTGTTAAATGTAGTGATCTGCAGTGAAATTCAGCATAAAGCTCGCCTTCGATCCCGATTCAAAACTACCCTCTGTGTCTTGTTTTGAAAAATACTCAGCAGGTGGCGCCCTGGTACTACTATTCGGGTACTATGTTCAATGGTCGCGTGAGCACCGTTCGACTTCGCTGAAACAACTGCGTCCGAAGGTGTTCCTCTACAAACTAGAGGGGTGGATTTCAGGTTAACCCTTCTATCCTAGTCTGGATGCAGCGGCGTAGCAGTGGTGACACGAGCCCTAATGGAAGGGCAAGGAACCTGCCTGGAGGCACCTCACACCCTTGTGCCCCGGTGCCAAGGCACCTGCTGTACTATTGACATCTTAGACCCTGTCCTAATGCACTTTCGCCAAAGAGCCTCTTTCTGACTGAAAGAACATGTAAAGGGTAACATTAGCTAAGGATACACGATCCGGTTTTCGAGCTGGGTTTAGCACAGAGACAGCTCTATTAGAGGTAGCAGACTCAATTAGAATGACATTGGACTCAGGGGCATCAGCTATGCTGGTGCTCCTGGATCTTTCAGCTGCATTCGACACCGTTGACCATTCTATACTGATTCAACGGCTTTCTGACAGCGGGGTGAATGGCACAGCCCTGGCTTGGTTGAAGTCCTTCCTCCACTTACGGACGCAAAGGGTGGCTCTACAACCATATCAGTCCACCCGAAAGCATTTATGGTGTGGGGTCCCACAGGGATCGGCCCTAAGCCCTCTGCTGTTCAATATATATCTGGCCCCTTTATTTACTCTGATCGCCAACTGGGGAGTTAAGGCAATTTCTTATGCCTATGACACCCAGTTGGTTTTCCCTTTTAAAGATCAATTTGAAGATTCTTTTAAGAACTTTAAAGGCTGCTTAAAAGATATTGCAAGCTGGATGAATAATAATAAACTTAAATTGAATGCAGATAAAACTGAAGTTCTGTTCTTCGGCAAAATCCAGCCTCCGGCGGCTGACCTGTGGTGGCCTGTGGAAATGGGCTTGCCACCTGCGCCTGTAGAATGCGTTAAAAATTTGGGTGTAAAATGGCAGGCTGACCTATCTTTCTCTGCCCAAATTCAGCAGGTTACTTCTGCTTGCTTTAGCAGTTTGAGAAATTTGCGTAAGTTTATACACCTGCTGCCTGAGAGCTGCCGTCGGACCGTAGTCCACGCCACAGTAACTGCCCGCCTGGACTACGCAAATGGCCTCTATATTGGCTTACCGGCTTACCTTGTCAGGAAACTCCAAATGGTCCAAAATGCGGCTGCGAGATTAATCAAACGTGTTCCTTTTCGGCAACACATCTCTCCGCATATTCGAGAATTACATTGGCTTCCGGTAGCCAACAGAATTAAATTCAAGACCTTGACCCTTGCCTTTCGGGCCTTCCATGGTACGTGTCCTTCGTATCTAAAACAGAGACTGGGTGTTTACACGCAGACACGTGCTCTGAGATCTAACACCCAGAAATTACTTTGTACTCCACGTGTGAAGAAATCCCGACTGGGTGGCAGATCTTTCATGTTGGGGGCGTCCAAATTATGGAATTCTCTTCCAAATTCCTTGCGTCAGATCTCGTCTGAGTCACTATTCAAGAAGGCAGTTAAAACATGGCTTTTTAACCTGGCTCAATCTTTTGCTGTCCAGATCGCGGCTTGCCGCGCGCGTGTTACTTGTCACATTAGCGCCGGGACACCTCCTTGGAGGTAGCTGTTCGCGCTCAACAAATGTCGGTATTATTATTATACACTATATATGTTAAATGATAACATGTTAGTTTGTTGATTATCACGTGTGGGTTCAGGGAAGGGGAAATATGTGTGACAGGGCTGACTTGGTCATTTTCGCCCCTGGTAACAAAAGCTCAAGAGCTGGTCCAGTGTATCACCAACACAAAGCACTCCACAAATTTTAACTCAATTAAGAGCAGTGGAAGATCAGCCACCCTGATATACAATGTAGTGATCGAGCATTGTTTCATGTAAACCCTTACATATTCTTAACTAGTACAACCACAAATATCGACAACACAAATATCGTTATTAAATATATAGATTTTAACCTATATCGAAAACAGAAATATCGGAAACAAAAATATCATTACCTTTAAATAAACATATAATGTGTCGAAAATATTGATTCACACAACATCGGCTACAATATTATCGTCAAAATATTTTAAAAAACACTTTGCACATTAAATAATTACTGGAAATAAATCTAAAACATTTCATAGACATTCTCAAATTAAATATAAATTGCGTCAACAAAATAGTTACCAATCAATCCAATAAGTTACTTACATTCAATCATACTAATACAATTGAAATAAATATTACCATTAACTACAAACATTTAAACAACACCCAACACCCTAAATTTTAATAAATATATACATATAAATACATTTATGTTTAAAACTGTAAAAATATATATCATACATTAAAATAGAAACCTAAATTAGCTAAACTACACTAAATCAACCAATAAAATATAAATATAAACAACTTTAATCAATAAAATCACACAAACAATTAAATCAGCAATTTAAAAAAAGGCACACTAACTTAAAAAACTAAGGGGCTTATTTACAAGACCCTTGCGCAACCGGTGCGTCACTTTTAATATGGGAAAAAGTGATGACTGCGGCTCAAGGGGCTTGTAGATAAGCCCCTAAATACTTAAAAAACAACAAACGCTGCAAGATGAGGAAACTCTGCCGGATTCTCTCACCAAACCATTAAATGAAAAATATATACATCTCAACAACTACCTAACCAAGTAAGTAAAACTTAAATTTAACCTAAAATGTACTTGTTGATAAACTTAAAAATATGAAATAACAATTAATTAATAAAATACCTCTATTTCTTTAAGTAGACTTCCTGCAAGACAAAATATGACTACCTCAAACCAACAAAATGACAAAATAAAGCAAGTACACATAAAAGATTGCAAAATTGTCAACTCACCCAAATAGCGAATAAAAATCAACCTCTTTACCTCAGCTTCTACAAACTTCTACAAACCACCACCAAATCAACATTTAAAATAAAACTAATGTTTTTTTCATCCAACGGAAAAGAAAACACCTGCTCCACATTAGAACACCTCCAACAGAAAAGCTGCAAAACCGTGTAAAACATATTAACAGAATATACATGTAAATATACAAAATAGAAGTGATTGCATAATTTTACACGTATATACCAAACATACAAACTTTAAATTATTGTATATATTTATGCTATTACACTACTTTCAGATACAATGACCGAGTCAGCAAAGCACATCTCCTCTGAGAAAGGAACATGGTTACTAAATCACATGTGCTACACCCACAGCCAAGAAAGTGCATCAACAGAAAATATAAACCGGAAATATACCAAATATTATTCTAATGCATGCTATGAGAGGGCAACTACAAAAATGATGTTGTAATCCATGTAACAGAGCACAACTACCCCTCAAATGTGACACAAATAGAAGTAAGGGAGGTGTTACAAGACATAAGAGAGACCAGCACCATCTCCCAGGAACCCAGAGATACTCCTCCTGCCCCCAGAAGATATCAAGACATAGAAATACCTGAACATTTAACAATGACTCGTAATAAAGAACCTATTCTTTTTCATGACAACCAACATAATGAGAAACTAATCCTAATATTCTCCACAGAAAATAACTTACTAAAACTTAGTCAGTGTCAAATGTGGATGATGGATGGGACCTTCAAAATGTGTCCCAAACCTTTCACTCAATTATACACCATACATGGTGAAAACCAAAATACAAATATAGCTTTCATATATGCCCTATTACCAAATAAACAAAGCAGCACTTACTGCGACCTCTAAACCATATCAAACATAAAACAAATAATGAATAACCCCAAAAAATAATCATAGGCTTTGAACAAGCCATGTTTTAAAACATTTTAAAAATGTACTCCCACACAAGGCGGTGCTATCATTTCAATCAAGCGATACAAAAGGGGATGATGGACGGAACGTTTGAGCCAATCAAACACTCACCCCCAGTCAACTGATCTGGGTTTAATCCATCATCATTCTTTAGCTCACTCCACCACCCCAGTTCAGACATGGCCATATGCAAATCAGTCTGACCCTGTGCCTCATGGGAACAGTCCAGCCCGAACTGCCAAGCCATGTCTTCCCTGGACCGGAAACAAGCATCCTAGGACCGGTTTCTGGCATTCCAGCCGTCATCAGCCAGGCTTGCTTGAATCCAGTGGCAAAGTGAGCAAGGGACCCACGTCTCGCATCATCAATGTATCGCATCATTTCAATCAAAGCATATGGAGAACCCTCCAAAAGTCTGCACTAAGGGTAGAATATTGTACAAACAGTCAATTTGCATTTAAAATAAAACAAGTGATAGCACTAGCTTATGTCCCTGTCACAGAGGTAACCAACCACTACAATTTAATAATAGGAAGTCCTTACTACCAACAAAATGAAGACAAACTAAGCCTCCTAATTGATTATTTCGAAGACACTTGGGTTGGTAGACTGTATCGCTCCGGATACAGGCACCAACCCAAATTCCAAATACCATGGTGGAATGTCTATGACAGCGCCTTGGCACAGGAAGCTAAAACAATGCAGTAGAAGGATGGCACGATGCCTTCCAATCCACACAAGGCAGAATCCAACCTACATTCTATAAATTTATAGAAGCAGTACAAAAAGAGAAAAGTTACCTACTACTACGAATGAAGCACTCTTTTAACCAAAAGAATTTACAACATGCTACAATGTAAAGTCAAAATCTTCATAAATAACAAAGGAATAGATCACTTAGAAGTAATAACCAAAAGCATATTATAAAATAAATAATAACCAAAGTCTGAAAAAAATATGAAAAAATGTAAAGAAAGATAACATATCATATTTTTTTATAAATAATAAATATAATATTTTATTCCATTAGTCAAAAATGTAAATATATTTTCTAAATTAATGGAGACTGAAATAAAAAAATATTATAAAACATTTCTTACAAAATGTAAACATCACCAACCAAGAAACTGAAAACAAACTCAATCCATCTCATAAATTAATTACAACCCATAAATCAAATAATTCCAAAGAACAATCACATAATATTTATACTAACATTATAATATCACATTTCCCACCCAAAAGAACTGAAATACATAAAACGTATTCTTCTGTAGCTGCAGATCTTCCTCTGTATCCACTTAGTAAAAATAGTAATCCACCAAAAACGGGAAAACATATTGTCCAAAAAGCCCCCCCACTCAAAATGCAAACTCCAAACTAATCATATTGGAGGAAGGTGTTGAACACCAAAGGGGTAAAAACAACAGGGTGATGGATGGATAATCTCAGGCACTGCCATTCGCTTGTGCTGCATCAAAATCAATCATTTTTCGCCCACTATGCCAACTCAGTTTGGACCCGGCAAAATGCAAATAAGTCTTGACCCTGTTCCTCATGAGAACAGTCTTGCCGGAACTGCCAGGCCAGGTCACTATACACAAAACAATAAATTACATACAAATGAACACTTATAAACGATATTACATACAACAAGTTTTTCTACATCAATATTTTTTCACAACAATATTAAAAATAACACAAAAAACAATATTTTTACCTTCAATATTTCTGTCAACAATATTTCTGTAATGCTGATATTCTTGACACAATATTTTTGTATCACAATATTTTTTCTTCTGATATTTTGTATAAATGAAGTTATTTTACCTACTGCAAAATGGGATTCCTCATTAGTGATTACCAAGTAGAGAATCTCTATTGCGATGTAACAAAGATCCACATATTGTGAATAGTCGCGTAACAGGCAATTGTACGTTCAATTTACCACCAAATGGAAACAGGTGGTAATCAGGTGCAAACTATAACAATCAGGTGCAAACTATAAAAAGGGCCATAGACTGCAGCAGTGTCCTACCCACAGTACTTCATTTGAAAAAGAAAAAGCGTTCTGCCCAAAACTCAGTTCAGAAGTCTGCGGCCAGTGCAATTAAATGTTTGCGTGCCCAATGCCAAGGCTGCATGCTCTTTATTCCACCTTGGGCCTCTTCAATCTACTACAAACGCTCCCTGCACATTTATCTCACTGTTGCAGGCTCCTGCTTTCTCCTTAATGACGTTTTTTCCATCTTTCTCTTTCTCCATCTTTCCACTCTGTTTTTTCTCTCTCTCTTTCTCTAGGTAAATATCTGAAGCAGAAAAATTAGTTTCAGTCCACAAAAATAAGTACTGGTGGCACCCACCAGCAATCACCGGCTCAAATTAAGCACTGAGAGAGGGTTGAGGCAACACTGTTGGAGCAGGCAGAGGAGGAGATCTATAGCAAATCTTGACTCAGTAGTTAGGCAATATTGAACCTCATTGATGAGCTGGAACATGAGCTAGGGAGAGGCACATTCACAAGTTCCCATATCCACACATGTTCAGGAACTTTGTTCACTGCATCTCACGGCCACCAGTAGCTATCAGAGTGTCATTACTGTAGCTGGAGGAGTTTTCCAAAGTGCTCTATGCATATTTTTTCTAATTCTCTTTATTGTGTCTAGAATCACCTAGCACATTCTATTTCCTTACAACCCACCCCTAAGAGGTGGTCTGAGATTGGCCCTTACCTTCTCTGTGTAGAGCCAGGAAGGTTGATAAGGACGACCCTCTCCAGATGCCACTCTTTCTGGCATGTGGCCCATAGGGACATTGTCGTCTTCACTAAGTTAGCATGAGCACGCTGCAGCTTGTCTGCTGCTTTGCGCACGTTACTGCACGCCTTTATTTTTTGCAATCATTTCTATGGCGGTTTTCACATGAGAACTCATCGTTGTGTTCACTCTCTGCATGTTCCTGGGATTTTGACTGAACATTAAGAGCAAGGTCGAACAACAATGCCCCTTGTTATTTTGTTCTGGCCAGGCCTTAGCCCTTAGACAAAACATGCCAATGCAGCTGTTGTTTGGACAACGTACTTTGGTTTTATTGGAATACACAAATAGGTAGCGGACACTTGGAGAGGGACCTTTCCAGGGAGAAGAGCGAGGCAGCACCTATGATGTAGATTTACTATCTATAGGCTAAGGTATGGGTCTGCTGACAAAGCCCAGAGATCTTCTATTATATAAAAATACTTCTTCTTAGCAAGGGGAGGGAGGTTAGGCATTATAGTCTTTTCTCCATTGTCTTTCCATGATTACATCTCCCTTCATGATTTATGGACTAGCTGCTATGCTGACTGTATTTGTATAACCCTGGGCATAATACTTTGCTACGCTCACGAAGCATGCAAAGTTTGTGCTACTACGCACTACGCAAATTGCACGTAGCAGAGTGAATAACTGTACTAATAAACGTAGCGTAGCAGGAGTATAATAAACTCCTTCAAATGCTTTGATAAAGCAATTTTTTATGCTAAAAAGCATATAACCAATTCACAAAAATGAATGTTGACAATAAAATATCAAGCAATGAGAGAGGTGATGATTTTGGAGTCCCCCTAACCTAGGGGAGGACCAAGCAGATGCCTTGAACACAAAAAGCATATCATGTGAACGATTCAATGGTGGTCCCTTCCTCCTAGGACCACCCCAAGCACAGTTATGGGCAAAATACAATCCCAAATGGCCCTGCAAAGCATTATGGGACGAGATTAGCAGTGGGCAGTGAATATTATAGTGTCCAATATCAAAATAATTCTACAAAGAGCTGCAGTTCAACTAGTCGTCACTGGGTGTCGTCCTCAAGAGTGAAATGCAAAAGTATTGAAAACCTTTCATGAAGCTTTTGCATTTGACTCGTGAGGGACGACACCCAGTGACGACTAGTTGAACTGCAGCTCTTTGTAGAATTATTTTGATATTGGACACTATAATATTCACTGCCCACTGCTAATCTCGTCCCATAATGCTTTGCAGGGCCTTTGGTTGGGATTGTATTTTTGCCCATAACTGTGCTTGGGGTGGTCCTAAGAGGATGGGACCACCACCTAATCATTCAATAAGATGTGCTTTTTGTTTTCAAGACATCTGCTTGGTTCTCTCCCTAAGTTAGCGAGGATACCAAAATCATCACCTCTCTCACTGCTTTTTGTTTTCACTTTAGTGAAATGACTATATGCAATTTTAGCATATAAAGACAGAGATATTTATTTTATCTTAACTTGCACTGTACAAGTTTGCTTTTGGTAATTATTGTACAGTGCAGTGAGTCAAGCACACAGCTAGCACTACGCCCAGGCTTAATAATAATAACAAACTCCTTCAAATGCTTTGATAAAGCAATTTTTTATGCTAAAAAGCATATAACCAATTCACAAAAATGAATTTTGACATATCAAGCAATGAGAGAGGTGATGATTTTGGAGTCCCCCTAACCTAGGGGGAGGACCAAGCAGATGCTCTTGAACACAAAAAGCATATCATGTGAACGATTCAATGGTGGTCCCTTCCTCCTAGGGACCACCTCAAGCACAGTTATGGGCAAAATACAATCCCAACCAAGGCCCTGCAAGCATTATGGGACGAGATTAGCAGTGGCAGTGAATATTATAGTGTCCAATATCAAAATAATTCTACAAGAGTTGCAGTTCAACCAGTCGTCACTGGGTGTCGTCCCTCACGAGTCAAATGCAAAAGCTTCATGAAAGGTTTTCAATACTTTTGCATTTCACTCTTGAGGGACGACACCCAGTGACGACTAGTTGAACTGCAGCTCTTTGTAGAATTATTTTGATATTGGACACTATAATATTCACTGCCCACTGCTAATCTCGTCCCATAATGCTTTGCAGGGCCTTTGGTTGGGATTGTATTTTTGCCCATAACTGTGCTTGGGGTGGTCCTAGGAGGAATCGTTCAATAAGATGTGCTTTTTGTTTTCAAGACATCTGCTTGGTTGTTGGTTCTCTCCCTAAGTTAGTGAGGATACCAAAATCATCACCTCTCTCACTGCTTGTTAACTTTTTGTTTTCACTTTAGTGAAATGACTATATGCATTTTTAGCATATAAAGACAGAGATATTTATTTTATCTTAACTTGCACTGTACAAGTTTGCTTTTGGTAATTATTGTACAGTGCAGTCAAGCACACAGCTACGCACTACGCAATTTGCATAGCTACGTGTAGTTGAAGCTGTACTTCACGTAGCTACGTGAAGTGCTACTACGCAAACTACGCCCGGGCTTATATTTGTACCATGCATTTTCCATCTTGTTGTGGCACGTATACAGCATGTTAGGGCATGTTAGTTAAAATAAATATTTTAAACGGTTGCATGTCTCTGTCAGATCCTATTGTGGACAAGTACAAGAGTGCAAGCGAAAGGGTGAGTCTTGTTACTGCGATTCCTGAGAGATCTGAGAGTGTTGTGTTCTGGGGTATCTAATCATTTGTTTCTCTGTGAGTGAGTAGGAGAGCAAGTGAGACACGATAGCTAGTCGGTCCTGTGCTCATAGGTACTAAGGTGGTAGGAGGACTCAGTCTCTATACACCAAGGTCCTATAATCCTGCGCATAGTTCTGTTTTTGGGCAGAATCCCTGCAACATGGCGCCACCAACGTTTGGTCTGGTACTTATTTGCGAGACCCCTGAGTAGCGCTGGGGCTTGTCCACAATACCCTCTGACCGGTTACTGGAGACGTCCAGGGTGGGGGAGATTAGCCTCCTGTATTTGTAGGGTAACCCTATTTCTATAGGGTTTTCAAGCTTGAATTTTAAAAGGTTTTTTGGTCCTGTTTTGCCCTGCCGTTTTCTTTGTTGCATTCATTGTAGACATGGCACAACCTGTCGCAATTGCGGCACAGAACCGCGCTGCGGTTACTGCTTTTTTAACTCAACACGAAGTCCCCAATGTAGGGGCAAACATTATTTCCGTGGTTGAGGCTGATCCAGCATACCGCTTTGACGTATTTTATTCTTGGGTTACATTTCCAGCAGTGGATGGGGATGATAATTTGTTTCATGAGTATACGCCCGCTGCACCTCCGGCAGCGTATCATCCTTATGCATTACTTGAAGGTCCGTTGACATCCTGGGAGCATACCATTTGATTTAATAGCGCCCTTCCTCACCCTATTTCTTTTGTTCGCATGGGCCCCTTGTCTATCGATGGGGCCACTTGGCCTGTTTTGGCAGGTTTTACACCTCATCCAAATTATATGAATGTTACTGTCGCAGAGCTACGTATATTGTACACACAATTAGTTCATCTTCATCAACGTGTCATACAGTTTATGTCCTGTGCACTACAAGCAGCTCCAGCTGGAGCTGCTGCTCCGCCATCAGGACATGGTGGTGGACTTGTGATTAGTCCTGTCATGATTAACTCAGTGATGGGCAAACGTCCTCAAAACCGTGATGATTTACCGTTTTGGCTTGCACAAAAATCTGAGCAGCTTGAGGCAGTTTTTCCACACACAACTCCTGTGGAAAAACTCAGGATCCTTACAATGAGTATGCCTAGTGGTCTGTTTCCTGCTTTGGCTGACTACACCACCTGGGGGACGGTGTTTGCTTCAGTGTATACACTGTACTTTGGCACCCCCTCCATGAGCGTTCTACCGAGCGTTCTGAAGAAGATACAAGATGAACACGGGGCTGGTACAGCCCTGGATTTGGGGATGAAGTTAGTGGGAATATTACCTATTGTCTCTGATATGATTCTGGCCAATATTAAAGGTGAGTTTGCTTGCAGGTTCGTCAACGCTTAGTGGCGGTGGTGGATGTGGATCGGCAGAAGGCAATTGCCGATTATATTTTCGGATGAGTATACATCTTTAGGTCGCAACAGCTTAGGGGGTTCGGCCTTTTACTCAGCCACATGTTAAACCCCCTCCTGACAAGGAGGGTCATCCAGTCTTTCCTAAAAAGGCTTGGAATAAAACTCAGCGGCAGCAACAACAGGAGCCTGGTTCACGTGCGGGTTCGCCTCCACCTGATGCTTCTGAACGTAGATATGATTTGCGTGACCGCTCGAAAATTAAGACACCAAAGAGGTTCCATGTTCCTGATCCTCATTCTCCTCATTCCTTTCAGGAATCGTCGGATCAACAATTTGGCGGAGGAGGGTGTCAGGATCGCAGACAAGGCGAGTCTACACAACCTAGACGTGACCCGCAGCGCCAGTTTGATGTAAAAGTCAAGAAGGAGGTACCACCTCAATATCGTGCCCCATTGCAGAAGAAAAAAGTTGCTGCTTTGACTGCGAAGTATGCCACAGACGATGAGAACTCTGCTCCTCGACAGGAGTTGGGCGGTAACCCACCTCGACAGCGCGGCAGAGGTTACCATAGTGCGGCAGACACTCCACCAGCGACTGGTGGCGAAAGCAACTGACACTTTTATTACTGTAGAGACAGCTGATACTCAAGTTGCTCCTCCTGATAGGCTTTATGAAGTAAGCCTCCAAATTAAAGGTGATATTAAATGCCTGATTAAAGCAGTCTTTTGGGAGAATCTGACATCCTCTTATGATATTTTGTTGGCGGAGGTTGAATGGCCTACCCCTTTTGTCCTAGCTTCCTCTAGGGGAAAGATGTTATTCTACCCAGTTTTTCGCAATATGTCCATAATGATGACAAAATGGCTTATGCTGTGGAGTGGGCTTTATTGCTTGCTCCAGCGTTATATCGCAATCAGGCGGGTTGGGACACGGATTCCCCGGTTCATGTGGTTCCTTTGCGTTCTACACCGCAGCCCCAACCGCAGTATCCCATTAAACGTGACGCTAAAGCGTCCGTCAGTGACATCTTGGCTCAATTGGAATATCAGGGTGTAATCAAACTCTGTGTTTCGTGAATGAATAATCCTCTTTTTCTGATATTGAAACCGGACGGTTCATATCGTATAGTTTTAGATTACAAACATTTGAACAGTCATGTTTGTACCTTTGCGATTCAGAACACACATAGCTCTGCGTTAGTTAACATTGTTTAAAAAAAGTACAAAACCACTTTGGATATTTCCAATGGATTTTTCAGCCATTCATTGGCTCCTGAGAGTCGTGACTTGACCGCATTCAGTGCCCTAGGCAATCAGCGACGATATGCGAGATTGCCTATGGGGTATAAAAATAGTCCTGGTGTGTTTGCGGCATGCATTGTTTCAATTTTACATGAGACTGACCATGATGTATTTTCGTACGTCGATGACATTTATTTAACTGATGATGAGATAAATCCTCATCTGATGCGCGTTTTGCGAAGCTAGGCTGTAAATTTAATTTCACGAAATTGCCTTTATGGTGGTGCTTTTCCTTGGTTATGAACTTAACAATGAATAGAGGGGGTTGGCCCCCCACCTTTTGGAGAAATGTGCTCAATTGCAGCCTCCCTCTACCCTTATAAAATTTCAGTCTTTGCTGGGTTTTAAAAATTTTGGCAGAACATATATTCCTGATTATGCCCAGCGTATCAAACCGCTTTACGCATTGATACAACCATCCTTTTCTGCTTCCAGTTGGCTTCCGGAGCACACAGCTATACTTTGGTCATTGCAGTCTGATCTGCTTGCGACTCAATTCTTGTTAACAAGAGACAATACCACAAATGATGTCATACGGACTGTACCAGGTGCGTTAGGATTCACTTACGTGACTTTCAATGAAGGGTAGTCGGTCCCCATTGCTTATAAATTGCATTTGTATACTCCTGCTGAGATGAGCTTCTCTTCTCCAAAAATTTTTTGACAGCGGACCGCAGACTTTCTTTAATAGTGGCTGCACAAGAAGGCATTGCTTTTGCACATGCCGGAGTGACAGCAACTGTTTCCTTTTTACAGCAATGTTTTTGGTGGCGTGGTTTGTACAAACAGGCATGTAAATATGTTCTTTCCTGTGACATTTGTAAACAGATTAAGCCTTCAACTGTTTCACGTCCTCCCTACACTCAACTCTACATTTTGAATCAACCGTTTGGTTGTGTTTATCTTGATCACTGCGGTCCCTTAATGTCAGATAATGCTTTTAAGTATATCTTAGTTGCAGTGGATTCGTGCACTAGATTCCTTTCGGTTTGGCCGCAACATAGTGCTGATGCTCGAACTGTTATAAAAGATTTGCGTGTCTTTGTAGGGACATTTGCCTGTGGCACCTTCTATTCTGACCAAGGTCCTGCCTTTGCCTCTAAGGCTTACCAGGATGCGATGAAGTCTAGGGGGGTGCAGGTGCAATTCTCGTCTCCATATCGGCCTGAGGGCAATTCTGTCCTGAAGCGGATGAACTGTGACTTCAGGCAATCTTTAACACCGAGAGTATTAGGTAGTGGTCGGGGCTGGTTGACTCATTTATATGGAGTTCAACGTGCACTTAATAATCTCCCTAGAAGATCTCTGGGTGGGCGGACCCCATACGAAATGCTGTTTGGCAATACAATGTTTGTGCCAGACCTTGATGGTCTAGACGTTGTGGCGGCTGCCGCAACGTTTGACGTAGATAACCATTGTGCTATGTTACAGGATATACAAAAGGTTTGTGATTCATAAGCGAAAGCCCATTTGCTCTCTTCCACGGATGCAGCGGTGCTGATTCTGGTTTCTGGCTGGCTTCCTAAAGTTGGAGAGCTGGTCCGAGAGAAAGTGGAGAACAAGAAGGAATTTGGTCCATCATACAGTGCACCGGTCAGAGCCCTTGGTTTGATAGGCACCCTTACTGTGATTCTACCTCCACTACCTGGTCATAAAGAGAATCGTTACATTTCAATCGAGCATGTCAAGCTACACCATATGGCCGATACTGAATAGTATGCCTCCCAGCATTCCAAGGCTGGATCTTTCACTGAATCTGATGGCTTCTGTTTCTTCAAATACTCCCCAACAAGTGGATGGGGAGATAGAATCTTCTATTGATATGTTGCCTGTTTTACCTTCTACATCCACAACAGTGGATAATGAAATGAGTATGCTTCTTCTCCAGTTGAGGTTATAATTGACATTCCTGTAGGTACAATACATTCGCCTTCCAATCAAGAACAACCCCCGTTGTTTCAGCTGGGGTCCAGTGGTTATTGTATGGACCGTGATAGCTTTTCTTCTGATACATCTTCGTCGTCATCATCTGTGCCAGAGCCCCCTACATGCACCAGTCTTTTCATCTCCTGGTTCAAAAAGACTTACCTAGTCCCGCCCTGGACATACGTCTGTATGGTGCTGATGATGGTGTTCCTCTTCATGTGGATTGAGTTCTGACTGTGTTTTTTCTACTGATCAATGGCCATTGCTTACCAGAACGCTTTGTTGTGAACTTGGTTGACGGTGTTCTGGCCCCTCACACGTCATCTCATAAAATGAAAAGAGATCAAGCCCTGGTTAATATTTCAGCATCCCCAATTATTGATGGCATTGTTTGGGATAAAGTACCATTCGATATCCATGGCCAGACCAAGACTTTGAACATTCCATACGTATTCCGCGTCTCGTTATGACAAGTGTTTTTGCCTGGAATACACTCTGATGACTGAGATGTTCACGCAGTTCATTCATTGTTCTCGGATTTGAAATATTATACTGATTTTGACACTGAGGATTTGTATTTGAATTTGGTAAATTACGCAGATTTATTTTGTTACCAACATTATGGCCATCATTTTTTACACAAGACCTATACTCAGAGACCTTATTTTAATTATATCCAATGGGAACATTTCCCAACACCTTTACAGGGTAGCTCAAAGACTCAACGGAGTAAATTTATGTATTTTACTGGTTACAATCTTTCTGACCCTGAGTCCTATTTTTATAAACTTAAGATACCCAACCGTAACAAATTTATGCTGACCCACACTAAATTGGTCTACGCCTTGTCCTTCATAACTGATTTGTCCATGAAAGGTTATGAGTACTGGAAAGACACAGTTGATTTACAATCCATTTTGGGTACTAAAAATTGGTAGTTCAGGGCATTGAATTATTGCATCGTGCGTGTCTGATACCGTCAAAGCTCATATTTTTAAATGAGACGGTACAGCAGACTCCTTGTTTTGGTTTAGCCACAACTAAAAATTTAAATACTCTGTCTATTCCATTAATGGCTACTTATGACACATGGCAAACACATACCAACTACACAATTGAAGGCTTAACTGTCATGTTTCAGAATGGCACACTTAACTCTTCCACTTTTGACCCCTTAGGATGGTTGCTCTGGCCAACGAGTTCCAATGTATGTCAATTACGCTTTATGAATACCACAAAGGGGTTTACACAATCTAGACCTGATCCTCGTTTTCCACATTCCCGTACGGTTACAACATATTCAGTAGGTATATTATGTCAACAGTGGTTGGGGCATTCCACATTGTCTTCTGTGAAACAGCATGTGTTGAAGGGATTCTGCACAAATTCAGAACTATGCGCAGGAGTAGGGGACCTTGGTGGATAGGGACTGGGTCTTCCTACCACCTTAGTACCCACGAACCCAGGACAGACTAGCTATAGTGTCTCACTTGCTCTCCTACTCACTCCAAGAGAAGTAAATGATTAGGCATCCCAGAACACAAAACTCCCAGATCTCTCAGGAATCGCGGTAACAAGACACACCGTTTCACTCACACTCTTGTATTTGTTCACAATAAGATCTGACAGAGACACGAAACAGTTTAAAATATTTATTTTAACTAACGTGCCCTAACATGCAGTATACGTGCCACAACAAGCAGGAAAATACATAGTACAAATACAGTCAGCATAGCAGCTAGTCCATATATCATGAAGGGAGATGTCATCATAAAAAGACAATGGAGAAAAGACTATAGTGCCTAACCTCCCTCCCCTTGCTAAGAAGAAGTATTTTTATATAATATAAGATCTCTGGGCTTTGTCAGCAGACCCATACCTTAGCCTATAGATGGTAGATCTATATCATAGGTGCTGTCTCGCTCTTCTCCCTGGAAAGGTCCCTCTCCAAGTGTGTGTCACCTATTCATGTACCCCACTAAAAACCCAAGCACGCTATCCAAACAACAGCTGCATCGGTATGTTTTTCTTCTAAGGGCTAAGGATTGGCCAGAACAAAATAACAAGGGGCATTGTTGTTCGACCTTGCACATAACGTTCAGTCGAAATCCCAGGAACATGCAGAGAGTGAACACAGCGATGAGTTCTCATGTGAAAGCAGTCATTGAAATACTGCAAAAATAAATACGTGTAGTAACGTGCGCAAAAGCAGCAGGCAAGCTGCGACATGCTCATGATAACTTAGTGAAAAACAACAACGTCCCTATGGGCCACGTGACACATGTTTCCCTTTTATCTGGTGACATAGATCTTGCTGATTTTCTTATGGGTCCAAAATCCCCGCGAGCTAAACGTTTTGTTTGTGCAGCATATAATGAATTTTGGAAACTGTCGCAGATGGAAGCTGCGGTGCGCCTGCGCCAAATTGACCAAGCAAATTTAGAAAAAGTTCTTGCAGTACTCGATATAGCATCAATACACTTTATTTGACTGATAAACAGAAATTAATGTCAATGAAAGATGCGACATACACATTGTTACATATTGAACAATTAGAACAGTTACCATTTTCTGTGGCAGAAATTGACTCAGCTGTGTGGTTAATACATGGGGTTATTTTATTGCCTATCTCACTCTTTCAGTTAACGGCCTGTATGAAACACTATCCGGTTGGTAGCTATGAGCCCCTCAGCAGTAGCTATATTCATGAATTATGTTCTTTGCCTTTCACCTTTGGATGTAAACGCACAGATACGGAGGTTTTCCTCACAGGGGAGGATTGCGATTCCACAGTAGGACACTCCCTCGTCTGCAAACAAGTTAAACTGCACAGTGCCTGCAAAGTTTCGGCCCCTAATTTGGCTTATTTTTTAAGTGTCCCAGTCCCAGCTATTATTCCCACCCTAACTCTGCTTTCTAATGGCAGTTATCTTATTTTAAATAACCACGACTGCTGCGGCTTACGGGCAGGCATCCTGTATATAGTAACTGTTTCACAACGTGTTACATGTTGCAGCAATGTCCTGTTTCCACCCCCGCATGGGATTGTAGATAGTTCGCTTTGGCCTTCCATTCCAACTTTGAAAACAGATTTCAATAAGCTAAGCAGACTCAAAGTGCTATTGTTTCAACAAGAAGTGGCTCTCACGTCAGCTCTTGAGACCTTCGAATTGCAGGTGGCGAGAACCGCAAGTGAGATTCACTCACTGCTAAACACGAATCTCCCACTCAATTTTGGAGAATTAATTCACCAAATATTTAATGAGTCTTATACAGAGGGCCTTGCCCACTTTTTTAAACTTGTGGGATCCAGCCTTGTCACCTCCTTTCAGGCTATTTTTGGAGTAATCCCAGCCTTTATCCATTCTATCTTTTCCAGCGCCTTTGGAGGGTTTCCCCCTGGTGCTCTTGTTGATTTGCGGTATACTTGTATTTCTCCTGCTGCTACGCAATGGCTGCTCGACCTGTGGTGCTGCCAAGCCTGGTCCAGCTGCAGTTGTACCATGATCGAATGCGGCAGCTTTTTGGTACAATGCCTCTGAAAGCTCTTGACATCGACTATTGGTTGACCTTTCCTTAGGCCTACTTTGCCTGCGTGCAACCTGCGTTCCACTGCCTCCGGTGCCAATTTTTAATGGGCCCTGGAAGTCTGCCTCTCCAATATGTCACACGCTGCCCTGGATTATGAACTGTTGATGGGTCTGTTGATGGCCTATGACCAGGGGTAGGCGCCTAGTGTGCGACCCTCTACTTGGACCATAGGTAGACTTGAGTACGTGTGTGCGTGCACAGCACCTCTTGGATCGGAGTTTTATCGAAGTTCAAGCAGGTTGCCCTGAAATGCTCCTAATGGCCTCTGGATATGAGGAGCATGAGTGCTCGTTTGACTTACTTAATTGGATGGCATATCTTTTTACTATGGAAGGGTCAGACAACATACTGGAATTCATGGCATTTCGCTTTTCTCGCGACATTTTTGGCTCCGGAGATTCTCTGTGAATGGATACAATTTTGGATACCTTGTTACGACATTTTGAATTTTAAAGAAAATGTTTTTGTTTTTATTTGACTCAACCTATATTCCAGGTGGGACACCACACCAAGACGCTTTGCCTCTACTTACCTCTGATTTTTAATTTAGCATAGTGCTACCGACCTGGCCAAGGGGAGGCTGTCACGTGGCCCATAGGGACATTGTCGTTTTCACTAAGTTAGCATGAGCACGCTGCAGCCTGTCTGCTGCTTTGCGCACGTTACTACACGTCTTTATTTTTTGCAATAATTTCTATGGCTGTTTTCACATGAGAACTCATCGCTGTGTTCACTCTCTGCATGTTCTTGAGATTTTGACTGAACATTATGAGAAAGGTCGAACAACAATGCCCCTTGTTATTTTGTTCTGGCCAGGCCTTAGCCCTTAGACAAAACATACCGATACAGCTGTTGTTTGGACAACATACTTTGGTTTTATTGGAATACACGAATAAGTAGCGGACACTTGGAGAGGGACCTTTCCAGGGAGAAGAGCGAGACAGCACCTATGATGTATAATTACCATCTATAGGCTAAGGTATGGGGTCTGCTGACAAACCCCAGAGATATTCTAATATATAATAATACTACTTCCTAGCAAGAGGAGGGAGGTTAGGCTCTATTGTCTTTCCATGATGACATCTCCCTTCATGACTTATGGACTAGCTGCTATGCTGACTGTATTTGCGCTATGCATTTTCCTGCTTGTTGTGGCATGTATTCTGCATGTTAGGGAAAGTTAATTAAAATAAATATTTTAAACTGTTTCGTGTCTCTGTCAGATCTTATTGTGGACAAATACAAGAGTGCGAGCGAAAGGGTGAGTCTTGTTACCGCGATTCCTGAGAGATTTGGGAGTGTTGTGTTCTGGGATGTCTAATCATTTGTTTCTCTGTGAGTGAGTAGTAGAGCAAGTGAGACACTATAGCTAGTCGGACCTGGGCTCATAGGTACTAAGATGGTAGGAGGACTCAGTCCCTTTACACCAAGGTCCTATAATCCTACGCATAGTTCTGTTTTTGGGCAGAATCCCTGCAACATTTCGAAACTCTTAGAAGAAGGGTATCAGGAAAGTGAATCCAAAGTAAGATGCCGAAAAGGAAAATAACGTATACCAAGGCTTCCAAGGAAGATACAGAACATAGTACCTAAGAGAGAAAAAAAAGAAGTAAAGCTTTAAAAAACTCTCCAAAAGGTACAATGCAACACCTGGCACCACCAAGCATATTCTGAGTTGCCTTTTCATCACCCATTTCAGGATGGTGAGCCCGCCTTGAAAAGGGTGGCAGAAAGGCAATTAAGGGGGCCCTAACAGGGCCCCTGCAGGATTTCGGCCTCGGGGGGCATACGGGGGGGGGGCACATGTTGTGCCCCCTGTAATTGCACCCTAGTTCCCGCACGGTGTGGCATGCATGCCACACCGTGTAGGAACGTGCAGCAGGCACTGTCACGGCGGCGGGCTGCATGTTAGGCTCTCCTATGAACCTAACAGCCCACCGCCTGCCTGACTCGGATTAAACATGTAATCTGACAGGCGGGCACACCACAGCTTTGGCGGTCCTCCAATGGACGGTGCAGTGGCGGCGCCGCTGGAGGATCGCCAAAGTCATAATAAGGCCCTAATAATAAATTCATGAAACAAGGGATGTTGAATGCAAGCGCTCGACAAAAACATAATCTTGAAGGGTTGTGGCACATCAAATGTATGACTTACTTTTTTAGTATCTTCAATGATACTTCTTGTGGCATTCCAGAAGTACTTGTGTCAGCAAATTTGCTTTGGGACGGCCATGGAAAAATAATTACATTTCTCAATGATAGCATGGCTGTAATACTACTGATGTCCAGCCGATGTCCTTAGTCTTTTCAAAGAGATTTGCAGTCAGCATGTGACACCTGCAACATACAAAGAAAAACGTTATCCAGGGCTCTTACAGGGGCCTAGCTACCAGTGGTGCAACCGGTGCAATGCACTGCGGCCCAGAGCGGGCGGGGGCCTAACTACAACAGCCCTTGAGCACTGAGTGGGCATCTAAATAACCTTGCTGAATGTATGAAGGTGAAAAAGCATTAAAGAGGCCGAGTTCTCTTTTTTATGTGTATCTCTGTAAAACTGAATTTAATGATAATGAACTCGGTAATATCGAATGTGCTATTGTAAATATTTTTCAAGCGTTTTAATGTTTTATTCTCAAATGCACTTTTATGGTCTTTTGTGGCAGAAATAAAGTTTATGGAATGGAATGGCATTAAAGAGGACTTTGCAATTTTATTTTTTTAATGTCACTTTTTTTGTGCGTTCAAAAACAGAGGTCAAATGTCAATCTAATCTTCTGACAAATTGCTGCTTTCTTTTTAAAAAAATGGGGACTGGTGTTTATTTTTTTTATTCGCTTACTGCAAAGTTTGAGGATTTTATAAAGGGAACTATGTGAAAACCTTGCTGGTGTGAAAGGAAAGGCTGTAAAATGCCGTTTTCATCTACACACAAAAATATTTAAATACCTAGAAATTAAATGTGTAAAAAGTTTAAAAATAAATAAACAGGAACGCACAAATGAAGTGCTTTTTCTACTTCTAAAGTGTGATGGAAACAAAGATTTTAATAGGGTCAAAACAAATCAAGACACATTACTTGGTGATGCGCAAATGACAAATATTCACTGAAACCCAATTCCACACATTATCGTTTGTGCACTATATAGTTTTATCAGTAAAATAGTATGTCTGTGGAAATGTAGTGGTCATTTAAATGGAAACTGTGTTGTTTGTAAATGACAGAGGGTCCCACACCATGCTTCAGTAAAATAATTGTGACAGTGTGCTCCTAAATGCAACACCAGCTACATACTATACCCTTACCATTTGCATGTGGAATGGGCGTGGCCCATTTGAGGCACTTGTTCTTTGTGTGATGCTTGGATTTTTCAGAATCCCTATGAGTTCAGTGATGTAACATTGATGGTAGTACCCTCAGTCTGAAAATTGTTCCTGCACCACTGCCTAGTAGGGCCACAGAAGCTCTTATAAGACTAGGAGCTTACTATTAGCTCCGTCCAATTCCCTCAGCTGCAGGAGTCCGAGTCTGGGAAGCAGAATCTACTGAAGCACCTGTGGGGGCACTACTAAGGTCTAAAACATGCTCTGAATGGCAGAGCAGTGCGCATGCTCACTTTTGTAAATGCAGAGTGCGCTATTTGGCTTTGGCTGCCTGACGCCATCAGAGGTCAAAGAAGTTGTGCCCATGCTGATGGGTGGCTTCTGAAGACAAGACATTCAAAGTAATCACTGCGTTCAGCCTTACATCTGGAGGGCAGAAAATGGCAGTTAGTAAAAGTATATTGTTTACTTAGGACAGAGTGCCGGAACTGGGAAAATTAATGATTTGAGAGTTGTGTGTTTCATTTTACGCTACAGAAATGCACAGGTAATGTTAAACAACTTCTAGAGGTTGCTAATGCACAATTCTTCCTTATTAAAACCAGAAGTAGGAATAGTTATACTTCTGAGACCTGTGGACACCGGCCAGAATCTCAAAAAACAAGATGTAGCTCCCCAGGGTGAGATACTGAGAGAGGGGGGAACTCGAATAACTGTCATACATAGTGCTGCAGTAGTGGTAGGAGAGTCAAGTTAAGGGTCTGTCTTGGCACAAGCTGAGCCATGGGAACATTTGGCATGGAAATTGTGCAACAAATATTAGGTAAACATATGATAAAGTATCTTCAAAATTCAAAAAAATATATTTCTTTGGCAAGCGTTTCACCTTAGTACATCAGATTATATCACAGAATTGAGAGGCATTTATTAAAAGTGATAGTTTTTAAACATGAACTTAGAAACATTCATGCCCTTGCCCCCCATTTTAAAAAAAAATTATTTTTATTGGAATTTCATATGGAGAAACATATGATCTATGAAACAGTGAACATAACACCGCATTATATGAATACTGATACAGCTGTTTTTCCAGTGAGTTACAGCAACCACAGGCCAACGTTATGGAGTTTACTGGCATCATGAGAAGCATGCATTACGGAGGTACATCACAATCAAGAAGAAAGTAAAAGACATTTGGCCTTTCAAAACTACACATCCAGTCTAGCCAACAGATACCCTCACATTGCAGATTATGGGCATTATCTCTTTGTGCAAGTAGGATTATAGAGCGTCCTCCTCAGCAGTGCAGAGCCAATTTGTGAATGGGAACCATATATCTTTAGGGCGGGATTGTGTCGGTAGAAGTTCCCAATAACAGGTTAATTGGTCTCTACAATATGTAATGTCTTTTACCCAGACTTTTATGGTTGGGGGGGAAGTAGCGCCCCAATGTAGGGCTACCCGTCTTTTTGCCAGCAGCAGTAACAATGCAATGAGCCGCCTCGCCGACAATGGGGTGTCTTGTACAAATCCCAGCAAGCGCCACCAGTGGAGTGCTTGGCAAATTCTGCTCAGTAATATTCTTAATGTGGTATAGTATTTTCAACCAGAAGTTAGCTATTGGCCAGCATTCCCACACCAGGTGTATGAACGTGGCTTGGGGGGTCCCACACCGCCAGCAGTTTGTATCTGGTCTCAACCCCATACGTTGTAGTTGTGTGGCGGTAAAGGCGATGGATGTTTTTAAAGTGAATTAGCCGCAGGTGATAGTTAGGAGATAATTGTTCCATTTGCCTGCAGCAGAAACCCCACTGTTCGTCTGTAAGATCCTCTCCTATGTCCGCCTCCCATGCCCTCCGTGACTGTGGTATAATAATTGGAGATTCTTTTTGTGTAATGGTATAGATACGAGTCACCAGCTTTCGGCCTGATTCTATTGCAATTACATTTTCTAATGCCGGCAATGGCGGAGGAGTATTTGGAAATGTGTTAAATCTGCTCCAGCACGTTGCGCGTAGTTGATAGTATAATAATTGTGTCTAGCGCTGATTGAGGTGTTGAGCTACACATTTGTTGGAATGTTAAGAATTTGTCCTCTGGATACAGGTCCTTACCAGTAAGGAGTTTGTGTGACTGTGCACGCGCCTGAGCCTTTCTGTCCATGAGTGGTGGGAACAGTGGATTGTTCGCTAGTGGTATTGATGGTGCATATAGTACGTCTGTTCTTGCCCGTTTTCAGAGTCCATCCCAGGCCCAGCGCAAGGTTTCAGTGGTGTCAATCTCGTGCCTCGGGCGCTTGTATTTTTGGTATAATGCCGTATTCAAGGGGAGTGGTGCCACTCTGTCCACTTCGACTGCCACGTGTGGCTGGAATGGTGTGGGATGCAGCCAAAAGTGTAAGAATTGTGCCTGAGCGCTGTATGCATAGAGTGCAAAATCAGGAGCACCAAGCCCCCCCTGTGCCAACGGCAATGTAAGTACTTCCCAAGATATCCTGGGCTGCTTCCCTGCCCATACAAGCTCGATCATTATGGATCTAAGCCGTTTAAAAAATTGTGCCGTGATTGGTATGGGAATGTTCACAAATAAGTACAGTAATTTTGGCAGGATAATCATTTTTGTTATGGCGATGCGGCTCGCTAAGGACAGAGGCAGAGTCTTCCATCTCCACCCAGTCCACTGCCCTGCCGTAGTTGGCCGTCCAGATCTCGTGTAGGGCCCTGCTGATCCAGACGCCCAAGTACCGTGTTGGGCCATCCTCCCAGGTTATCGGGTATTCAGTGTCAAAAGCGAGTGTACCTGATGTTAATTGAATTATAGTGGACTTCCCCCAATTTACAGTTATCCCCGACATGCCCCCATAGTGTACTAATTCTCTTGTCATGGGTGCAAAATTTTACCCCGGGTCTGTCATGCAAAGGGTAATGTCATCTGCATACATTGACACAGTCAGGCCTCTGGTTGTGAACCCTATCCCACGATTTGCATGGTGTTGTCTTAGTCTGGCCGCTAGTGGCTCTGTCGCTATTGCAAATAATAGGGGTGACAAAAGGGCACCCTTGCCGGGTGCCTCTGGTGATTTTTATGGGATCAGATATTTGCCTGTTTACTTTAATTCTGGCAGTGGGCAAGGTGTAAAGCAGCTTTACCTGCTGGATAAACAAGGGGCTCAGACCCAACCTGTGAAGAATAGTGAAATTTCCACTCCAGTGAATCAAAAGCCTTCGTGGCATCTAATAGTGCTGCTATTGCCGAGACGTGAGGGACGAGATAATGCATTAAAGCGAAAATTGTCCTCCGGTTATGGGAGGTGGATCGACCCGGAATGAATCCAGATTGATCCGGCCGAACGATTAATGGGAGTAACGGTTGTAATTTATTGGCCAATAATTTGGCGAAGATCTTAGCATCTAGGTTGATTAGTGAGAGCGGTCGGTACGAGTCACATCTCGAGGGGTCTTTGTCTGGTTTTAACAGTGTGATGATAATGGCCTCACGCATAGACTGTGGTAAGACCCCGTTTTGTGAGGCTTCTTGATATACCGCTAGCAGGTGAGGGGCAAGCAGCTCTGAGTACTCTTTATAAAATTTGAATGTGAGGTCATCAGCCCCAGGGGCCTTGTCTGCCGGTAAACTATGAATCACCTTCCTTATGTCCTCTACCGTGAATGGGACATCAAGGTATTCCAGATGTGCCCTGCTCAACCACAGAAGTTCTATTGAATCTAGATACTCTAACATTTCGGATTCAGACGGACCCGACTGAAAAGTGTATAGTTGTGAATAGAAATTTCTCATTGTGTCTAGGATCTCTGATGGCATACGCGCCGGTGGTTCTGCGGGCGTGAGAAGTTCTGTGATAAATGTGGAGCTTCTGGGTGGTTTTAGGAGATTCACCAACGTCTTCCCGGGCCTGCCCCCCTCCCCATAGTGGCATGCCTGTGCGTGTTTGTGTAAAAATTTCGTCTCTCTTTCAGCCTCTTCCTGAAAAGCTGTAAGTTTGCCCCGGATTTGTCCTAGTATCGAAGACGATGGGGAATGAAAGTATTTTAATTCCAGATTACGGATCTCTGCCTCCATCCTGCCCAGCCTGTTGCGGATATCTCTGAGTACCCCTGATTGTAGGGCTATGCAAGCACCCCGAATCACCACTTTGAAGGCCTCCCATGTCATCCCCATGGAGTCCACTGAGCCCACATTTTGTTCGAAGTATTCTGTTATGTTTTTCCTGATCTCTTCCCTGAAGACTGAGTCGAGCAGCACGTTTGGGGGAAGCCGCCAAGTGAAAGGCTGAATGTAGGGTTTCGGTACTGAGAATTTTATCATGACAGGAGCATGATCCGATAGTGTGCGGGGGTGGTGTGTGACATCGGTTGCCCAGGAGTGCAGGTCTTTGGAGGTCAACCAGAAATCTAGCCTGGACCATGCTTTGTGTTGTTGCGTTATACATGTACCCTCATGGGCTGTTGGATTAAATATGCGCCATGTGTCCATCAATTGATAGTCTACCATTATGCTTTTTAGGGCAGCAGCTGCCTGCGGATGATGCGTGCGTGAGGAGCCTGCTCTGTCGACAAAGGTTGATAATACTACATTAAAGTCACCTCCCCACAATATTGCAGCGTCTCCCAATGTCTGTACCTTGTGCCATACTTGATAGAAGAATTCAGGGCTGTCGGTGTTAGGTCCATATGTGTTAGTGCTAATGATCTGTTGACCATAAATTGCACCACGTATTAATATAAAGCGACCTTCTGGGTCCGTGACCTCTTGCTGCGTTTTCCAAGGGATTCCTCTCCGTATCAGAATTGCCACCCCACGGGAATAGCTAGAGTAGTTAGACATATACACCTCCCCCCATCTAATTGAGGACAGTCTGGAGCGAGCTGTATCTTTCAGGTGAGTTTCCTGTAAAAGGCAGATGTCTGCTTCATGTCTGATGAGGTAAGAGTGGACCAATCTGGATTTTCTGTGGTCATTCACACCGCGTACATTCCAGGTAATACATTAAAATGATGACATCTAAAACTTTGTGCCTCATGTATTCGCATTTGTGTGAGAGTGTTGGACTTGATGCCTAATATTATCTATATCAGGCTGTGACCTATGATCCGGATTCCCTCCATGTCTGGTACTTAAGTCATGTGAGTTGCATTGACATTTCGCTAGGTCTGAGAGCATTGAACTCAACGGCAATGCAGTCTACGGTAACAAACAGTAAACAGTAACATTCCCCACCCTCCCACACCAACCCCCCAATCAGGTTGTGTTGTCATTCCCTTTACCCGACCCCAACTGTGAAAATGCCCTGTGCAGATTAGGGCTATTGGGAATTATCCCTGGGGGAGCGTAGGGTCGCCGGCATACTCCCTGCTGGCATACAACAGGGTGGGCGAGCGCAGTTCTGGCCTGACAATTACCTGAAACCTTCTACTATTTGTGAAACGGGAGCATACATGAGCAGTACATTAACATTTCTGGGAAGGTAGCATGAGTAACTAAACTGCCAGGTGGGGGTGTAAGGAACTAATCCCTACAACTTATGTTAACCCACCCCTGGGCCGGTGCTGTCTAAAAATGAGAAAAGCGTCCCGGATCAAAATCATTTTACAATACAAGTCAATCAGTATCGCTTAATTGTCCGCACAGTGATGCTTCTTTCTCTCCGCTCGGACTCAGATTTTTCCTTGCAGCCTGCTTAGCAAACTTGAGCGCTGCACTAGCGTCTGTAAATATTAGGGGTCTACTTCCGGTGTGAACACAGAGCTTGGCAGGATAAAGAAATGCATATTTGGTGCCAGATGTTTGAAGCAGTTTTTTTGCCGGGACAAACTCTCTGCCCGTCGCCTGGACCGTCTGGGTAAAGTCCGATACAGGGCAATGGGGTTACCCTGGTATTGGATTGATCCCTGCTCACGGGCCATTCTTAGAACAGTATCTCTATCTCTGTAGTTTAGGAGGCGAGCGAGAATCGGATGGGGTTGGGCACCAGGCGGCCGCCTGGGGCCCAGTGTACGGTGGGCACATTCGACCAGAAACATATCAGAAAGATCTTTTCCAAATAGGTCTTTTAACATAGCTTCAACATATTTCTCCATGTTTGTAATGTTAGATGTCTCCGGAATCCCTGTGATGCGTACATTATTTCTTCTCGACCTGGCCTCAAGGTCTTCATTTTTTGCTTTAATGAGGTTAAGGACTTTATCCATGCGTAGCATTTGCTCGTGCGTTTCGGTGTGACGGTCGTCGGAGTCTGAGACTCTAGTTTCAAGCGTGTCAATTCTGGCTTCATGTTTTTCTACCCTTTGGGTTACTTGGTCCAGCCGTGCCGCCATGGAGTCTAGTTTTGAGTCAAACGCGCGCAGACTTACTTTGACCTCCCTCAGCATAGCCCTTATGTCATCTTACAGGGCCATATCCATCGTTGTTTCTGGCTCCACATTAGTTGGCGCAGGTCCACCCTCCTGCTGTCGTGTTGACCTCTTGTCGAAGTTTAGTTTGGGCTGCTTAATGTCTGTTTTCCCCATTTTCTTTTTGGGATGAGCCCAGTTCTTCAGTGACACTGTGACGCTATGCACCTATCAGGCCTCGCCCCCGGTCAGTCAGCCCGACCTCTCTATGTGCCCCTTCACTAGACTGACTGGGTTTTTCACGTGCTGCTGATGAAGTACTTCGGTTGCTCCTGGTTGCGTCTTTAGAGCAGTTGGACACACATGCAGTTAGGGTCTGCAGCGTTTACACCTTGCACTTGGGGATAGGCAAAACAGTAGCTGGGCTAGCGCGCAAAATACACAACTGTACAATAACTAGTTCAAGGGAGGATTGATGGCGCCCAGCACTTCCTCCGCCCACCTTCTCATTTCATTCACCTGTTCATTCTTGTAGCTTGGTGCACCTTGCCCCACTTCACCGCTCTTGCGGTATGCAGCGCTGAATTTATATGCGGCTCTCTGGTCCCTTTACAGGTCACGTGTGTGCCTCCTTAAGCGTTCCGCGGGGTCTCACTGCTCCCGGGGTGCTGTGCCATTTGTTCAGGCCTCGCCCAGCCGCCAGTGGGCCCGTGTGATAAATCCCCCCAGGCCCCTGGGTGATCCCGTGTAAGCTGAATGAGGCCACGCCAGAGGCCGAAACGAAGGCCGCACCGGCCCAAATCCTCCGCAGGCTCGTCCGCCAGCCGCTGCAAGGGCCTCTGCACGCCGCCAGATGAACAGCAGCGGTCCAGACAAGATGGCACGCCTATCACCCTCGGCCGCGTAGCCCGCCCAGCAGCCACGCGGCAGGACGCACCGGGCAATCGCGGTCCGTCTCAGCACGCCGCCAACGGCTACCCGCTCTCAGCCTTGCAGATCTCCGCGATCCGCCTCGGCCGCAGAGCACACCCCAGATGGCTCCACAGCAGCGCCCGGCGAGGACAGCAGGAGCGCCGGGTACGGGGCCTCTCCAGGCACGCCGCCACACAGCCGCAGGGGCGCGTGTCCCAGGCCTCCACAGGCTGCAGGCCCAAGAGGCAGGTCAGTCTGACTATCCTCAGCCCCGCAGTCTCCAACTTGCAGGAGTGTGTGCCCCCAGCCACACAGCGATCTCACGATCCCGTTTCTGTACAGGATGGTTGGGATTGTCCGGTTAAATGACGGATGTTTTAGGCTCGGCCGGCAGAGCCTCTTCACCAAGCGGCCATTTTGCAGCTCAGCTTGGCCACGCCCCCCTCTGCCCCCCATTTTGATGACAATACCCTTAGTGAACCATTGTGTAATTCAGCCACTAAGTGAAAATTCAGGTTTTAGTGAAGCTTACTTCAAGAGCTTTGAATTACACTAGTGGACCAGTGCACCAGATACTCAGGGGCCGATTCCGATTCGGGCCGGAAAACATACCGACCGACTCGGTACGGGAATGTTGTCCGACCAACACGTACCGGCGCTGCCCGATCCGCGTAGTACGATGCAATGCATGTGAATTACGACCGACTCGTACGGAACACAAACCGAACGACTGAACCGCACGGAAACCAGCTATCCGGCCGGGAAACTACGCAAATCGAACCGACCGACACGCACCAGGAATGAACCGGCAGAAACGTACCCGCGAACTCCGACCCGAGCAGTACGATGCAATGCGTGTAAAACCAGACCGAGTCGCACGGAGCCCAAGCCGTACGACCGACACGCATACAAAACCGAGCCGAAGCAACCCAATACTCCGCGACCGACGCGTACGCCGCACATGAAACCCATCAGGAACACAGCCTGAAAGACTCGGAGAAGCCCGCACGAGCCAACTGCAGCGTCCGACTCGTTCAGAAGAACGTCTCCTACATGCCCAAAACGCACAAAGGAAAAATACAAAAAAAAGGGCCAAACAAGCAATGACAAAGTCAATAAATACAGGGTGGAAAAAACATGGAACAAAGACACACCCACAACTCCACCCATATAAAGGCCACAAATCACTACCATGATCCTTTGCAAATTCAACTGACCTGCCAGCACAGAACACCATCAGACAGCAAACACAGACACAACTCATCCATCACACAAACCACACACCATTAGCACCTCCCAAATAGCACCCTCACATACACCCAGCAAAACCTACACTCACCCACCCTCACTTGCACACTCACACACACATCAATCCCCACCACCACCCATCACCATGCCCCCAAAGAAGAATCCAAAGTTCCTAGACAGTGAATTGGAAGTCCTGGTAGATGAGATCCTCAGGGTAGAGCCACAGTTGTTTGGTACATTGGTTCAACAGACCCCCATGTCGCAGAAAACCAAGATGTGGGAGAGGATCGTCGCAGGGTGAACGCACAATCACCATGTTTGCGCACAAAGGAAGACATCCAGAACAGGTGGTATGATGTGCGCAGGAGGGTCAAGGACCTACTGAAGAAGGATTACACCTTGAGTAATCGCACCGGCAGTGGCCCTCCTGCCAAACCAGTATACCTCAGGCCCTGGGAGGAGAAGGTGCGGGCCATCCTACCACCAGTGAGCGTATATGGACTATCAAACATCCCAGAGCCTGGTGAGTACACAACCAATATACCCAATATTGTGTGACAATACACACACATCACTGTCAAGGGGATAGTCAAACCATGCACCCTTAGCAAATCCACAGCAACCAAAAGATATTCATCCCAAGATGTGTATGTTAGTTAGATAAACACAATACATGCCATCTCATAGTGACATGTAACTGTGTCATGACATGTACACACCTAACAACAAATAGAGCAAGGCAGTGGCACAAATCTAACCAACAAACACAGTCAGATATTTTGCCACCACTAGAACACCACCTCACAGGGAAGCTCACTGAAAGGAAGGAAATCTGTGTTTGCTGGTGAAGTGAGTGTAGCCAATAGCATGATGGGAGTTGTAGTCACAGATATTGGTCACCCTCACAATTGGCCCATCAACACCACTCTGAACCATGCTCACATCACAGGCAGTAGAAAAGAACTGACAAGATGGCTGACACTGGGTACTGCTGAGGGGAGCACAAGGCCCTGCTGGGAACTGTGCACCAACAAACAGCAGGACACCACTGTCAGCCATCTTGCCATTGCTGTCACACTCACACACAGTGAAGTCGACTCAAAAGGAAGGAAGTATGGGCATGCTGGGAAGGGGGGTGTAGGCAATAGCATGATGGGAGTTGTAGTCACAGATATTGGTCACCCTCACAATTGGCCCATCAACACCACTCTGAACCATGCTCACTTCACAGGGAGTGGAAAAGAACTGACAAGATGGCTGACACTGGGTACTGCTGTGGGGAGCACAAGGCCCTGCTGGGAACTGTGCACCAACAAACAGCAGGACACCACTGTCAGCCATCTTGCCATTGCTGTCACACTCACACACAGTGAAGTCGACTCAAAAGGAAGGAAGTATGGGCATGCTGGGAAGGGGGTGTAGGCAATAGCATGATGGGAGTTGTAGTCACAGATATTGGTCACCCTCACAATTGGCCCATCAACACCACTCTGAACCATGCTCACATCACAGGCAGTGGAAAAGAACTGACAAGATGGCTGACACTGGGTACTGCTGTGGGGAGCACAAGGCCCTGCTGGGAACTGTGCACAAACCAACAGCAGGACACCACTGACTGACATCCTGAAAGCCAACTTGCACTCCCTGCAATGGAAGCACGTTCCATGGTGGGATATCTGGCTGGGTGGGAAGGAGGACTGACAGCTCTGACCATAGTCACAAGCAGCTTTTCTCACACCCCCCCCTTAACACAAACTCCACACAACTCACCTGGGAGAATGCAATGCCTCACACTCTAATTAAATATCCCACAAAGAACAACCATACTGGATTATGCTGTGTGAAGCACAGGGACACTTTTGGGACTTGTAGCCAAACAAACGCCAGGACAACACTGTCGGCCATCCTGTCAGCACAGGCACACTACCCCACAGGGAAGCAGAGTCAAAAGGAAGGAAGTATGGGCATGCTGGGAAGGGGGTGTAGGCAATAGCATGATGGGAGTGATAGTCACAGCTCAACATCCCCCACCCACATGGCCCAGCAAGCTCACACTGAAGCATGCACACCTCACAGGGAGTGAAAAGCCACTTCTAAGATGTCTGACAATGGTGCTCTGTTGTGGGGAGTACCAGGCCCTGCTGGGAACTGGGCACCAACCAACAGCAGGACACCACTGACTGACATCCTGAGAGTTAACCTGCACCCACTGCAAGGGTGGCATGCTTCATGGTGGGATAACTGGGCTGGGGGAGATGAAGGTCCGGATGTCAACCAAATACCACCAATGCTGGTCATGCACACACCTCAACATCCACATTGAAATGCATCAGGTTGGCAGGACAATGAGCCACACCAATATCAACCTCTGACTGTGACAACTTAGGACAATGCAATGTACAGGCCCGCATCCAGAGGTACAGTCACAACTGTCATGTGTTTGAACCATTGATGCCTGCAGAAACATAACATACATTGTGTCTCTTCCAAAAACAGGTGATGATTGGGACACAGCAGCAGATGAGGAGGAGTCCCTGTCCCAGGCTCCGGTGGCCCCTGAGCTCTCTGGTGTGGAACAGCCTCTGCCCTCATCGGATGGCGAAGACCAACCTGGCACCTCCGGTGTGAGTCATCATGCAGCACCAGCAGGACCACCATCTGCACCCCTGCACCCATTCCTCCAACATCTGCCAACACACAGACCACCCCCGCCGACACGGACAGACCAAGGACACTGAATGACAACAGCACAGGGACCCCAGCCCACCGTGAAGCAACGGACAACAACCCCAGTACCAACCCCCAAGGGGGCCTAGGGTCACCTGTGCGTGCCACCGCAGGTCCTGCACGTGTGGCCAGGGGTGGTGGGAGGGGTGGTAGGCAGAGGTCGCTGTTTGCAGAGGGGTCTGGACTGCATGATGACCCACAACTGGTACGCATTGCTGATGCGTACCAGAATAGCACCGGAGAGGTCAGCCAGGTAGTGGGGATCCTCAAGGACATTCAACAGCAGCAGGCTGCCCATCATGCCCGCTTGGACTCCCACATGTCCCGTGTGGAGACACACATGTCCCGTGTGGAGACACACATGACTGGCATGGAGTCCAAGTGGGACACATTGGAAGAACTGACAGCGGTGCAGAGGGACATATTGACATGCCTCCGCCAGATTAGCACCAACATGTCCACACCTCCCTGTGTGCCCACAACATCTGGTGCCGCAACAACTGCAACTGCCACAGGGAGGGAGGATGACTCTGGTGGAGAGTCCTCTGCACTGCAGCGGCCTGCACGTGAGGGTCCCCCAGAAAGAAGAGGGGTCGTCCGAGGAAGGACAACTGAGAGGCCGATGGCCATGTACATCCCCCAGGAAGCCAACACCTGTTCTGGAAATTCTCCTTTGTGTGCAAACTGTTCACCCTGTCGAATGCAACCCAACTCTCCCACATGACATGGGGAGTTTAAGTTGGACTAATGTATCAGATGACTGTGGACTTTACTCAGGACATTTCTGCTACCAACACTTCCAACTCATCTGGGAACTTTGGATTCCAATCCCAATGTACAGCACCCACCATCCTGTGCACTATCCTCACACATGTATGTAAATAAACTCACTAATACACCATACTTGCCTCTGTTGTGATTCCAACGTTGTTTTTGTCATGGAGATGATGATCTGCTAAATGACACTGTGCATGCTAACTGCTACAGCAAGTTCTACACCGTCATGTGAGTCATGGCGACGTGACACATATGAGGGAGACACACCACTAGGGCTACACAACACATACACACCAGGGCCATCTGACTCATCGCCTACACTGATGTTGCCAGGAAATACAGTGGAATGCACAGACACCACACCTATTCAGAGTCTGTGTTAACTAGCCCACAGGTGCAGTAAGCAAATGTCAGTCAGATGTGTGACCACAGACAACGCACATCCCAAAGTGAAGCACAGGTTTATTACACATTTGCAACATGTTGTTTCCACTACAGATGCAAGGTAATCCCACGTGGCAGTGGCCACACAGTCAACAAGTGTAGAAGAAATAAAGTCCAGGGGTGTGTGGCACATCACCTGTAGGGAAACGACTGCTCCCACCCTTAAAGCTGAAACATGGTGTCGGGGGATCCTAGTTGACCAAACAACTCTGAAAGTACCCTGTGAAGGACAGACATGACACACAGTCAAAAGCACTGAAGAACAGGACAGAACTGCAATACTCATGCCCAATACATGTCACAAGATACCTACACAAAACCAAGTTAGCATGTCAACACTGTTGGGGAGTACAGACTACCTGTAAGGACACATCGCTGCACGCATCCAGTCAAGTAGCACATGGCCACACTCAAACAGCAACAGAGCACCACCAACACATATCATGCAAACTCAAATCATTGACATGACATCTCTGGATACTCACATTCAGCTGAAGAAGTTGGTGATGAGCTGTGTGCGGACATCACCCTCATCATCATCATCATCACTGGCATCGTGCCCCAGGCCAGGATCCTCCACAGGTGGCGGATGTTGGTCATCGTCATCCAGGATGAGAGGCAACTCCTTCCGCACTGCCAGGTTGTGTAGCATGCAGCAGACGATGACAATCTTGCACACCTTTGCTGGGGCATATGGGAGGGCCCCTCCTGTCTTGTCCAGGCAGCGAAAGCGGCTCTTCAGGAGACCAAATGTCCGCTCGATCACTCTCCTGGTCCGACCATGTGCCTCATTGTACCGCATCTGGGCTGGTGTCACAGGGTTCCTGAGGGGTGTCAGCAACCACGGCATGTTGGGGTATCCGGAGTCACCTACATACAGACAATTGCACATTAGCTGAGTTGGAAAAGAGGGTGGAATACAACATTGCAGAACACACACAATGGTACAAAGTCAGTACACACCGACAAGCCAGGCACGCTGGTTCTGCATCTGTGACATCATCCTCGGGATGCGACTACTCCTCATCACGTAGGCATCGTGTCCAGAACCGGGGAAACGTGCACACACATGTGAGATGCTCATATCTGCAAGACATACCACCAGAGCATTGATAGAATGGTAATGTTTCCTGTTCCTGTATGCCTGCTCATGTGCCTGTGGTGGTACCAAAGCCACATGTGTCCCATCAATGGAGCCAATGACATGTGGCATCCTCCCCAGGGCATAGAAGTCACTCTTGACGTCAGTGAGTTGTTGACGTTTAAGGAAATAGATGTACTGGTTCAGGTATCTCAACATTGCCTCCAAAACATCGCGTAGCACACGGCTGAACATGGTCTGTGACATCCCACCAGCAGACGCCACAGTGTGTTGAAAGGTACCGGTGGCAAAGAAGTGTAGGGCTGCCATTACCTTCACCTTGGGGGTCAGCGCTGTAGGGTATGTCCAGCCAGGTTGCAAATGTGGGGCCAACCGCACCGCCAATTCCTCAATCAGCGGCCTGTTGAAGCGGTACCGTCGGATGCAGTCACGTTCAACCATGGTTGCAAGGTCAGGGAATGGTCTATGGACAGCTGGTGCCCTGCAGTGCATAGGTGAACAAAGAAAGATTGTCAGTCACCCCACATATGTGGCATTGACCATACTCAATATCACATGATACATCATTACGAGACACAAGTACTTGATGTGTGTGCCGTTCTGTATGGACATATATGGCACCTACATGGCCAACATCTAACATCACAGTTCAACATGTGTTGACAACAAGTTCCAGGTTGTGCTATGGGAAATCATTAGGCTGTGTCACAGTACCCATGTACTGCTGTCACGTTCCAAACACACACCACAGTGACAAGTGAGGACAGATGTGCCACAGGCATCACAGCTCATTGACAGGTAGATTCCCAGGGACCCTGTATTGCCACATGGACACTGGCATGACATGGCGTATCATGTACACGTCAGCAAAACAACCATGACTCCCACAGGTAGTGGCCCCTGTTGCCTCTGCAGGACAGACATGGACGTCTGTGACACACACACGCACAACATCAAAGTCGATGCACAAACAACGTGGATGTGGAGACTGTCTCCCATTGTGCACATGGAATCAGAGACATCTGAAACACAACATGCACACAGACTGTGGAGGGCCATCACTATTGTGGCAATGGGTCACCCTGTGACGTACATACCTTCCCACATGGGACTCAGGGTGTATGTGACATGACATACACATACACAACCTGGAAATGTGACCATGCCACATGCTCTGAACTGAACAGTTGCACATCACAGTGGTCATGTGCACAACACACAAAGGATTCTGTCCCCATGAACACGTGCACAGCCTGGGAGTGGCTGCCCCCAAGTGCCACCAAAAATACCACATGTTGACCCCCATACACACACAGGTAATGCAGCCTTACATGCCTTAGGATACAGTGTGGACAGGCTGTGGTGTTGTAGGTGTGCCCCTGAGTCCCTGGCAAGTAATTGTGGCTGGCATACGTTCACCAGTGACAACCATGGTGACATATGCCAGTGACTTGTACAGGGACGCGTCGTACAGCAATGGACCGATCCGTGTGCACGCATTGGCCATTGCATATGATGTGGACGGATGCGTGTTGTCATCCGAAATACGCGTTGTACAGCAATGGACCGATTGGTGCGCACGCATTGGCCATTGCATATGATGTGGACGGATGCGTGTTGTCATCCGAAATATGCGTTGTACAGCAATGGACCGATCGGTGCGCATGCATTGGCCATTGCATATGATGTGGACGGATGCGTGTTGTTTTTCGAAATACGCGTCGTACAGCAATGGTCCGATCGGTGCGCACGCATTGGCTATGGCCTGACATGGTAACGGACGCGTTTCGAAGCTTAAACGAGTCGGATGCAGTGAATTCAGTTGGCCACCCACAACAATGTTGCAAATTCATGGGTGTCATGAAGTTGAACTTTTGAAGGATGCTGTGGGCGTGTATAAGTGGTGCAATTCCATGGATTGGCCAGATTCAGAAGATGCAAACGACTTGGACCTATCACTTTGGACACATGGGACAGTATCTGCCTCTGCAGCACACATATAATGCTGGCTGTTCCCCTGAGAGCTCACTTGCCTGCACTACATGCTCCAGGACGACATCTGCCACCACCACTGCTGCTGTCTCTGCATCCTCTGGCTACTGCAATGGCACGTACTGTGGATAGAGCCCCAGCCTTCAGCACTGAGGAGAACCAGGCCCTGCTGGACAGCCTCCTTCCACAGTACAGCAAGCTGTATGGGAAACCAGGGGAGCAGGTGAGTGTGCTGTCCACTGCCTTACTAATTGTGCATGTTGTCTGACTAGCAAGACTTACAGTGTGTACACCAGTGGCTAGCATGCTCACTGAGTACATGTCACCCCCAAAGTGTGTAGTCACATGCACTGAACAGGTATAGTGCAGTAACAGTGCATTCCAACAAGGTTTGACTTCCCAGGCAATGATACCATTTAGTAACTGCTGGCAAACTGTTCATAGCCATAGTTGCACTACCTGTGTACATCATATGCCCCTGTGATTGAGACATGTATATCCAACTGTGTGATGCACGGAAATGTTGCATGTGTAGTAATGGCCTTTTCACTTTGTCATCCTCACAGGTTGATGCCCACCAGAAGCAGGAGATCTGGCTGACCATCGTCCGGGCAGTACGATCTGTGGGGGTCTACAGGCGCAGGATCCGCAACAGCCAGAAGAGGTGGCAGGACCTTCGGGGCTGGACCCGGAGGATCGCAAGGGTCCAGCTGAAGCTGTCGCCTCCTCGCAGGAGGGACGGACACCGGACCCTGACCCCCACATGCTCCGGATCCTGGCAGTGGTCTTCCCTGACCTGGATGGGCAGCTGAAGGCCAGACAGCAGCAAGGAGGGGGTAAGTGCTAGCCTTAACTGGGTACTATGACTGACATGCTCTAGGCACTCATTTAGCCTGGTTCCACTTCCACAGTACAACTGTCATGTCGTCCTGGACTCATGTCCCTCACTTGTGTCATGCCCCCTCCTCATCTGATACACAGGTGTGGCACTTACAGTCTGTGACTTAGGTCACTTGGGTACTGTGTACTTGTAGTTACCTGTGGTTCAAGTTGGGGACAGCATCAGTTACAGGAACTTTGTGGTGGGCTGCATGGGTAGTACAATTGCTCACAATGCCTATGATCTGACATGTACTCTGGGTATGACTTTGATATGTGTTTCAATTGCTGCTCTGACTCACCACATGCCTGGGGTATGTGCTACACACCCATGCTGCAGCAGAGACCAAGGTAGGAGCCTCAGAAGTATGTACATCATGTGTGTGACACATGCATAGCCACATGCCTAGTGTTCAGGGTAATACCATGTTGCACATGGACCAGGACTGTAATGCCTACTCCGTACATCGAAGGCACTCTGTTCTCCCACTCCCGTGTGTCAGCATACATATTGGGCATTGTGAAGAGTGCACTCAGGTGTATGCCTCTGTGTCACCGTGGTGTGGCCTTTCTTTTTGGACTCCTGAAGTGTTTAACAATTTGGGGTGGCCAGCCATCTGAGTTGTGACTATGGGATCTGCACATAGGTTAATGCATAGGTCTCTGATCCCTTGACTGTGCACAATGTTGTATGAAACATTGAGGTGCAGGCAGCTTTGGTTCATTCTCATCAGACGGTGAAGTGCTCATGTGTATGGATTTGTGTTTGCAGTCACTCAAATGTCTCATTTGATTGACGTGGGATCATCTCAGTCCTCATGATGTGGGTGGCCAGGGGTGCACATGTGCACCTGTCAGCTACAGGGCTTACATTTCAAAAACTTCCATGATTGTGACACAGTGCAGACTGGTGTTGTGTGTATGCACTGCCCCTGTGACAGGAGACAGTTATGACTGACTTGCCAGACAGGCCTGTGCCATGACATTCCAATCGCAAAGGGTGATCCAGCAGTGGTGTGATATGTCCTGCATGCACACCATTGTCGCATTGTCTATCAGGACATGAGGACATCATTGTGTCTGGTGATGGAAGCAAAACCCGCATATCAACAGAGACTTTGCCCATCACTTTTCCTGACACATGTACTGAGTCAGTGGCAGGAGATGGCATGTGTTTGGAGTGACACATTTCCATATGTTCTCTTGGATGTCCAACAACTGTGTATGTGGTGCATGTGTGCACATATGATTAGTCGCATACAACAGGCAGCAGACAGATGGGTGCATGGGCAGGTAGGATATGTGTGGCATGACTGACTGTCAGGCAGACAATGGGCTTCTTCAAATCAGTGTCAGCACTTATTGCAATGTCTAGCAAATGATGGCAGGGCTTGCTCTGTGATGTGCTGTACTTACTGTGGTGTGTGTGGTCAGTACAGGTGACTAATGTTGCTCTGTTTATCCTGATTGTTTGCAGATACATCCACGGCCACAGGAGGAGACAGCTCCACGGACCAAGAGGAGCGGCAGAGCCAGACTGGGTCCACTGCAGGGGAGAGCGAGGGACCCAGTGGCACGGAGGGTGAGGGGAGCCACACTGAGGAGACCTCAGCTACGACCACCTCGGCTGGGGAAAACAGCACTTCCAGTGAGGACTCCCTTGTGGAGGCGGGTGTCAGCAGACCAGAGGCAACGTCATGCAAGTCACCACCACCATCTCCACCCTCCCATCTGCTCCCATCCCACATGTCCGTGGAAGCTCCCGTGTAGGGGAGCATGTCTCCTTCATGCCAGGCACCGCACTCTCTGCCTCTGTCCCCCCTGCTGCCCTGAGTGTGGAGTCTGTGGACTTGCTGAAACAGATCCATGTAGGGCAGACATCAATGCTGAGTGTCCTCCATGCACACACGGGTCTGTTGGCACAACTGGTGTCATTCATGGAGGGCATGTCATCTGGCATGTCTGCCCTACATCGGACCAATCAGTCCATGGCCTCCTCACTGACGGCAGCAGTGTCCCTCCTGCAACAGTCCCTCAGCCCTCCTACCTCTGCCCCTTCCACAATCCCCAGCACCCTACCTGTCCCAAGCACACACACACCGGCACCGGCACGCACCAGCACAGACACAAGCAGCACAGACACACAAGCCAAAATCCAGACGCACACGCACGCACAGTCAGGGGACTGATACCTCACTCACAGGGGATGGGGCCCAGACACACACACACGCATCCACGAGTACTCCGCAGTCCTCAGATACCTCTCCCTCCAAAACCCCTTCCCTTGCCTCACCTGCAACCCCCCCCCCAGAAGCTCTTCCTCTGTGAGCTTGGCCTCTTCCCCACAGATACATCTGACACGAAGTCCAGGCGGAAGAGGCGACCACCACACACAGAGGGGAGTGCCCCTCACACCCGGACACCCTCCCCCAGGCACAGGCAGACTGAGGACCCCATTCGAAAGTCCCCCAGACCAGGAAGGGCAAGACCCCACCACCATCACCACGCAGCTCCACCACACAGTCTCTCTCCTCCATCCCCCAGGCCACCACTCCACAGGTTCCACCGCCACACCCTGCCCCAGGTTCCCCCACACACCGATACCGCATCCCCAAACTGCTTAGGCCCTCCCCCTACCACTTGCTCTTCCACCCCCAAACCAGACGCTCTGCCTGTTTGTGCCACTGGTGTGGAGACCGGGTCCCCCCTCTGTCCTGCCCACCTCATCTGCCCCCCTTCCACTCCCTTGGAGTTATGCACTGCAGTGGAGTCCACAACCACCCCGTCTGACTCGGGCACTGCAGTGGGGACCCAGTCCACTCCATCTGACCGGCCCACTGCAGTGGTTGCAGCACCCACACCATCTGACTTGTGCCCTACAGTGGTGCCGGCCCCCACTGAGTCAGACACCTCCACTGCAGTTGCCGGTGACACTCCTGCACCCACCACCCCTTCACTGCCTCCTTCTGGCATCCCCTGATCCTGTCCCTGCGGTGCCTGTCCTGCCCCTTGTATGCCCCTCCGAGGGGGATGTCCCCTGTCCGTACCAGTGCAGGCAAGCAATGGGTGACAAGTTGTCACGTATCACCCTGTTGGGACTGTGTATTTGGACTGTCCATTGGCCTTAGTTTCTTTTGGACTTAAAATTTTAGTTTAACATTTGCTGAATAAAGTCTCTTTTTGTTTACTTGTGGTTTTTCTTTGGATGTACATGATGTAGATGAGTATCATCATGCATTTGCAGTTGTAATAGTGTTCAAATCAGGAAAATGAAGTGTTGCTGTGATGGACTCCATGTGGTCCATGGGATATGTGTCCTAATGTAGTCTGGATCTATAGCATCCTTTGCTGCAGTCTGAGGGTGTAATGTTCAGCATTTGACACAGGGATGTACGTTTTGCATTTGTAAATTAACATCTTTGGCTTACACTGATGCACATCTGGTGGGCTTACCACTGTTCAATGTTTCTATTTCCCTGACTGTGTGCCCATCTCCACTGGACATGCAGTTTAGCACATCATTGTTGAAGTCTCATCTGTGTATACAGTGCAACTTGCTTGACACGTGTTTTGGGTGTATGCAGATGACTGACGTGACACTCCCGTACCCAGGCTGATGTGAGCAGAGCCTTCAGTGTGTTGTAGTTGTTGACTCACTTACCGAGTGTTCTGCTGACATTTTGAGTCGTGCACAGACAAGGTTTGGCACAGCGGACCTTCCACAGGAGTGGAGTGCCCTCATGGCAGTGTGTAATCCCGTGACATTGCCTGGGCCCGTGTTGTGTGTTGTGTGAGCATGTCTGTGTGTGTTCCCTTCCCTTCTCCTACACAGGCTGTGTCCCTAGGGATGTTCCTGTTTGTGATGCTTGCTGAGTTGGCCTGTGTTCACCCAGCATCTTGGACCTGGTTTCTCCGGGATGTGGGTGCATGGCAAACTAATGTTCATCAGGTTGTCATCCCTAGTTGTCTTTGTTGTCAGGGCTGGGGAGTGGGCAAACGCAGATGGGACACAGTCAGGATTCCCCTTGGCACTTGTTGATTACACAAGTCATGTAATTTACAGTTTGTGGTAGCTTTCAGTGATTGTGACACGTTGTGTGTGTGACTGCTGCCACTCCTCAGGGTCAGAGCCTCAATGTTGGTAGTTGTTTATGTGTGTTCTTTGTGGGTCACCTTGGCTTCTTCATTGGTGTGTGACTGTGGCCGGGATCCCATTGATTGGGTGGATTTCACGTCATGCCCATGTACGGCGTACTGTGCAGTGTGTCAGACATTCACGAGTCTTGTTGACTGGCCATGTGTGATGGGTTTCTGCACCTTAGTTCCCACCACCACCCCTGGGATTGTCATGGGTGCATGTGCAATGTCACCAGTCCATGTGAGCTTCACTGCTGCACATTGGTGGAGATCAAGGTGTGTGGTGTTGAGTGTGTGCAAATGTGAGTTGTTGCACGGCTAGACCCCTACCTCCATATTGGCCTTGGCTGACAGGCCGTGCTGATTGATTTGTGCTTGTGTAGGTGTGATGGTAGTTAGTTGCTCAGGACACATGGCTGTGGTTCACAGTGTGAACGACATCTACCTTTGTCATTACAGTGGGGTTATCATGCAGGCTAGTGTCACCACAATGTGGGGTCCCTGGGGGTAGTGCTGTGGTGGGTCTGTCTCTTGCTGTGTTAGTTGCTGTTCCTACAAGCTTGTGTGACATGTGTAATTTGGGCTCCCTCTCATCTAACAATGCCTGATTTCCCACATAGGGGAATCCGATCCATGAGTTACTTTTGTGTGGCACTGTATACACATCTGTGTAATTGGGATTCAGGCCTCCTCATGTGTTGTGTGGTTGCCTGGGGACACTGGCACACCCCCCCATCACCTGTTGTGTTTGATATGCAGTGTGAGGCTGCCTGTTTGTGTTTGCGCATCTGCACCACTGCATTGGCATATCTTTAGTGTGCCATTGGCTGTATGTTGTTTGGTGGATGTCCCCTGCTGTCCCTGGGACTCCTGGGTCATCAGTCAGCACAATAATCATGGTTTGTATGTCCCATTGCTGCCATGGTATGGTATTTGTTCACCTCACATCTACAGTCTCCACAGGATATCTACATTTGTGTGTCCATTGGTGCAGATATGTGGGTCTGCATTATGATGGTCACTTCTGTCATTGTGTAATTGATAAATGTTGACAATGTCAGCCCCCATGGGTGATGTTTGTCTGCACATGGCCAAAGGTATGTTTTATTTGCACTGCACTGTTTGCCTCACCCAATCTATGTTGCTATGGGACACAAGCACTACTTTGCCACTGATGTGTTTGTTGTTGTGTGACCAGGAATCATCCGTGCTGTTTGGCAGTTGCAACTTTTTCCATGACAACACTTACCTTTTGGTCACTGTGATGATGGGGGTTTAGACCCCATTGCCACAATGTTCAAAATGTGCTTCAGCTATGGACCCCACACTTACCTTTTGGTCACTGTGATGATGGGGGTTTAGACCCCATTGCCACAATGTTCAAAATGTGCTTCAGCTATGGACCCCACACTTACATTTTGGTCACTGTGATGATGGGGGTTTAGACCCCATTGCCACAATGTCCTAAATGTGCTTCAGCTATTGACCCCACACTTACCTTTTGGTCACTGTGATGATGGGGGTTTAGACCCCATTGCCACAATGTTCAAAATGTGCTTCAGTTATGGACCCCACACTTACCTTTTGGTCACTGTGATGATGGGGGTTTAGACCCCATTGCCACAATGTCCTAAATGTGCTTCAGCTATGGACCCCACACTTACCTTTTGGTCACTGTGATGATGGGGGTTTAGACCCCAATGCCACAATGTTCAAAATGTGCTTCAGTTATGGACCCCACACTTACATTTTGGTCACTGTGATGATGGGGGTTTAGACCCCATTCCCACAGTGGTCATGGTCTGCTTGCATTGTGGAGGCCACACACATTTATGTGTGACACATGTGATAGGGGGTCACATTGTATGTTCAATGTCATGTTCAGTGTTGTAGGCATTTGACACCGACTACACACTCTTGTCATGATGTTGGGGGGATGTCTTTTTCTGACATTCCTTATGTTGGAGTATGCTGGTTGTGTCATGCATTACCCGTCCTATGAGTGGGGATGGTAGTAGTGGTAGGCATCCAGGCCCCCATGAGTTGGGGTGGTGTTAGTGGTAGGCATCCATCCCCCTATGAGTGGGGATGGTAGTAGTGACAGGCATCCAGGCCCCCATGAGTAGGGGTGGTGTTAGTGGTATGCATCCATCCCCCTATGAGTGGGGATGGTAGTAGTGACAGGCATCCAGGCCCACATGAGTAGGGGTGGTGGTAGTGGTAGGCATCCAGGCCACCCTGAGTAGGGGTGGTGCTAGTGGTAGGCATCCAGGCCCCCATGAGTAGGGTGGTGATAGTGACAGGCACCCCAAACTATTGCCGCTGGTTAGACTTATTGCAAGCAGTCTCCCATCACCTGTTGTGTGTTTCATGTCAAGAAGTGAGTCCCACGAGGAGCTGCAAGTGCTTTTGCTGGCTGAAAGCCCCTCCATCTGCTGCCATTACTGTGCCTGCAGAGCTGTGCATGCTGCCTAGGGCAGAATACCCCTCCTCTTAACAGCCTTGCCTAACTCCTTGCTTCGCCAGTCTGGGTGCTGATGCTTCTCATTCAGCCAGTGCAACAGACCCTGGATGGGGGGGGGGGGGATTCATGGCCTAGATGTTGTTTTTGTGGTACTGCTGATGTCTGAGGCGTGGAACAAGGGTCACCTTATTCTCCATTTTGCTGTCATAATTTTCCGCCCTTCAGTTTCGTGATGGTATATCTGTGAAAAAACAGCTTAGCTTAGTGTTGTGTTATAATGCGCATGTAGGCTTTGCGTTATATTTGTTTTTTCTAATGGAATACGCATGCAAAGGTACTTTTGTATCAGATACCCATACTGCTGACAGTGCATGTTTGAGAGTAATGGGGATGTACTGTAGTAAAAGTTTAACTTAGTCCACTACACATGTTTTGCTATTACTATAAATCCCACAATTAATTTTTACGTATCCTAAAAAAGCCAAACTGGAGTTGTAAGTACTGCCTGACACTATCATGGTGTATAGGCGGTAAACAGTCTAAATATCGAGTTTTTAATTTCGACCTACAATAATATCGAGTTTGAAATATCGTAGGGACACAATATCGAAGTCAAGAATATCGACGACCAGAATATAGACCTGAAGGTAAGAAATATCGTTTTTGTTAATATCGAAGTTCGTAATATCGATAGCAAAAATATCGATGTTACTAATATCGATATTTATATTAGTGTTATGTATTTTATTATGTATTTTATGTTTGTGTTTATATTTTTTGTTAATTATTGTACTAGTTTTAGAATATATGTATAAAATATTTAGAAGTTAGTAATTTTTTTAAAGTAAATTATGTGTTTTAGTACCGTATCGGGTTGTGGGTTTATAGGGAATAGGGTGGGAAGTAATTTAATTATATTAAATTAATTTAACATTTTTAGGAATTAGTAATTATTTTTAAGTAAATTTTGCGTTTTAGTTCTGTAGCGGGTTGTGGGTTTATAGGGGAATAGGATGGGAAGTAATTTAATTGTAATTAAGTAATTATTTATTTTTATTTATTGGTATTGATAAATAATGTTATGTTAATTAATTATTAATTGGTAATTAATTTTTATTAATTGGTAATTAATTTTTATTAATTGATTAATTGGTAATTATATTAAGTGTATTAATTTATTATTGAAGTGTGTTGTGAGTTTATAGGGCAATAGGGTGGGAAGTAATTTAATTGTAATTAAGTAATTATTTATTTTTATTTATTGGTATTGATAAATAATTTTATGTTAATTAATTATTAATTGGTAATACATTTTTATTAATTGGTAATTAATTTTTATTAATTGATTAATTGGTAATTATATTAAGTGTATTAAGTTATTATTGAAGTGTGTTGTGAGTTTATAGGGCAATAGGGTGGGAAGTAATTTAATTGTAATTAAGTAATTATTTATTTTTATTTATTGGTATTGATAATTAATTGTATGTTAAATAATTATTAATTGGTAATTAATTTTTATTAACTAATAATTAATTTTTATTAATTGATTATTTGGTAATTAATTTTTATTAACTGGTAATTAATTTTTATTAATTGATTATTTGGTAATTATATTAAGTGTATTAATTTATTATTGAAGTGTGTTGTGATTTTATAGGGCAATAGGGTGGGAAGTAATTTAATTGTAATTAAGTGATTATTTATTTTATTGTTGAGTATTGATAATTAATTTATTGTTAATTATTAATTAGTAATAACTTTTTAATAATAGATATTTTTATGTTTTGGAAATTAATTTGTTCATTAATTAATAATTGGTAATTAATTGGTATTAAATATGATTTATTGGTATTTAGCAATAATTTATTGTTAATTAATTATTAATTGCTAAAACTTTTTTTTATTGTTTTGGGGTATTGAAAATTAATTATTTTTTATTTTATTATTTGGTAATTAATTGTTAATAATTATTATTTAATTGTATTTATCATCTATTTAATTGTTAATTAATTATTAATTGTTAATTATTTTTAAGTACTTATTTATTTGTATTGTTAATTAATTTATTTTTATTTAATAATTAAGGTGTCCATTACGATACCGGGCGGTATAAAATCCGCCATCTACCATAGCGGCAAAAAACCGCCCGCCTACACCGTGTGAATACCGACCGAGCAATCACGATGCCGCGAGCGAAAACCGCCCGCGGCGGAAAAACACACAAAATACCGCCCGTTCATGTCCGATACTAAGTCCATCCGTCCGCCACGGACGCAAATACGCACGACAACCCAAAACCGCCCGCCCTGACGACGAGACACCGGCCGTGAAATTAGGATGGCACCGACATGAGCGCGGCAAATCCACAAAAACACCGCCCGCCATCGTAAACAACAGTGATGAAAATGGACACGGCGGAAGCCCTGGCGGCCACGTCCCTGCACAGAAACCATCCGCAGTCCCAAACAAAGACACACAACATGGCCAACAAGTCCACACAGCAACCCACGCACAAATACCCAAACACAGTACACATCCCGAAAACACATCCCCCCTGGACAAACAAATAAACTACAAATCCCAGAACACCAGCCACAACACACCTGAAAACAACAGACCATCATGGCACACCCACATAGGTAAGTACAAAAGCAGCCCCTTCACAGACCACAACCCCTTGCAACATTACAAACTGAGGACGAGAGCACATAACACAGCGAGACAGAAAGGACAGCAGCACACCACAGACACGGACCCATCACACCCATCACCACCACCAACAAACACCGGCCCCACAAACCCCCTGCACATCACACACCACACACCGCACCAGCACCACAAACACCAAACCACACACCATGGCAGCACACAGAATGCCCAAGTTCACTTCCACTGAGCTGACGGTCATGGTCGACGAGATCGTCAAGGTGCACCCACAAATCTATGGGAACCAGGTCCAACAGACACCACTAGCCACCAGAAACCGGTTGTGGAGCAGGATCGTAGACCAGGTCAATGCAGTCGGGAACGTGCCACGCAACAGAGCCGAAATCACCAAGAGGTGGAACGACCTGAAAAGCGTGGTCAAAAAGAAGGAGGCCAAAAATCGGCAGCTGGCCGCCAGGACTGGCGGAGGTAATCCTGCGCTATTCAAGACCTTCAAGGCGTGGGAGGAGAAGGTGCGAGGCATCATACATCCGGAGATTCTCACCGGAATACCAGGGGGAGTGGAGGCTGGTAAGTACAAACAAATGTATACCAGCACACCGCTATGCACTCACATGCACTACCACTATGCCATAGCTCCGAGGGAGAAACACCCCCATGTCCAGTACACAATACACAAGACATCACTCACACATGCAACAGACACTCCAACACACTCAGCCCAAAGCTACCAACTAACAAAACCATGGGGGCATGTATACAGTCAGCCAGCACCGCAACTCCCACCAGGTCCCCTTGTACTCCAGAAGCACCAGAAGGAGCACTCCCCACACCCATGTGTCAGCCATAGCTGCACTAACCGACAAGTAACAGGTAAGTAGCCGCAACACAAAGGCAGTGGGTGGGAGGGGGGACAGCTGAAGTACAACACCCACCAGGCTCATAGTCCCACAGCGCAGCAAGGAGGAGCACACCCCACACCCATGTGTCAGCCACTGCAGTGCACACCTTCAGCCGACAGGTAGAAATCTCACCCTACATGGAGGGGTTCCTGTGGGTGGTAAGCCAGCACCACAACACACAACACCGCCCCCACTCCCACAGACCAGCAACATGGAGCACCCCTCCCTCCCATAACCATGTGGCATCCATTGCATTGCGCACTCAAAAACAACCTGTAGGTGGAAAACTGTACAGGGCGGGGTGTCTGTAGGCATGAGGACTGTATTACGACTAACACATGGGACATGTCACGTAGCAGAGGAACACGCAGCACTGCTCCCTGTCACAATCATGTGACCAATGTGCACACGGACAGGTATTACAGAGTTATACCCCACATGACCCATCACAAATACAGCAACACCTAAGGAGCCACGTCTGCATGCACAAGTCCCACTGGAGCACAGACCCACACGGCGGGCACTGTGCCACTCATCACACACATCAGCAACACCATCGAAGTCTTGTCCATGTAGTTCTTACTGCCTGTTACCCACACATCCTACAACAACGCCCATGTAAGTCCAACCTGCCTAGAAGTAACAGCGTGGGACCACAATAATGCACATACACACCACTGGACCCATGAAACACACAGGCACACAATGCACATTAAACATATCATCCATCTCATCTGTCAGCCCCTGTGTCATGAAAGGTATGTCATCCGAACAGCTGGCCCACATACAGTAGTTATGCAAAGCGACCTGCCCATGACAAATAATGTGCCTGCAGTGACTGGAGCGCACGTCACACTGTGATTAACAACATACATAATATAGTCAACACCCCAAGAGCACTGCATTGATGCACATGGCCGAGGGTAGCACGCACACCAAGGAATTGGCCCATCTGCAATACGTCGTGTGGCACACAACCATCACTCACTCACAACAATGCTTCCAATGTAATGTCCATAAATGATACCAGTCAGCAGATATGCCGGGAATGTTAGACATACACACACCTTTGTCTCTGCACTGTCATGTTGCCAAAACACATGTCCCATTCTGCACCCATATGTCACAGTATGTACCCCAAAACCATATGTCACCTCAAAAGCGTTGAGGGGGCTGTACCCCCTTTTGCCATCTGCGTTTCTAAGCGTTCCATTTGAACCCCAAAACCATATTTCACCTCAAAAGCGTTGAGGGGCTGTACCCCTTTTGCCATCTGCGTTTCTAAGCGTTCCATTTGAACCCCAAAACCATATTTCACCTCAAAAGCGTTGAGGGGGCTGTACCCCCTTTTGCCATCTGCGTGTCTAAGCGTTCCATTTGAACCCCAAAACCATATTTCACCTCAAAAACGTTGAGGGTGCTGTAACCTCTTTTGCCATCTGTGTTTCTAAGCGTTCCATTTGAAGCCCAAAACCATATTTCACCTCAAAATCGTCGATGGGTCTGGAGCCTGCATACACCCAAGCCACAAAATGTAGGAGTACAGCAACACACACCGATTGTCATTGCCAATCCGTCCCATGCCAGATGATCACATCACACAGTTCCATTGCCTTGCCCAGGCATACACACATCGTACTTCCACACACACGCCCCTGGGAAACCTGTGCACGACAGTGCACAGACTGTGAATATCAGACAACAATTACAAACTTTGCAAGGTGCAACACAATAACCTATCTCATTCTCCCCACAGGTGCCGAACTGCTGGATGCTGGAGAGGGAGACAGCAGCCAGCACAGCCAGTCCGCAAGCCCCCGAGCCGGACTCACAGATGTAGAGGATCTGGACACCTCTTCGGACGAGGACCACCCAGCAGGCCCATCTGGTGTGGCAGGGCCCAACCGCTCCCCAGGGCCCCTCCTACCCACCAACCCATCACCCAGGGCTGCTGAGCAGTCCCAGACCCCTGCTGCCATGGTCGTTGCGGCCACCACCACCGCCGCAACCACCACCACCGCCGCAAACACCACCACTGCCGCAACCACCACCACTGCCGCAACCACCACCACCACGCCATCCCTGGCCACAGCCCCTGCGCAAGGGGTGGCACGGCCATCGGGCTCCACCCTGGGAGCCAGACCGAGGACCGTGGTGAGCAATGTGGCCAGTGGGCCGGTCGGTGGCAGCAGTACTGGTGGGAGGAGCAGGGTCAGGCCAACGCCATCTGAGCCTGGGAGCCAAGCCCTGCCGCAAATCGCCAGAGTCCTTGGGGCCTATGAAGAGGCCCAAGGACAATGGGCCAGGTCGGCTTCCGACACGCGGGAGGTCCTTGGGGTGTTGAGGTCCATGGACGCCCATATGGGCCAATTGTTGACCCGTATGGACCAACTTGTGGACCTCATGGGCCAGCTGGTGGTGGTGGTGAGGGCACAAGCAAGGCCAGCAACACCACCTCCGCCACCACCTGCTGTGGCGCAGGGTCGTGCAGCATCGAGTTCCCCTGCGTCCACAGCCAGTGAGCACTCCTCAGCCACCACCAGCAGCCCACCAACACACCCCCCCTTCCAAACGTGGAAGGGGCCGTCCGAAGAGGAGACAGGTGTCCAGAGAGGACTTCGCACGCACCAAACGCCAGTGAGTCAGCCAGCCACCTTGACCACCTACTGCATTGACTTGTAATACGATCCTACCCCACACCGCCATGTGAATGGCATGTGTCTGTTGGACTGTGGACATAGAACTTCATGGGTACACCTTGACCATCATGCAGCCATGACCGTCAACTCATTGTCACTGCATGCACCACTTTTGTTAACACCTTGCACACAATAACATGTCACAGCTGAAAATAAATACACCTTTATCACATTCTGTTGTATCTGCTCTGTGTTCAATTAAGGATGTGCAACCGTCACCATGATCAGAAATGCATCTGGAGTGTGGTATGTCGATAGGCCAGGAGAGGCTGTAGGGACCTAGGGGTGAAAAACAGAACAAGAGTCCATTGAATGTGTGTGTCACACACTCATCACACAGTACTTGTCATCAAGTTTAAGCAATGTACACACATCTCACAGAGCAACAGGGCACAATGCTACAGCCACTGTCAGTGGCATACTACCCTGGACATGGACCATTGCCACACAGCACTCAGTGAACAATAGGCCGCCGTGACAATGCACACATACACCTACACAACTACAGCAACATCAGACATCGTACATGCTCACTCACCATCAAGTGAAGTAGCGGGCGATGAGCTGCTGACGCTCATTCACTGCTTCCTCCTCTCCACTGTCCTCGTCACTGGACACAGCCTGGTCTGCAGGCGGGGGCCCTGGCTGATCACCGTCATCCACTATTAGGGGGATCTGCTTGCGAATAGCCAGATTGTGCAGCATGCAGCAAGCCACTACTATCTGGCACACCTTCTGTGGGGAGTACGCCAGTGCGCCCCCGGTGCGGTCCAGTCATCTGAACCTGGACTTGAGGAGGCCAAAGGTCCGCTCCACCACACGTCTGGCCCTCCCATGTGCCTCATTGTAGCGGACATCAGCTGGGGTCCGAGGATGACGTAATGGGCTGAGCAGCCAAGGCCCATTCGGGTAAGCAGAGTCACCTGGGTGTGAGGGACACAGAGATTCGTTGCTATACCAACTGGACACAAGACAGCATCGCACACCCAGCACGCTACACGACTCCACATACTCACCAACAATCCAAGCACGGTCCGGTTGCAGATTGGTCATCAGACGTGGTAGGATGCTGTTGCGCATGATGTGCGAGTCATGGGCCGATCCTGGAAACTTCGCACACACGTGTGTAATTACCATGTCCGCAAGGCACACCACTTGCACATTCAGGGAGTGGGTGTGCTTCCTATTGCGATAGATGTGCTCCGTGGCCTGTGGTGCAACAAGGCCAACATGGGTGCAATCAATTGCACCAACAACGTGGGGGATCCGTCCAAGGGCATAGAAAGCACCCTTCACTGCCGCCAAATCACGAGCCCTGGGGAATCTGATGTACCTGTTCCTGTACAGCATCATAGCTGACAGTACATCCCGTAGCACCTTGCAGAACATGGGCTGGGACATCCCACCTCCACTGCCCACTGTGTGTTGGAAAGACCCAGTGGCGAAGAAATGCAGTGCAGCCATCACCTTAGCCGTGGGGGTAAATGCAGTTGGATACACCCTGCGAGGACGGAGGTGGGGTTCCAACAAGGCACATAGGTGATGCAGGGTGGGTCGGTCCAGACGGAATTTCCGGATTACCTCCACATCCTCCATGTCTGACAGCAATTGGTAGGGGCGATGTATGTTTGGTCTCCTCCTAGGAAAGATGGAAGTGGACACATGTCAAAGCAACATGCCACAGGGCATTTCCACATACACACAACTAAAATGACTGACCAAGCAATTGAATAACAGAACAGCTGACAAGTAGGGACAGCACAGCCACAATACACTTACACAGGTCCCCTTACCAATACCAATGAGCAGTGACACACACCATTGCTATGAGCATGCAAATGGGGATATAGGCCTTACAAACTTGTAAGGCATGCTGATGATATCAGACTGCATATTTGGGAAGCGGCAACACCACGGCAACATAACTAGCTGCTGTGCCTGACACAGCTTCCGAGGCTGGGTGAGTATGGCACACACCAACAACGCTATGGACACAGGCTGGGCGGCAAAAACAAGTGGGACCTGTTGCACGAGGGGATATGAGACAGTCATTGATGTCCCTACTTCACCCTATGTACAGCACTGTACGGATCAGACCTCCGAAAAACATTGACTGGTGTACACATTGACAGCTCCATGACAACACAGCTGTGTGATTGCAAATACACATCACAAGTGACACGTAACGTTGCACGTGCAAAGTGGGAGATGTACATAGTGATAGATGGCATGTGTGTGCATATGCATATCCCATGCTCCCATGCCAATGTGTACATGATGATGTGCCAACAGACATGTGGAGGCTGAGCACTGGCCGTCCCTGCCTATGCACACAGCATGTTGTGGCCCTGTCCAGTGTGGACCTGCTCCCACACAAAATTCATGGCCACACCTGCAGATGCATTGCGCACATTATACTGTGTAGTGCACATGGCATCAGCGGACTGTACCCGCCATGGGCCAGGCCCTTACGGCCAACTCCATATATGAGTGTGGGAGTGAGACCGGCATTACCACAGCTACCTGGAACTGCAGCCTGGCATCCCTCAACAACACCTGCTGCTGCCATCTGTCCACCTTAACGTCGATGACGCTGAGGATATGTCCAGGTCCACTCACCAGCGAGGAGCTGGAGATCCTGGATTCCGAGCTCCACGCACACTGCACATGTCTATTCCTTGCGAAGGATGTGTGTGAAAGACAACTACAGTGTGTGTGGGAGTGCATGTGGGGGACACACATGTCGTTGATCCGCAGCACTATGAGTTAGAGCCTGTGGAGTTCCAACATGCACTGCTCACCATGCTTACTGCAGGTGGCAGGGGTATGTGAACTCTCGGGCGCTTTGCCATTTCTGTCCCTCCCGAGTGGTGGTACATGGCAACTTCATGTCAGACATCCAGTGACACAGCCAATTGGCAATGCAGGTCTCAGAGCACTTGTTGCTCGTGTGAATGGCAGGCTGGGGCCATGCTGCCCTTCTCAGTCCCAGCAGGCCTGGCCTGCACATTGACTGCACAATGCCAGTAGGTGTCAACACAGACTGCCAAGTGGGTTACATGTGTCTCCTGTTCAGGACCCTCCGGATAAGCGCTTACTCAGCACTGTCGATTGGACACACCATGGCTCGTGATAGGGATGTGTGTGAGAGATAGTGGCACTGAATGTGACCTTCGTTGCGGGGTGGGCCATGCACAGGGCGAGTACGCTGATGGTTGCGCAGTGTTGGTCACAGTGGGTACACCCACACAGATGTGTTGCCTTGTGATCTTTTTGTAGGTCCACCTGACAATGGACAGTAGATGTGGGCAGACTACACATTGGTCGATGTGCTGTCTATATGCATGTGCCTTCACAACAGGCACAGCTGCCCCTGCACATGTGACCCCTGCTGCCCTCAGTGCTGTGACTGTTGAGCTGATGCGCCATCTGTGCGTGGGGCAGACAGCTCTCCTCACTTCCGTCATTGCCCATGACATCACTTTGCCGCAGGTGACATGGATCATGGAGGGCCCACATGTACGCGTGGGTGGACTACACCAGACTGTCCAATGGTTGTCACCCCCAGTCAGTGCTTCGAATGGGAAGAATGTGGTGCAGGTACTCATTTAAATGTGTCGAGTGGGCGGGGCTAGGTGCGGGGCTACATGCAAGACATGTGAAGTTTATCGGCTTATCTACTAGTTGCAATACACACGAGACAAGTCTTTTTCTGACCAAATCAGGGTCATTCCTTAAAATAACTGAAAGTCAAACAGTCATATTTTAACCTCTCCTCATGGCTTCCCCTCGCTCACCCCAATATGCGCTTGCATCTGAGAAGCCAGCGCGTGCACAGGCAGCTCCGAGCTCGCACCAGAGAGGCCAAGGAGTGTATGTGTGGGTCCAGTTGAACAAGTGGTCTGTCTCGCGGTATAATCAGTGGCGGGACGCCGTCCACCTGCGTGGTGCCCCGACTCGAGACCCGGGCAACATTGACAATGCATGACAGGCTCCGCAGTCCGGATACACCACCTGCAACACACAGAGGCTGTAGCTTCCCCAGCGGCCCAGGCCGCGTCCAACTGGTGCTCATGGACCCACACATTCACTCTTTGGCCTCTCTGGGGCGAGCTTGGAGCTGCTTGTGCACGCGCTGGCTTCTCTGTTGCAATGGCATGTAACGTGTGTGGGAAAATAGGCAATGAGTGGGATGGTGCGAGCCACCTTCCGTGACGTCACTCCTGCTCGTGATGTGTGCGTCCCCCACTACTTCCATTTGACTTGTGCCATACTGCACATTGAGGATGTGTTGCCTGCTTGATGTGACCAGGAGGAGCGCGCCATGACCTCTCACCCACCATGCTCCACTGCCATCCCGTGCCCTGGATTGCCTGTGCAGGTGGACAATGTTGGGGATACACCTGGTCGACAGGGGATGTGAGCGCCTTGGCAAGGGCCTGGCGGACGCACAGCAGTATCCAGCATGTCCACAGAGGGTGGGCTGACGTCTACACCAGATGCAGCATTGATCGTGTGCTCGCCTGTTGTGCACACACGAGTTCACATTCATCCCCAGACAGGTGGTCTTTACAAATGCCCAGGAGAGCGGTAATCTACTCCTCCAGAATCCTCCCAACACAGTGTGTTTCAACATTGGATGTGCGCACCTACCCGTCACACCCACCCACCTGAGCCAAGCGTAACTCCCGCTTCACATGACACATGTGTGTCTTCCACAGTTGTGCTAATCTCTCATGGGCGGACCTGCAACTGTCCCGTAGCGCACACACACAGCACTGAGTCGTACTGGCATCCTGTTAGATTGGTAGGCACACTAACACATCTCCTTCTGAGACAGTGGTGGCTGTGATGGATATTGTGACTGCCATGGCAGTGTTGGCTGGCCATGGCAGGGCACACTCACACACATTGCATCCGCAGCACTTCGTGTCACTACTCGGCACATCGAACTGGGCACTGTCCCTGGGGTTGATGAGTAATGGCGCCTGTCGATGTGAACTGTGACTGTATGCTGTTGCTCCTGTAGTCGGTTGTATCTGTGTAGTTGATGATTGGAGTTGTTGCAGTGTGTGGTTGGTTAGGTCGGGCAGATGCCGTGTATGTGACCTCAGCAATTGCAATGTCCGGTCTCACATTCTAATGTGTTGTACACGTGGCAGGGACTTCACTTCTTTCAGACCCTGCTACTTGTGAGTGTGATGAATCTGCTTTCCGGTGCAACGTATTGACTGCATGTAATTGGTGTTATTTCTGTGTTAATGTATCCGTGTCATGTTTGCGTGCATGCAATGCACAGGGTGTGAGTGTAGCCACAGGTGGACTGGCAGCATGCGCAGAGTATGCGGGCATGTGTGAGCTTACTTGCTGTGTGGCCAGCAGTGTAGGTGTATGTTAGTCATGTGATGTGCATTGTGGCTGGGCACATGGCTTACTTTCAATGTGTGCATTTGGGAGGTGGTGGTGTGTGGTGTGTGTTTGTGGTAGCGTTGGTGTGTGTGTGTCGTGTCCATGTCGACTACACACACATGTCACCCAGGCCCATGGTGGATGTTTGTAACCGTGTTGAGGTCTGTGAATGTGATGAGATGTGTGTGTTGTATGTTGCACAGTATGCGGTGTGTGGGTGTGTCCTTGCAGTTCAGGCTGCCTCCTACTTGTTAAGGTTCAGACGTTGTGTGTGTGCAGGTTGTGTGACCGTCAAGATTGTGTCTAGTCCAATTGTGCATGTCAGCATTTCAGCAGTTCTTACTCACTGTGCAGTGCTGCCCACCCACACTGATGTCGTGTGTGTGTTTTGTCAGGCATTGCTGTGGCATGCTTTAGCGTGGCTCCTACTTTTGGTTGCTGAGTGTGTGGTCAGACTGTGTGGGTCATTGTAGACATGTGTAGGACTGTGCTTTGTGGTGACCAGGCCATCAGTGTTAATGTGGTGTTAGTTGCAGGTTGTATGGTGTGGTTGTAGTACAGCAAACTGCTCAGTCCGTGCGAAAGCCAAGCATGGGTACGGTGTAGGACATCATTGTTCAATTGGGGGTATTGCGTCGGGGCCCAACGAATTGACAGGTTGTCAGGTATGCGATACCTTCCAGCAGGGCTTCCATGGCATTGGTGGTAAACATGGATGCCATCCAATGAAGCGGATGGTGGCTGTCAAGGTGTTGGTCGTAAGTTGTCCCTTGTAGGAGCCTGATGGGACATGTTGGATGACATTCGATGAAACTGTGATCCAGAATACGTCGTGTGGAGGCACAGTGGTCCCATTGCAGTGTGGGTCCGATTGCAGCCACATACGCCATGCCCCCATAGACTGAACAGATCCTGTCGTGGACGTCCAGGGGGTTGAACAGTTGTACCAGGTCCGCCTTTGGACATGCCGGGTTGGAGAGACATAAATCCACAGGACAGTGGAAGGGACACCTCCGACAGTAGAAGACGGGGATGACGCAGCTGAACATTGCGATGCGGTAAGTTAGTCGGTAACTTACGTTCAGCAGAGCCAGATTTTCACAGCCCAATATCTGTAGCAGGTTCTGGTTGTACAGCTTCATCTGTCCGGCGTAGTTGGGTAGCTGTGGTGCAAGTGCCATTTTGCTACAGGGCGATGTGATGGCGTGCTCCGGCTGTCTGTGCAGTCTGCAGAGTGCAACCTCCGACGTTGCTGGGAATTCTGTAATGGTAGTACGGAGGCAGGACTTGGGCTATGGCTTGGGCGGAGGACACAGGCCCTCATCCCACATGCTTCTATGAATGGTCAAGGTCAGTGGTGTCTGACTCCTTCCAGATAAATTGCATGTGAACCACATGGGGGAGTGGTATTATTTCTTTTTTGTGTTCGGATTTTTCTTTCGTGTTGTGCGCTATCTGCCCAGTGGATGGTTCCCTCTGCATGCCTCTGTTCAGATTTTTTTGGGGATAATGGCTGTATTGTCCTGCTTGAATAGTTGAGATGTGGTTTCGGTGTGGGTATGGAAGGCCATTCGGTGCTATCTCCTCTCCCGTGTGTGGGCGGCACGCTGCGTTTCCGCTATACGTTGGGCCTTGTGTGTGGGTGTTATTATTGGAACCACCTGTTGTCGGTCCCCGGGGTCTTTGATGTTGCGTATTGCATGTCTTGGTATTGGGTGCAGGGTGGTTTCGGTGTTTTTGTGTGGTACTGGCGTACCTTTTGCCGACGGGGTCCATATTCTGCTGGGTGATGTTGCCGCCGCTGTGTGCTTCGCCATGTTTTGCACACAGGGGTGTGTCCTTATTTGGCGTGACGTCACTCACATGTTCGGGTCAATTGTGTGACGTCAGGTTGGCAACTGTGAGTTGCCGGTTGGGGACATGACTGAGGCAGGACTGCGACGTGACATGTGTGTTCTGGGTGGGGCTGGTGTGTGTGGTGTTTGGTTGTGACCCTGTGTTGTTTGTGTGCGGCGCATTCATGGCGCTGCCGTTGGCCTCTGTGTTGTGCGCATGTGTGGCTGCGTCATCGCCGCTGCGCTGCGGTGCCGCGACGGGGACGTTAGTTCCTGGTCCCAGGTGGTGTGTGCCCGGTTGTTACGAGTTGTTTCTATTTGCCCGGTGTGAAATTTGTGGGTGCAGTGGTGGATGTGTCGTGTCCACGCAGGGGTGTCTGGGGGGGCCATGTACATTTTTTCCGCCCTTGCACTGTGTGCGGTGTTTGCGTGCCCTTGTTGTGTGTCTGCCTACCTGCGTCTCCGCGGTGCGTTGACTCCTAGGTGCTGCATCAGGTAGAGCATGGGGATGGCCTGGAGTGCTGGATTCATGCTCGGGGTGGGCCGCCTTTTTGGTCTCCGTACTCAGCGGTCGGGTTTCCGCCTTAGTATCTCGTGCGGTGTCTCTTAGCCGGGGGAGCTGTTTGTTTGCGGCATCGTAATTTGTACGCCGGGCGGTACGTGATTTCGTCGGACGGTGTGTCTCCATTGGGCCGCGCCGCTACGTGAACGGGCGCACTTTGATGGCGGACGGTGTCGCTGGCTTACGGGCGGTGTTTGGCTGACTTTTCACATCCTAATTGGGCGGGCGTGTGGGCCGCGGCGGGTGGACGGTAACTGGTGGTTTTTGCATCCGACAGCACGGCGGTAGTGCTTCCGCCCGACATCGTAATGGGCCCCTAAATTATTATTTATTTAAAAAAATTATTTTAATTATTAGTAAGTTATTTTTACCCCTACGCTACCCAACACTTTCCCTACTGTTGCACTCTCTGGAGTTGGAATAGTAATTTTAATCCCTACGCTATCCAACACTTTCCCTACTGTTGCACTCTCTGGAGTTGGAATAGTAATTTTAACCTCTACGCTATCCAACACTTTCCCTCCTGTTGCACTCTCTGGAGTTGGAATAGTATTTTTCACCTCTACGCTATCCAACACTTTCCCTCCTGGTGCACTCTCTGGAGTTGGAATAGTAATTTTCACCTCTACGCTATCCAACACTTTCCCTACTGTTGCACTCTCTGGAGTTGGAATAGTAATTTTAACCTCTACGCTATCCAACACTTTCCCTACTGTTGCACTCTCTGGAGTTGGAATAGTAATTTCAACCTCTACGCTATCCAACACTTTCCCTACTGTTGCACTCTCTGGAGTTGGAATAGTAATTTCAACCCCTACGCTATCCAACACTTTCCCTACTGTTGCACTCTCTGGAGTTGGAATAGTAATTTTAACCTCTACGCTATCCAACACTTTCCCTACTGTTGCACTCTCTGGAGTTGGAATAGTCATTTTTACCTCTAAGCTATCCAACACTTTCCCTATTTTTGCACTCTCTGGAGTGGGAATAGTAATTTTTACCCCTACACTATCCAATATTTACTGTTTTAGTTAATGTAGTGTATAATTTATTTAACAATTTAAAAAAAAAAATGTGTTCTATATATTTTTTATATTTTTATTTATATTATTGTTGTATGTGTATGTATGTATTTATAATTTATAAAATGTTTTTTAACAATTTATAAGTTTTTACAATAATTAATTGTAAATATTATTAAGTATATATATTATATTTTATATGTATGTTTAATTTTTTTTTACATTATATGTATTACTTATAATTTTAAACATATTTTTAACTATGTTTATTTTAAATATCTGTATCATTTACTTTATTTTACATTATTTTTTAACATTAAAAAAACCCGATATTTTTAACAACGATATTTTTTCCCCGATATTTTTGTACTTACCATAATGTAGATAGGACTTCGATATTCTTGACATCGATATTTTGGCTCCGATTTTTTTGACCTCGATATATATTTTTTTTTTAAAATCTTTTTATTAACAATGCTCGTGAGACCATAAAATACACAATAGTACCAATAAATCACAGTTGGAGATATTGCACAGATCAATGTTAGACATGTCACGTGAGAGCAACAAGGACCAGAATAACACCCCTGTCATTCAGCCCACTACATCAACCTCAGAATTCCTGTACTTCCGCCAGGGCGCCCACACCTTCTTCCACTTTTTGGTACACCCCCTACTTTTGTAAACAGTTTCCTTCGCTCTTTGGCACCAGTCTAGATCTCGCTTCCAGTCGTCCAATTGCGGGGGCATCCGCGCCCCCCAGCACCTTGCGATATTGCGCTTTGCTACTCCTACCGCTAGGACCAGCCATATAGCCATATACCTCGGCCAATCAGTGTCACCTTTGATCATTAATAGCAGCCACTTCGGGTCCATAGGGACCGTCTTTCCCACTACCTTCAGCCAAAAGGGAATAATCTCTGGACAATCCCACAAGATGTGAAAGAAGGTACCCTCCCCTTGGCAACCCCGTACACACAGCGCTGTCTGGCTCCTCCCCTAGGCGTACAAGTGTGTGCGTGGATAATAGGTGCGATGGAGGATTTTAAACTGCACCAGACGGAACCGTGAGCGTATTGCGATTTCTCTGGGACCCTGCAGCGCATCCTGCCAGTCATCATCGTCCAGGCTGCCAAGATCTCTAGTCCAGGCAGCTCTAAGATTTATCAGGGAGTCTGGCATATTATTTATTAATTTACGGTAGATGGTGGACGTGGGTTTCTCCTTAATGGGGTCCAGTAACAGCCTGTCCTCCAGTGGGGAGTATTCCGGTATGACCAGACCACTATGTATGTGCGATCGCAGGGCATGCAGGAGCCGGAGATGGTGGTACCTCTGTGACTGATGGAGGTCATACTCCTTTTGGAGATATTCAAATGTACGGGGAGAGTCCCCCTTCCATACGTCACCCAGGTACTCGATCCCTTTCGGTTTCCACCCCCTAAAGCCCGTGAGTGTGGCCACCTCTCTCAACTGGTCACCCAGCCATAAGGGGGTTCTCCCAGTCCGCTTTCCTGTCCACCCTAGGAGTTTGTTCGCCTCCCTCCAACACTGTATCACCACCCTGGTATGTTCCGGCCACCCCGGGTGCGATCGGCTGGCATACAGGAGGGGCTCACAATTACCCCCTGGCATAACCATCCTGTCCACCCTATATGCCGGTTCACCGCCATCAGTATATACCCAGTCATTGACCACCTGCAGCTGCGATGCCCAATAGTACAGTTTCACGTCAGGGAGTGCTAGACCCCCGTTATAGACCCCCCTGTGTAGCTTATGCAGCGCTATCCTCGGAGATCCCCCTCCCATAACAAGGTACGCAGAGCCTGCGCCACACGTTTAAAGGCACTCGGTGGGACATGATACGGCACGTTCTGCAGGATATACAGTAATCTAGGCAACGTGAGCATTTTGAACAGTGCCGCCCTGCCCATTAGGGAGAGTGGGAGAGCACTCCAATGGCCCACATCTGCCCCCAGTCGACTCAACTGGGGCTCGAGATTCCGGTCAAAGAACCTTTTTTTATTACGAGTGATATATATGCCCAAGTAGGTAAAGCCCTCTAGCACCACCGGGGCCGTGCACCGAGACGGGGTCCGAGGAGGGGGACCAGAGAGAGGAAAAATCACTGATTTGGACCAATTAATGTCGTAGCCGGAATAGCTTCCAAAGATCTCGAAAATGTGAAGCACCCGGGCTATTGAGTGGTAGGGTCTCATCAGATATAGAGCGATATCGTCCGCATAGAGGGAGATACGTTCCTCCCACCCTCCGGGTGCCACGATACCCCAGATCATAGGGTCCCTCCTGATCCAGTGGGCCAGCGGCTCCAGCGCGAGGGCAAAGAGGAGGGGAGACAGAGGGCAGCCCTGTCTGGTGCCCCTGCGCAGGGGAAAGGCCCTAGAAATGGCCCCATTTACCCGAACCCGGGCCGTGGGTAGCGTGTACAGAAGCCGTACCCAGCTGCAGAACCTCGGGCCAAAGCCCAACCTCTGGAGAACCATAAACAAGTAGGGCCACTCAATGCTGTCGAAGGACATTGAGGCGTCCAGCGCCATCAATGCCGTCTGCGTACTGCCCACATCTTCAGTCATATGTAGCACCCCGTACAGGCGCCTAAGGTTATGACGGGTACTTCTCCTGGGCATGAAGCCGGATTGGTCAATATGTATTAAGTCCGGAATGACAGACACCAGCCTGGTTGCCAGGACCTTGGCTAACACCTTGGGCTCCACATTGATCAACGATATTGGGCGGTACAAGGTACACTGCTCGGGCGGCTTCCCCGCCTTGTGGATAACCACAATCATAGCTTCTCTCTGGTCCGGAGGGAGCCGTCCGATTTCGCGCGCCTCTGTCAGCATCCGGAGAAGAGGGGCCGTCACTACCACTGCTTGTTTTTATAAATTTCCAACGGGAGCCCGTTGGCACCCGATGCTTTCCCGGACTGTAGGGAGTTTAGAGCACTACCAAGCTCTTCCTCAGTAAGGTCTGCTTCAAGGCGGTCACATGCCTCCGCCGACAGTGTGGGGAGGGCGAAGTCCCGGAGAAATTCGGCACAGTCTGTTTTGGTTCTAGTGCACACAGGGGAATAAACCCTCTCGTAGTGCGCTGCAAAGGCTTCCGCTATGTCTCCGCTAGCAGAACAGAGCGACCCAGACATGTCCCGCACCTCTGTTACCCACGTGCGATCCCTGTCACGGCATTCCAGCCACGCGAGTAGCTTTAGCGCCTTATTGCCCACGTCGTAGAGCCGATGTTGCGTGGCCAGTGCGTAAGCCCGCGCTTCACCCTCAGCCAGGGCCCTAAGGTCCTTCTGCTTCAACGACAGTCTGTGGCGCATGTCCGCGGACGTTGCCACTTCCCCGTCTCTCTCAAGCTGCTCAATATCCTGCTCCAATAGTCGGATCTGGAGGGACTCCTCCTTTTTCTGGGCCCCAATCAGCGCCTGGGCCGACCCCCTGACAGTCTTGTAGGCCTCCCACAGTGTGACTTGGGACTCCACCGACCCCTGGTTTTCCTCGAAGTATAGTCGAGAACCCTCGTGGATCTGATCCCCTAGCCCGGGGTCCCGGAGGCGCCATGGGTCAATCCTGGGGAAGGCCACCCTGTTAACAACCGGGCCCCTGACAGTGACACTAACGGGCGAATGGTCCGAGATCCCCCTTGCCATGTGAATGGAATTCATGAAGTCCCCCATTTGGTCTGCGCGGGCCAGAAAGTGGTCTATCCTGGAGAAGGACCCATGTCTCTCCGAGAAGAACGTATACTGCCTTAGCATGGGGTTATGCGCCCGCCATAGATCACACAGACCCAATGCCATAACAAAGTCCCTGAGACTGTGCTCTCCTTGTCTAGTCAACCGGGTACTGGACCGATCCAGTTCTGGGTCCATGACAGCGTTAGTATCCCCCAACAAGAAGGGTACCAGGGGAAGGTCCGCTAAAAGGAGCTAAGCCTAGGAAGACACAGGGAGTGTAGGCCGGAGGTATATAGCAGGAACAGAGCACCAATGTACGCCCCTCCCATCTACCCGCCACCGCTGCCAAGCAGCCTGCGTCGATCCGCCCATGTTCCAGTAATGACTAGGGGAGAGCAGTGCGGACTAGGATTCCCACTCCTCGTGACCCCGCTGTAAACCCCGAGTGGACCACCAGTTTGTAGCCAAAGTGATCCAGGGCCCTACATCTACTCCCCGGAGGTGCGACTCCTGGATCAAGACCACATCTGGGGAGTGTCGCTTGAGGTGTTGGAGAACCAGGGTGCGCTTGATTTTATTGCCCAGCCCATTGACGTTCCACTTGCCCCAGGGTCACTTATCTGTCCGCTGCTCACGCCGCTGGCTGTCATGCGGTTGTTCTTCGTCCTGCTCAGCCTCCTCACCGTCTTGTCCCGGCTCTCGAAGCTGCCTCCTGGTTTTGCGACCCACTGTACGCCAGCCCTCGAGCCAATCGCTTGCTTCATCTGGCGTGTCAAAGAAGTATGCCTTTCCTTCAGCCAGAATTTTGAGTCTGGCCGGGAACAGCATCATATATTTCACTCCCAGATCTCTGAGGGCCTTTTTCACTCCGTCAAAGGATCGTCGCTGGCGTTGGACTCGGAGCGTGAAATCCGGAAAGAAACGGATGGTCGCATTCTCAAGCTGGAGATCGCAGTGCGTGCGTGCTGCCTGGAGGATCGCATCCCTGTCCCTGAAGTTCAGGATACGGGCGATGATGGTACGGGGAGGTGCCCGGGACGGGGCTTGCCCCCAGAGCCCTGTGGGCCCGCTCCACAGAAAGAAATTTGACAGGCGTTTGGGCTTCAGATGATTTAGCACCAGGTCCTCCACAAAGCAGTCCATTGATGGCCCCTCCAGCCCCTCCGGGACCCCCACCACCCGGATGTTGTTGCTCCGAGCCCTCCCTTCTTGATCTTCCAGCCGGGCGTAAATGTCAAATTGGTTCTTGGTGAGGGTTGCAACTTGCTCCTCCAGCCGTTTGGTTTTGGACTGCAGGCTGCCAATTCCAGTCTCTGCCACGGAAACCTTTTCGGACATTTTCCGGAAGTCAACGCGTGGGAGATTCACCTCCTCCGTCACCAAGTCTAGCTTAGGCTCCAGTGTCCCCCTGAAGTCTCTAATGGCCCTCATAATATCTTTCAAAGAAGGGTCTGGGCCACCATCCTCCGAGTCTTCATGTTGGTCTCCACCGGTAGCTCACTCTGCTCGGCCCATATTGACAGTGTACTTGTCAATCTGGTTGGCCGGACCCGGGCCCGCTGTTTTATTCCGGCCCATGCTGGCGAAAAGGCACGGTCCCTGGATGTCGCCTGGAGGGACGACCAGGAGGTTACTGCCTTGCAATGTCCCGCCGTACACCCAGTGGCCGGTGCACTCAAACCCCAGGCTGACCGGTCGAGCACCAAACCCTTCACACACCACAGGCCGCGGCGGCCCACTCCTGCACCGCACAGTCCCAGAGCAGTCTCACGGCAGGGCCAGCATCTCTCCGCCACCACAATGTCTCTCCGGGGCTTCCAGCTGGCCAGCTTGCCAGTGCGTCGTGTCCCACTGGGGCACGCAGACACTCTCCTAGGCTGTCTCCGGTCGGGGCGGCCCCTTTGGTTGCTTCCTGGGCTAGGCAGCCCCGAGCGTTGCCATGCACTTCCCCAGGGCCACCTCTCACTGCTCCCGCGTCCGGGGGGGGGCGCACTCAGGCCGTCGTCCCGCTACCACCCGGCTGCAGGCGAAGGCTGCGCCAGGAGGGATGCACAGCAGGGGACGGTGCAGCCACCTCGTCTGCGCTCCTCAGAGGACAGAGGTCCTCACACTCTCCGCATAAGCCTTGAGGGCAATCAGGGCTCAGGCCGTCACTACCTCGGCCCCCAAAGGAGTCGCCGGCCCCCCCGCTGTCAGGCGCCACTTATCTCGCTCTGGGCCCACACGGTCCGCAGCTCCCAAGGTCCCCGCCGCCGGATCAAGCCGCCGCTTCACTGGGGGAGCACTGAGCGCATCGGCCGTCGGCCGTTACCAAGCCCCATCTTGGATTCCACCAGCCGCGGATCGTCACTCGCCACTGCTCCGTTCGCGGCCCCGGAAACCTGCCGCAAATCACCGCAGCCCGTTGCCGCCGCTTTCCGATGCCGCCTGATCGCTGTAGGTAGTCTGATGGTCCTCAGATAATGCCGGATATGTGGGCTAGCGCGCCAGCTGCTTGCGCAGCGCGATCAACAGGCAGCCATCTTCCGCGGCTGCAAGCCACGCCCCGACGTCGATATTTTTTACGTCGATATTCTGTCAGTGATTCGTATAGACACACATACAGGGGGTCATTCATAAAGCTATATTTACGTGTGTAGATTTACTCATGTGTCAACATACTAATGCAACTAGTAGTAACGTTTTATGTCACCATGCCCTTAAAACAGGGCGTGGAGAGTACTAGAACAGGATTTAGAGTGTAATGTTACTACTAATACTACTACCTGTTCACACAGACCGAGTTCTTTGTCACCAAGGTGGATATCTCCCTATGGTATGGTAAAGTATAGGAAAAATAATAATGCTTCATAATTGTCTTGAGATAATTATTATCATCCTATAACTAAAAAAGTTCAATGTTATAGTTCAACATATATTTAAATAAATAAAATGTATTATTTATATTTATAATTATTATTTAAAATATATATTTTTAAATCCTACCCTCACAATCATTTTTATATTTACTAATTGTATAGTAAATGTTATGAAAATGTATTTGTTCATATAAAGTTATTTTTATTAAAGGTTTAAATAAGGGGTCTCCAACCTTTTCTTTAATAAGAGCTAGTTATGTTCAATAAAAATCACCCAGAGCTACTAACAAATACTATTGGTGTTATAATAGTGATCACATACGATAAAATAACAGAAGCGGTCTGTGTGAGAATATTAATAGTAAGGACCTTGGTGCACCAGCAATAATGTAAAAACAAATCCTTTATCAGGTAGGAATGCCTCAAAATGGGTAACACAACATCCACAGCTGCAATGCCTGCGGCATCACGGTAATATTAGTAATGTCTCCCCAAAGCAGAATCATTTATAATTCAAATACAAATGTATATATATATATATATATATATATATATATATATATATATATATATATATATATATATATATATATATATATATATATATATATATATATCACTGAAAAAAACCATAGGTTTTAGGGACAGTTATAGTTAGTTGGACATTTCACTCGTACAAAACCGTAGAAATTCCCCGTTATAGTTAGTTCAGCTAACTATAACTCGCGCCCATAATGCACTGCTGATGACGTCACATATTACATCACTCATGACATGGTCAGTGACATCACTGATGACATCACTGATGACATCTCAAATGACATCACTGATGACATCACTGATGACATCATCCATGTGATAATTTCATGCATCTTCTCACACCTAATATAACTTTTGATACACCCACTCTAAATTACAGACTGCCATTCTCAAAACCATACACACTCCAATACCAATAACTACATACCCACTCACTGATTCTTAGGTCTACACACACACATCTACTCACTCACCCGTACAGTCACTCATACTTACAGTCACTCAGTACAGGACTATCATATGCACTCATACACCTATATAAACACTCACACACCGCCACTCATCCATAGAGGTACTCACACACCTAGTCAGTCATGCAAAAAATTAATCACACACCCATTTACTCACCTATACAGTTATACACACACCAGCTCACTTACTCATACAAATACTAGCACATTCTTACGCTCTTATACAATAACTGATACAAGCACACACGCATCCATACAGCCACTCTCACAATCACACACTCTCACTTATAGCCATTTAAATACTCTAACACACATATATACTGCCTTTTACATATGTAGTTACTCGCATATGTACCACTGAGATATACATTCACTCACTAACACACCCATACACACACTCACCCACCCAAGCAGTCCATCACAGATGCACTCTTGAAATCATGCATCCAGTGAATCACCCACTCACACATCTATGTACAGAGTCACACACACCCCACCCACACAAACACTCAGGCAGCCATACAGATACTCAGAGAACCAATCAATAACCCATATAGACACTCATGTAGCTATTCGCAAATTCATGCATCCACTTACACACCAACAAACAGACGGATACAGACATTCCCACAGTTTAGTCACTAACCCATGTATTCAGTAAGATACGTTTAATCACTCACTTGTAGAGTCAGTCACGCACGTACTAAATCATCCATTCAGACACTTATACACCCACTCATTCTTCAATACGCCTTTCCCTATATATATTAAACATATTTAAACTTTACAGAAACACACAGTCACTGGATGATGTCATCAGTGATGTCATCAGTGATGTCATTTGAGATGTCATCAGTGATGTCATCAGTGATGTCACTGACCATGTCATGAGTGATGTAATATGTGACGTCATCAGCAGTGCATTGCGGGGCGCGAGTTATAGTTAGCTGAACTAACTATAACGGGGGAATTTCTATGGTTTTGTACGAGTGAAATGTCCAACTAACTATAACTGTCCCTAAAACCTAGGTTTTTCAGTGAATTTCAAAGGTTTTTAAATGCTAATTTCTAACTATAACGTGTCTGAAACCTATGGTTTTTCAGTGAATATATATATATATATATTCACTGAAAAAACCATAGGTTTTAGGGACAGTTATAGTTAGTTGGACATTTCACTCGTACAAAACCCGTGAAATTCCCCGTTATAGTTAGTTCAGCTAACTATAACTCGCGCCCCGCAATGCACTGCTGATGACGTCACATATTACATCACTCATGACATGGTCAGTGACATCACTGATGACATCTCAAATGACATCACTGATGACATCACTGATGACATCATCCAGTGACTGTGTGTTTCTGTAAAGTTTAAATATGTTTAATATATATGCCAAGGTGTATTGAATAATGAGTGGGTGTATAAGTGTCTGGATGGATGATATAGTAGGTGCATAACTGACTATTAAGTGAGTGATTAAACGTATCTTACTAAATGCATGGGTTAGTTACTAAACTGTGTGAATGTCTTTATCCGTCTGTCTGTTGGTGTGTAAGTGGCTGCATGGGTTTGTAAATAGCTACATGAGTGTCTATATGAGTTATTGATTGGTTGTCTGAGTATCTGTATGGGTGCCTGAGTGTTTGTGTGGATGGGGTGTGTGTGACTACACATAGATGTATCAGTGGGTGATTCACTGGGTGCATGGTTTCAAGAGTGCATCTGTGATGGACTGTATGGGTGGGTGAGTGTGTGTATGGGTGTGTTAGTGAGTGAATGTATATCTCAGTGGTACACGTGTGAGTAACTACATATGTGAAAGGCAGTATATATGTGTGTTGTAGTATATAAATGGGTATAAGTGAGAGTGTGTGATTGTGAGAGTGGCTGTATGGATGAGTGTGTACTTGTATTAGTGATTGTATAAGAGCGTAAGAATGTGCTAGTATTTGTATGAGTAAGTGAGCTGGTGTGCGTATAACTGTATAGGTGAGTAAATGGCAGTGTGATTAATTATTTCCATGACTGACTAGGTGTGTGAGTACCTCTATGGATGAGTGGCGGTGTGTGAGTGTTTATATAGGTATATGAGTGCATATGATAGTCCTGTACTGAGTGACTGTAAGTATGAGTGACTGTACGGGTGAGTGAGTAGATGTGTGTGTGTAGACCTAAGAATCAGTGAGTGGGTATGTAGTTATTGGTATTGGAGTGTCTATGGTTTTGAGAATGGCAGTCTGTAATTTAGAGTGGGTGTATCAAAGGTTATATTAGGGTGTGAGAGGATGCATGAAATTATCACATGGATGATGTCATCAGTGATGTCATTTGAGATGTCATCAGTGATGTCATCAGTGATGTCACTGACCATGTCATGAGTGATGTAATATGTGACGTCATCAGCAGTGCATTGCGGGGCGCGAGTTATAGTTAGCTGAACTAACTATAACGAGGAATTTCACGGGTTTTGTACGAGTGAAATGTCCAACTAACTATAACTGTCCCTAAAACCTATGGTTTTTTCAGTGAATTTCAAAGGTTTTTAAATGCTAATTTCTAACTATAACGTGTCTGAAACCTATGGTTTTTCAGTGAATTTCAAAGGTTTTTTAAATGCTAATTTCTAACTATAACGTACCTGAAACCTATGGTTTTTCAGTGAATTTCAAAGGTTTTTTAAATGCTAATTTCTAACTATAACGCCCTAAAACCTATGGTTTTTTCAGTGAATTTCAAAGGTTTTGTAAATGTCAATTTTTAAATGTATTAATTGTTATATTTATTTTTTGATACTGATTTACTACATTTTTAAAACTATTTATTTTTAGATATTTTATTTATTAAATTACATTGTAATTACATTATACATTACATTACAAAATATACTTTCTCAGAATGAATTACTTTAGTTTAAATAGTTTGCAAATAGGCAATAGAGTTTTAAGTACAGTAGTTACAGTTGTTGCAATGGGCAACACAATTTCAAACACAATGCAACATTGAGCTCAATGTGATTTTCTAGTTAAATGCAATTAGTTACTTTATGGATTACTTTTCTAACCACAGGACTGGATCCTAGATTCAGTCCTGGGACATCTCCTGTAAACAGTTGAGTAAAAGCGTTTTGGTTACAGTAGTGATTTTTAAGGAATATTATTGTATTTTAAAAGTTGACACTTAGAAACTTTTTCACATAGAATCACCAATGTTATCCTATGGGAGGAAATTCACTTAGCAGGTAAGTAGTGTTATTGTTACTTTTTCTTACTCAGTGTTGGATCCTGGATCCAGCACTGGTGCATCTCCTGAAAACAGTTGAAAGAATGCATTTAAGTCATACAGGCGATTTTTAAGGAATATTTGTAATTTGTAAAAATCGACACTTTGAAACTTTTCTGCTGAAAACCAGACAATGGATTCCTATGGAAGGAAATATAAGTTACTGGTAAGTACGGTTAAAATTACTTTTCAGGATCAGTACTGGGCTGAAAGATGCAGCACTGAGGTCTCTCCTGATAACAGGTGAGTAAATCGGAATTCGTAGTTCGGCTGATTTTAGAGGAATATTACAAAGTTCCAAAACTCCACACTTAGAAGAATTTCCAAGTGAAACCAGTCAATGATATCCTATGGAAGGAAATTCAAGTTACTGGTAAGTACGGTTAAAATTACTTTTCAGGATCAGTACTGGGATGAAAGATGCAGCACTGGGTTCTCTCCTGATAACAGGTGAGTAAATTGGAATTCGTAGTTCGGTTGATTTTAGAGGAATATTATAAAGTTCCAAAACTCCACACTTAGAAGAATTTCCAAGTGAAACCAGTCAATGATATCCTATGGAAGGAAATTCAAGTTACTGGTAAGTACGGTTAAAATTACTTTTCAGGATCAGTACTGGGATGAAAGATGCAGCACTGGGTTCTCTCCTGATAACAGGTGAGTAAATCGGAATTCGTAGTTCGGTTGATTTTAGAGGAATATTATAAAGTTCCAAAACTCCACACTTAGAAGAATTTCCAAGTGAAACCAGTCTATGTTAGCCTATGGAAGGAAATTCAAGTTGCTGGTAAGTACGGTTAAAATTACTTTTCAGGATCAGTACTGGGCTGAAAGATGCAGCACTGAGGTCTCTCCTGATAACAGGTGAGTAAATTGGAATTCGTATTTCGGCCGATTTTAGAGGAATATTTGTATGTTTCAAAAATCGACACAAACTTTTTCAGCAAAAAGCAGGCAATGATATCCTATGGAAGGAAATTCAAGATACTGGTAAGTACGGTTAAAATTACTTTTCAGATGCAAAGATGCAGCACTGAGGTCTCTCCTGATAACAGGTGAGTAAATCGGAATTCGTATTTCGGCTGATTTTAGAGGAATATTTGCACAATGGTGAAGGGAGGGGGCGGGGCCTGAGGTGACATCTGTGCGTAGCGCGTTTTAAGTTGGGGGATTAAGTTCCCTTGAATCATGAGGGTCCCTGGGGGCCAACTAGCCCACCAGGAACCTCCAGTATGCGCCAGGGGGCTGCGTTGCAGAGACGTGTACAGAGGCCACGCCCCTTTTACACCTCTCTGCAACGCAGCTCTGTAGCGCTTTCTAGAAGTACATGGTGGGCTAGTTGGCCCCCAGGGACCCTCAGGATTGAAGGGGATTTAATTCCCCATCTTAAAACGCACCACGGGGCCTGTTTGCACACATGTCACCTGAAGCCCCGCCCCTCCCTTCACCACTGTGCATACGCGCCCCGTGGCGCATTTTAAGTTGAGGGATTAAGTCCCCTTGAATCCTGAGGGTCCCTGGAGTCCAACTAGCCCACCATGTACTTCTAAAGCGCCACAGAGCTGCGTTGCAGAGAGGTGTAAAAGGGGTGTGGCCTCTGTACACCTCTCTGCAACGCAGCCCCTGGCGCATACTGGAAGGTTCCTGGTGGGCTAGTTGGCCTCAGGACCCCAGTATTCAAGGGAATTACTTCCCTTCTTAAACGCGCCAGGGGCGCCTTGCAGAGTACTGCAGGGAGGGCGGGGCCTCCGGCACGATGCCGGTCGTTTTTTTTTCTTTTTTAATGGGAGGGGGCTGCGTGGCCCCCTTCCTTGCCCACTTTGGCCCCGGGGACCCCATCCCCCGGGGCCTAAGCATTTCATTTATTAAAAAAAGCGGGAAGGGGGCCGCGTGGCCCCCTTCCCTGGGCCTGTATTGGCCCCGGGGACCCCATCCCCGGGGCATGGCCTCGATTTTTATTTTTTTATTTGGAGGGGGCTGCGTGGCCCCCTCCTCAGGCCATTAAGGCCCGGGGACCCCATCCCCGGGGCCGGCCTTGCACTTTTTTAATTTTTTAACTTTTTTAAAATTTGGGGAGGGGGCTGCGTGGCCCCCCTCCTGGCCACTATGGCCCCGGGGACCCCATCCCCCGGGGCCTGGCCTCTCGTTGGGGACTGTGGGGGGTTCCCAAACCCCCACAGTCCCGCCGGCTCCCCGTGTCCTACGGGAGCCGGCATTGCTTTCCACATGGGGAGCAGCTAACATGCTGCTCCCCATGTGAAAGCAATCAGCTTTGGATATTGGAAGCGAGAGCAGGTTTCCTGCTCTCGCCTAATATCCAAAGCAAGTTTGCAATGACAGGACGGGAGCCGCGAGGCTCCCGTCCTGTCATTGCAAACAGCAGTGTCCCGGGGGTAGGCACCCGGGACACTGCAGGAGCCGGCCCTGGGGGTGGCAGTCCCCAGGGCCATCAAGGGCTCCAGGAGGGGGCCGCGGCCCCCTCCCAACTATTTCACAGCCCCGGGAGGTGGTGGTTCCCGGGGCTTTGGGGTCCGTAACGGACCCCCATATTCAAATGTTTAGTGCCCGGGGAGGTGGCGGTCCACGGGCGTGTGGGGGGCTGGAGCCCCCCACACAGGTTAAATTAACAAATAAAGAAGCCCCGGGGGTGGCGGTCCCCGGGGCTGCGGGAGAGCCAGAGCCCTCCCGCACCCTTTTCTAAAGCCCCAGGGGTGGCGGTCCCCGGGGCTTGGGGGCCTTAGAGGCCCCCTACATAAATTAAAACCCCCCACCATGCCCCGGGACTTGGGCCACCCGAGGGCAAATTACCATCGAGCGCGGAGACCGCGCTCCGATTTTCCGGCAGGATCCGCGCTCCCTGAGCGCATCCTGCCGATTTAAAAAAAAAAAAATGCTTTCTGCCCAGGGGTCCTTGTGGGACCCCCTGAGCAGACCTAGGGGTCAGGGTGTTTCTACCCTGCCCCCTTTGTGCGTTTGCACACTTTTTTACTGCTTTCTTGTTCCTCGGTTCTACCGAGGAACAAGATGGCTACCAACACTTCCTGGTTTGGAGTGTTGACAGCCAATTAGCAGACAGCTCGTGATCGGGAGGGTGCGCGAATCCGACGCGGCCATAGATATATATGTGATTTTCCTTTTGATTTTCTCAGGAACTACTGAACGGATTTACACCATTTAACAAAAGGGTTCTTTCTGAACCAAGAACTACCTCTTTGCCAAATTTGGTGTAATTCCGTTCAGCAGTTCGAGCTGTAACCGTGTCTAAAGTTTCCTATGGGAAAATGAATGGGGAAAACACGTTTTAGGACCCCCCTTTTTCTCGGCCCCGCTTGACGAATCACCCGAGACTTTCAGGGTAGGAGCGGAGAGGAACGGGCCATAAAGTTTGAAAATTTCGAGAAGATTCGTCAACCGGCAAGAGAGTTATTTCAAATAGAATGTCGCGGATTTCCTATGGAAAAGAGGTCCTAACTATAACTATCTACTGACGACCGCCAGTAGATAATATATATATATATATATGTTATTTAGAAATGTGTTTTATGTATTCATTCTATAATAAATATTTTTATATTTTTCTAACACCTGTGTCACTACCATCATTATCGATTTAACCATGCTCTAGCTTTGTATTTTTGAAGTAGCCCTAGAAAATTTACAGTATAGATAATATATATATATACATATGAAAAAAGGTTGCCCCACTGAAGATCCCACCATTGAAGAGGTAATCACACAAACACCGCTGGCGGCAGCAGTAACAGCCTTTCTCACGCGTCCAAGGTGCCAAACGCGTTTCGAGCATTTTCTCTGCTCTTGATCACTGGCAAAATACATGGAGACATTTGGTTTTAGTCGGAACAGCTGATTTATTTGATTTATAAGACCCGCCCCAGTGGGTGAAAGCAAAGCATAGCATCATGGTTCCTGTAGTCCATATTATCTACTGCCAAAGTACTTATAGTCCCTTTATCAAACCCAAGTGGGTGCTGATGAATCCATGTCCCAATTCTACCACAATGGGTTAATGTTGAATCTCTTACCCCAGTGGGTGGAAGCGCTGTGGAAACAACTGTACTGCTGCCAATATTTACCGGCAGTAAAGGCACCCTTCGTTCCTTTCAATGCTCGTGTTTCTGAACACTGGGGATCCGCCTTCCCTGCGGCGGGACATCTTCGCGGCTGGACCAGCCACTTAATTTACACGAAAAAAGGTTGCCCCACTGAAGATGCCACCATCGAAGAGGTAATCACACAAATACCGCTGGCGACAGCAGTAACAGCCTTTCTCACGCGTCCAAGGTGCCAAACGCGTTTCGAGCATTCTCTCTGCTCTTGATCACTGGCAAAATACATGGAGACATTTGGCTTTAGTCGGAACAGCTGATTTATTTGATTTATAAGACCCGTCCCAGTGGGCGTAAGCAAAGCATAGCATCATGGTTCCTGTAATCCATATTATCTACTGCCAAAGTACTTATAGTCCCTTTATCAAACCCAAGTGGGTGCTGTATAAATATGTTAAAAATTAAAATACAAATATATTTAATATTAAAAATAAAAAATAAAAAAACATATTATAATGTTAATTACATATGACAAATACCTACAAATATTATATAAAATAAATAAAAATAAACTTCAAACAAATATTTTTAACTAGAAAATATTTACAACCAAAACATTAATTATTACATAAATGTATTTATTTTATTTGCTACCCTATAACACCACACAAATCACAACCCACATCTAAATTTAAAAAAAGGTACTTCCATAATTAACATAATTAAATACCAATTAAAGAAATTGTATTAATTAAAAAAAAATTAAACTAATGAAAATTGATTACCTTCCCACACTTTAACCTATAATCTCCACAACACACAGCTAAAATTAAACTGTAAAACAATTAATTACACAATTAAAACGTATTTTCAAATAAAAAACTATTACTATTAAACAGCTAATTATGAGTAAGTTAAATTTATTTACTACCCACCCTTTACCCCTTTAAAAGTAAAAATCACACACAAAAAATAAACAATTACCCTAAATAAATATCAATTTATCAATTAATATGAATTAACAACTATTTACTAATTAATTAAACACAAATTACTTCCCCGCATTTACCACTATAAACCCCACAACAAACACTTAAATGTAATTACACAATTTCCATATTTAATTTACAATGAATAATAATAATTATTAACATTTAATTATTAATTAATTAAACATAAATTACTTCCCAACCTTTACCCCTATAAACCCTACAACCCACACCTAAAATTAATTACAAAATTGCCATAATTAATTTTAAATAAATGAATTATTATAAATTAACAACTAATTAATCAAAAATAAATTACTTCCCATCCTTTACCCCTATAAACCCCACAACCCACTCTAAAATGAATTACACAATTCCCATAATTATTTACCAATTAATTAATTAATATTAATTAATTAATAAAGTATTAATTTTAATTTATTTTATAATTTAAAAATTATATAAGAATATACAAATATATATATATATATATATATATATATATTTCACTAGAAAAAAACCATAGGTTTCAGGGGCGTTATAGTTAGTTGGACATTTCCATCGTGACAAAACCATAGAAATTCCCCCGTTATAGTTAGTTCAGCTAACTATAACTTCCTGTGCATCCATAATGCACTGCTGATGACGTCACATATTACATCACTCATGACATAGTCAGTGACATCACTCATGACATCACTGATGACATCTCAAAAGACATCACTGATGACATCACTGATGGATGACATCATCCTTGTGATAGAGTGGCAGACCTCCTCTCACCCTAATATAACCTTTGATACACACACTCAAAAATACAAACTAACATTTTCAAAACAATGGACATACCAATACCAGTTACAACACACCTATTCAGTAATTCCAAGATCTACACACACATCCACTCATTCACCAACAGTCCCTATACAGTCACTCATACATGTACTCACTCATCATATGTACTCATACACCTATACATCCTGTTACACACCGCCACTCATCCATAGTTACTCACACACATAGTCACACATGCAAACAAAGTATCAAACATCCATTTACTTGCATATACAGTTATACACACACACTACCACACTTACTTCTACAGAAACTTACACATACTTAGGGGTCGATTCCGATTCGGGCCGGAAAAAGCACCGACCGACTCGGATCCGGAAAAAATACCGACCGACACGTACCCGTGGCGCCCGACACGCCAAGTGCGATGCAAGGCGCGAAAAATCCAACCGACACGTACCGAAACCAAGTCGACCGACCGAGCCGCACGGGAAAACAGCAATCCGGCCGGGAAAAACACGCGAATCCAACCGACCGACACGCACCCGGAACAAATCCGACCGAAACGTACACGCTAACTCCAAACCGCAAAGTACGATGCAAGGCGCGAAAACCACGAAGCGAGTCGGACGGAGGACAAGCCGTACGACCGACACGCATACAAAACCGAGCCGAAGCAACACAATACACCGCGACCGACGCGTACGCAGCATAGAAAACTGCACAAACACAGCGTGAACGAAGCGGAGAACACCGTGCGAGACCAATGCAGGGTCCGACTCGGTCACAAGAACGTTTCAACATACACAAACAGCACAAAGGAAAAATCACCCAAAAAAGGCCAAACAAGCAATTACCAAGCCAATAAATACTGGGGGGTGGGGACAGAGAACAAAGACACACCCACAACTCCACCTATATAAAGGACACAAATCACTACCATGAGCCTTTGCAAATGCCATTCCACTGCCAGCACCCAAGAGAAAGCAACCACACACCCACAGCTCATCCCTCACACAAGCCACACACCATCAGCACACCAACAAATACCTACCTCACATACACCCAGCAAAACACACACTCACACACCCTCACCTGCACACCAACACACACATCACCCACCATCACCACCCATCACCATGCCCCCAAGAAGAATCCCAAGTTCCTAGATAGTGAATTGGAAGTCATGGTAGAGCGAGATCCTCAGGGTGGAGCCACAGCTGTTTGGCACACTGGTCCAACAGACCCCCATGTCGCAGAAAACCAAGATGTGGGAGAGGATCATCAACAGGGTGAACGCACAATCACCATGTCGGCGCACAAAGACGGACATCCAGAACAGGTGGTATGACGTGCGCAGGAGGGTACGGGACATGCTGAAGAAAGACTACATCAACAGCCAATACACCGGCAGTGGCCCTCCTGCCAAGCCAATATACCTCAGGCCCTGGGAGGAGAAGGTGCGGGCCATCCTTCCGCCAGTGAGCGTATATGGACTAGAGGACATCCCAGAGCCTGGTGAGTACACAACAAATGTACACAATATACTGCCACAAAACACACACATCACTGTCAAGGGAGAGTCAAACCATGCACTCATAGCAATTACACAGCAACCAGAACAGAATCATCCCAAAATGTGTATGTCAGTCAGATAAACACAACACATGCCATCAAAAAAGTCACATCCAACTGTGCCAACACATGTACAAACACAACCACAACTACAGCTAGGCAGTGGCACAAATAGAACTAACAAACACATCCACACATGTAGCCACCACAACAACACCAACACACAGTGAAGACCACTCAAAGGAAGGAATTCTGTGTATGCTGGCCAAGTCAGTGTAGCCAATAGCATCATGGGAGTCGCAGTCACACATATTGCCCCCCACAACTGTCCCATCAACACCACCATGAACCATGCGCACATCACAGGGAGTGGAGAAGGACTCACAAGATGGCTGACACTGGCTACTGCTGTGGGGAGCACAAGGCCCTGCTGCCAACTGTGCACCAACAAACAGCAGGACACCACTGACTGACATCCTGAGAGACAACTTCCACTCCCTGCAATGCAAGCACGTTCCATGGTGGAGATATCTGGCTGGCTGGGTGGGAAGGGGGACTTGCAGCACTGACTATAGTCACCAGCACCTCCCCTCACACCCCCCCAACACAAACTCCACAGTACCCACCTGGTAGAATGCAATGCCCTCCATCCTAACACAAGATCCCACAAAGCACCACCACTCTGGGTTATGTTGTGTGAAGCACAGGGACACTCTTGGGACTCTTAGCCAAACAACTGCCAGGACAACACTCCCAGCCATCCTGTCAGCACAGCCAGCCCACCCCACAGGGAAGCAGAGTCAAAGGAAGGAAGCATGGACATGCTGGGAAGGGAGTGGAGGCAATAGCATGATGGGAGTCGTAGTAACAGACATTGCTCAGCCTCACAACTGGCCCATCAACACCACCCTGAACCATGCTCACATCACAGGAGTGGAGAAGGACTCACAAGATGGCTGACACTGGCTACTGCTGTGGGGAGCACAAGGCCCTGCTGGCAACTGTGCACCAACAAACAGCAGGACACCACTGACTGACATCCTGAGAGACAACTTCCACTCCCTGCAATGCAAAGCACGTTCCATGGTGGGATATCTGGCTGGCTGGGTGGGAAGGGGGACTTGCAGCACTGACCATAGTCACCAGCACCTCCCCTCACACACCCCCCAACACAAACTCCACAGTACCCACCTGGTAGAATGCAATGCCCTCCATCCTAACACAAGATCCCACAAAGAACCACCACCCTGGGTTATGTTGTGTGAAGCACAGGGACACTCTTGGGACTCTTAGCCAAACAACTGCCAGGACAACACTCCCAGCCATCCTGTCAGCACAGCCAGCCCACCCCACAGGGAAGCAGAGTCAAAAGGAAGGAAGCATGGGCATGCTGGGAAGGGGGTGGAGGCAATAGCATGATGGGAGTCGTAGTCACAGACATAGCTCACCCCCACAACTGTCCCATCAACACCACCCTGAACCATGCTCACATCACAGGGAGTGGAGAAGGACTCACAAGATGGCTGACACTGGCTACTGCTGTGGGGAGCACAAGGCCTACTGCCAACTGTGCACCAACAAACAGCAGGACACCACTGACTGACATCCTGAGGGACAACTTCCACTCCCTGCAATGCAAGCACGTTCCATGGTGGGATATCTGGCTGGCTGGGTGGGAAGGGGGACTTGCAGCACTGACCATAGTCACCAGCACCTCCCCTCACACACCCCCCAACACAAACTCCACAGTACCCACCTGGTACAATGCAATGACCTCCATCCTAACACAAGATCCCACAAAGAACCACCACCCTGGGTTATGTTGTGTGAAGCACAGGGACACTCTTGGGACTCTTAGCCAAACAACTGCCAGGACAACACTCCCAGCCATCCTGTCAGCACAGCCAGCCCACCCCACAGGGAAGCAGAGTCAAAGGAAGGAAGCATGGGCATGCTGGGAAGGGGGGTGGAGGCAATAGCATGATGGGAGTCGTAGTCACAGACATAGCTCACCCCCACAACTGTCCCATCAACACCACCCTGAACCATGCTCACATCACAGGGAGTGGAGAAGGACTCACAAGATGGCTGACACTGGCTACTGCTGTGGGAGCACAAGGCCCTGCTGCCAACTGTGCACCAACAAACAGCAGGACACCACTGACTGACATCCTGAGAGACAACTTCCACTCCTGCAATGCAAGCACGTTCCATGGTGGGATATCTGGCTGGCTGGGTGGGAAGGGGGACATGCAGCACTGACTATAGTCACCAGCACCTCCCCTCACACCCCCAACACAAACTCCACAGTACCCACCTGGTAGAATGCAATGCCCTCCATCCTAACACAAGATCCCACAAAGCACCACCACCCTGGGTTAGGTTGTGTGAAGCACAGGGACACTCTTGGGACTCTTAGCCAAACAACTGCCAGGACAACACTCCCAGCCATCCTGTCAGCACAGCCAGCCCAACCCACAGGGAAGCAGAGTCAAAGGAAGGAAGCATGGGCATGCTGGGAAGGGGGAGGAGGCAATAGCATGATGGGAGTCGTAGTCACAGCCCTACATCCCCCACCACATGGCCCAGCAAGCTCACACTCACGCATGCACATCCCACAGAGAGTGGAAAGGCCCATCAAAGATGTCTGACACTGTTGCTGTGTCGTGGGGAGCACAAGGGCATGCTGGGTACTGCACACCAACCAACAGCAGGACACCACTGTCAGCCATCTTGCCATTGCCCTCACACCCACACACACTGAACTCCACACAAAAGCAAGTAAGTATGGGAATGCTGGCAAAGTGGGGTGGAGGCAATGGCATGATGGGAGTCGTAGTCTGCAGACATTGCTCAGCCTCACAACTGGCCCATCAACACCACCCTGAACCATGCTCACATCACAGGAGTGGAGAAGGACTCACAAGATGGCTGACACTGGCTACTGCTGTGGGGAGCACAAGGCCCTGCTGGCAACTGTGCACCAACAAACAGCAGGACACCACTGACTGACATCCTGAGAGACAACTTCCACTCCCTGCAATGCAAGCACGTTCCATGGTGGGATATCTGGCTGGCTGGGTGGGAAGGGGGACTTGCAGCACTGACCATAGTCACAAGCACCTCCCCTCACACCCCCAACACAAACTCCACAGTACCCACCTGGTAGAATGCAATGCCCTCCATCCTAACACAAGATCCCACAAAGAACCACCACCCTGGGTTATGTTGTGTGAAGCACAGGGACACTCTTGGGACTCTTAGCCAAACAACTGCCAGGACAACACTCCCAGCCATCCTGTCAGCACAGCCAGCCCACCCCACAGGGAAGCAGAGTCAAAGGAAGGAAGCATAGGCATGCTGGGAAGGGGGGTGGAGGCAATAGCATGATGGGAGTCGTAGTCACAGACATAGCTCACCCCCACAACTGTCCCATCAACACCACCCTGAACCATGCTCACATCACAGGGAGTGGAGAAGGACTCACAAGATGGCTGACACTGGCTACTGCTGTGGGGAGCACAAGGCCCTGCTGGCAACTGTGCACCAACAAACAGCAGGACACCACTGACTGACATCCTGAGAGACAACTTACACTCCCTGCAACGCAAGCACGTTCCATGGTGGGATAACTGACTGGCTGGGTGGGTGGGAAGGAGGTCCGGCTGTCAACCAAACACAAGCAATGCAGACCATGTTCACACCCCAGAAAATACATAGAAATGCCCAAATAATGCAGGACAATGTGCCACACCAATATCAACCCCTGACTGTGACGACTTAGGACAATGCAATGTACAGGCCCGCACCCAGAGGCACAGTCACAACTGTCATGTGTGTCAACCATTGATGCCTGCAGAAACATGACATACATTGTTTGTGTCTCCCAAAACAGGTGATGATGGGGACACAGCAGCAGGCGCTGAGGAGTCCCAGTCCCAGGCTCAAGAGGATGCCGAGCTCACTGGCGTCGTACAGCCTCTGTCCTCCTCGGACGATGAAGAACAACCTGGCACATCCGGTGCAAGTCAACATGCAGCACCAGCAGGACCACCAGCTGCAGCACCAGCAGGACCACCAGCTGCACCCCTGCACCCACCCTACAACGACTGTCACCACAAATACCATCCCTGCCGACATGGACAGAATAAGGAGCAACACCAGCACAGTGACCCTGGACCAACCTGGGGCCATGGACACCACCACCACCACCAACCCCCAAGGTGGACCAGGGTTATCTGTGCGTGCCACTGCACACACTGCACATGTCAGCAGGGGTGGTGGGAGGGGTGGGAGACAGAGGTCGCTGCTTGCAGGCGTTGCTGGTGTGCATGACGACCCACAACTGGTACGCATAGCTGATGCGTACCAGTCCAGCACCGGAGAGCTCAGCCAGGTAGTGGGGCTCCTCAGAGACATTAAACAGCAGCAGGCTGCCCATCATGCCCGCTTGGACTCCCACATGTCCCACGTGGAGTCACACATGTCCCGTGTGGACTCACACATGTCCAGCGTGGAGTCCAAGTGGGATGCACTGCATGAGATGACGGCGGTGCACAGGGACATTTTACAATGCCTCCGCCAGATGAACAGCAACCAGTCCACACCTCCCTGTGTGCCAACAACATCTGGTGCCGAACAAACTGCAACTGCCACAGGGAGGGAGGAGGACTCTGTCGGAGAGTCCCCTGCACCGCAGCAGCCTGCACTTGAGGGCCCCCAAGAAGAGGGGTCGTCCGAGGAGGGAAAAGTGAGAGGCCGATGGCCAAGCGCAACTCCCAGGAAGCCTGAACCTGTTCTGGATGTTCGCCTTTGTGCACAGACTGTTCACCTTGTTGGATGCAACACTACTCCCACACATTGCATGGGGAGTACAAGTTGGACCAATGTGTCAGACAACTGTGGCCCCGATACTGGGGATCCTGTCTGCCCGGACTTTCAATTCACCTAGGAACTTGGGATTGCAAGATTCATGTACAGCTACAACCCATCCTATGCACTATTAACACAAATGTATCACAATAAACACACTAATACACCATACTTGCCTCTGTCGTGATTCCAACGTGGGTGCTGTTATGGGGATGATGAACTGCAATATTACACTGTGTATGCGAACTGCAACAGGAAGGACAACACAGGCATGTGAGTACAGGCAACGTGACACACATGAGGGAGACACACCACCAGGGCTACATGACACATACACACCTAGGCCATCTGACTCATTGCCTACACTGATGTTGCCAGGGAAGACGGTGCAATGCACAAACACCACACCCATTCCCAGTTGTAGTCAAGTAGCCCACAGGTGCAGTAAGCAAATGGCAGTCAAATGTGTGACCACAGACAACGCACATCACAAAGTGAAGCACAGGTTTATTACACAGTTGCAACATGCCGTAACCACTACAGATGCAAGGTAACCCCACCTGGTAGCGGGCACACAGTCAACAACTGTAGACGGAAGGAAGTCCATGGGTGTGGCGCACATCACCTGTAGGGACACAACAGCTACCAGCCTGGATGTGCAATCACGTCGTCGGTGGACACAGTTGACCAAACGAATCTGAAAGTACCCTGTGAAGGACAGAAATGACACACAGTCAAAAGCAATGGAGTACAGGACAGAACAGCAAAACTCATGCACAATACATGTTACAAGATACCCACCCAGAACCAAGTTAGCATGTCAACACTGTTGGGGAGTACAGCCCACCTGTCACCACACATCGCAACACACATCCAGTCAAGTAGCCCATGGACACACTCCAACAGCACCAGAGCACCACCCACACATCATGCCAACTCACATCATTGACATGACACCTCAGGATACTCACATTCAGCTAAAGAAGTTGGTGATGAGCTGTGTGCGGACATCACCATCACCATCATCATCATCATCATCGTCACTGGCATCGTGGTCCAGGCCAGGATCCTCCACAGGTGGCGGATGTTGGTCATTGTCATCCTGGATGAGAGAGCAGCTCCTTCCGCACTGCCAGGTTGTGGAGCATGCAGCAGGCGATGATAATCTTGCACACTTTCGCAGGGGCATATGGGAGGGACCCTCCGGTCTTGTCCAGGCAGCGGAGCGGCTCTTCAGGAGACCAAAGGTCCGCTCAATCACTCTCCTGGTCCGACCATGTGCCTCATTGTAGCGCATCTGGGCAGGTGTCACAGGGTTCCTGAGGGGTGTCAGCAACCACGGCATGTTGGGGTATCCCGAGTCACCTATGGACAGACAAGTGCACATTAGCTGACTTGGAAAAGTGGGCGAGAATACTACAGATCAGATCACACACAATGGCACAAAGTCAGTACACACCGACAAGCCAGGCACGCTGGTTCTGCATCTGTGCCATCATCCTGGGGATGCGACTACTCCTCATCACAAAGGCATCACAAAGGGAAACGGGCACACACGTGTGTGATGGTCATGTCTGCAAGACACACCACCAGTGCATTGACCGAGTGGTAGTGCTTGCGGTTCCTGTAGGCCTGCTCCTGGGCCTGTGGTGGTACCAAAGCCACATGTGTCCCATCAATGGAGCCAATGACATGCGGCATCCTCCCCAGGGCATAAAAGTCACTCTTCACGTCAGTGAGTCGTACGCAGTCTAGGGAAATAGATGTACCGGTTCAG